>BDSI01000073.1:0-638758 GCA_003117195.1 Eudorina sp. 2006-703-Eu-15 | reverse complement strand
ATATCTACATACATATATTATACACCGACTACTACCTAACCTTCGCGCGCTCGTGCAGGATTTCGGTCTGTCGCGACTCCGTGTAACGGTGGCCTCGACCATGAGCCCGATGCGCGGAACGGTGGGTGGGGCGAGGCTCAACACCGCCGCATCACATAAATATATAAGCGCTTGCACATGCACACAGGCAATCAATGGAGGAGTCGGCGGCCTCTGGGATTACTGGGATATGGGGCTTGCTGGCGTGGGAACGAAAGAGGAGTTGGATAGATGAAGGGAACTTCCTCAGATATATAGATTGCTTGTGGAATGCGTGTGTGATGTTGCCGCTAGATGCATAATGTTACTGCAATGCATGCATGTTTTCTTCTCATCGACCAACTAACGCTGTGCATTCTATGCATGCCACCGGCGGCGGCGCGCGTGCTGGTGCGCCGCGCATGACTCATCCTACTCCTCCGCACCGCCTCGCTCACCATGCATGTGTTACGGACCGATCCGACCGACCATGACGTGGCCTGAACCCAACAGCCGCCGTACATGGCCCCGTAACATACGTGTGTAATTACCAGAGTAGAGGTCAGACTACGCTTGGTTGTAGCAGCGGGAATCGTTAATGGGAAGAACATGAAGTTAAGTAATAAGTACAATATATATAGAGAGAGGAATGTAAAGACGTACTGTGTTTACTGTGTTGTTAGGTCCCCACTAGCTAGCCTTGCTTTCTTGCTTCATTACTAGCTAACTACTCGATGTCTCGACCTGACTCAATACGTACTACTGTGGTGCTCTGTAGCTAGCCTCTGTCGCTGTGTTCTCGCAGCCAGCCTACCCACCACAGCACATGCAATAATCCCCGCCTTCATTGCGATCGACCTGTCAGCCCGTGCATCCGCCTTACACTATCCATCTAGCATAGGCAATCCCGACCCACGCACCTATCTACCCGTGCTCGCGCCCTTACAAACCCGACAGGAGTGCTTTGATGTGAACACAACGACCATCACACATAAGGCGGTGAGTTGGTATACATTATTACTTGCCCCCGGGATGTTCAGCAGGTAGGATAAATTACTTTCGTTAGTTGGCGATGGGGATGGACCAGGTATGTAGATATCTAGATAGATGAAACCTCTACATCCCCTCCTGAACACATAGATAGAACACACGTACGCCTCACTCCGCTCGGTTCATTTAACCGTGTTTCATTATACTTGTATGGAGCCACGCACTTTGTAACGGTTACAAATGATACCAACGAATGAACCCACTGGAACCCACTGTTTTGGCAAAACACCCAAAACACGTATGCGTGGACTGACTCGACCGCTCGCTGCTCAAACATACACGCACCATGCATGAAAGCTCGGCAATGTAAAGCAACCCGTACGGCAACTAACGCACCCCTGCTTGGATAAATAAAAGAATCATCACTGGTGAATCGGGAAGTCATTGCGCCTCCATCCATCTGTCATTTCTTGGGCATGTTCGTCATATCGCCAGCTTTTGTTCTTTATTTGACATACATGCAACTGCATGAAGGACATATTCTCTCTGGCGTCCTCCTGTGGGAGATGCTGTCGGGCGCGCGACCCTGGGAGGGCTTCAACGTCGTGGGATGGCCTACCAGGTATGTACGGCATGCATATTATTAATAACCGCACAGCAGAAGGGGGCGGAGCGGCGGCCTGTACGTATGTCCTCGCTTGTGGTTATTGTTCTCCACAACCATAGTAAGCGCCTCTTGCGTGCACTTCACGACTCCAACACGTACGTAGACCGAACAGTAATAAGGCAACCTATTCATGGCCTTGCCAATCGGCGATCCAAACGAGCGGAAGCTAGCGTCTGTCGTTTGGTACGGCATCGTTTGGCTCAAAATAAACGACAGACTCCGTCGTTGATTTATTTCATTTCGTTTGCATTTACGTTTACATTTACATTTTCGTTTCCGGGAACCCTGGTCAAGTACATTATCCTATCCCTCTCATGAAAAGCCATATTGGATTTAGTGTTTACTGTTGTTATTTTGTGACTTCCATTTGTCACAAGAACGGATTTCCGACGTTATTATTATCTGCCTCCGGACGGACGGACGGACGACGGACGGCGGTGCAGGTGTGCCTGGACAGCGGCTGCCGCTCACCGCCATCCCGCCTCCCGCTGCTCAGCGCGGCTGCAGCAGATCATTACCTGCTGCTGGGACGCAGATCCGGTGCGGCGCCCCGCTGCGGCTGAGATCGGCAACGAGCTGGCGACATCCTGGAGGCATGCCATAGGTAGGCGCGTACCTAGCTAGCGTACCTACGGGGCGATACGTCAATACGTCATACACATATATACATATATATATTTTAATATCTTACATAAAGAAATGTCTTTTATTTCAGAATAAAAACTCTATAATGTTCTGCGAATTTATTAAAAACAAAACATATGTATCGACTTGCTTGTTGACCTGATGGCAACGGAGGGCGGCGGCCTCGCTGCATCGATCCCCATTAGATGTGCGTGGTTGGTTTGCTGCTGCCGCCTGGACAGCTTCGTTCGTTCGTTCAGGCCAGGCATGTGGATGCCACAGTTCGTTGATTGGCATGCAGTAGTCACGCGATCGATTCGATCGAGCAAGTCCCGCACGCGCGGCTTGTACCCCTAGTACCTCAGCTAACCCTGCTGCTGCTGCTGCTGCTGCTGCCCCCTGCTGCTGAGCGATGGCAGATCATCAAACATGCATATAGTTACCGAGTAAAAAATCCCGCAATAATCAGATTCGGGTTGATGCGTGCGCGGTACCCGCAGGGCACCTTCCCCAGCTTCGCGACGTAGTGGCAACCTCATTTCACCCCTACCTTGTACCCATTGAGGGTAATGAACCGCTTACCTCCTCAAGCAGCGCCGCACGCACTACACGCACCGCCGGCAGGCGCGGAAGCGGGTGCCGCTCCATGTAGATGGTTTTGGAATCGCTCAATCGGAAGCAAAATCGTGTATGAGCGTGTGTGGCTGTCGCTGTGAGCGACGTGCCTGCAGGAGTCGGACCTACTCGCTTTACCTTTGCGTGAGTGCATGTCATTGCATGGTGCGGGGTTCGTTGTTGGATGGGTGCATTGGCTTAGGTGATGCGGTCCTAATATCGTTCCGGTGTATGTACGGTAGGTAGTTTCGTGTACGAATGTGCACCTCGCGACCGCTGGTATCCTTTGTAGGAGTTTCAACTGTCGCACACCCTCGGGACTGGACATGTATCAGTGGCAGAAATACAACATTTGTTTTTAGGCATTCCTGGGTGATTGCGTGCGTTTGTTCGGGACACTTTCATGCTCGGGCGTCAGTAATGAATGCTAATCGGCACCCCCGTGGCTGGCTATCTAGCAGCCGAGCGAGGTGCTACGCGAGGTGCAGCAGCCGAGCTGCTCGATGGGTGCTGCTGCTGCTGACAGATAAGATGAATGCGGGTCGGCATACGGATGTACGGTGTACGGGTGGACGGCAAACTTCCCCGTACTCTTGCATTGCACGCGATCAACGTTTGTACGGATGTCAAGCAATCGATCGAAACCGATCGATCGGAGCAAACCGCGCACGGATGTTTCTATCTCCCCCGCGGAGCTAATTTTAGCTGGGTCGGACCTATTCATTCCTTTCTTTCGATGTATATTTCGAATATATTACCTGCCAAGCAAGCCCGCGAAAGCCACCACATACTTCGGGCGGCGACGCGACTGACGAATGGGCGACGCAGTGCATTCGTTGGGGTGCATCTGTGCTTGCTTGCTGCTTTATTTATAGATAATTATGTAGTGTCCGCTCGACGGACGACAATGCGCGGGGGCTAGCTATCTGCTGGCTGCCGCCGGCGTGGCTGTCTATCTGCTGGTCATTGCGCACGCATTGTGCGGGTGGGTGTCTGCTCGCCGTCACATACATACACGCACTTCGTTACGCTCACTACGTGGCATTGTACTCGATCGATCCATCGCATGTCATCAGTTAGGAGGTGCGTGCCCTTCTCCGTTGTCGAGTGCGTAAAGCATGCATAACAACGAAGTGTGTGCAACAGAGAACGCGCTGTGGATGGAGCGAGCGAGCTTGCAAGCAAGCAAGCAGCAAGGAACGAGAATGAGGTAGTTGGCCGTTGGCTGCATGCATGATGAGGAGTTCGTTCGTTGGGCGGAGCGAGGTGGGCAGGCAGGTCGAACAAGACTTATATATATATCTGATGCGGTTGGTATGGAAGCATGGTTCGTTGATTGGAGAGACCGAGCGACAGATGCCACTGGCTGCTGGCTTAGCTGGCTAGCTAGAGCATACATTTACGTAGCGGAATACGTACTGGGTGCGTGCGTACGTGCAGTCAACTGACCGGCTGCAATAGATGCAGGGTCGGTCCTACGTATCCTCTCGGGCAGCTCGCTGCGGCCCCGCTTGTTTGCCTTCTGTGTGTGCGTCACGCCACCGCCGCCGCTGATCAATGCGTGCCACACTGGATGCATGGCTCCAGCAGGCATGCTGCAACCGTTACAAGTAAGGTGGCTGGATCCTTAGCCTAGCCCTGGTGTATATTGCGAGCGAGCGACGGCACGGAGGGCGGCACGTAATTTGACTGCGACGTGGCGTATGTATGTCGATGACGAACCGCGCCAATACAGACACGCACGCACGCACAGTATTCATTTGATCGACTCAATTGCGAAATTGCGCAAGCGAACTGCGTGCGTGCGATGCTGTCTGCTGCCTGCGTGGAGCAGCACAATCAAGTAAACAGCCGCCGCGCGCGCCCGCGGCCCAGCATTCGTCGTATGTAGCTAGTCCGTCGCCAGCTAGCTGTCGTCGATCGTCGGCATAATATATGCGTACAACTAGCTAGTACAACAGCGCATCCGTCCTCGCTCGTCAATATAAAATGACATGGAGATAAACCGCAACCCCATACATCCGCAGCAATTCCTGCATAAATACGTACTCGATGTAGGCCTGATGTATTCGCGGGCAGCAAACGGTTCACTACGTACATATGTAGGTGTGTAACACGTATGATTGATGGGTTTGGCGTGTGGTGATGTATAGGTAGGGTGCCCATCGATCGGTGCGTCTATCGATCGGCCAATCAGGGGTATATAAGCTCCTCGCATGCATTGCGTGGTAGCTACATGCATGCGTGATGATTTATTTATTTGTTACTTTGCTCATCACAGCAGCAGCGCGCCTACATCGGTACCCGTACATCCACCGCCGGTCGCCAGGCATGCACGCACGGACCACGCACGTCAACGAACGAACGAACGAAGCACGCATACAGGAAATCTTTAGCTAGGTAGATCCCACGCAGCCACAAATACGCCATCACACGTGCCCTTTGCTTGCTTGCTACGTATTTATACACTAAGCTGCCACGCTGTCATACAAGCATTCAGCAATCGAGCTAGCTTAATAATAATCCGATCGGCGGGCGGCGGCCGCGCGCTATGCCGGATAGGTTTTTTCATCATACTACGTAGGCAACCGTGACAGGTAACGAACGAAGGTGGACCTTCGCGTGTAACAAGTTCCGTTGGTCAGTCCAACGTACGGGCCCATCCAGACAGCTTCGTTCTTTCGTAGGCGGCGCGTACGTATACTATGATGATATAGATCTGCCGATCGGATCGGACCCCCTCCAAAGATGCAGCAGCAATAGTGCAAGTAAGCACGCCCGGCGCCGCCATGCCATCCAATGCCTTTTTAGGCGGGGCCCACGCAGCGCGAAGCGCGTTCGGAGGGCCCCAATCCCCAGTATTACCCCGCCCTGTCCGTGTGTGCGCCGTGTGGTGTGTGAGGTAACGGCAAAACGTTCATTATTCGCTGAACTAATTCGCCAGTTTTTCATATTAATTGATCCTCTATAGCGAGGTAACTTTGGTTTAGCTGACAAAATGTATGCGCACACGGTCATAGTAAAGCTCCGCGGTCTCCATGGACCCAGCAGGTCAACGTCAAGAGTTTTCGTTGTAAAGCAACCGGCCTGTACAGATTGTGGGGGCCCCGCCTTTTTCCGGCTTCGAGGAAGCCGATCCCCTACTTATCATGCATGCATCGCATCGCATCGCATCGGAGGACCCCTAACCCGCCGAGCGAGCACGCGAGCGATGTGTGCGTGCCTCACGCATGCACACAGCGCGGTTACCATCCAAGCAACCATCCGCTGCTTATCATCAGGGAAAGGTACGTTGGGCAGCTGACAGCTGTTGGGCTCTCATCAGCAGAGGCGGTCGCCGGCGCTGCAGCAGCAGCAGCAGCAGCAGCGTAGTTGTTGATCCGCCCCATGCAGCCCTGAGCCCGCCGGCGCTGTCTGATTACGTTGGCGGCGACGACGGTTGCGGTCCTTCAGCACGATCTTCCACAACCGCCCGACACATCACCCTAAACATGGGCGTCGTTGCGGCTCGACGGCGCGGAGGGAGAGCTGGCGGCGGTGGTCTCCTGCGGCCAGCTGGACCCCGCCGCCGCTGGTTGACGAAATCTTACTGCTCTCGTTATTCTTTTCAGGACGTACACTGCGGCGCGATGGTCACGACGATGACTGCCGTGGCCGCAATTGCACCACAGCGATAATGGCGGCGAACTGACCCTGTGTGAGGTCTGGTTTGCCTCCAGAAGGCCGCCGTTGTCTGGTTTGTACGGCGGGATTGGCTGCTGTGCCAGCAGCAGCAGCAGCCGATGATACAGCGCCGTCAGTCGTGATCCGCCTGCCGAGACGACTACTGGTCTCGTATGGAGGACACGTCAGCGGAGGTTTTGCCGACGACGGCTCCCGGGGATCGGGAAAGGGTGGAGGTGGAGGAGGTGGAGACGGGGATGGTGGCGGCGGGTGGGTGGGAACGGCGGTGAGAAGGCGGCGGCGGTGCGGCGGCGGTGGCGGGTCCGGCGCGGTGGCGGTGGTGGCGGCGGTAGGGGCGGCGGCGAGGCGCGGGGAGAGGCGGCGGGGGAGGTGGCGGAGGCGAGGGCGGAGGCGTGGGGGAGTGATGTCGCGGCGGCTAGGTAGTCGGCTCTCGCCATCGTGCTCTATCACAGACCAACCAGTTGACAGCCGGCGACTCGAACCAGGGGTCTCAACAATGGTGTGTTACATCACCCACCAGAACAGGAAGCGTTGTTGCCATAGATCTGGACGCTGAGCATCGCAGATTGACGTTGAACAGGGTGCAGGACGGCTTGAGGCCATCATCGCCGTACATGGCCATGTTGACGCTCCACAACACGTAGCCAGGCACCGCCGCAGAATGGCAATCCCGGCGGATAGCTTAAATTCGTAGACCAGGACGTTGACGTCTAGCCATGCTGTACCGTCCAAAGATCCTGTGTGTTATGGTAGACATAATTGGGGTGCTTTCCTCATGTTAATTACGTCTCTTATTGTCTCAATAACAATACTAATAATAACAATAAATATAACAACATCCTAATCTTATTACTAATAAGACCCATTTTATCCTATTACTAATACTATACGTACTGTTACAGCCAGCGGCCAGCTGCAGGCCTCGTTCTGCGGACACTGACACACGCCACAAACGGGAAGTTCAACCGCCGGATCGGAGCTGCTGCACATGCATGAACCATGAAGGGTTCGACTGCAGTCTGCCACGCCACACCAGGGTCAACCTATGTATGTTCTTCCATAATTGTTCCGGCAATGCACCCTGGCATGAGTCAGCCATGCATGACGACCGAACCAGCCGGCACACATACAAGCCATCATCGTGTCTGCGTCTCCCCGTCGGCGGCGTCCTCCCGCTGTTATCACTCGCTGACGACGGCGGAATGAGCAGCAGCCTGCCTTTGCGGCGTGCGTGCCCCTGACCTCCCGTCCGAGAGACGTTCTCCTCCTGAGTGAAGGCAACAGCTATGTCATGGATCCAAGGCCGCCAACTGCGAGGTGGTTTTATAGGGCGCGTGCGTGCCTGCGATTGCCAGTGTTTTGCCGCGGAAGCAGAAGCACACGCGCTGCTTCAGCCGTTGAGAAGCTGCAGCACGGCGTGCGGCACTAACACCGTGTCCGCGTCACACACCAGCAGCCACTTAAAGCTGCGCCGTTCCCCACCCTCCCACCGTTGTGCCCCTGGTCCAGCGCCTCGAAGGCGAAGAGCGGCGCGAGGACGGTCGTCCGCAGCACGGCAGGGTGGCCGGGGAAGTTGGGCAGGACGGTGCCACGGCGTTCTTCGCAACAGTCTTAGTTGTTCTCCTGGAGGACTGGGCGGAAGAACGACTTCGCCACAAGGTTCGGGAAGAGGCCCTAGTTCTGGTATCCTTCGTTGTCGTTCATTTTGGCAGCGGAAAGCGCCTATTGCCACAACGAATTCTGATTTCTCAACTGAAGTGGAATTTGTTGCTTTTATGTGTGGTTTGGGTTGGCTTGGGCCTACGACTCGTATCTTTTCAGATTAAAAGCATAAAGAATTTGTGTCAGAGGTCATTTTGCAAGTTGTCACGACGGCCGGCCGTGGTGACAACTTGCAAACATTGTTTTCAATTTTTAACTTATTTTGGTACGATGTGTCGACCAGTTTAAAACTGATTTTCGGGTAAATACATTATCGTCCGAAGGAGTTTCCGGCCCTTAAAACGGCCCCTTCAAAACATACTAAAATCCTATAATACTAAATCTTAAATATTAAAATATTAATATACTATAATACTGTAATATTAAAGTACAAGTGTACAAAAGTGCGAAAATACGAATATTACGAAAGTACAGCAGTACAAAAGGATTGAAACGAATACTATATATTTAAACTAATACTATATACTCATACCAATACAACTACTTCATACCGATACTATCATACTTATACTATAACACTATGGTACTAATACAATACTAAAAACTATATCACTATAATACTACTACTGTATTAGTATTAGTATTATATAATTATATACTAATATATTCTACTAAAAAAAATATCATTTACTAATGTAGTTTTATAGTATTAGTAAACTAAAATACTCTAACACTAATATTTAATACCAATACTAATACCTGGCACGGCGTGCGTTCATTTATGTAATTCGCCGGTTATGTCTGTTATCCCACATGCAGCGGCTCCTGATCGCTGTCCGCCATACGAGAATGTTTCAATGCTGCCTCGCTCATCAACTTACCACTCAAACCCGCTCCACACCAACGGCTAGCGACGAGCCCATGAGGCAGCGCCGAGTGATCCGTAGAGGTCCGGGCCCACATCAAGCGAGATGCCCATGCTGACAATCGCAAGGCGGATACGGATGCTGAAGAGCGTCCATCGGCGGGAATACAGCATCGAGAAACCCGGTTGCAGGTACTCCTGAACGGATGTGACAATAATCGGGTGATATGTAAGAAACATACGTACAGTACAGTTTGTGCTAACGGTACCAAGGAAGATGGAATACTCGCTCCCATCACATACAACGAATGGCAGTTCAACGTAGTTTGTGTGTGTGGGGGGGGGGATATCGTCTTTGATTGGAGCTCGCACACGCCTGTTTCGGACAATCGAAGTGCGTGGAAGTAAGGCCCGCCGATTGTTGGACGCACGTTGTGGATTTATATCATGTGTAGCGGACGGACACGTGCCTGAAAGTCATTGCAGCTTGAGCGGTAGTTAAACATTTCGGACACTGCTGCCCAGTAAAACGTTTCCGCCCAAACGCAGGTCGCTTGCCACAGAAGACTCTGTTCGGTAGTAGGATCCATCATTGTCTCTGTACAGGCCTGTACGAACCGCAAGAGAAATGTGTGTCAGATCAACAGCGACGTTTGATGGTGCATACACCTTTCACGCACGCACATGATGACATCGTAATCCTCAGATGTACGTGCTCATGCATGCTAAGGCCGAACGTTTGGACCACGCACCTACACTGTTCATTGCAGAGGATCCACGGCATGTTTGTTACATAAAAAAGCGGATGCTTGCAGGCACAGACTCACCCATGTCCCGGAGTTATTCGCAGTCAGATAACTTGGAAGCCAATAGTCAAAGAAGTTGATGTCAATATTGCCATCAATGGCGTTGAGCATCTGTACACACATGGATATAGCAATGCAATAGACGCTTAAATGATTGCGATCATCGTTATATTATATATTATTATTTTATATATTTTGTAATTATAGTAATAATAATATTACTCATAATAAAGTTATAATGATCATAATGATCAGTATACATATCATGATATGAATATATTTATTATTATTATAAACACTCTTCCACTACCACTACTATTTATAATATATTGATTATTTATATCATTTAACATTAATTGGTTCGAAACATGGTTGGTGGCGCAAATAAGCTGCATTGCAACCTTCCATCAAGCGGCACAGACCGGCGGCGCATCAAGTAGAAATAAAGTAGCTTAAACACCGTGCACCATTACAATGCTACGAACTTACCTTCGCTTTACGACTTGATGTGCGGTTGCCGTGTTCAGATCCTACCGTTCTGCCAGCTGCAAATGTGAAACCTAGGGTGTGGCCGTCAACGCTTATGTACTTGTCCTTGCGATAGACCTCCTGTCGCCCGGTCTTCAAGAGGGAGCGCCTGCGCAAGCATTCAATCGGTTGAGGCATGTGCTTGCGCTTCATACAGTGCGCGGCGACGATGAGCGAGAACACGAATTGTTAAAACTATTTTACCAGGAATCCTGATTATGTTTCCCATAACCGCGCATTTCATTGATGAGGCAAGGCGACAGACACGTCTGTATTTTTTTCCAGCGTCTATAGACAGGAGCATCGTCTAATAGACGATGGGCCTCAATAGATGGACTATAGTCAATGCCGTCTATAGACATTGTCTATAGCCGATGTCGACTATAGTGATGGACTATTGCCATCGTCTATAGCTGGCATGGACTATTGTGATCGACTATGGCCATCGTCTATAGATGCCATCGTATATTGCGATCGACTATGACCATCGACTGTAGATGGATCGTCTATTGTGATCGACTATCCCGAAGACTATAGATGAAATTTAAAGCGTGGACTTCAACTGTCCGTTGTACAATCCAGCTTGCCAGCCGGTAGGAATAAAAGTCGGATGTGACATCACGGGGGTCTATCATGGACATCACAGGGGGGTCTATCATGGGACATCACAGGCGGGGGGTCAGAGACACCCCGACAGCACCATTTCTGGTCATGCGAGTGCCCAGCGGTGGTGGGTCAGTTGGAAGCGCGCCTAGGGGCACGGATACGGAGGCCGCAGGTCTGGCTGGCGGAACCCCCGCCACCCGTGGAGCAAGTTGTTTGGGATGTGGTGGTGTTGGCCGCGATTGCGGCCATGGAGACTGGTCGCCGACCACCTGCGTCGGTCAGCACCTGGTCAGGGTCAGACGATCCGGCCGGACCGACATTGGCAGAACAAGGGGAGCGGCGCGCAATCGCTGACTTTTGGGGGCGCCTTCACGGTTCGCCGAGTTGGGGCTCCCGAGACGGGGATGGAGCTCAGTGGGCCTTTCCACCCTTTCTTGAAAGTGGCGGGGGAGTCCTGCGATGTGCGGGACCTGCTCCTGAAGAAGGATGAGGCGCGGGTTCCCGCCCTCTGTCTGTTTATCGTCGGGCTCTCCGAACCGGGGTTCAAGTTGGGGACCGGGCCTACCCTCAGATTGGGGTGGAGGCTGGGCTCCCGTTGGCATTTTGGTGTTTTGGCCAAGTTATTTCTTATGATGCGGGTTACCCCACTAGCGGTCGCTGGGCAGTGTCACGAGCCAGGCGTGGCCTTCCAAGACCGTCGAGAGGTGTGCTGCGTTTGGTGCCTCAGAGGTGGTGGTAGCTGGGTAATGGGGTGCCTGTGTGGGCGACCTCCCTGTGCTTGGCTTTATCCACTTCTGGGGATTATGTCCGCTGCTGTGCCTATCCTTTGGTAGTGTTGCCCCGCTGCGCGCCTCTGCTTGCTTCGGTGTCTGACTGGTTGGAGTTATGGCCCGGTGTGTTTTCTTTGAGTGCGGCGTTGTGGTGTGGAGGTGACCTGCCGCCTTGGCGGTGGGGCCTACTGGGGCTTGCTCTGGTATACACCGATGATCCCGTTGGGGTCCGCTGTAACATTCATTCATTCATTCATCACTGTCGAAGGGCAGAGCTCCTGACTACGATTAAATGCTAAATATGGATATAATGATTGACTGATACCTACCTTTGGGTTCCGCCATTCGGCTGCTCGTCTGTTGTGCCTGATGATGATGAAACCCTTAGCCGGCGCTTTACAGCATTTGGCATTCTAGTATGGGCCCATATAGCCCATCCGCGTTAATAGGGCCGTGACGAGCCAGCTGCTGGTGATCTTTCTGGTTCTCCTCCTCCAATAAGTCGACTGTCGCAGCCTCCTGCATGCAACGGCTCCGGCTGCGGCCCCTCGGCCGCTCCTGCTGGAGACGCCTCCGCCGGCGGCTGTTCTCCGCGAGCTGGTCCTTCCAGCCCCTCATAAAGGCAGCGTAGCCGCCCTCGGGTACAAAGAGTCCATTGATAGCGAGACAGCATCAAAGGATTCCACGCCCAGCGGAGCCGATGACTGCAGCGGCGGCGGTGGGAGGTGGATGAATGTGTGCTGGCCTGTACATGTTCATCGAGCGATGGAGTGGGTTGTTCGTTAGCATGACCGAGCACAATTATTGCTGTGGAAAGCCATATATATGCTCGCCTGGATTAAGATCCTATCTGTGCCTAACAGCTCAGACTACTCAGACCGAGAATGACTAGAAGCTAGCCAGGGCTGCTGCGTGTATGTGCACACAAAATATTATGTATGCACGCTTCCGCTTGCTATTATTACGGATCGACGACGCATGCATGTTCTACTCGACTGCCCGGCTTACGATGCAATACGCGCTGAGGAAGGGTTTCACCGCCCTAATACGATGAGGGAGGCGATTGCCTGGGATCCCGCTCGTTTGGCAAAGATGTTGGAGCGCATGTGGCTCACCGTAATTCTATCGTGCCCTTTGGGCGCTAGTCTCGTCGACTCCTGTTAATGCGGTATTGCAAACCAGTGCTTTTGGGCGTTTTGTTTGCCCTTGGGCCTCCGGCTCGTATGGGTATGTGCAGGTATGGGGTTACGCACCCCCAACCATGTAACACACACACACACACACACACACACACACACACACACACACAGGATCGACGACGCATGCATGCAGTCTTGCAATACTTGTTTAGTACAACTGGATAGTAACTATTTATGGCAGCTGTGGCGGGTGTAAAGCAGACTTATAAGTGTGCGTCTGCTCATCAGACGTTTCCTGTAGTGAGTGCCGTACACTCACTACAAATGTATGAATGCAATCAACGGTATATACAAGCGCAAGCCCCAGCAGGCCCCAACGACATTTAAATATGATATATATGAAAGGTTACGCAGATGTCGCTTGTTGATTTCGTTCGCAGTAGTACTCCTACCTGGCTGGACGGCCGATGCAATACGAGTAATACGAGAAGTACGAATCGCGCACATGGTCCGCACACAGCACCATGCCGCCGTGCAGTGTAACGCCACTGGCATAAACACCCAAGCGAGGACTTGCTTGATTGCTGCTGTTACACATAGATAGACAGTCATACTTCGTTGTCTTCCGCAGGTTTCGTGGTTGTTACTCAGCAAGTACACGCATATCTACGTATGTATATACCAGCAAAAGACGGATAGTAGCCCTACCTTCCGTCGTTGATGCATGGTAGCTGCTCGGGCCGCCGGCACCAGCAGTGGCACCACCGCTTTCAGACGACGTAGGCGACGAAGGCGGCGGTGGAGCTGAGCCGGTCGTTGTCGTACGCCTCAGCAGTGTCAGAACTGAGCGCGATCGGAAAACGGAGGCCTGGGATGTGACGGTGCATGAGGCTCCACTGCCGTCCCTGCTGCTGGTGGTGCGGTCATCCTGAAGCAGCTGTCTCCGTGCCTGCTGCCGTCGCAGCCGCCGCCGCCTGGCAGAAGGCGGCATACCGTCGCTGCCGCTGCTTCCGCCGTCCGCGGCGCTGACTGAAGGACCGTCTACAGTGCTGTCTCGGACGGGAATAACACTCGTGGAAAAAACCAGTCATGGAGGGCGCCGCCAGTCATGGGCCCAGTCATGGGCCCAGTCATGAACCCAGTCATGATACCAGTCATGGCATGCCCTCCAGTCATAGGCCCGTTCATGAGGAAGTGCAGCCATGACTGGCGGCAGTCATAGGCCCGTTCATGGACGGGGGCTTCATGACTGGCGGCAGTCATAGGCCGTTCATGGACGGGGCTTCATGACTGGCGGCAGTCATAGGCCCGTTCATGGACGGGGGCTTCATGACTGGCGGCAGTCATAGGCCCGTTCATGGCCCCGTTCATAGCCCCGTTCATGACCGATCATGACTGGATCCCAAAATGACTAGAATGGGTCATTGGGGCTCCCGCCAGTCATAGATCGCAGGTTTCTAGTCATACCCGCAGGCCAGGAGTCATAAGTCGCAGTCATAAAATGTCCATGACTGGCGTCATGACCCTCCACATGACCGTTACAGTGCACTCAATGACTCTGCCCAGTCATGCCCGGCCGGCTGCCCATGACTCATACTTGCACGTTATGACTCGTACAGTGCACTCAATGACTCTGCCCAGTCATGCCCGGCCGGCTGCCCATGACTCGTACTTGCACGTTATGACTCGTACAGTGCACTCAATGACTCTGCCCAGTCATGCCCGGCCGGCTGCCCATGACTCGTACTTGCACGTTATGACCGTTACAGTGAACGAACCGAGTTTTTCCCAGAGTGAGGGACTATCAGCCGTCATGACCAATAGTCAACTTGGCCCATTATGACTGGTCATGAGCACCAAGTCCTATGACTAGCGTTCGTATATGACTGGCATGTTGACAAATGACTTGGTGAATCATGACTGTTCATGAGCCCGGGTTCCATGACTGCCGTTCATGACTGGCAGACAACATGCATGACTGGAGGGCTGCTACTCATGACTGGGCATGCTGGCATGACTGGCTCCATGACTGCGGTTCATGACTGGATGGATCCATGAACGGGTTCATGACCGGCGGACCCCCCCATGAACGGGTTCATGACTGGGGCTTTCCCGAGTGTAACCCGCTCTGTCAATGTCAGGTCCAGCCGTGAATCCACTCTGCCTGTCGATGACAGCCGTGTGCGTGAAGCGCCACCTGCGTGCACACGATCATTTGCATTGGTGGATTACATCCACGCGTACGGCAGCTTACTAAACCGAAAATACAGTGGGAAACGAAAATACAAATATAATATAATATAATATAATATAATATAATATAATATATATAATATATAATATATAATATATAATATATAATATATAATATATAATATATAATATATAATATATAATATATAATATATTATATATAATATATTATATATTATATATAATAGCGTAGCAATCCTCCCCTCAATGCCATCAGACCCACCATTCTATTTACCTGCAGGGAAATCCGGTGCACCACCGGGCATGTTGGCGTAGCCCGAATCTGTAGGAACAAGGTACCTGCGCTGGCTAAAAACCTGGCTTCCGTCCCCGCCTGGAGGGTAGGCGGTGTATTCAGCGTTGAAGGCGTAGAAACCGTGCGCATCCGTCTCCACGGGGTTCGATTGGCCATCGGCTGGCTCATCACTACTGGCTGGCGCACCCAGCGGACTTGAGTCTGCCGATGTCATTGCAGCTGTTCGCCGCCTGTGGCGCCGCTGCTGGGGCTCGCCGTCTTGCAGCAGAGCTGTCGCTTGTACTGGCTGCTCTTCGGACATGTTGGTAAATCTACGGTCAAATGTACAACGAAGGATTTAATTAAATCTGCAGCATTGGTAAACGCACGTGCACATGGAAAACATTACACAGAAGAAAATCGGAACACCCTTACGGCATTCAACCAACTGTATCCAAACCATATAAAAATAAAAAATATGTCGACATCCAACCTAAGCAAAAACTACCTTTCACCATATGCCATCGGGCCAGATTAACATCCAGGGTCAGACGAGGATAGGTTTGAATAACCTACCCCACCTGATGTGAGCTTGTTGTGCAAGAAGATCAAAAACGCCCTGGACGGCCTCCACCAGACGGGTGAGGTTCGCATCCCGCTCGGTCTGATTAGCGTAGCTGGCGCCACCCTCGATATCACAGCGTGCAACCAGGCTTCGGATGGAGTTGTCACCGATGCTGCCCTCACTGGCGCCCCCGCCCATCACCGCCTGTAGAATTATTATTGTTGTCGAGGCCCGAAGTACTTGAAGCAACGGTAAGGGTCACGGCGGACGACACGATTCCATCTGTACTCAGATTAAAGTTCGCTGCCACTGACTCCAGGACGTCCAGCAAGCAGCCCCGTGGACAGGACGAGGCATTTCTGTGTGTGGAGAGGGTCCCGGCAACAGCTGTTTTGCAGTATCATGTCTCTAAATGCAGAACAGACTCGTTAACAAACACGCACGCTGGCGCATATGTATGTATATATACATATATATACATACATATATGTATATATACATGTATATATATATATATGTATATATATGTATATATGTATACATAAACATGTATGTACATCGGTCGAAAGCAAGTGGGAGCGGAGGATAAGTCAGTTGTCCCCCACCATACATCACATACAGGGCGGGTGCACAGCGACGACGTACATAAATCGTCACCCATGATAATAAAATTGTTGTTACTGTGTATATATGTGGACACATATATCCACGGAAGCTAGCAAGAGAGAGTTACATTCGGAAGCTCACCTTGTGCAGCCGGAAGCCTCCGACAGCCGTCCGGTGTCAGCGGTGTAGTCACTGCGTGAAATGAGTCGCAGCCTACCACGGCCGCAATGCGGACGCTGTAGTGCGAGGTACCGGAATCCGAGTCACACCCAAGCACGGAGAACACGGCCGTGAACCTCAGAAACATTCCATTGGCGGACACTGGGATCTCAGAGGTCGAGTTCCCCATGGGTGATCCTGGGGAGCTGCTGGGAGCAGCAGCAGCAGCAGGCGACGACGGCGGCGGTTTCTGTGGCGGCGGCGGCGCGGTGGGTGCTGATGCCATCGACGGAGGCATATCGTCGCCGCCGCAGCCGCTGCCCGTTACTACTGTCTTCGTCTCGGTGAGGTTGACGGTTTCTTGCGCCATCATTAACACGGCATCATACCTCCCGCGCATCGAGGTTGGGCAGTTGTGCAGCTGACCTGCGTATGCATTCGTTGGATTAGTTGGATGAAATAAAGGAAGCGCTGCAGAATCAAAATTATGCACAGCATAGATGGATGGCTAGATAGCCACGCATGTGTACGAGTACGTAACATACCCTCAAACGTGCGTACTGTTGGGCATGCAGACACAGGTAAGCAAACCGGCGGCGGCGGCCGATCGACCTTCAGCCCCAACTTCATTATTAGATAGGGAGCCTAGCTACGTACGACGCGCCTAGCCTGCCTCATGAAACTAGAATGTAAGAAGAACGATCATGATACGCACGAGCAACCCCCGCGTGACGACGCGCCGTAGCGCGTAACGCGCTAGCTAGCTGGCAGGAATCATACACAGATGATGACGGAGCGTTTGCGTTAAAGCACAAACAGCGCGCATTGCGTTGCAGAATGTCGTCATATATATGGGACGGCTGCGGGCGAGTATGTACGTACAGGATACGGAAGGTTACGCATCGATACACACAGATACATATGTGTATATATACATGCGTGCATAGCGAATACCCAAGATTGCATGTGGGTGAACATGCCAGATCACACATACAAGCAAGTATACATGGTATATGGACATCCATCGATCGGCCAAGCCTATCGATGCGGCGCGGCGATTGCCGCCGCGGCCATCCACCCCCTCGTTGCGCGACGAAGCCATGCACACATACAGCTTCATGGCACGCCTGCACATATTTATTTAGGGTGTCGATTGACTTACTAGCAGCTTGTGATGGCGCCTGCTGCTGGGCAAGGCTGCAATCCAAAAGCATGTGTACGACGGATAGAGCCACCAGCAGGACCCACAGCCTGCTGCTGCCCGGCAGCCGCACGGTCACCATGCCCCGCATTTGTTGTAGCCAGCGAGATATATAGCCCCGCTAGCCCCGCCGCCGGTCGCTCGTCGTCGTTTTACCGTGAATCACAGCATACACAGCAGTTATCCACGCAAGCCGATGGTTTCCGTCGGTGGCAAAACTCTGCAATCATTTCGGCAAGCGCCAGTATTAGTACCAAAGCCACCAAATAAATGCGTCATAACATTGCGGATTGGGGTGATAGGTTGGTGGCAAGCAAAGACGTTCCGTAGTTTGCGGACATCAACGTTCCGAGTATTGTAAGTATGTAATCCGAGAAAGAGGTGCCCTACAGACATGCTCACAGCCAGCCTTGCCATGAGTAGTCTTTGTACATCCTAAGAAGAGGCGTGCAAAGAAACGTGAGAATTTTGGTGCGTTTGCGTGTAAGTGGTTTATTTGAGACCGAAATGTATTCCGTCAGCAGCGAAGTTCGTCATCAAAACGTGAAGAAATTATTCCGGAAGCTGAAAGGTGCCTCCAAAACCATATGCATACGTTTATATGTGATTATAAATGCATGCAACGTTCCGTTTGTGTCGCCAGCGTATCATATCCGGAATGAAGCAAGCAAGTACAACGCACCTGAATGCGGCCGAGCGAGAGCGTCACGGATTTCTACCTACCTAGTTGTATGTATAAACTATCGATTTAGCGCATTAAGATTGAGCGGATGCCAGCAATTACGACGCAGGAATGCTGAGAAGTGTCCTGTAACGCGAGTTTGCCGTTACCCGCAATGGCATGTCTATAACGAAAGGTATATATATGATTACGATATACCATAAGCGATCGATAGATGTCGGGTTAATACCCCGTCTTTGGTTGATTACAAACTGTGCCAGGTAGGTTTCTTTGAATGAACGTATTCATACCACCATGTGACCACGGACACTCTGGGAACCAACCATCTTCGGGAGCTCTTTGGGAGCTCTTCACCCGTCTCTTTGTCCGTCTCTTCGTCCGGCTCTTTGACTGGCTCTTCTACTGGCAGTTACCCAAAGATGATTCCGAAGAGGGCTCTTTGGCTACATCCAAAGACCTGCCAAAGACCGGCGCGAAGAAGAATCCAAATGCAGTCGCAAAGGACCTTCCGAAGACGAGTCAAAGACAGCCGCGAAGACAAAGCCGAAGACACCCGCCAAGAGGGATCCAAAGTTGCAGTCAAACATGGATCCAAACATGGATACTGCTGCCACCCTGGGCCCATTGTTTGCTTGATTCCATCCCCTCCATCATCTGGGATTCAACCACAGTATTGGGGTAGTGATAACCACCGGTGAGGCTGAAGCAATAGCTGTAACACTGCCCTTGTTTAGTGATATCTGCCCCCAACTCAGCCTAATTACACCAGACCTGCTACATCTGGTAGCTCCCTGGTCGCTAGGCTTCCTCTGTAAGAAGCTATGTGTAAAATGTTGGCTGCTAGATAGACTTACCTGTGACTTGTGCTAGCTCCCTCCTAATTGTACCGAGTTGGTGCATCCTCCAAATAGTCGCTAGGCCGCCCTGCACAATGTACAAGCCGCAAGCTCCATGACCGCCTTTCACTATGTACAAGCCGTTAGCTCCATATACAGCCCTCCACCATGTGCAAGCCGCTAGCTCCATGTTTTACCTACAGAAGTGCATGGAACGGGGACAAAGTCTGTGCCTCAGCACTAGATGACACATGGTCGGAGCAAAGCAACCTGTATTCTGAATGACAATTCGTGTCATAACTCACCTTCATACGGTATTATGGCTTGATGGTTGTGGGCTGAAAGGTGTAGCAGCTCCACCACCAGTCCGTCCGAAGGTGAACTTAAAGGCGACCAGCAGACCTGCAATATTCAGACATCCATGGACAATTTTGTACGTGTTAACCAAAATATGCGATAAAGCATGAAGAATGGCTGCAGAGATGTTGCCTGGTGCTTGCTTTCCTGAAGTCAACGATGATGTTAGCAGGAGTCGACGGTCAAGGATACTGCAACCTGAATGTGGGCCCATAGTCATTGATAAATATTTATTATACGTTAACAAAAGTATATGATAATGGAACAAAATAACCAAGTCACAAACAATTCAGCAGAAGAATGACCTTCCGTACTTGACATCCCAACTCATCCAGCACTTATCGTTCTTGTAAGAAAACTCACTTCCAAACAATTTTGTAACAATAACAAGTTTTGTTATTGTTACATGAAGCCCAAGGAAAGTTGCTTCCAGGTTTGGCGCTCAGGCAAGGCCAAGCCATTCAGCGGACGGAGCAGAGGAGAGCAGCAGTCTCATACAGCCTGTGTTCCGAGCGTAGGACTGACCATATTCATCACTCGTTTTGAGGTTCTTATATAAGGTACCGCGTCACCAAATGATGACACTGTACACTATCATCCGTTGGCAGCCTTGCCTGCCCGCACACACCCTGCGTGGGCACTCATCGCCCTTCCCCAGCCTGTGCCTGCTCACTCTGAGCATGATTCGGTCTCCCAGCCCACCGCGCCCTGGCCATTGAGACATATGCCTCCCCAGCAGCCCTTGCCTGCCCGCATACACCTTGGCAACGCATCGCCCTTCCCCAGCCCGTGCCTGCTCTGCGCACAATTTGGTCTCCCAGCCCACCTCACACTGGCCAGTGAGGCATTGGCCTCCCCAGCCCTTGCCTGCCCTGCACATTCATCTATCTGCCTTACCTGCCCGCACACACCCTGGCCACGCATCACCCTTCCCCAGCCCGTGCCTGCTCACTCTGAGCATGATTCGGTCTCCCAGCCCACTTCACCCTGGCCAGTGAGGCATTGGCCTCCCAGCCCTTGCCTGCCTGCACACGCCCTGGCAACGCATCACCCTTCCCCAGCCCGTGCCTGCTCACTCTGAGCATGATTTGGTCTCCCAGCCCACTTCACCCTGGCCAGTGAGGCATTGGCCTCCCCAGCCCTTGCCTGCCCGCATACACCCTGGCAACGCATCGCCCTTCCCCAGCCCGTGCCTGCTCTGCGCACAATTTGGTCTCCCAGCCCACCTCACACTGGCCAGTGAGGCATTGGCCTCCCCAGCCCTTGCCTGCCCTGCACATTCATCTATCTGCCTTACCTGCCCGCACACACCCTGGCCACGCATCACCCTTCCCCAGCCCGTGCCTGCTCACTCTGAGCATGATTCGGTCTCCCAGCCCACTTCATCCTGGCCAGTGAGGCATTGGCCTCCCCAGCCCTTGCCTGCCCGCACACGCCCTGGCCACGCATCGCCCTTCCCAAACCTGTGCCTGCTCTTGGCACAATTCGTTCTTCCAGTCCACCGCGCCATGGCCAGTGATGAATTGGCCTACCCACGTCCCCAGCCCTTGCCTGCCCTGCACATTCATCTAATTCATCCGCCTTACCTGCCCGCACACGCCCTGGCCACGCATTGCCCTTCCCCAGCCCATGCCTGCCTTGAGCATGGTTTGGTCTCCTAGCCCACCGCACCCTGGCCAGTGAGGCATTGGCCTCCCCAGCCCGTGCCTGCCGTAAGCATTTGACTGTGTTCTCCGGCTGCTAACACCCTTTCTTCACATTCGACCATCTCCAGCCCACCCTCCCTAGGCAGCCATAATCACCCCCGCCTATGCATTGCTCTTCCCCACCCCACAGCTGTCATTCTTGCCAGACATTGGCCTGCCACCCCACCTCTACCATTAGCACTAACATGGCCCCCACCCGCCCCCCCCAGAACTGGCTGCCCATTGTTTTCACTTTGCTCAACTGTGACATCAGCTCTTCCTGCCCAGTATAACACATGGTGGTGAGAACCACCGCTTATGAACCTGCCTGAGTGTTCCTAGCATGTCCGAAGTGTGGTGCAAAGCATCCTCCTGCCCAGCCCATGCTAGAAGTGGCGGGTCGGGCGGCCTTCCTGCAGCCCGTTCGATTTGTGAACGAAGTAACGCAACCCACGGTTCCCTCCACACCCTGGCACCTGCCCCTCCTGCACCCGAACCAACGTCTGCCTCACCTGAATGCTACTTTGTCAAGCCACGCTAGCCCAACGGGAACCCGTTGCACTAGTTGCACGCCCACCTTACACACACAAAGACGTCCTGCGGGGGCAGTCAAAATTGGGAACGGTACCAGCAAACAGCAAGGCGCTCGTAGAAGTGCAGTGTGGTGAAGGTGCAAAGTATCCGCCTGCTCAACCCATGCTAGAAGCGGCTGGTAGAGCGGTCTCCCCACCCGCCTGTTTAACTTGTGTGAAGTAATGAATGCAACCCACGGTCCCCTCCACACCCAGGCACGCACCTGCTCTTCCTGCACCCGAAGCCACATCTGCCTCACCTGAATGCTACTTCTCAAGCCGCGTCAACCAGGCGGGAACCATTGCACGCCCGCCTTACACACATACATGAAAACGGCCTGCGGGAGAAGGGAGAATCGTCTGCTGCGGGAGCACTGGGCGGGAACACCCATCCCCTTACTTGGAGCTGACTGGCATTCATGCAATACGACAGATAAAATAGCATTCCTAACATCTTGATGGCCCTTGATGATGCTGCAAGGAGGATGGGCATGGACAACCAAGTCCGCGAAATTGACCGTGTCATCGGGCAAATGAGGACCTTCCTTCTGTGCAGTCTTGTGACATTTTCCGTTATAAAGAACTTCTAGGCAATGCCTCTTTGTGCAGCTTGATGCAAAAACATTTAGAAAACAATGCTGTTTCGCCATCTTGTCCATTGTCGTATTCGCCTCTGAGGCGAATACGACAATGGGCGAGATGGACAAACAGCATTCTCAAGCCTATTCCATGGGCATAAAAATAAATATTAATTTGAAGCTTGATACTGTTTACATTGTCTACATGTCTCGACAAATGGCTCACATCGGAATCCTTAGATGGGCAACCCATTCATAAGTAGAGTGGTGTTCCTACACGGACCATAATGCATGTGTAGACGGCACACGTGTACTAGTTTATATGCTCGATAAGTATGAACCCTCTTTGGGACGCCTTTGGGTCGCGTCAAAGATGTCGGGATCCTGTTCTACGTACGCTCACTGAGCCCTTCCATTTCAATGCTTACAATACAGTCCATAAACATCTATATATATTGAACTACCTACAGGAAGATAACTGACATTTCCCGTAGAACTCCATCTTTGTTACATACCAAAGACGAAACTGAATTGGGCTCTTTGCGACCTTCTTTGCTTGCGGCTTTGGGGCGCTTTCCAAAGAGGGCTCTTTGGCTGCTCTTCGGGTGCGGCTGAAGCGCTTTGACTGCACCCAAACAGCATCCAAAGACCTTCCAAAGACCTCCCGAAGAGGATAAGAGACTTCCAAAGTGACGCGCGTTCCCAGAGTGGGATGTACCGCTGTCCTAATCTGGCACGGTGCTTATTCACATGTGCATCGTTGTTTGCCTGTCGCGATAGAAGGAAAGAAAAAGAAGCACACACGTAAGTGGGGTCGGTGGCGTCGACAGTGAACGCGCGAAATTCGTCCGGTGAAGATTCGTTCCGGATGCGCATGCCGATTTTCATTAACTGCCACCGATGACATACATCAATGCAAGTTCTCGCAGCTGGGTATACACAATAAAACTTGGTGTAATGTATTTTTACTGGACTCAATATTCAAGCGTGAACGGTTTCCGACAACTCGGTCTATGCACATCTGTTCTATATCCTCCATCCTACCTGAACAGCTGAGCGGGAAAAAAATGAATGAATTAATTTAAGCACATATAGCATGTCTTCCACGGCCAGGGACTGCTTATGATGGCAGGGTTCAAATGACGTAATGATGCCATGACAAACGCGGGCCAACGTTTCTGAGCCTACTACTGATATTTATTGATGACGACGACTTAAATACATACGCGTTGAAGTCCGACATCTACCACGCCTGGACGAAGTGTTCGACTTACAAACTTAGCAAGATGATGATTGCCAAGCAACAATGTAATGCATTACAAATAATTAATATGAACATCGGATGTATGCCTTCCACGTGTACTACTGGTCCCTCGTTCATGGCTGGCATGGGACCTGTTGGGAAGCGAGCATCTTATTACGTTGGCTCCATCGATCTTCTCGCCCGTACGCCGTGCTGCTGCTGAAGAAGTGAGCCGCTCACAAATTTTCGTGACCACATATCGTGGTATCAACATATTAAGCTTGTGACATTGTAGACATTGCACATTCCTCAATAAGACCCCGACAGGCACATACACGTTATAATCGGGTATCGGTTGGGATTCGGCGGGTCAATCTGGTAATCACACACGTGACATGCGAATGAATCAAGACACAGACATGGGTCGGATCGCATAGCCGCTGCAGAGACACTGTGTACAACTAGTACTTCACAGGGCGTGAAGTCCTTATTTTGCTTGGTATCCAGTAGATATTTCTTAAGGCGATTGGTAAAATGTCTGAACCTCAACGGCGCATCCTCGTGAAGGCGTCCCCAGACAACGGTAGTGCTAATCCTTATCTCTTAGGTATATATCTTCTTTTGGTAGTATCTGCGCATATGGTGTCTGCGGCGGGAGGTAAGTGAGACCGCCGCAACTTCGAAACGACGATGGAACGACGGAAGTCCCTTGCTTATCGTGATGAATAGTAAAGTCGCACAAATCTATCGACAGAAATGGAGGTTCACTTCGGTCGGTAAATGTGCCGCGAGTTTGGCAGCGAGCAATACGATAGCTCCTGGACGCACAGCATTTCCACATACATACATACATCTCTACTTAGGATGCATGCACATATGTACATGCGAGAACCTATCTTGCCGGCCTACAGCGGTGCAGTTGCATCCTTGGGGGCGGTATGTCGGAGCACTTGCTTTATTAGGACTAATTATTAGGATGACCATACATCGATACGCGCCTCCGTCCCTGACAGAAGTTTAAGCGTATGTACCTCGTCGCTCGCATACGCATGGCAGCACGCATCTGCTATCGTTGGGTTATTAGGTTACCGCACTGGAATAGCTGGGAATATGCTATGTACGTTTTTTTGCCTAGTCGTGTACGTATCTAAATGGTGCATTAATCGCCGATCAAGGGCTGGTTGACATGTATGCGTGCACACGCATGCGTGCATGCGTTGAGTGCACTTTATAGATTACCTGTATGTATGTAGTGCACCACCGCACCGACACGCACCTACCTCCTTGCTTCGTGGTTTGCTGCGTGGCGAACGTGCTGCCTGCCTGCTGCAGGGTACAGCTTCCGCAGGTCTCTGTGCGCGACGACGGCGACTCTGATCGGGACGTACGACGCAGTTTTATTAACTTCACATGAAGTGTACAAGAGCGTTGAGCCGCCGGGGGAGCGCCGCCGTGTCGATAGCTCGCCGCCGGCAGGTTCTCGGGACGACGCCGGCGACATCAAGGATAATAATAATGGTGCCAAGGAAAACATGGCTGCTGGTGGGCCTTCTAGTACTGTCCACGAGGAGCCCCTTTCCTCGGAGGGTGTCTTCCTGTACCTGCGCCCCAGCTACTCGGTCCTGGGTTGCGACCCGGCCAGCGGCACCTCTCGCTACTCGGTGCGGGTGGAGGTGGGGGACTGCGACGCCTTCACTGCCATCACCACACCCGCAAGCCCGGAGGAGTGCGCGGAGAGCCGGGGCGGCGGGTGCAAGAGGTTAGTATATTTGCTGCCTCGTAGTCGAGTAGTCATTTGCAGCACTTGCTTTTTTGTATGCGTGATGGCGTGGATGGAGTTTAAATAGATACGTAGGTTTGTACTGATGTGCAAGTAATAATAAGAGCAGCTTTTATGCGACTGTAACCGTTACAAGGTGGACCCTTCGGCCCGACCGGGCGTTCCAAGGGCCTAGAGAGCTCGTAGGCGCCTCATCTTATCAACCCCTGCCAATGACTGCGCACCCATGCATCCTCATCACCCGTGGGGGAGGGGGGGCGGGAGGCTTTAATGAACGAAACAGTGTTGCTATCTTAAATGGGAATGTGGGAATGTGAGCCTCTTATACGGCGGGTTAAGTAATTCGTTGGGTAACCGCTCAAACGATTTCCTGTTGCCGCCTGCTCGCGCTGCTCCGGTAAGGGAGAAATGTAACACAACGGTTGATGGCGTTCATTGCTAGTAATTGTCCTGATTCATTAAGCAGGAAGAAATCAACTACATTGAGCGCGAGGCAGCAGCGACTGCATGGGCAGGAGTCGATCTGTCCGATATGCCTGCGCCATTCGTGTTGGATCTTTCCACCCTTGGCGTCGGCTTGCGGCTGCAAGTGCGTCCAACAAGCATTGAGGGCGAATCTCGCCCGTCTCTGGTCATGCGGGTAGGTTAGCCTCGCAGGGAGCTGCCAGCCTTTCGCCGTACTGAACCCTTGCCATTGGCGCAGGCCCTTTCGTCAGCCCCTAATCCCCTCGGGGTGCTTTGCTCTGCGGCGGGGGCCGCGGGCCTGCCGAGTGTCGATGCCGTTCTTGGTGACGCGTCTGTCGGGCGGGCCCTCACCTGGCCAAGCTTGGTAAGTTGACGTACATCGTGTCAGTCGATATCTCTCGTTGGTGTGCTGATGCTGAAGCCTCGCGGTTCTTGCAGGCGCGACCAACGGACTCGATGGGAGGGCTTCCGTTCGGGTCCGGCATTGAGGGGCTGCTGCCGGGGGCCCAAGCCCCTCGGCCGGAGGGGCCTGCCCTGGCCTCCGACCGTTCGCTCTCGGTGGGTGCCTATTCGCCGACGTGAACGTTGGCCGAGCCGTCCTAATACTCATAAATCGCCGGTGTTCGTGCAGGCGCGACCACCGAACGTTCCCGGTGTGCTGCAACTCGGGGCCGAGAACACGGCTTCGTCTGGAATCCGCCCCCTTCTTTCGGGTGGGCCATCCCCGTTGGTTCCGCCACCGAGCTTGGTGAGTGGCCGTTACCTCGACTCGATTGCTACCTCGACATGCTGACGATCACCTTGTCCCGTAGGCTCGCCCGGGGTTCGCAGCGCTACGGGCTGCTCGTGTGGCCCAGATACCCCGCTATCAGCCCCCGCCACCTAAAGCGGGCTTCTACCAGCGTGGCCTCTTGAAGGCCCAGGCCGTCATGGATCAGGCCCTGGCCAACGCCACTCGCGAGCGCCAGGATTCGGCGGCGAAGGAGTTCGCGGCTTGGCTCAGCAGCACGGGGGAGGACATCGGGTTGGCCACTGTGGGCCCCGAGTCCCTTCTTGTCTACACGGAAGAATGGTGGCTACCGAACCATCCCGGGCGGAAGCAGGAGGACGCCGGGCCCCAGGCCGTGAAAGGGATGTTGTCCGCCCTCAGCGGCTACTTTACCCGTACCGGGAGGGTAGGACCCTACGATCCAGCCACCGGTCGGGGCAACCCGTGTGAGTCTCCGTGGGTCACCGATTATCGCGCGGGTTACACCCGGCTGCGCATGCTGGGTGGCTACGACGAACTGTCTGCGGTGCCGCTGTCTGAGGAGAAGTACGAGCGCCTGTGCGAGTACCTGATGGGCCAGCTGCTGGCTGCGCAGAAGGCGGTGGATGCACTGCTCTTCTCCCGCGACCTGCTCTGCGCGCAGTTCATGTGGCAAAGCACGTACCGGGGCTTCGACACGGGCAAGCTGGCGTGGGCTGACTTCTGCAACCCCGAAAAGCCGGACGAGGCTGATCCGCGGCTCCCACTGCCACCACCGTGGGAGTGGGCTCCTGGTGACTCGTACCGGATGTGCGTTCGAGAGCGCGGCACCAAGACCTACCGGGCGCAACGGGCACCCGCTGTATTCTTGGAGCCAAACCTGGCACGCCCGGCGGTATGCTTCCCGCAGACCTTCGCCTACTACGTCTGGCGGGCTAGTCAGCCGGATGCGGAAGGTTGTGCCATCAGCTGCTACCTCTTCCGGCCTCTCCGCAGCGACCGCCGGTCCTTTAAGGAGGAGCCACTGAGCAGCTCTGCGCTGGGGCGCGCATCCGGCGCCACCTTCGCGATGCCGAGCTCTACGAGGGCGAAACTAACCACAGCTTCCGCCGCGGGGCGCTCCAGGCGGCGGCTAAGCGGGGTCTAGAGCAGTCAGAGTTGAAGTCGCTGGGGCAGATCAAGAGCACGGCCGTGTTAGGGCGATACACCGATGAGCACAGGCACTTGGGGGCCCAGCAGCCATTGCAGCGGCGGCGCGTGGCGTGACAGCGGGTGGGATGTTCGCGGCTTGTGTCTGGGACACGGATGCGGTGGCGCGGGGTATACTCCACAGAGCATCTCCTGTGAACGGGTGTCTGTCAGTCTGGCGTAGCGATGCAGGCGTCCGCTGCTCGCTAGGTGTCAAGGGCCCCACGCCCAATCACACGGCTGTCTTGCCGCGAAACAGGGAGGGCGGGTGGGGGTTTTTGCGGAAGTAGCGTGCCACTGTGAGGCGCTTACTCTAATGCGCTTTAGAGAGAACGTGTAAAGTAATTTCGAGGGTTGCACCTGGGCTCGCCCTGAGTTATGCGATTTGCTCACACCGTACAGTGTCGTACCCCAAGGCCGAGCATTTCAGTCTCATTCACTGCTGGAGTTCAACTGTTCTCGCCGTACTTGGGCTAAAGTGAGTTTGGCTAGGCGCCCGTTGGCGCCAGGTACACCCGTACCCATGCTCTATCGAACGCAGCCCAACCCACACCGCGTCCCGCGGCATACACACGTGCAACCGCCAACCACTAGACCCTCGGCTTGCCAGGGTACCCAAAGGTCGCTTGCGCACGAGTCGCGCACGCCGCATGGGCGTGCTCGCGACTCCTACTCCACTCGCTGCACCGGGCTGACAACTCCCTGACCCGGGCTGAATATTGAATATTTACGGGCCAAAAACCCGGAAATTTTTTATTTCCCGATCCCCCAAACAACCTGCGAGATTTCATTTTTTTGACGCTGTAGAGAGCCGGAAATCTGCCCTGCCAACTATTTTCCGGACTACCAAATAAAAGGGCCTGAACATCAGCAGGCGCAGGGGCAACGCCTGCGTCGTACACCTGTCTATCGCCAAAACACACTCTGATGCCGTGTCCCCGACACCTGGTTACCGACCCTCCATCCCATGTGCATCCGCGACGCCAGGAAAGCGTGTTTCAGCTCTTCAAGTCTGAGAATCCCGGTCGTAGCTGTGGTGGCAGTGGCCCTGCTGTCGAAACACGCTTAAGTATTTCCCGGCCTGCCTCGGAGGTTTTATTTCCTGCTGGCACCTAGGAACGGAAGGCCCCCAAATCTGCCCTGCCAAAGGTTTTTTGAATGCTGGACCCGGAACCCGGAACCCGGAACCCGGCGGAATTCTATATCCCCTTTTTGCTTGGAAGATAGCAACACTGGCGCGTCATGCAGCCATATATATACACCGGCCAACTCTAGAAGGGGGCGGGGACTCGCACCTCGGATCGCTGGACAACATGCCAAACAGCTTTGTATCCCGCCCTGGCGCGCGGCATTTGTTTTTGGAAATCGGCGCGCACAGCGCGCATATATATTCTACGTTGCTGGCTGTCGCGCGTCGCAAGTTTTATATGGGGTAATAATATGGGGTGCGTGGTTTTTTTCCCTAGGTACCTCCCTACATACATATGCACGCAGGACCGCATCCCAGTGCCCTCGGAGCTGTCTGCACGAGCTGCTCGAGGCTGCGGAGGCCACATTCAATCTGACGGCTGAGGGCGGCATCTCCTCATTGGACGTCCGCCCGTCAGCGGCGACATCGGTGGATGATGATGAGCATCAAGCAGACGAGAAGCACAAGGAGGTAATGATGACGTGGTCAGACATCACCCGGTCGTGCAGTAATCGTCATGGCAGGAGTCGTCGTCGGAGCGCATTTCGTCCGCCCACCGGCTCGACGGAAGGAGGCGACGGCGGCAGCAATGACGACATCGATGATCTTGTACTACAACAGCGCCTTACGTCGCTGCGGGGTGTTTTCGAACTGCTGGCACAGCAGGCTCTAATCAGGTTAGCGCATTAAGCGAGAGCATTATTCCGCCCAGCGTCCGCCGTACACTGTAGGTTCGGAAAGGCCGCGGGCCTGCGTGCCATGTATTTGTCGGATACAGCGAAATGTGCAGTCGATGCTTGTTCCTATCAAAACAATGCGGCAGTATTATTGTCGCTTTGTCGCAGAAGCAGTATTATTTATGAAAAAACATGATTGCTGTTTTGTCCAATGGCCGACAGCAGGTTTCCAACAATTCCAACGAATAATGTATCGTAAACGTACTGATGTCCCGATGGCTAACGTGATTTTTCTAATTTTCTTCATTTCCGGCGCAGGAAAAGTAACGTGTCAGAGGAGCTGCCTGTTTCGGCAGCCACGCTCAAGAAAGGCGTGCCGCCAACAAAGACCGATCATACTGCTGCGAAGCCGGCGGCGGAAGAGGTGGAGTACGCTGCTGATGGCTTCTACGTCTTCAACGCGGAGAGCACCATCCAGCCTCATCAGCGAGCGGCGGATGGTGGCTGGCTGATAAGGCAGCGCAAGTTCTTGGTCCCAACGAACCAGGCGCTTGACAACATGATGTCTCACGGTGTCCTAGACTTTGCTGCAGGTAGGCAATCGAGTGCGTGCAGCGCGAGGATGACAGCGTTGATGGCAGTCGGTATACGTATATCAGTCACCTTATACGTACACACGTACATATGTTCGCCGGATCCTTGAAATCCTAACCAGACATACGTAGCCTAGCTCGAATTGCTCAGGTAGTCAAATGATAAAGCCATGTAAATTTTCCGCTGGAGTGAGAAGATATATAGATTGTAGTGTAGGATACATATGCATGCTATGCAGGCGGTCTCATGTATGTAGTGTCGTGGTTCGCTGTAATAATTATAGTACATACTGTTCTATGTTCCCGTACTCGATGTTGCACAGGTGGTGAGTCGCACACCCTGCTATCCGGGGACGGTCACGTTGCCGCCCGTGTGGACGTCCTTCTCACCGAGCGCAGCGTGCCGACAAAAGTCCAGCATCAGCAGCAGGGGGGCGGCGATGCCGTATTACCATCATCACTGGGCACTGCTTCATTATTGTCACGCGAAGAGAAGATTATCATTCGTACAAGGGCGATGCTCACCCTACTGCCCGCCCTCCTGGCACCATCACCGTACCACGCGAATACTCTTGACGTCAACGCGGCTGCTGGTGGTGAGGACCGTGCGCCTCAAAATTCGAAGGCGACAGAGGAGTTTACATCTGTGTTGCCGAGGAGGAGAAGGCTAGGTATGCAAGAGGGCCGCTGTAAGCAGGGCTGTAGGCCGGACCGCAAAGAACAATAGCCCAAGTGTAACGCCGGGTTACAGTATAAGTTCCTATCTACAAATGACCCTGCACAGCATCTCGATAAGCCTTTGGCCGCGCCGTGTTACAATTGGTATCGAGTATCAGACCCGGTATCCGAGTCCGCCCCCGTGTAAGTGGCGGTTAAAGGGATAGCCCGAGATGTGCACGTCAAGCGGGTCGGGCCAAAGGGTCCGGCCACATACCAGGAAACGGTTTCGGGGGCCTGGTAACATGGATAGATAGGGGCGGCCGCACGCGGATACCTGCGTGAACAAAATACGGGTGACCACTGTCGACTCCCAACCCCTTACATCGGCGGTCCCCTTAACACAAGGCGGTCCCTTTCTTTCTGTCTTATATTATATCAATATATTTTATTGTATCATATTACATTACATTACATAAGATTACATTGCATGCACTACATACTATAATAAAATATGATATAATATAAATAATATAATATAATATAAATTAAATTAAATTAAATTAAATTAAATTTGTATTATTTCATATTATATTTTATTTTGTATTGTATTGTGTACACAATACATTCAGCATATGCTTTCCGAGACTCAAAAACATCTACAACATCTATCATCGAAGACAATAAAAATGCGTGGGCGATGTTCGCCCAATCAATGTACTCATCCTCTTAACCCTCTTGCTTGATGGTTGATCCATAGATAGCTAGCATTTTGATCGCCACTGCTTGGGATTGTTGGTCGCAGGCGAGGGCCTGGTGACGGACGTCATTCAATCAATGGCCGCCATGAGGACGGATTCGCTGTACCCGGGGCTTACCTACTCGGAATTCATCAGGGACTGGAAGGCGAGGCTGGTAGAGAACAGCCGGCGACGCACCTCCCGGGAGGAGGAGAAGATGGGTGGGTCGTCAGCAGCATCAACAATGCAGCAGCATCCGATGACGCTGGCTGCCGGCACTTCTAGGCGAGAGCTTCGGCAGAAGAACCTGCAGCAACTGCATGGCCTAATGAAAGATAAAAGGTACATGCTGGATGATCACGATAGCAACAGAGACACCGTCGGCGGCAGCGCGAGGGACAGCCTTCTGCAATCTGGGCGGAAGTTGATATCGGTTGTGCCGCAGCGATCAGAAATTTTCAGGATGAATAAGTCCATTCTTGTGGAAGATAAAGAACTCGGCTTCCGGCTGTACGCCGGGAGAACCGTCGGTGCGGCCAGAAACATGTCCGGCCGACAGGCGATGGTGAGTCTAGGGTTGATGACGGGTACCATCCAGTTTAAGATTGCGTTATTATCATGGCTATAAAATTCGTCATAAACTTTTTAACTTATTAACACTATTTACTGTGGTATAAAACAATGATCTCGCTATTGTTTGATTCATGCATATTCTTGTTGTATTACTAATTCTTTATTTTATTAATAATTCTAGCACTTGATGTTGTTGATTGTAGATTGTAGGTTTTCAATACATTATTGTTACGTTGTCACCGTCCGAAGTTAATTGTACGTGTTGTTATATTAGAGACATTATTATGTGCAACAGCATGCGACACCGCACTACTCCGTCCAGGTCGTCGGAGGCGCGGACATGCAGCTGGACGTTACTTTTTTTGGCAGTTTCTACCCAAATGTCCTGGAAGTGGCAGCAGTCGGCAACCTGGGTGCGTGCTGTATGTGACAGATAGCAATATTAGCAGATATTGACTGCTGTGCATTTATATATATATATTGCCCACGCACGTTGCATAGCCGTTTCACTAAGGCTAGCTGTTGGACACACGCTCGAAAGCCACTCGCAAGTCTCGGATCCACACCGACTAGCACGGGTTCCCGGTACCCCCGGCATCATCGTACGGGCCACTGCGGCCAATGCGCGAGAAGAAACCGCTCAGGTTAGAGAGCATGGCCTTCACCGCGACGGGACCAACCAAACCGTCAGCGCGCTTCCGACCCCGATGCACATTCAACCAATACTCCATGGCGTAGACCAGGATGTCCTCGGGAATGCACGTAGCGAGGTCCGCCCCTTCGCCGTCACTCTGGGAAAAACTTGGTTCGTAAGACGCCACCCGCCGGTTCGTTTCATGAAACGACAGCCTTGGTAACGAACGAAACTACTTCTGTAACACAGCGCGGCCAAAGGCTTCTCGAGATGCTGTGCAGGGTCATTGTTAGGGACTTATACTGTAACCCAGCGTTACATTCTCCCCCCCCCCTGAAGGGAACGTCCTCGTTCCTCACTGCGTCCTCGCAGTGCACAGTCCACTCCGCCATGCCTACCCTACCACGAGGTTGGCCAGGCCTCGCGTCACGTCATGCGGCGGCACCCGGACCGACTCCGGCACATGCGTCCCTAGCAGGGTTTTTCGGAGTAGAAACCTCTGCGCGCCCATCCAGAATCGAACTCACGACCTGACGAGGTCGTACGGAAAGAGTACTGATACTCGATACCAATTGTAACACAGCGCGGCCAAAGGCTTCTCGAGATGCTGTGCAGGGTCATTGTTAGGGACTTACACTGTAACCCAGCGTTACAACTTCGTTATGGCGCTGGGCACTGACAACGAACCCAAGTTACGAAAAATTTTGTCAACCCACATTCATGACCGCAAAATGCATGCATTAGTACTTGTAAACGTCCTACCATGCAACGGATGCAAGAAGTCGTATTCAGCAAGTCCATTTCCGTTCATTGTAAGGCGTTCGTTGCATCAAGGCATTACGAACCTCGCTAGCACTAACGAACCCTGGGCGAAGTCCTGTTTATGCCTGCCGCGTCTGCCAACAAACCCTACGACTGAAACCCTGCAAACGAATGAGTTACGAACGAATGGGGGTGCGTTTTCCCAGAGTGATCTTCGCCTTCCATCGCTTCCTGTGGTCAATGATGCACGCTTTTGAATTTAATACACACATTGTCAAGGACCTGGCGGTTCGGGCTGATGTCTCACTCACACACACTCACACACATACAACATAAATTTTACAGGTCGGTACATAATCCGTTTGCGTGCGTCGTGCGTCTCCGTGTTTAGTATTTGCGATATGATTTGCCTTGCGGTGGTGGCGCGGCTGCCTTGTCCGCGCGCCTGCATATGGTAAGTTTTTTCCTCGCAGGTTCTATGGTAAGTATATTGGTACCTGGGATCGGCGGGCGGGCGGGCGGGTTGCACTTCTAAACACACATACAACACACGCGTATACATACCCTCATAGGTACACGCCCACCTGCGCGGAGCGGAAGGGTTCTGCCAGCGTACGCCGAAAGCCAATCAGCGAGCCCAATCAGCGAGCCCAATCAGCGAGCCCAATCAGCGAGCTCTTGGGCGGCCTGCTGACTCTCCCAGGTCCGGTTGGACACTGCGTGCCGCATTAATTCCATGGCGCCGGTGAAACCACGCTGGCGTACCTCCGCGACATGAGAAGCCGACACAGCGGGAACTGCACAGCGGTACCGGCAGGGGCCAGGGTGGCTAGCCGACCGGCCGCGAAAGATCCCGCACGAACACCCTGTGAAGCGGAGACAAGTTAGTCGGGGCCCAGATAGAACGCGAACAGAAGGAAAAGAACCGTGGCAACAGACGCATCTCACCGATGCAACGCACGGCACAGGGCTCGGCGCAACATACAACCGGAGTGACGGGCCCAGGCAGCGGGGCAGGCAGCGCCAGCGGAAAGAGCCGAACAACCCCCAGATCAGAGGACGGAACCACGCAAAAGAGGTGATTACCAACCTACAAATGTGTTAAGACAACGCGCGAAGAGAGCCGCGATGAAGGTCCAAAGGCCGGAAAGTGTAAACAGTTAGCGGTCATCAGCTTTAGATTCACGATGGGCACAGTTCGTAGCCCAGCAGGAAAATGCGACTGTCGAGACATGTCAACCGTCAAGAGACGTGAGAGTCGTTCGCTGGTTGGCGAGGGCAGATAGGAGTGGCTACGCCACAACTCAGTTCCCAAAACACGTCAGGCTCCGTCCAGCCGGCATATATACTCGTATTGTTATTATTGGCCGTTTCCAGCTATTCGAACGAATATCATCGATTACGTTGACCTGCCGTAGGCTGGTGTGTGTTTAATAATGGGTGCGAATCTGAGGGTTGGGTGCATGGCACAACCGCCGCCCCGCCGCCTGAATATATTACCCGCCGTACGGGCGATACTTATTCTATCTACACATACACTCCATGCCATGGTGATCTTCTCCTCGTTGCTGATACGGGCGTGCAGCGGTAACAGCGGTAGCCATACATATATGCGTTGCTCATTATTAGGCTAACTAGGCTAGCTAGGCAAGCAATGCATTGCAAAAACGCAATGCAGATCAGCAATTGGACCCTCCTCCTTATTACATTTTTTCTGGAACTCGTCATCCAAATGTTTTTCTCCTGGCATTTCATTTGTTGGCATGATTGTACTAATTTAGCCATACAGCATACATCGATCTACCTGATCTACCTTCCCTAAATCCTAATGTATGCCTTGCTATGCGTGCGGACACCGAACCGCTGCGTGTCCAGATCTGCACAGATTGGACAACGGAACGTTCCTGCTTGGCAACACAACCCTGACCAACCGCATCTTGGTGCTTTCGGACCTTAAGCAAACAAACAGCACCAGTTTTTATCGCTACCGACCCACATGCGACGACTTCCGGGTAGGCACATACATTAGGCACATGTGGACTATTTGGACCGCATGCCGCCCCCATTATTACGTGACCTGACCAAGCGCGGGCATGCATATATTTTTTGCGTCCTCCTCCTCAACTAATGATGCGTTCGTTTTCATTCAGCCAGTGGCAACTCCCCGTCCGCTGCTTGTTGTAAAATAGCCGCTCTCTGGGTTGGCGAATACATTTAGGATCGAGCAGTATTCGCCGGCCCGGATATATAATTGCTACACACCGAAATTACCGTAATGCGTGCACACCTCAACGTGTCTGTATGCATTGTTACGCCGTGGAATTACACAGGCTTATTCAGGTGCTGGATACCAGCTGCTGTACTCCGGCACGTGGACGCCCGTACAAATCCTCGTAAGGTTCTCTGTCATCTCTACGTACATCACCCTGCAAGTCAACCCCGAGTGGTACGGCACTTTGGGTGAATGTGACCTGTACAGCACGAACAACGCCACCTTCAACTCGACATCCAACTCGACAGGCGTGCATTCCTACGTGGCGGGTGGTGGCCTCGGTGGTAAGAACGTAGACGCTCATCACAAGACGTCAATAATCGTTGATTACTATTATTAACGGTTACAATACATTATCAATATAATCATTGATGTTATTATTATCAATTAATATTATAATATTGTTATACCGTAATATTGTTATCTATTATATTTATTATTAATATTATCAATAAAATATCATCATTATTATCCTTATTGTTGTTGATTATTAATTGTTATTAATGTATTTAATTTAATATTATATGTATGCACTTGAAACAGTATATTGTCCACGCAGGCAGCTGTTGTAAGTGTAGCTTGCATATTGAGGGCAACAGCCTTATTATGCATGATCCTCCTCCTTGGCTTTCAATTAAAATGCAACAGTTGCCGTGCCGATTATTGCCGTACGTTTATGCATGCGTATGCATCGCTGCTGCTGCAGGCTCGGTGGACGGCACCGCCACCACCGGCACCGACACTCTCATGAACACGGTGCAGGTCAACGCGCAGATCGCCATCGTCAAGCCCGGGATCACCGCCGCCGTCCTCTACACTCAGAACGCCGCGTTGTACGGAACTTCCCCCAACGCCACGTGCTCCTCACTCACCGTCGGCACACGGATGCCCAACGTCCGGATCACATACCAGAAGCGGATGCTTGATTGGTGGGGGACCGAGCAGGTCATTTTTGACAACACCAAAACGAATTTGTCAGCGGTAAATACAAGCACGGGCTGGGTGTGTGACACAAGTGTCATGGCGCAGGTCGACGCAGCCGCACTTGCCGACATCGCACCACCGCCGCCGCCGCCTGCGCCGCCCAAACCTCCATCCCCGCCGCGTCCACCGCCCAGTCCACCAGCCCCGCCGCCGTTGCCCCCCCGGCCTCCTCCACCGCCTCCACCGCCACCATCGCCGCTACCGCCCTCCCCGTCACCACCTCCGTCGCCACCACATGCGCCGCCGTCTCCAAGACCGCCCAGGCCCCCGCCGCCGTTTCCGCCATCACCGCCCTTGCCGCCACCGTCGCCACCGAAACCGCCCTCCCCTCCCATACCGCAAACCAAAACAGTAGTTGCGGTGCTGTCTTTGTCTGATTCAAGCGGACTGCCGTCAGCAACCAGTAGTAGTGGTGGAAGCAGCTCTCAAAACCGCCGGACTACAGTTGCAATTGTCTGTGGCGTCTTCGGCGGGCTGGTTGGTTTCGTACTGTTGGCTGCTGTGGCGCTGGTGCTGGTCGTTCGGCTACGCCGTAGGAAACGTCGGAGCGGCACGGAGGTTCAGGACATCCAGGGCCAATCGCTTCAGACACTCTCGTCGCCTCCGGCGGTTCAACGCACTAGTAGCCAAAGCGCAGCGATGGCAGCAACCCCGCCGGGCGTGCCAGCGCCCGCCCTGGACACACTGTCACTACCCAACACCACCACTACCATCAATGCACCTCAGGCCGCGCCGCCGCCGCCCGTTCCTCGACCAACTAAATCGGAGTCGGCGGGTGCAGCAGCAGCAGCAGCTGCTGCGCGCACGAATGGTTCGGCTACCCCGTCGTCATCACCGGCTAATAATAATACTCCAGTAGCAGCTGCCCCTGCTACCCCTGCTGAGACCGCAGCGGCCGGGGTTTTTGGTCCGGCGACTGAGCATGCGATTGAGACTCATCAGCGGCCCAACGCATCCGATAGTCGGCAAAGCAGCAGTGGAAGCAGCAGAAGCAGCAGCGGAAGCAGCGCGAGTAGCAGGGGCAAACGCAGGAACGGATCCGCCCTTGACCCCGACGACACAAAGCCAAACCTACCAGCAGCAGCAGGAGCAGCAGGAGCAGCAGGAGCACCAGCAGCAGGGCCAGCCCCAACGCAAAGTACATCTAATGGTGCCGCAAGCTCTCCTGCTTCTTCTTCGGGCGGCGGTGCCGGCGGCGGTAGCGGCAGCGGTCGTGGGGACTCTGCCGTCGATGCCACCCCTAATGTTAGTCCAGCAGCAAGCCGAAACGGGTCCGCCGAGGAGGCCGCCGCCAACCCGACCAGCGGGGTCCCACCGGCAGCGCATGCCGCCGCCAGCAGCAAGGCACCGACAGCCTCGACTGTTGATGCCGGCAACGACGCCGTCGGGCGCGGGCGTGTGACCTCTAAGCCGAGCCAGTTTCCCGCGATAGGCGGCGACGGAGCGAAAGCAGCAGCAGGCCGTAAGGTGCCGTTGGTAGGAGGTGATGATCCGCTGCACACAGAGCCTCCTCGGCTTTCCGGTAGAAGTAACGCTGGCAGGCGGTACGGGCATGCTGCTGCTGGTGCCGAGAAGCAGCAGCAGCGCAGTCAACGGCAAGGCGGCAGGAGTAGTCCTGCGCGCAATAGCCGCGCGCCGGCGGGCATTTTTGATGCACCGCCGCCGCCGTCTGGCGGCGGCGGTCGTAGGTCGCGACGTGCCGGCGGCTAATAATCTACAGTAATAAAGAGGCTATTTGGCGCCTTACAATCAACGGCGTCCCGTTGTTGGGCAACTCCTAGATGCGTACGTGTGAGCTTTGTTCGTCGTCAGTTGGTTGGCTCTGATCGTTTGCTGGTTGGTGTAGCTGGTGCTTGGTGGTTCTTAGTAAAGTCATTGGCTACGTTGCCGGCGGTATGTAGCTAGGCAAGCGAGCTTACTCCTCGGGCATTATTGCTTTTGTTTGATCCAGGTGGGAATCGCGTACGTTCGCACATCTGTACGTTTGCACTGGACCAAGGCGCATATATACCTAATGCGCACGTTTCTTAAATGTTGCAGCAAGAAGCTGGTGTACCCTGATTGGCCCGCAGCCGGGTTGTTCTTACATGCAGATTGTTGATAGTACGAGCGAGAGTACGAATGACCGTGTTAGTTCGTACATACATACGTACTGCATTTGCGACCTTCGCTATCAAACACGCACTCGCATGTTGGCCCGCGTGGCGGACGGACTGCGTTGTACTTCATCACTCGTTGTACTCGCTCGGTGTGGTGGGCTGCATGCATGCTGATGATACATGGCGGCGGGTTTAATTGATCGCCGGCGGCACGTCGATCATCAATAATGCATGGGCGTCCGTCCGCCGAGCGGACTCCGTCGACAGCGGATAGACCGCGCGCGCGACGGCAATCGAGCACGCAGGAACACAGCTAGCTGCATATCCGATGCGTCTCGCCCGTGCACGCACGATTCGGCCTATCGTAGCTATGTATACAGCGGCGTGTACGGTACGTACTTCGCTAGTAATTGCGTCGTACGTGAATACCTGCCTGCCAACCTACCTAGTACCTACCTACTTACCTGCCTGCCCGCCTGCCTGCTGCCGGTGTCGGTTGCCTGCTGCAGCAGCTAATAACTGTCGTGGCAGCAGGTGGCAACACACTTTATAAAACCCAAGCCGGCTAGATAGCGCGTGCTTGCATGCATGTGCACGCTGAAAAAGCGACCGACGGGCCGCTAGCTTCGTAACCGTTACAAGGTGGACCCTGGCTAGCTAGCTTGCAAGTTCGCTGGATGGCTGCTTTATTTGGGCCCGGCTGGCACCGCTGGGCAGGCGTGCAGTCGATCGGTCGCTCGAAGTAATAAGCTCTGTCTGGCGGCGCCATTCAGCGGCGCGCGAGCCTGCCGCATTTGCACCCCGACGTGCGCTTTGTGCGGACCTGCTGCCACGAAGTTCGCACTTGCACATGAACGACCGATCGATGGACATTCTGGATGGCTGGGTTCGCCAACGAAAAAAAACGAACTTTGCTTGGCTGTATGAATATCTTGCATACATGTTGTGCGTGGCAGCGCGTTCCCACGCACCGACCACCACCGACGCCGGCGGTTATCTCCATTAGCTCCATGTGCGCTTACTTGCTGAACTATGCCGTACTAGCCGTACATTAAAGTGGCTGGATATGGGAGCTCGATCGGTCTTGGCGCGCGTCTGACGGCCTTGATGATGTCTATTATTCTTTCGTTTTAGTCCTATTACCCATCGGCAACGACGCAAGCGCTTGGCAGCTGTCGCCGGAGTCGTCGCCCTCCTCCGTATCGATCATCGAAGGACGCGTCGCGCTCGACTGACCCGTCGCCCTCGACGGCACACCGCCCGCCCCCGCGTTCGACAGCAGCGCGTCCGCGGTGCTCGATATATACCGCGCGCGGTATGTGATCTATCTGCAGGGCTCGGCCTCGTCGTCACCGGGCGGGGCACGCACGCAGCAGGTCGGACGCCGCTATCTAGTGCTAACCGACAAGCGAACACGTTGATCACATGCCAACAAGTTCGGCGTAGCAATAATAATCGATGACGGCTTCGCTCGGCGGCGGGACGGCACAACAGCGGAGGCCGCTCCATCCATCCGTTGCGCGAGCCTGACTCGGTCCGCAGGTCCATCCGCCATGCACTACTTCCATTCGACTGATGATACCGGTAGCTACCGGTAGCTACCGTCTGCGCCACATCATGCATGTATGCACCCACGAGCGGGTGAGATAGTCCAGCCAGCGGGTAGACTCGTGGCTGGGTTGACCAGCAGGCGAATGAACTACCCGGCGGGGTGTATAACCACGGCACGAGGGGGCGGCTGCTGACCCGTACGTAGTTCTGTCGTGATATCGATTGACGTGCGTGCGCCGCAAATCAGCGCGTGCGCTAGAGCGATGCGATCAGCGGGGGCCATACCAGCAGCCAGGCAATCGATGGATACGTACGGTACATGGACGTACGACATTGATGCCGTACAGATGCCGTTTATACATGGCGACAGGCACGCACTAAAACCTTGGTGCAAGGCCAAGGCCGCCATTGCCAGTCCACACACACAAGCCGCGATCCCAGCGACGACGAAGCAAGGAACCGGCGCGGGCGGTCAGTCAACCACATGTCACACGTCATCATGGGTAAGGGGATAATTTCTTGCCGATGCGAAGTGATTTATGCCGGCCACAAGCCGGTAAGCCGCAAGCATGTAACACATACAAACGTGCACACATACAATTGGGCTCGGTCGGGCGGGCTGCTTTCCTAAACACATACAACCACAACCACAACCAAAACGCACGACTGTGCCGTACATGGTACGCTGTTCCGTCATCCCCTAGCCGCGAGCAGGAAATACAGCAAAACCAGATTTAACACACCGCAAGACCCCAAGCACAAGCACAACCCCGCTGCCGCCAGAGTGCGGCCGGCGTCTGAACTGCTTGCTTTTTTCATGCCCCCATGTACAGTAGATATATCGTTGCAAGTTAAGCATCTGATAGTCCCGCAAGCCCTGCAGGTGCAGATGTGAGCAACCTCTAAGCAACAGGCGACCCTGGGCAACAAGCCACGGCCCAGCCTGAAAGCAACAGGCGCTTGCTTCCGCCTGAAAATGCCACATAGGTACGGTACGTCACCTCACGGTATGTCACCTCAAGACACACATAGGTACCTTTCAAGAAAGAGGAAGACGGAGAAAGATGACGCTGTCTTGCTTGTGAGGTCGCGACGAGCAAATATTAAGTTCTGGGTTTCTTCCCTGCCTCAGTTATGGACGGGCCGCCTACCGTCCAAGCAGGCGTCACAAGCATACACGCACACGCACACGCACATACACGCACAGGTACAGGCACAGACACGCACAGGTACAGGCACAGGCACGCACAGGCACAGGCACGCACAGGCACAGGCACACGCGCGCACAAACACGGATGGACGACTGGCGAGTTCCGCCGGCGAGTGCGCATGCTTTGATTTCCCCATCCATCCGCCATAGATAGACAAGCAACGCAAGCAACATGTCAAGCAACTGCGTGTGATCAAGCACGGACGCGCGCAAAGGCACGCACCGACGCTAGGGGAACACAGCTGTGGAGGCGTGCAGATGGTGACGGCCGCGGTGGTCGTGGTGGTGACCTCCTTAGCGCGGCGAAACACCAGATGTCCCGCATTCCTTGTCCCATACGCGCCCCCTAACTAGCCCCAGGGTCCACCTTTTAACGGTTGCATAAGACACACGCAGCCGCGAGCCTCCGCACAACCGGCCCACACCGTTGATTGCCCCCAACTAACAGCCCACACCGTCACCCTCAACCACTCTCGCACGCACCGCTGCTCCCAACCACCCACACCCTGGCTCCGAAGTCCGAACCCCAACTGACGCAGCAGCAGCTCTCCTCCCACCCCTGCCATTCCTCGCTCTCTCCCCAGCCGCCGCCTCGCAACCAACCCAGCCAAGCACACACACACACACACACACACACACACACACACACACACACACACACACACAAACACACACACACACACACACACACACACACACACACACACACACCGCCCACGATGCGCCCCTCGGCCGATATGGCTGGGGCCCCACATCTATCTCTTCGCCTCGGATGCGGACAGCCTGCTCGCGATGTATGGCTGCACGGACCGCCCGCCCACCCACCCACCCACCCCCCACACACACATACACACACACGCACCCACCCACCCACCCACCCACACCAACGCGCCCTCACCCCCCTCGCTCGCCCGCGGGCCGCTGCCACCGCCGCCGCCCTCCTCACTTCTTGCGAGCTCCGCCGCGCCCCTGCACTACTCGCTCTCCTACTTCCGCCCCCCGGCGGCCTTGAGCCTCTCCACGTCCGCCTGCAGCGGCTTCATGTCCTCTGCCAGCTCATTGCGGATGCGGTCCAGCGACACATCCAGCGCGCCGTGCATCTTGCGCTCCAGGTCCACCACCGCCTCCTCCTTGGCGGCCCGGACGATGCCCGGCTCGGCGGCCTTGTACCGGGCCTCCGCCTCCTTGACCAGCTGAGGGAGGGAGTGAGGGAGGGGTCGCAAGCGAGGCAGGAATGACAACCAGCAGCAGCACACACGAGAGGGGCGGGGGGGGTAAGGTTTGTATGGTGGGGGTTGTTTTTGGTGGCGGCCGTTCTTAGAGCGCCACACATTTTGGTTGATGCGGGCTTATTTCCTGGCTAGCACATACACACACAGACCCCACGGTTCGCAAAAACCGTCATTCCCACCCCAATCAACACCCCCGGGGGGATAAGACCCACCTGCGCCTTCATGGCGTCGAGCTGCTTGCCCGTCTCTGCTCGCTCCTCCTTCAGCCGCTCGTCCAAATCGTACGACATGACCACGTCGTCGTCCTCGCGGTCCTTCCGCAGCTCCTCCATCTGGGGTACGGGGGGAGACATGTACGGCATAAGAGTCACGTGTACGACAGATGGCACACGCCGTGGAAGGCAAGAACCGGTACGTGGACTATCCCAGGACTCGAGTCGTGACTCGAACATGAGTCGCGCGCAAGGTAGTCAATACGCATGTGATCGGTAGCGCAGGTAGGACCGAAACCTCGAAACCCGTTGCTAAGGCACCCGTAGTGACCCGCGGGTCAGTTACAACCCAGCCGGGGCTTCCTGCAGGAATAAGGGCATGAGCCGACTCTATCTCCCTAGCCCCTGCTGCCCCCTCGCTACCCCTCCCTGACCTGACCCGGCCCCCCTCCCCCCTGCCTCTCCCTGCGCCGCTGACCTCCTTGCGGATGGGCTGCAGCAGCTTGGTCACCTCGCCCGTCAGCTCCTCCCGGGTGGGACCCGCCGGCTGGTCCTTGATCTGACGACGAGATATGAGGAGGACGGAGGGAAGGAATGGAAGGAATGAGATAAGGGAGTAGAAGGAAGGAAGGGAAGGAAGGGAGTGGAAGGGTGTGGAAGGGAGCGGAAAGATGTTGGTAACCCAACACAACAGGGGGTTGGGATGTGGCGTAGGGGAGGGGCACAGGGACGAGAGTGGATTCAAAAACATGGATCCAGGAAGAAGCGAAACAATGGAGATGACGGTCTGCGGGGCGGCCGGGCGGGACGGCAGGAGGGCAAGCGTGGTGCGCTGTCTTCGGGCTCGTTTCGGGCCCGCGGGGAGGGAACAGCGGGGAAACCTCCAACAACTGCCAACGACCCCAACGAACTCGAACTCCCAACAACCGGGCACCCCTCACCTCCTTGAGCAGTGCCTCCTGCTTGGACAGCATGTCGTCCACATGGGCGCTGTGCTCGTCCACCTTGTCGTACAAGTCGTCCAGGCGGTCCCGTACGGTGTCCGATTCGCGCTTGGAGGCGTCCGCGTCGCGCTTGACGGAGTCGACGTCGCGCTTGACGGCATCCGCCTCCTGCCTTATGGAGTCGACATCCTGCTTGACAAACTCGACGTCCCGATTCACGGAGTCGATGTCCTGTTTTATGGAGTCCACGTCCCGCTTCATGGAATCGACGTCCCGCTTCAGCGCATCGGTCTACAGATCCGGGGGACCCAGGGGAGACGGCGGCCATGATTGTCTTAGTTCATCTCTGATATGCCCATTGTGATGGGACATGATGCAAGATGTCATGGCGGACATGATGGGGGCCACAATGGTGGTTGATGGCGGCTGCCATGGAGGGCTTATGTTTGGAAGGGCATGTGGGTGGATAATAATACCACGGCGGACATCGTGGAGGGCACGGGTTACGGCAGACATGGCCCGCGGGTTCACGGTGGTGAGCAATAAAGTGATGCAAGACAGTGGAAAACAGAGCCGCAGACGGAGCGCTGTACATACCCCGTCATCGTCGTCCAACGGCCGTAAGTCGTACCTGGCTGCTGCCGTCCAACCGTGTCGAGATCTCGTCCAACCGTTTCGAGATCTCGTCCAACCGCCCCTTGAGCTCCACGACCTGCTTCTCCGCCTCCTCCCGCCCCTTGTTCGCCTCCTCGAACGCCTTGTCGTGCTCGTCCAGCGCGTCGGCCTGCTCGTCCAGCGCACGCACGTGCTCGTCCAACGCCTTGGAGTGCTCGTCCAGCTCCCGGATGTGTCTGTCCACCACCTTGGTCTGCTCGTCCACCTTCTTCTCCAGGTCCTGGATCTGGGTGCGCAGCTGCGGAGGATCGGGGCGGGGGAGGGAGGAGCGAGGGTAAGGACGGAGGGGAGGGAAGGGAGGAGGGGAGGGGAGGGGCACAGGCCTCGAGGGATGATGTGGGTCCACACGTGCAAATACCGGCTGGGGCGGTTCTGGACGGGTTTGTCATTAAATAAACACAAGCAAAACGCATAGCACAGGAAAGAAAAGCGGAGCAAAAACGAAGCATGGGAAGTAAAGCAAAGCAACGCCAAGGGAAGCAACGCAAAGCAAGGCAACGCGGCGCCTTGCCACAGACGTGGTGAGTCCAGCGCAGCAGCAGCCGGTACTCGGGGCAGGGGGAGGACGGGGCCGAAAGAGCTGGCGGGGGGCTGGGGGACGCCCCCATCCGCGCGCTGCGGAGCGGGGCGCGTGATGGCCAATGGCAATGGGGCAACGGCGACAGCAGCCACACGCGCCTAATCAGGCACTGGCCCCCGGCGCTACTCCTCTGACAGACAGATCCATCGCACCAACACCCCAACACCCAACTGACAACCTTAGACCCCCTCACTGCCGCTCCAGCCCCCAAACCACGTACCAAAGGGGCCGGCCCCTTTGGCCCTTGCTTTAACCCACCCGCACCCCGCCAATCAGGTACCCCCGCGCCCTGCCGTACCTCCTCTCGCAACCGGTCGTCGCCCCCGCGCGCCTCCTCCACCGCCGCCGCCATCTCGTCCAGCCGCCGCTCCGCCTCCTTGCGCCCCGCCGCCGCCGCGTTGTCCGCCTCCACCAGCCGCTGCCGTACCTCCGCGCGGAAGTCCTCCAGGGCCTTATACTCGGCCAGCTCCTTCTCGATGCGCGCCGCGACGTCCTCCTGCGCGCGGAGCGCGACGTCCACATCCCCACCCGAGGCACGTTGGCAAAATGACATCGCACGTGTGGAGATGTCTTGCCGCCCCGCACCCGCGCCTGACCCCGCACCCCCCACCCCGCCCCCGCCCCCGCACCTGCATCTGCGCCAGGGCCTCCTCGAAGGCCCCCTCCACCTCCTCCTTGTGCGCCGCCAGCGCCTCCTGCTGCTTCTGCACGCTGGCCGCCAGCGCCGCCTGCTGCACCACGGTGGCCGCCTGCTGCGCCGCGTGCATGGCCGCCACCTGGTCGCGCGAGGTGTCGATCTGCTCCTGGGCGCGACCGATGATGGCCGCCAGCTCGGCCTTCTGAGCGGCCTGCAGCTCAGACATGGCGGCCTTCTCCTGGTCCAGAGCCTGAGGCGGCGGCGGGGAATGGAATGGTTGGAGTGGGAGTTGGAGACTTGGGATTGGCCGAAGCGAGGTAAGGGGGCGAAAGGAGGGGAAAGGGAAGAAAGAGGGAGATATGTGTTTAGAAATGCAACCCGGGAGATATGTGTGGGAGGGGGGAGGAGCATGCCTGTATACCGCGCCCATAGCTACCCCATAGCTACCAACCGACACCCCAACCGCCAACCACCAACCACCATTTGCCAACCACTCACCACCACGAGCTCCTCGATGGCAGCCTTCATATCGGCCTTCTGGGCCTGATGGGGGAAGGTGGGCAGGGGGACAGGGGGACCCGCGGGCGTTTTATTTTTGCTGGAACAGGGTCACATGCTCACATCGGCGCGCGCTCGCGCGCGCTGCCGGTAGGCACCCGGTGCTCGTAGCCAGACGGAGCAGGAGTGCGTGACGTGAAAGGTGCCGTGTGCGCGTGTGCGTGTCTTGCTGCCATCATGGGGCTGCTGCAGGAGGACAGGGGTGCGGTACATAGCGATGCCATCAAGACAGGAGTACAGCTCCGCAGAGCATGGCATGCCGTAGCACCCGTCCTGTGGTTCCCTGCCAACGGGCCGTCGAAAGGAGGCCCTGCGGGTGCCAGCGGCTCGGTTGCTCCCTAGAGCCTAAGCCTGATTAGGCTTCACCACAGGCTCGGTAGACTCTCCGCAGCACCCATCCGGCGACGACCCGTGGGTCCTCTGTGTTCTGCTCGCATTCAGGCAGGCCGGGCCGCTCTCGTCCCGTAGGCCCGGGGGGCCTCCACGGTATCGCCTGCCTGTGCGCGCCCACCTCGATGCCCTTCTCGAACTCCTGCTTGGTGGCCTCGATCGTCTCCCCCAGCTCCTGCCGCGCCTCCGCCACCTCCTCCCGCGCCGCCTTGATCTCGCCGCGCGCCCTGTCCACGTCAGCTCGCTGCTCCTCCAGCGCCGCCTTTATCTCCGACTGGGCGGCCTCCAGCGCGGCGTGCATCTCGCCGCGGGCCGCGTCCACGGCCTCCGTCTGGGCCTGCAAGGTTGCCGGTGGGAGCGTCCAGCGGGGTGTGTTTAGATAAGAGACCCGCCCGACCCGAACCAAATACCAATATGCTTACCAGTTTGTGTGACACGGGGTGTGTGTGTGTGTGTGTGTGTGTGTGTGTGTGTGTGTGTGTGTGTGTGAATCGTTACATATCTGCCGGGCCGACACTGGCCGGGGGCGCTAACCCGCCCCATACGGGAGACCGCCGAAGCACTTTCCCCCGGATACGGGGGAGAGGGGTGAGGAGACACAGCACGGGACCACAAGGGTGCCGTGCACCCGGGGCCTCTAGCCCCATCTAAAACGCGCCACGAGGTCAGGCACCAAGCCAGCCTTCCCTTAGAAAGCCCATCACGGGGCCAACTCAAACAAAACCCCTACACGTTCAGCGCAACCAGCAGAAGGCCAGGCACACACGGCAAAAGGGGACCACGCAACGGAGCGAGCACTATGCAGGTAGCACGGCTCCGATCCTCCTGGGAAAGCAGTCACGGCCACGCGGTCCAACCAGTACATTCTTACGGTGCACAGGGCTGGGCAATCTGGCAGGCAAAGTACGCATAAAAGCACCATAGACCAAGCTGCCATAACCCTGCTTACTGAAAACGTCCTAGGTCAACAATGTGAAATCGGGTGCGATGGGGTGGAGGGGTGCTGCCACAACGTTGGAACACCAAATGACGACAACGCCGCGCGGACGGAGTGGACCCGGGTAGGACGGCGGGAGCCCGAGACATACACGCATCCATCCCCTTTCTCACTCTCTCTCTCTCCCCACCAATCCACCCACGCAGGGGACCACCCGCCGCACCCTTCCGCGCTGACGTTCCTCCTATCCCTTTGATTTTATTTTGTTTTTTATTCCTCCGATCGTTCCTCCTATCTATCCCTGCTTCCTCAGCTCCACCTCCTACTAGCCCGGCTACGCCTCCCAACATCCATCCACTGCAGGTCTGTCCACTAGAAGAGGACATGCTCCGAAACCCTTACCTGCAGTGCCTCCCCGAGCTCCTTGCGCATCAGCTCGGACTCCGCCTCCAGCGCGTCCTTCTGCTCCCCCACGGCCTTCGCCAGCGCGTCGTTCTGCTCCTCCATCGCCTTTGCCAGCGCGTCCATCTGCTCCTCCATCGCCTGTGCCAGCGCGTCGTTCTGCTCCTCCATCGCCTTGGCGAGCGCGTCCTTCTGCTCCTCCAACGACCCGTTGATTTCCGCCTGAGCGGCCTCAAGCGCGGCGTGCATCTCGCTGCGGGCAGCCGCCACTGCATCCGTCTGGGCCTGAAGGGGGCAGGGGCGGCCAGGGGCGGCCAGGGGCGGCCAGGGGCTGGGTTCAGCGGTGTGTGCAAAGGGGTCAAAGTGAAACCAGCCAAGTCACAGCTAGCCCGGCGACAAAGGGGGCCCGCGCGCGCTCCCTTCCGACGGCACTCTTACCCCTCCACGCCGACCCCCCCATCCGACCCCACCCGACCTCAGCCACACCTGCAGCGCCTCGCCTAAGTCCTTGCGCATCAGCTGCGCCTCCTCTTTCTGCTCCTCGACCGCCTTGGCCAGCGCGCCTTTCTGCTCCTCGACCGCCTTGGCCAGCGCGCCTTTCTGCTCCTCGACCGCCTTGGCCAGCGCCTGCTTCTGCTCCTCCAACATGTCCTTGACGTCCTCCCGCTGGGCGCCCAGCGCCGCCGCCACGTCCGCGTGCTGCGTGTCCAGCGCCTTCTTCACCTCGGTCTGCTGGGTCTCCAAGTTCCTGAGAGGTGTACGGCGTGAGGGTACGACCCGGGGGGGTTACGGAGCTGGTACGGCATGCATGGGTGCTTGAGGCACAGGTGACTGCCAAGCCACCACCAAGGATATCGCCTCCACTGAAAGCCCACGGCATGCGCCTCATGACCCATAAGGACCTGCCACCAACCCTGACTCATCCTTTGACTGGGCAACACTGAGATGGGCAACACTGATATGGATTTGACTCCTTCAACCCTAGAGAGGGAAGGATGCATCGAGACCGACAGACCGACTAATTTTCTGACTGAATGACAAACGGACCCCTGCCCACCGCGCGCCCAGCAAACCCGTCAGCCCATCCATGTACGGCCACTCACTGTCGTACTTCCGCGCCCAGCGCCACGAAGGCCGCCTCTATTCGCGTGCGCGTGGTGTCCAATTTCTCCTCCGTGTCCTTCTTGGCGGCCGCCACCGCCTCCTCCAGCGCCGCCACAGCCTCCTCCGCGTCCGCCTTGGCCTCTTGGATCTGCTCGCCCAGGTCCTGTCGTCCCGCGGCAGGCAGGCAGGCAGGCAGGCAAGCAAGTAGCCACGGGTAATCAGTCAGGCAGGCACGTAGGCACGGATCATCAGGCAGGCAGGCACGGATAGACTTGCAGTCAGTCAGGCAGGTAGGCAGGCAGGCAGGCAGGCAGGGATGACGGTATGCAGGGATAAGCACGGGGACCACAGGGGGCGCCTGTGCGTGTCCTGCATTCCTTCTCAGACATCATACAAGGAGGGGCCCCTCAGTCCCTGGTAGTGATGGAGGGCTCCCCGGACCGCGGGGAAGCAACTGTGAGCGCAGAAGGCTACCCAGCAGGCGCCCAAGCAGTCCACTGGGCCAGCTTTCCTGGTAGGCTTCAGATGGCGCCCAAGGCGCAGCAGCCGCACTCGCCCACCTACCCACCCGCCCACCTACCCACCCGCCCACCTACCCACCCGCCCACCTACCCACCCGCCCACCTACCCACCCGCCCACCTACTCCAACCCCGCAACCACTCGGGTACCTACCCACCCATCCTAACCATACACCCATCTGTCCTAACCCCACACCCAACCACACACACACACCCTAACCCCACACCCACCCGGACCGACACCCACCTTGGATCGGGAGGCTATCTCAGCTGCCAGGGCGGCCAAGGCGGCGGCGTTGGCTGCCGACGAGGTGGTGAGGGCCTCGTTAGTCTCCTGTTCATTCGCAGGGAGGGGACGCCAGGGAGGGTGAGAGGGAGGCCGGGGAGGAGGGGATTGAGCATTGAGGGAGCTGCGGTGGACTGCGTACACCACCACAAAGTCACCAAACCCCTACACGTTAATCCCAGCCTGCTCCGCTCAGTCGCGAATCGCCCTCACAACGGTGTCTTTATATGCCTGTCCCTATGCCGGTTTAGGAGTGCCTGCCCGCTGAAGGCGTCCGATGGCGACAGTGGATTCCGTCCGGGGTATTCAAGCAAACCGCCCGAGACATCTAAGCTATTAGCAAACCATGGATGGTTCACTGTGGCGAACTCCAGTCGGGATCGTATGAAGCGGCCCCGTGAGTGGATCGTCAAAACGGGATCTCTTTTAGGATCTCCTGTAATCAGATTTCGTGTACGGGACTTCCATGGTCGCGGATCTTCATCTATATACCGCCTGATTTTCATCTATGGGGTCTCCTATGGGGTCTCCCTCGCGACGTACGGCAGTTTGCTGAGGGCTTCCGCATCAAAAGGCGCTGCACATTGATGTGGGCCAGCTTATGTGGGGCCGGTCGGGAGGTTCCGATGTGGAGCTGAGTACGGAAGAGGCGGAGCGGGCTTCCGACGACCCCCAGGCGGCGGGCGGGGTTGGTTGGGTCGGTTTGTTGGTTGGGTCGGTTGGGTTGGTTGAGTTGGTTGGGTTGGGCGTACCTCTTTGAATTTGTTCAGCTGCTGCACTATCACGGCTTCCCGCGCTTCCGCCTCTGCCCGCTCCGCTGCCGCCCGCGCCTCAAGGCCCGCCGCCGCCTCCGCCGCAATCCTCGCCTCCCTCTCCTCCGCCGCCGCGCGTTCCGCCGCCGCCCGCGCCTCGAGCGCCGCCGCCGCCGTTTCCGCGACCTTTGCTTCCCGCGCTTCCGCCGCTGCCCGCTCCGCTGCCGCGCGCTCTTCCAGCGCAGCTGCCGCGTCCTCCGCGACTTTAGCCTCTCTTTGCTGAGCTTCTTCTCTTTCGTCTGTCACACGCGCTTCGAGGGCGGCCACCGCCGCCTCCCTCGCCTCCCTTTCCGCCGCCAGCGCATCCGCCGCCGTCTTCGCGACTTCGGCTTCCCGCGCCTCCGCGGCATCCCGCTCTTCCGAAGTTCGTACCTCCAGAGCCGACGTGAACTTGTCGTCCAGGGACTTGACCTTGCTCTCGATATGCTCGTCCAACGTGGCGACCTGAATGATTTTTTTGTTTTCACGACACGCGATGGAGGGGGGCCGAACAGACGTTGAGATGGGGCCGCGCCGTACAACAGGTACGACAGGAGGAACATTTTATCGAGCAGGCGGCATTCATGTTATGCAGTGATGGTGCCAGGCAAACCCTCGAACGCGCTCTAATGCAAATGTGTGTCATCTGGGTCGGACCGCAGGATGGGATTGGGGGAGTTCGTTTTGGGCGGGTTGGTGGCGAAGGCAAAAGCTGCGCCCGGAAGCCCTGCGATCCATTTACTTGTGCGCAGCGGTACGGCAGTACGACCTCACCTCGTCCTCCAGCATGCGCTGCAGCTCCTCGGTGCGGACAGTGAGCTCGTTGAGCGAGGAGGCGGTCTCCTCCTGGTACTGCAGGGCCGTGAGGGGAGGGGCGATGATGACGGGAATGAAGAAGGGGGCGGGGGTGGATGGGAACATCGGGTTCGTGATCGGGCCCGGCGTGCACCCACCGGACAGCCGGGCGGGCAGACAGACAGACATATAGACAGACATACACGAAGTAGACAACGAATGCGAACCCCAAGGATGCACCCACATCGCCCAAGGTTTAAGCTTCGCCCCTTTAGCCCCCTTCGTCCCTTTCGGCCGCTCCGCCGCTTTCAGCCCCTTTGCCCCTTTCGGCCGCCCTGCCCCTTTCAGCCCCTTTCCGCCCCTTTCACCCCGTCCCTCGGCCCCACCTGCGCCAAGACGTCCTCCAGCACCTTCTGGTTGCGATCCATCTTGGCGTCCATCAGCTTGCCCAGAGCCTCCGTGGCCTCCGCCGCCTCGGCCAGCCGCTGGTCGGTGCGCTCCGACAGCGCGGCTAGCGAGGCCCGCTGGTCCGCGGCCTCCTTGGCGGCGCTGCGGCGCGGGGTGGCCAGGTAGGGCAGGGTAGGATAGGCGGAGCAGGGCAGGGCAGGGCAGGGCAGGGCGGGAGGGATACAGGACATTGGTAGACATTTCAGGGCGGGAGGAAGGGAGGGAGGGAGGGAAAGATCGGCAAGGGAGGGCTGCAAGCAGGATTCCCGGTAACGGGCAACCGGGCCCGCACCTCTTGGCCGCCGCCTCCATCCGCTCGTTGATGTCCTCCACCGCGTTGGTGAGGTTGGCCTCCTGCGTCTTGGCCCGCTGGTCCAGGGAGGTCAGCTTGTGCTGCACGTCCACGAACACGTCGCTGTGCACCTGCGGTCCGGACGGAGGAGGGGGGAGGTGTGTGTAAAAGAGAACTGAGCCGCGAAGGTGTGTATGTAACAAGGAGCCCACCCAGGCGCCCCCTCCCAAGGGGTGTGTGTGTGGCGTACGGCTTGGTGCGTTTGTTAGTAAGGATTCGTCGCAGGGCTGGGTGTGTCTGGGCTGTTTTTCGTTTTCACCCCATCCAGCAGCCACGCACCTGCACCAGCCCCTCCAGAGCGTCATGGTCCTGTCGGTCCTTGGCCATGCGCTGCCGCACCCGCTCCGCCTCCGCGTCCGCCGCCGCGAACCGCCTGTCCGTGGAGCGGGTCAGCTCTCCCACCTCCTGCCGCAGAGCCTCCTCAGCCAGCTGCGCGGCCGACCCCGTGTGTTCGGCGAGAAGCACCCCGGCGTGTGGATGTGCGCCGCGTTTGTGTGCGTGTGTGTAGGGGGTGTGTGCGTGGGGTAAAGGGGGCGGGAGGCGAGAAGCGGGAAGCGGAGGAGGAAAGGACATACACCTCAGTGCGCGTCTCAATAGGCAGACGGATGGGGGATTGGAAGATGGACGGGCGGGTGAGTGTTTGACCCGGGCCAGGGAATTTTGGGGTTTGTGGGTATTCCTGCTCAAAGGCGTTCCTGGGGGCTGCTAGTAGCGGCGACATGGCCCCGCTCCAAGCACTTGCTGGCGCGCCGACGCCGTGCGGCGCACCGCTATCCCCAACCCGGCTCCTCACGGCCCCAACCCCAGCGCCCGGGCGGGGGAAGGGGGGTTGGTTGCGACCTCGCGTCGTACCGGCGCCGTACCTGGCTCTGGTCGCAGCAGTGCCTGAGGTCCTGGAAGCCCTTCTTCCGGTCCGCCGCTTCCTGCTGCAGATCCGAGGAGATCTGTGGGACGAGGGGGAAAAGGGGTCGGCGGTTTCGGGGCTTTGAAAAACCAAGCTCAGCTGGGGGCGGATGGAATGAAAAACATGCCTACTGACCGGACCCAGCAGATAGACCTACCCATGGGAGACACGTCATGGGAGCAGAACATGATGAAAAACACGATGTGGGGAGGGCGGGTGGTGGGATGGCCGGGGGGCGAGAGGGCACGAGGTGTTAAGCATGGTCGGTGCGAGGTACTCTTCTGTATTTAAATCACCCAGACACACAGACACACAGACACACAGACGGGCGACCGTTGGGCACTACCATGCCCATTGCATGACACGCATTCCTGCCCTGCCCACCGATCAACACACACGCAAAGCCCATCCATCCTCACGCGCAGGGCCGCCCCATGCCCCATCCCCCTGCACCCCAGCCCCTCCCTCCTACACCCCACACTCACACACGGGTGCCCATCCCACCCCCCTTACCTGCTCCGCCCGCCGCTGCAGGCCCTCCAGCTCTCGCCCCGCGGCCGCGGCGGCGGACTGCAGCGCTGACAGGTCCCGGCCGTGGCCCGCGACCGTGTTTCGGAGCGTCGTCAGGTCCTCCGTCATTTTGTTCTTGAACTCCTGGGGGGGGAGAGAGGAGGTAACACCGAAAAGGGGGACAGAGGCGGGTGGGTGCCCACAGGGAGTTGCAGGACACAGACGCATGGGCGGTCGGGAGGGGATGTTATCGACCGACGGGTCGTTGGTCCGCCGAAATCGCACGTCAGCCGCAACTTTCTCCCTGTCTTCGGTGAGACCGAATGCCCCAACCCGAACAAACCGAACAAACGGTCGCTGCACTGGGGCCCTCCCCACGGGGTCATTGACGCCGTACCTCGAACCCCTTGAGGAGCCCTCCGTCCACGGCCTGGACCTGTGTCGTACGGAAAACGGGCGGGGGAGGGGGTGAAGAGGCGAGCTGTCGCGCAGGGGAAGGTGTGGGTTTCGAGGAGTTGGAAGGCCAAACCCCAAATGAACACGCCGTTGCACACAGGTGCATCGCCTTCCATTGTTGAGTTTGCTTATTTGCAGGTAAACCATGTAAGGATACCGTGTTGGCAACTGATTTGGGTCGGGCGGGTGTCCTCACTGAAACACGCGCGCATCGAAACACACACACGCACATGGGCATGAACCCGCTCTCTGTTTCTCGCTGGACGGGTCCCGGCTGATGTCATTTTAATACCCCGGCAGCAACGCTGTACATGTACAGCAGGTGCACAAGTGTCCGTACTGTCGTACTGTCGTACCTTGACCGCCACCTCGTCGATGGCCTCCTTGAGCGACTCGCTGGACTGCTGTCGGGCGCGGATCTCCAGTTTGACCACCTCCTCAAGCTTCACCCGCTCCTGCTCCAGGGACTCCTGCGCGGCGCGCGGGTGTGTTCGGGGTTGGGGTGGAGTGCGTCGGGGTCTCGAGGATGGCGCAGGGTGGGGCGGGTTGGATTGGAGCACGTTGGGGTGGCGTTGGGGTCGCGTTGGCTACCTTAAGTAAGACCCTTATGCTGCATTTCCAAGCCTTATGCTGCACTTCTCATTTGCAGCTTATTATTGTCAGTGTGTTGGCAACCGGTATGGGTTGGGCGTGTTTCATAGTTTGAACACCCCTACCTACACGCGCACCCCTCCTCTTTTCCTTTTTCTTTTCTCAACAAGCCTTCCTCATCGCACCTCCATGTCCCTCGCGTACGCCCGGATCTTCTGCAGTGCCCCGTTGATCTGGGTGCGCAGACCCGCCTCGCGGTCCTCCGTGGTGGCGCGGGCAGCGTCCACCGCGGCCGCGACCTGCGACCTCGGAGCAGTCCGGTGGACGGGCCCGCGGGCCATGGCGTGGGCAGGGCGGGGTAAGCAAGGTGATTGCGGATTTGGTTTGACATGCACGCAAGGCGATCATCCCGGCAACAGGGTGTCGTCCTCCCCCTCCCAGCTCCCACCGTGTCAATCGAGACTGCGAAACCGCGAGTCACCCCGCCCCCACGCCCTGATCCCCGCTTCGGGGTCCCCGCCCTGGAAAGGTAGACCAGGCGGATAGGGCGGATACCCATACCAGACTCCTCAGTTGACAGCTTCCTCGCAGCTTCCTACGCCACGGGCTGAGCTCGAAGCCCGCTGTACCCATCCCCTTCCCTGCCTGTCCGCTCCCTTTCCCTCCCTCCCACCTGCGCCAGGCCCTGGTCCAGTCGCTGCTGCAGCGCCTCCAGACTGGCGCTGCTGGCGGTGGCGATGTCCCTGAGGGCGAGCGGACCGCGAGGGAGGGCGTGTTCATGAACAGCTGCGTGCTTAGCAAAGAAACCCGCCCGGACCACCAAACAGAACTGCGAAGGGGGGTCGCAGGCGGAGAGCGGCAGCGGGGACAAGGCGGGCGATACAAGGGCCGCGTCGGACCTGACTGGGTCGCACCTGACTGGGTCGGACCTGACTGGGTCGGGCCAGAGGCGCGCACGCACGTGGCATGCATGTGCCATGGGCCTAGAGTAGATGAGTCGGACCATCCGCAACGGGCCAGGCTCCGGAAGTGTGAGACGCGAGGTAGGGGCTGGGCGGGGGGCGGAAGGCGGTGTGGGCACCCTCCTTTACCCTCCTCCCCCCTCCGGCTGCTACTGGGGTCCAGTACTTGCCTGAGGGCGCCCTCCAGCATCATCATCCGCTCCAGCCCCACCTTCTCGTTCCGCGCGGCGGCCTGCGAGGGTTGGCGGTGGGCGGTGGGGGTTAAACTGAAAAAGAGATAAACCCGGAAAACAAGCTCGGGCACACCCGGGCACAAGCCCGGGCAAGCCCGGGCTGTGGGCCGGCCATCGCTCGGTACACGGGCGGCGGGTCGCGTCCCGCATTGGGGACCGCAAAGGCACATCGTATCGTAACCCTAAAGACCATCCCCAGAGGCGCTGCAGCTGCAGCTGGGCAGCTGGTCAGCTTCCTCGCAGCTTCACCTTTCAGGGTTGAGCAGAGGGCAGAGGCCTGCCCCCAGTTGTCTGGACGGCCGCGCGTCGTTGCGCGCCCATTGCACCGCACCGCCGCTCATTTCGCCCAGCTCACCACCCTCTTCCCACCCCGTACATCCCTGCACCGCCAAGCTCATCTCACCCTCTTGCCACCCAGTATGTCTCTCTAAACCCCCGACCCGCAACAAGCCATCCACCAAGCCATCCCCCACCCACCGACCCGCCCACCCCCGCTACCCACCCACCTTCACGAACGCCCCCAGCTGCTGCTCGCCCCTCGTCCGGGCCTCCTCATCCCGTATCTGCGCCCCCGCGTCCACATCCGCCAGCGCCCGCATCAGCTGACCCGCCTTGCCCTCCAGCAGCGCCACGGTCCGCCGGACGACCTGGTCCTGTGGGGTGGTTAAGGTGGTTGGGTGGTTGGGTTGGCCGTTAGTGTGATTCGAACGAAATAACTTGTAACAAATAATGAGTAGTACAATATTGAAAGCAAGGGCGAGCGACCTGAAGAGGGGTCGGGGCGATCGGGTGGGAGGGTTCCGTGGTGGACCGGTGGTTGGAAGGGACGGGCCGAGGGGATGGGCTGGGCGGTTGGGCGGATAGATGTGTGTGTTCGGGTCGGTCGCATCGGGGTGGTGCGTGGTGGTAGTAGTGTTGGTGGTGGTGGCGGTGGAGGGGCCGTGATGTTGTCCGAGCCCGCGGTAGAGAACCGCAACCTACACAACAAGTAATGACGGTGCGCGACGCTGACAGCAGCCGTGGTGACGCCAACAGCAGCCGTGGGGGCATGCCTGCGGAACAGCCCCACACCCGGCGCACCCACATACGGTACCCCGTGCGGCCCCTCGTCGCAGTCGGCCTGACCAATCTTGCCTCTCCATCCGCGCCCAGCCCCCCTTCTTGTTTGAAGATGTCCACCAGTTTCCTATACCCCCCGCCCCTTGGGTCCGGGGCGCACACCTGCGCCTGCATGAGCGCCCCCTCCATGGCCTTCATGTTGGTGTCCAGCGCCGCCGTGTCCTGCCGCCGCATCGCCTGCTCGGCCGCCAGCTGCTGCGTCATGCCCTGCAGCGGGAGCAAGCGGGGGGCGGGGGGGGGCGCGGGTAGGGGATGAGGTCAGGGAAGGGCAAGCGGGAGGTCGCGCGGTGACGAATTCCATGTGCCAGTGCCGCGCTTCGGAGCTGCCTCCGGGTCGATGTGTCAACGTTCAAGCATCCGTGGGTGTTCCCGCCCACTTCCGCCAGCTCTGGGGCTGCAGCGCGGTTCGACAATGCCTACCAATTCCCGATACCCCTGTCCGCCAGCTGCCCCGTCCCCGATTACCCCAGGCTGCGGGTACGGTAGACCCTGATCGGGAGCGCGCTTGCCGATGCCCCGCACGCCAGGATGCCGGGGGTTACCGTAGGAGCTGTCCAGCCCTGGCGGACTCCGGCCCCTGCCCTGCGCGGCGCTGGCAATCCTTGGCCCCTGCACCTGGCGGCCATGGCACCCATGCCCCCTGCCCCCTGCGCGGGTCAGCGCCTGCCCCCTGCCCCCTGCGCGGGTCAGTTCCCAGCGCCCAGCCCCCTGCGCGGGCCCCACTCACGCTGAGCAGCGCCTGCAGCTCGCCCACTTGGCCCCGCAGGTTGCCGATGAGGGCGGCCTCGCCGGCTGCCGCGGCGGCGGTTTCGGAGCGCAGCCGGTCCAGCGCCGCCTCCTCGCCGTGGATCCTGGGTTGCACCGGGGTGGGGGTTGCGGTTCGGGCGACGTCCGCCGCCGTACGAAGAAGGGGGCGCGGGAGATAAGAACAAACAAATAAACCCAGAAACGAACACGGGTGCGGGAGATACAGGGGTAGGTCATCTCACGAGGTTGAGATCCGCCGGGTGTACTCTTCAGTCGGGACTCCCCTCCCTTCCCTCCCCTCCCTTTCCTATACCCTCCCTTCCCAGCGCAGCTTCAATCTGTCCACCAATTTCCTGTACCCTCCCTTCCCTACCCTTCCTCCTCATCCAACCAGCCCTCAACCTCCCTCGGACGCAGGCTCATGGCTGTACACATTACGCACGCCGCCTTCCCTCGATAACGACACGCACATCACATCGGGCGGGCGGGCGGGCGGGTTCATGGCGGGCGGGTTCATGGCTGTACACATCATGCACGCTGCCTTCCCTCGATAATGACACACGCATACACACACACCTACATCGCCTGTTACGCTGGACTTCGCTTCTCGCAGCTCAGTTTCCTATTATACACACCCACCCATCCGGCTGTGTGGCATACGGGCATCCCCGGGCTATGCCCCTTGCATATGTCACCCGCACTCCTGCTCTGCCTGCCTGTAACCATGCCTGCCTGCCTGCCTGCCCACGAACACTAGCAGCGCAGCCAACCACCTCCGCGGGTGCTCGCCGTCTCCCCCGCACCTCGCGTTGAGCCTGTCCACCGCCAAGTGCAGCGCCTGCCCCGCCGCCGCCGCCTCCGCCCGGTAGCCCTCCACCTCCCGGTTCAGCCCCGCCATGGCCTCCATGTGGGCCTGCTGCCGCCGCACCAGCTCGGCGCGGAAGGCGGCGCCCTGGCGGCAGGGGTAGCACCCACAGCAGCAGCAGCAGCAGGAGCAGTACCAGCAGCGGTGGTGTCAGGACTAAGCGATTCAGCAGCAGCAGCAGCAGCAGCAGCGTAGAGCGGCTGCCGATCAAAGGGAAGTGTTAGCAGCAGCAGCAGCAGTAGCACCGGCAGCAGCAGCAGCAACAGTGGTGGCGGCAGCAGTAGCGCTGACGACGGTGGTGACGGTGACCCTTACCTGCTCGTCCAACTGCCTCCGTGCATCCATGGCGCTGAACGCCTGGCCGTCCGCCAGCGCCCTGCCCAGCCGCTCGATGGCGCCCTGGGCGGCGGCGCGATCCGCCTGCGCGCGGCGCAGCTCGTCACCCAGCATCCCCACCTGCGTGTGGGGCGGTGGGCGGGTGTGGGGCGGTGGGTGTGGGGCGGTGGGTGAGGGGCGGTGGGTGTCGCTGGGCCGTTAGGGCTGGGCGGTGTTGGAACGAAAGGAAATGCTCTACCAGTTGCTGCTTCATGGATGGCCGCGGCAGTGGAGGCTCACGAAATGGGATGCACGGGGCCGGGACCCCAAGCCCCGCCCAACCCAGCCACATGCCGCTACGGCCCGGCTCCTCACCGACCTGCCCACGCAACCGTCGCCCCGGCCACCTTCTGAACCATCACCTCATGCCATCTTCCCACCACCCGTCGCTCTCCATCAAGCGCCGGCCAAGCGATTCGCTCGCTACTCGCCACCTTGCCGCTTCCCGCCCGGCTGACACCCAGCTCAAATCCATCGGGCGGATCTCTTCTCTAAACACCCATCCACCCGCCTGCCGACCCACCCACCCGCCCTCCCCAGCCCCCGCCCCCACCTGGCCCCGCAGCTCCGACCCCATCATCACCGACTCCTGCAGCGCCGCCTGCGCCGCCGCCAGCTTGGCCTCCTGGTTGCGCACCTCCGAGCTCAGGGCCACCAGCTGAAGGGGGAAGAGGGGAGGGGGCGAGGTAAGGAGCGAGGAGTACCTGTATGTACTTCATCTGTGTGCTTGGCCATTCACCCACCTATGCACCCTTGCAGGAGGTCAAGTGGGCAACATAGGAAAGTATAGGAATATAGCGAGGAGGGAGGAGATAGAGGAGGTTAGGAAGACAAACACGCACAGGAGCGATGGTGCGGGACACCCTCTGATGGTCGCGGGAGGGGAGGGAGGAGCGAGGATAGGAGGAGGAAGGGGGCGAGGAGGTGCGTGGCTTGGTGAACACATACCCACAGCCACATGTGCGCGTTGACTTTGCCCAAACACGCGTGCACACGGTTGATTGGATATGACCGTATGAGAGCGTTCCGGACGATTGCGGCGACGACTGATGGACCGTGCTGCTCCGGCAAACGCCTACCTGCTGGTTCACCGCCGCCGAATTGGCGTGCGCGCCCTCGTGTCGCAGCCGCAGGTCGTTCAGCTCCGCCGCCGCCCTCGCCAGCTCGCCGCTGACCGCCGCCAGCCGCTGGTTCTGAATATCGTACGCGCGGCTCACCTGGCGGCGGCGGGCGGGATGGTGGGCGATGGTAGGATCCGCGGGGACAGTAGTGCGCGCGTTCAATGACCTTTCGACCCTCGAGAACAGGGAACAGGATGCGAGCATTGACCACCAGACATGGCTGCGCACGACTGCCTACGACCGCCCATCGCTGATCACGTTCAGCCTTGGCACGCGCTGAAATCTGCAGCAGATCCTGCGGCTGAGCCCGCCTCCGCTGCAGGTTGCAGGCCAGCTCGGATTGACGCCGACGAGCCTCCTTCCATCCATGGCCGCAGGTCCTCATCGCTGCCCGCGCTCCGGAACCTCCCCGGTCGGGTCCCCGCCTCCGTCCCATCTGCTGACGGGCGGCTGGTCAATGTCCGCAAGCCCTTGGGCTCACGCACATTTCAACGACTGAAAAGACACAACGTGAAGCATTTCCTCCCTCCCTCCTTCCCATCCCTTCGCCCAGCGTCCCTTGGGCTCTTCAATATTCAGACACCCTCGCTCGGTGCTGTCTGGGGCCGGGTTGCCTTGGTCCTCTGAATTTCCTAGGCCTCGCCCCGCAGCTCCTACCTCCTTGGTCACGGCCTCCAGCCCCTGCGCCCGCGATTCCGCCGACATCGCCCGCTGCTCCGCCACCGCCGCCCGCGCCTCCAGCGCCGCCAGCCGCTCGCTGAACGCAAGCAGAGAGGCGGCCCCGCCGTCGAAGGAGCCGCCGCCGGGCGGGCTGTACCGTTGCGGCAGGGGCTCGACGTAGGGCTGCGGCGCGGGCCGGGCGGGGGGCAGCCCCTCCAGCATCGCCAGGTTGCCGCCCATCGGCGGCTGACCCGCCTGTGGATGGGTTTGGGTTGGTTTGTGCCCGTCCGGTTCGGTTGATTTAGGTCAGGTCCGGTTTGGTTGATATGCGCTGGAGTTATCCGGACGGATTCTAACGCGCGTAATGGAGAGCCTCGCCGGCGATGAAGAGGAGCAGTAGCGAGCAGCGTTCCCGTAGCCCCGCCCCTCCCCGCCCCGTCCCGCCCCGCCCCGCGTCAAAACCGCTGTCAAACCACGGCCCCTTCCCCCAGCTGCCGTCGGACCGCCGCCTCCCCCAACAGGCCAGTTCACCTCCAGGGGTGGCAGCCGGTTGGAGCGCTGCCCGTCCGCCCAGGCCGGCCGGGGGTGCAGATCCCCGCCGCCGCCCATCACCATCATCCCGCCGCCGTTGTTGCCAAAGGGCGGTCCGTCCACGGACGCGGCCCGCAATCGATGGCCCGGCGAGGCCTGCGCGGGGTTGGGCCAGATGGTCCGGCAGCGTGGGTCGGGCCGCGGGGGTCACAGGGGCCCCGCGGGGGTTGCGTTGACGGGGACGGGAATGGAGCCGCCCCACCGCTTCAGGGGTGGGGGGGCATAGAGGCGTGTGCGGCTGTGTGTTTGTTGGTCGCCGCGTGTGTTGCGGGGCTGGGAGGGGCGCACGGGGTCCCGCATTCCCCCACCGCATAGGGTGCCTTGGACGGGACGAGCCGCGTCCCACGCAATCCGCTACCAGCAGAGAATCGACGGCGGGAGCTGCGTCTCCGGTGTCCAAGAGGGTCCCCTGGAGCGCCTCCGGAAGAATCGGGTAGGCGGGGGCAGGCAGCTGGTAGACCGCCCGGCCGGCCTTCGACCCGCGGCAGCCGCGGCCTCCGCAAACGCAAACCCGGCGACAGCGCGGGTTGGTTAACCCTTGTTTGTTTGTGACTGCAAGCCATCCCCAAACGGTCCCATCGACCCTAATGCCAATGTGCGGTTTGTCGGTGCCGCACGGAGTGAACCTGACCGCGCGTCTTAGTGGTGGGCTGTATTCCCTCCGCATCCTCCCCCCCCGTACATCTGACCCGTATTTCGACAGTCAACAGCCACCATATGATTCACAGGATGGTGTTACCGTGGTGATTGCAAAGCGCATTTGCCAAAACCGTTTTGTATGGCTCAGCGCGCCGCGACATGGGCTGGCCATGTATCCACAGCCAAGCAAGGACGGATTCCCACCTGCTGTTGGACTCCTACAGGCCCTTGCTGTCCATGGTCCACACGCAGCAAGCTCCAAACTTGGTCGTTACGATTGTTCGCCATTGACCAGGCAATCCTTGCGTCAGTCGCGCCAATAGTCGTGCATTATCTTTTACAGGTTTCATAGTAAAAATATTTTCAATTCATTGAAATAACCGGCCAAGGAATGAATGTGCCGGTTTGGGCTCGCTTAGAACAGGTCAGATAAGTATGGCGTGCAGACTGCAATCCTGCTTCGTGCAACTATAACAAATGAATTGCAAGACACGTTGGACCGTGGGCTGTTCCAGTGCACACGTCCAATTTTTTATTGCCGTACTCTCCACCTTGGTCCACATAACGCCAACATAGACTATACAAAGTGTTGTCCGGACTTGAATTTCCAAACCTGATTGTGCTTGCCCCTAAAAGGGAGGCAAAGCGTCTGCAAACAGTTAGGTTTCCGGGACAACCATGTTTCTGCAGATCAGCGCCCGTCGGGGCGGACAAACGTATCGCTGTCTTGCAGCATTTTTGACACAGCAACGTGCATACGCTTCCGCTGCAGCGGAGAAGGTACGTGGTTTGGCGGAAGTTGAATTTTTGTTAATTTCGCAAAGATTGTCAGCCGTCTGAATGGATTGGCGACGCACATGGCAGGATCTTGTCGTGGTTGGCGGTGGGCCGGGCGGCTATGTCGCGGCCATCAAGGCGGGTCAGCTCGGCCTCAACGTGGCGTGCGTGGAGGGACGTGGCTCTCTTGGCGGTACCTGCTTGAATGTTGGTTGCATTCCGTCGAAGGTGCGATCGTGAACTTCGCGCTTGTCGTCTCGGGCCGTGTATCGAAAAGTCCGAGCATCTGCAGCTGCTCCGCTTCTGCGTCGGAGCAGAGCGTCGTGCAATTAATCACGTGCTAGTTGCCAAGATTATTTACCTTGATCAAATTGGGAGATCAAGATATCCGACGCGCTGCGGGCTGAGTTGGGGCTCTGCACGCAGGCGCGAGTCACGTTGCCGCCGTACGGTTGGTCAATCTGAACGCCTCGGAGTCCTCTGGGCGGTCAGAGCTCGTAACAGGATTCGAGGGGCAAGAGCAAGCAGGGCGGTCGGGGAACCCATCAATCCATTCCTGGGTTCCAGCCCACGGACCAGTGCCGCCGGAGTGGCCCTCGGGAGCCTCCTTGTTCAGCCGGCGACCTCTGCCCACAATCTTCTCACCCCAAAACCTAACGACACCACCTTTCTTGTGGGCGGACGTGCGGCCACTTGGAGTGCTGTATACCGATTCAACACTCAGCTCATGCACTGTTCCTCGAAACTGCACTTCGGGAACACATTTTGACCTGCGCACATCGCCGCCTGGGCCTGGCACTGGCACTGGAATGGCACCGCCCACCCCGCTCCCACCTGCCCTCCCTTGCTGCTTCCCTAACCCCCAATGTCCTACCGTATTCTCCTATGCCCGCCCTCCCCTCCTCCACCAATTCCTCTACACGTCCTCCTTCTCCCCCGTCCTGTCTACCGATGTCCTATACCCCTCCTGTCCCGCTTCGCCCAGGCGCTGCTCAACAGCAGCCACATGTATGCCGAGGCGAAGAACCACTTCGGCGGCTACGGCATCAAGTTCGGCGACCTGTCCTTCGACTTCGGGGCCATTCAGAAGCAGAAGGACACCGCCGTGGCGGGCCTCACCAAGGGTATCGAGGGGCTGTTCAAGAAGAACAAGGTGTGTGTGTGGGGGAAGGACACCGAAGGGATAGGCAGCTCGAGACGGGCTACTACTACCCGTGAGCGGTGCGCGTTGAAGTGCTGTTCCCTCCTTGAGTTTATTGTAGGTGTGCTTGAGTTTACTGTAGGTGTGGATCTCCATTGCACCTGGATCCCACCTGCACCTGGATCTCCATTGCACCTGGATCCCACCTGCACCTGGATCCCACCTGCACCTGGATCTCCATTGCACCTGGATCCCACCTGCACCTGGATCCGCCTGGATCCGGGTCCTGATCCCTCTCGCCCTGCAGGTGGAGTACGTCAAGGGGTGGGGCAAGCTGCTGAACGGCAACGAAGTGGAGGTGGCGGGCCTGGACGGCAACACCACCCGCCTCCGCGCTAAGAACATCCTGCTGGCCACCGGGTCGGAGGTGACGCCCCTGCCGGGGGTGCCCATCGATGAGGAGAAGTGAGAGCGGGGCGGGCGTGCCGTCCGGCGCCAGGGGTGGGAGGGGGGCAGCGCGGTGAGGGTTGCTGGGAAGAACCCAATGCCGGGGATGCCATCCTGGCGGACACTCGGGTCGTTTCATTCGGCTGGGATGGCTGTCGCCCTGTACACCCCCCTGGGCCCCCATACCCCTGGATCCCACACCCCTGGATCCCACGCCCCTGGATCCCACACCCCAGGGGGGTCGGATCCAAGGGTGCGGATCCCACGCCCCTGGATCCCACATCCAGGGTGTGGGATCCGCACCCTTGGATCCGACCCTCCTGGGACCCACACCCTCACCTCTCGATCCCACACCCCTGGTTCTGCGCCCTGCCCCTGCCCGCCCGTCAGGATCGTGTCCTCCACGGGCGCCCTGGCGCTCAAGTCGGTGCCGGCGGAGATGGTGGTGATCGGGGCGGGCTACATCGGGCTGGAGATGGGGTCGGTGTACCAGCGGCTCGGGTCCAAGGTCACGGTGGTGGAGTTCCTGGACACCATCGTGCCGTCGATGGTGGGTCCATCCGATACTGCCGGGGCTTGACAGTAGGCGGTAACCCCGTGTGTTTATGGTGTCTTTCCTTCCTCGCGATTCCCCGTATCCCTCCCAAGTATCTGTATCCCTCCCGCCTATCCGCAACGCGCACTGGCTTTCTACTCTTCCTCCTAGCACACATGCGACCCCGCGCAATTCCGCTCCCCATTCCGCTCCCTCTCGCCCACCCTGGCTGACAGGATGGCGAGGTGCGGCGGCAGTTCATGCGCACCCTGGAGAAGCAGGGCCTCAAGTTCAAGATGGGGACCAAGGTACGGCGCTCGGGGGGTCGGTTGCTGACTGCCGGTCACACAGCAGTCAGTCAGTCAGGCACCCCCACCTGGGGTGCCTGGGGTTCGTTCTTCGGGTTTATTTCTTTTGTCAATTTGACCCCCACCTGGCCGCTGTGCGCCTGGAACCCCCGGTTGGGTGCCAGGCCCCACCGCGCTGTCATCGGGGGCCCCTCCCTTTGTTCTGGCATACAGCAGCGCAGTATGAACGCAGTATGAAAATGCCTGTACCAAGTGCCGATACCCGTCTCCCCATATGTCAGTAAAGACAGCGAAACCGCGGAAGAGCACCCATCCAATGATTGCCGATAACCCTCCCCCGCCCTGCACTCCCCTGCCACCTCCCCCCCCCCCCAGGTGACCAAGGGCGAGGTGGTGGACGGGCGGGTGAAGCTGACCCTGGAGCCCGCCAAGGGGGGTGATCCGACGACCATGGAGTGCGACGTGTGCCTGGTGGCCATCGGTGGGTCGGGAGGGGGAGAGAGCGAGAGCCCGGGGGACCGATCCATCCCGGGGGACCGATCCATCCCGGGGGACCGATCCATCCCGGGGGCTTCAGTGGGGATTGGAGGCTCAGTTCGTGAGCCTGAGGGCGAGCCTGGCCTGAGATCTACAGCTCAAAAGGAAGGGCTTTCCCAACGTGGAAAAAGAGGGGGCTCTGTGTGATCTCACATCCCCGTTAGTTCCGTCTGTGAGGAGCTGCCAGACCGAACGGGTGTGTGAGCTTCCGGACCGAACTGGTGCGCGCTCTGTCCGTTCTCCAAGTGGCGCGCCCTTGGTTTCAAGCTGGGGCCGACACATCATCCTTTTGCACCTCCACCAATGTGCTGTACCCCGCCTGCCCCCACCGTCCCCTACGGCGCCTGCCCCGGGGTCCAGGCCGGCGGCCGTACACCAAGGGCCTGGGTCTTGAGGAGCTGGGCATCAAGAAGGACGCCCGGGGTCGGGTGGAGGTGGACGCGCACTTCAGGTGGGTGGGCTGCAAGGCCGCGAGATGCGATGGAAAGATGGCGCGGGCGGGCGGGTGGGCGGGTGGGCAAGTGCGCCAGTGAGTGGGTGTTGGGGGGTGCGTGGTCCCGTGGCGCCGCCGCACATGCATCACTGCTCCGAAACCATACCACCTAACCGTGCAGGACCAACGTGCCGTCGGTGTACGCCATCGGCGACATCATCCAGGGCCCTATGCTGGCCCACAAGGCGGAGGAGGATGGCGTGGCTGCCGTGGAGTTCATCGCGGGTGGGTATGTCGTCCGTCCATCTGACCCACGGGTCACCGAACTGCGAGTTCGAATGAGGCCGGGGGCTGGGTGATCTCAAACCTGACCCACGGGTCGGATGACATCATGGGATTGTGTGCCTTGCCCCGGGTGACTAGCCTTGGCCGCGGTTATCGTCGGGGAAGGGCGAATCGTGTGCGGGTCTTTGCTTCGGTTGTCGGTGGCGGTGGCGGTGGCGGTGGCGGTGGCTGGGAAGCGAAGCAACTTGGCCGTCACGACGCGATGGGCGCCGGACGGGTTGGACGTGCAGAAGCTGAGCGCACGACCCGCCAACACGCCTGTTCGCCCTCCCCCTCGCGCTGGCAGCAGCGCAGTTTGAGTGTGCCTACCAATATCCTATTTCCTGTACCTCCCTCGCGACACCCCGCAGGCAAGCACGGGCACGTCAACTACGCGACCGTGCCCTCCATTTGCTACACGCACCCGGAGGTGGGCCCGGGCTGGGCTGAGCGGGGCGGGGCTGGGAGGGGCGGGGCCGGGCGGAGCGGGGCTTTGGGGGGCCCGGGGCGGGGCTGGGAGGGGGGCCCGAGGCGGGGCTGGGAGGGGGGCCCGAGGCGGGGCGGGACGGGGCTGGTGAAGAGGCAAGCGTAGACGAACCCAACCGACGCTGGGGCGTGACGGGGCGGATGCTTTCGTTAGGAGTGTGCCGCACGGTTGCCGCCGGCTTGCCCGGTGCCCGTAACGTGCCAGAAGGGGGCCGAAACAGAACCCCGCGGGCCATTCCGAACGCGCGGGTCACCCGCGTCAACGACCGCGGCTCTGCCGAACGACTAAGCTCAGGGACAACTCCGCAGCAACCACGGAATCCTAGGAAGAGGCGGGTGTTTCCCAACGATCCCGCCTGCAACTTTCATGATTGTTCCGAGTCAAAGATGGTGTCGATTGCCCTGCTGAATCCCTGTTGTCTTCACTCCCGCACCGCGCCGCACCGCACTGCACACCCAACCCCTGCCAGGTGGCGTACGTGGGTCTGACTGAGGACGAGGCCAAGGCCAAGGGCCTGGAGGTCAAGACGGGCAAGTTCTCGTTCATGGCCAACAGCCGCGCCCGCGCTGTGGGCGACACGGACGGCATGGTGGGTGGGGGTGGGAGGAGGAGGGGCGGCCCGGAGGCCTGGTGTGGGCGGTGCGTGGGCTGCGGATCTATGTGTGCGATCCGAGGGGCGGCAGCAGATCCGCTGCGCGATCCATCCATCCATCCATCCACCCATCCATCCATCCATCCATCCATCCATCCATCCATCCATCCATCCATCCATCCATCCATCCATCCATCCATCCATCCATCCATCCATCCATCCATCCATCCATCCATCCATCCATCCATCCATCCATCCATCCATCCATCCATCCATCCATCCATCCATCCATCCATCCATCCATCCATCCATCCATCCATCCATCCATCCATCCATCCATCCATCCATCCATCCATCCATCCATCCATCCATCCACCCACCCACCCACCCACCCACCCATCCATCCATCCATCCATCCATCCATCCATCCATCCATCCATCCATCCATCCATCCATCCATCCATCCCACCATCCCACCATCCCTCCATCCCTCCATCCCTCCATCCCCTCCATCCGATCCATACCATCCATACCATCCATACCATCCATACCATCCATACCATCCATACCATCCATACCATCCATACCATCCATACCATCCATACCATCTGTCACACCCTGACCCCCGGCCTCCCTCCCTGCCCCCCTCCCTGCCCTCCTCCCCGCCTCCCTCCCTCCCCGGTGCAGGTCAAGATCGTGGCGGAGAAGAGCACTGACAAGCTGCTGGGGGTGCACATCATGGGCCCCAACGCGGGCGAGATGATCCACGAGGCGGTCCTGGCACTCGAGTATGGCGCCTCCGCGGAGGACATTGCCCGCACGTGCCACGGCCACCCGACGCTGTCGGAGGCGGTCAAGGAGGCGGCGCTGGCTACTGCCTTCGGGAAGGCCATCCACATGTGAAGGGATGGGGATGTCGGTGTCGGGTCGTGAAGGGCGGGACGCGGGAGGAGGCCCTGAGGCGCTCCTCTCCTCGCGAGGGCGCCTCTCTCCTGGGCTCTTGGGCCATGTGATGTGGGGATGTGTAGGGCGGGAGGAGGGGGTGGGGAGCCGAGCCAAGGAGAGATGGTCCGCCGGGAAGCCGCCGCTGCGGCCCACTGCCGGGAAGCCTGCCGGCCTGCTGATGCAGCCGGCCCCGGCAGCCGCTGCTTCAAGCGCAAGGCCAGGGACGCTCTTCACGACGGCGGGGGAGGCGTCCGTTGCATGGTCTGCCAGGAGAGGAGCGTCGGTTGCGGCAGGGCGCTTTGCCGTTCTGGGTTGCCTTATGCCTCAAAGCTGACGTAGCCGTCGGAACCGGGGACGTCTGTGACCGGTGGCGCTTGTGGCGTTTGCGGCGCTTGTGGCGTTTGCGGCGTTTGCAGCGCCGTAATGCGGGGGGTGCGCGAGGGATGTAGGTGCGGTTCTTCCCCACGGGTGGATTGGTTTGGTTTCGTATGTTTGGGTTCGTTGCTGCGCAACTGCCAAGGTGCGACTCGGCGGCAGGGTGTCCACGTTCCGAGCCGTACGATCCTGCATGATGTGGGTAACATGATATGGGTAACATGACGTGGGCGGTGAGGTGACCGATCGGTAGGTACCGGTACGTACATTGGGCGCATCCATCCGTACATCCGTACATCCGCGTGTTCCCACGCGCCGCCGCTGCTGCCTCCGACGCACCGCTGTGCAGCTCTGCACCTTCTCCGCGCGGCGTCCCCTACGCATTGCCGCGCCTACGAATAGCATGTGACAGTCCCGTATCGTACGTTGCCGTTCTCAACAAATGGCGGTCACAGCTGCGGCCCTGCGGGGGCGCTGTAGGAAGGACCTGACTTGTTCGCCCTGCCGTGCCGTACGGCGAGGATGATGCGCTTCCGGCCAGGGCGGGTAGGTACCGCACCTAAGCGCCCAATGTCGTGCAACTGACGAAACAGGATGAGTGTGGAAAAGCCCCCAGGGGGCGGAGGCTGTCGCGAGCCCGCCGGGGTGACGGCGGGACTAGTCTTGCGGCCGACGGGCGACTGACTGGGGGCTGTCATCCGCGACCCGTGCGGCCATGGATGGTCACGCCTATATCATCATCAATGCACGGCAAATTGTTACAGTTCCTGGGTGGTTCGGGGTGGGAGGGTGGATGGGCACCTGAGCAGCGATGGCGGCGCGTATTCCTATGGCCGCCTCCATACCCCTCAACGCCGCAGCCCGACGTTCGAACAGCGAGGGCCGGTAAGGACAGACGGACGAACAGACGGACGGACGGCTGCGAAGCGTTAATGATTGAGACAATATTGTATTAAGCGGAAGCTCGATGTATGGATGCTATCTTGGTCCAGATTGGCCATCTAGAACGGCAGTACGTACGGGCAACCTGAGCTGACCAATTCGCATCAACCAACCAACCCTCCCCAAATGAACGCCGTAAAGTTATTCGTTTCTTAAAAAATCCATAAGAAAAGCGTTACATGCGCGCGTGCGGTTGAAGGTTGCAGGACCCGGGCTTCACGGGTTGCATCACAGGTTGGATGCTGACTAACCGCCAACGGCTGATTCCGAAGAGCCTTTTGGGCTGACATGACCCGTGATGGTGTACGAGGCAAGGCCCGGTGCTCGCGACCAGCAAGGTTTGTCCTCACCAACCTTGTATTAATGTGTATTTCTGATGTTCTTATTGGTCCTCACCAACCTTCGCGGATCTCGGAAAGGAGGTTTGTTACAGATAGATACAGCGCGATAGAGCCCAGCTGATGAGTGCACCAGCATGGTATGCATGAACTGGCTTGTACAGGCAGGGGACCGTCGCGCTGTGTGAAGCCGCTCGCGGGACTGTTTGTACCGTTGGACCCAGGACTGGGGAAAGGAGCCCAACCGGTGGGTGGGTCACGAACCGGCGACTTCCGGACTTGCTTGCTTCCCATCCTGACGCCTGACTCCTGACTGTCACGGTGCATGGTGTCGTACCATCGCATCCGCCCCGGCATCACCGACCCCGACACCCAGCAGCCGACAGCCGCCCCACGGCCCCACGGCCCCAGCACCGCGTGAAGACTCCGCTGCTGCTGACGGTTACCCTCCGTCGACGTCAGCATGCATCCACTCAACCCCCCCCCCCCACACACACACACACACACACAATCCCGGGTCGGCCGGGTCTCTTATCGAAACCCGTCGCTTCTCGCGCCTCAGTTCGTTCCCTTTTACACGCAATCCCGATCGTGCCGGTCGTGGCCAACGGTCGTGGCCAACGGTCGTTGTCTAACGGTAGGTCGTCGTCCAACCCGTAACTGCCGGCCATGCAGGGGAACGAGTGAAGGCACCAACCAACCAACCAACCAACCAACCAACCAACCAACCAACCAACCCAACCAACCAACCCGCAGATCAAGGAGTCCAAGTAAGATGTCTCACGGCGGTGCGGTGCTGTTGATTGGGGCCCCGGGAGTCGGCAAGTCCACCCTGGGCCGCTACCTCCAACAGCAACAAGCCGCCGCAGCCGCCGCCACAGCAGCCTCCGCCGCAGCCACTGCCGCAGCCTCCGTCGCAGCCTCCGCCACAGCCGCTGCCGACGCCGCCACCAGGCGGGCCCCGGCCCCGGCCCCGGCCGCGCGCTTCCTGTCGGTCGGCGACGAGCTCCGAGCTCGCGGACTGGTGCAGCAGCAGCTGGAGTGTCCCTCGGCGGCTGGACGGGTGCGGATGCGGCGGGAGGCGAGGGAGCTACTGCAGGCCGCCTGCCGGGAGTGGGCGGAGACGGAGACGGAGGCGGCCGCGGCAGCAGCCGGCCCCGCCACCCGGCCGCCCGGACCCGGCCGCCTTCTGATCCTGGAGTGCGTCAAGGAGCTGGAGGACGCCTTCACGGTGGTGCAGGTGCTGCGGGAGTACGGCGTGCCGCTGCTGCAGGTGAGCAGACCCGACCGACAGGTGCCGGCAGTGGTACACCACAGCCCCCTGCCGGCCAATCGATCGGCCGGGCCGGATGGTCAAAGAGAGCGTTTTCTGCGCGGCAGCTGCACGAGTGACCGCAGCTTCCTGTGGCTTCCCTCGCCTCTCCATGGCCGTACCCGGCTGGCACACATCCTTTCTTCGTCTTCCTCTCCGTACAAAGGAGTGCCGTACAAGGCCGTACAGCGACTGCTGTGAACCTCTTCCTCCCTCCGTCCTGAGCCTCTTCCTCCCTCCGTCCTGAGCCTCTTCCTCCCCCCGTCCTGAGCCTCTTCCTCCCTCCGTCCTGAACCTATTCCTCCCTCCGTCCTGAACCTTTTCCTCCCTCCGTCCTGAGCCTCTTCCTCCCTCCGTCCTGAGCCTCTTCCTCCCCCCGTCCTGAGCCTCTTCCTCCCTCCGTCCTGAACCTATTCCTCCCTCCGTCCTGAACCTATTCCTCCCTCCGTCCTGAACCTCTTCCTCCCTCCGTCCTGAACCTTTTCCTCCCTCCGTCCTGAGCCTCTTCCTCCCTCCGTCCTGAGCATCTTCCTCCCCCCGTCCTGAGCCTCTTCCTCCCTCCGTCCTGAACCTCTTCCTCCCCCCGTCCTGAGCCTCTTCCTCCCTCCGTCCTGAACCTATTCCTCCCTCCGTCCTGAACCTTTTCCTCCCTCCGTCCTGAGCCTCTTCCTCCCTCCGTCCTGAGCATCTTCCTCCCCCCGTCCTGAGCCTCTTCCTCCCTCCGTCCTGAACCTATTCCTCCCTCCGTCCTGAACCTTTTCCTCCCTCCGTCCTGAGCCTCTTCCTCCCTCCGTCCTGAGCATCTTCCTCCCCCCGTCCTGAGCCTCTTCCTCCCTCCGTCCTGAACCTATTCCTCCCTCCGTCCTGAACCTATTCCTCCCTCCGTCCTGAACCTCTTCCTCCCTCCGTCCTTGCCTCCCTTTCATGTGCCTCCCGGACCGCGGAACGCCCCTGCTCTCAGGTGCTGTACCTGCCCGACAACATCGTCGCCAATAATGCCACCCTGGGGCGCTTCATCCGGCAGGGTACCTCCTCCTCGCCCTCCACCTCCACCTCCACGTTCACCGCCACTGCCGCCGCGACCTCGAGTTCCTTGCTCAGCTCAGCGGCTATCACCTCCGCTTCGCGGGATAAGGAGCGACGGGTGGAGGAGCGCCAGGCCAAGTGGGCCGCCAACGCGGGCCGGGTGCTGGAGTTCTTCTCCGCGCTGGGGGTGCTCCGTGAGGTCACGTGCGGCGACGCCGTACCGCGGGGAGCCCGCTTGGCGCGCTTGGGCTACGCCGCGGGTGATCCCTACGTCGGCACCCAGGACTGGCCGCTGCGGATCACCCCTCCAAGGCGGAACATGCACCACAGCCTCCCGTTTAATACCCGTTCTGCGTTTTTCGCTGCCAGGAACGACGGCGTGGGGAAGGCGGTGGACGCGACGACTGCCGTACAGCCGGCGTGGCTATGTACGACAGGATTCGCGCTGCCGCGCGGCCTGACGGTGACGCCGCTGCAGCCCGTCACCAGCGGCCGCCTGGTCACTGACGCGGCGGAGCGGGACTGGGTGCTGGCGGAGGCGGCCAGGATGTCGGGATTGAAGCTGTACGGCAGCGGCGGCGGCGGCGGTGGACCCGACGGCGGACCCGGGGACGCGGGCGATGTGGACCAAGATGGCGGAGATGTACGACCTGCCGAGGCGCCCCATCTGCCGGTGCCGACCGCCGCCGTCCAATGCGACGCCGACGTGAGATGGCTGAGCTGGCCGGGTCGTTACGCGGTCTCCCGGAAATGCGACGGCACCAGGCACCTGCTGCTGGCGGTACGGCCGCCGCCGCCGCCGCCGCCGCCAGTTGGATGCGGCAGTGCCGTCGCCAACGGCTGCGAGGGCGCTGCCGCATCCACCCAAGTCGGCGAGGAGGGCCGTACGGCAGCGGACGGCACCTGCAAGGCGGCTGTGTACCTGCTCAACCGCGTCGGTGCGCTGTACGCCTTCCCCGTGGGCCGTACGGGACCCAGCGTTAGCGGCCGTAGCGAGGAGGGTGCTACAGCCCGGGTTCTGCCCCCCGGCACGGTGCTGGACGGGGAGTTGGTGTGGGTGGGCGGTCGGGGCTTCTTCCTCGCCTTCGACGCCCTCTGTTTGGGTCCGCGCCGGCTGTGGAACCGGCCGCTGCGGGAGCGGTTGGCGGCGCTGGAGGCCGGCGGGCTGGGGCTGACGGAGGCCGAGACGTCGACGGAGCTGCGGGAGGCGGCAGCGGCGGCAGCGGAGGCGGAGGCGGCAGCGGCGGCGACGGCAGCGGCGTCGGCGGCAGCGGCAGCAGAGGCAAATGCAGCTGCCGCCGGCCCAAGTAAGTCGGCAGGTCGGAGGCAGCCAGCCACGCTTCGAAAGGATGTCGAGGAGGGCAATCCCGGACGTGGCCTGCAGAAGAAGCAGCAGGCGCCGCTGCGCGGTTACGACACGGTCTTGCTGCTTCGCAAACAGCACCTCCCGCTGTCGCACCGCGCGATGAAAGGACTCGTGACCGGCCGCGCGTCCTGTCCGTACCCAACCGACGGCCTGGTATTCACACCGTACGGCATGCCGTACGTGCTCGGCATGGCGGAGCTGCTGTACAAGTGGCAGCCCGCTGACACTGTCAGTGTGGACGTCGAAGGTCGAGACCTGGCGGGAGGAATCTTCGAGACGGCTCTGGCGGAGGTCAAGGAGCTCGTGTACGAATGTCGTCCACACCCTAAATCACTTCGGACGTACTGGGTCCCGACCTCCGTGCGCTGGGACAAGGTGTACGGCAACTCGAAGTCCTCCAGGGAAGCCCTTATGGCGGGCGCAACGAGCGCAGCTCCCCTGAAGGACATGGAGAAGCTTCTGGAGGCGGTACGGCATGCTGAGCCGGAAGTCATTGCGGCGGCGGATGCGGCGGCGGCGGCGGCGGCAGGGGCCAAGGCGAGCTGCCGCAGCCACAGCCGTGGTCATGCCGTGGCACCCCCAGGGCTCCACCCGGCTCGTGCGATGCCGTACGACGAGCTGTACGGCAAGGTGATGGTGGCGGTTGCAGCCGGCGCTGTGGAGCGCACCGTCGACCCCGGCACCGACCTGGAGATCTTCAACTACCGGTACGAGAGCGGATCTTGTAGCGTGGCATTCGCCTCCTAGCCCCGCGCGCCAGTACCCGGTGACCCATGGGTCTCTCTCCACGACACAATCGGCTTCGTCGAAAGCCGTACACAAGTTGAGTGTTTGTTCGGCTAGATACTGTACTCTCACCAGCCCTGCTGATGGGCTACTCGTGCAATATATGCGGCCGTACATCGCTACATCGGGCGCCTCGCCACATCCAGTGCGCGTGAACCAACCACTACAACCAACTAACAGCCACCAACGGTAAACGACACCCCTATCTCCGGAACCTCTGCCCTTCGGTTGGCCCCGCCCGCCTGCCTACCCCCAGGCCGTCCACAGCCCCGCTGGGCCCCGTCGACGCCCTGTGCCGGGGCCTGGTGTTGCACCCACCATCACGCACGGTGGTGGCCACACCCTTCGCCAAGTTCGGGGAGGCGCCGAGCGGGCAGCAGGTGAGGCGTCTCTCGGCTGCGAGAGCTGCACTGCGCTTTCGTGCGTCCACGCGTTATGCTTTATGGGTCCGGGGCTCTGGGCGTGACGCGTTGAGGCGGATTCACCGACCCACCGACTAACGTGCTCAACGGCCCAACGCTTTATTCATGTGTTTCGTTCATGCCAGAACTGTATGCAACGAAAGTGGGTATCAACGAAAGGTGTGTCGGTTGAGGCTGCAGCACGGCACGCTGACGCGCTCGGCAGAAACGGACCAATCACAAGTTACGGACACAAGGGTCATTTGCCTTCCGTTTCACGGACCCATGGGTCATCTGCCTGTCCTTTTCACGGAGTCTCAACCGCATCCTCACCCATTCGACGCGTTCTTGTCGGCTGCCCGGGCGGGCGGTTGGTGTACGGCGCCGTGCAGATGTCCATGTGCGGGCGCAGTGACGTCGGCCCCGGCGATGAGGCCGGCGACGCCGCCGGCGCCGCCGCCGCCGCCCTGGCCACCGCGTCGGTGAAGGTGGACGGCTCGCTCGTCATCGCGTTCGTGTGGGCGGGTGAGGTGCGGTGCGCCACCCGGCGTCGAATGGACTCGGAGCAGGTAGGTGCGCGGCCGCTGGGAGGGGGAGAGGCCGTCGGGGGCGGTCAGTGTTAGGTACCGTATGGGGGTCTCTGTCGGGGGTGGAGGCGTTCGGGGGTGGTTACGGTACGGCAGTCAACGTGTTGAAACGTATGTGACACTTAGCTTCGGTAAGGGGCGGGTTATTCAGCTCTTACTCGGGATGTGGTGGTAAATGGCCTACCGGTTTTCCGTCGGCAGACACGCACCATGGGTTGGTAGCCCTCTGCAATAAGTTACCATCACATCCGAACAACGCAGAACAGTCACGAGCAAGCAATATTCCAACATACCTACCGCCACGATAACACTTGCCGTACAGGCTCTCTGGGCGGCGGCCTGGCTGCGCCGTAACGCCAACCTGCCCGCCTTCCAGCCCGGGTGGACATACATGCTGGAGGCCGTGTACGACATGAACACCGTCGTCGTGCCGTACAGCTTCGAGGGGCTCGTCCTGCTGGGCGCGACCGACCCGCGGGGCGTTGAGGTGCCGCTGGCGGAGCTGCCGCCGGTGGCGGCGGCGCTGGGTGTCACGATGGCGGTGCCGTACATTACGGGCTCCCGAGACGGCCTGAACTCCTACCTCCCAGGCTTCCGGACTCATCAGGTAGCGTTGGCGGCGACGCCGCCACGGTCGCCGCCGCCGCCGCCGCCATCCCATCCCGCCGCCTTCGAGGGCTGGGTTATCGCCGCCGCAGGTGGGCGCGTCGGCTGCCGCCGACAGAAGCTCGTACAGGAGTCGTACAAGTGTACGGCGCTGGCTGGACGATTGCTACATCCGCTGTCAGTGTGGGATCGCGTGCGGACCGGCGGCGTCAGTCGGGCCGAGCTGCTGCGGGGCCATCCACGCCACATGCAACTCGAGCTCCGGGCCGTGTTGGAAGCGCTGGAGGCCCGCTACTGCCAGGTCCGCCAAGAGCTGCTGCTGCTACTGCGCCGCTACCGGAGCCTGGAGCAGCAACGCCTGGAGCAGGAACGCCTGGAGCAGAAACGCCTGAGGCAATTGCATCAAAAGCAGAAGCTACAGCAAAAGCTGCCGCAAAAGCTGCCGCCTTGGCGGCGGGAGACGGATCAGCCGCCCTCTGGCGGTGCAGCTTCCCCCGCCGCCCCAGTGCAGCTCCGCGCGTCCGCGACACACGGGGAGGTTGGTGGTGCATTGGACAGTGCGGGAGCGGGGCCGTCGAGTACGGCGAGGGTTGGCGGCGGGGCTGGTACGACAGGCGGGGCAGCTTCCGCTGCGTGTACGACCTCATCGTCGCCAGACGCCGAGCCTTGTCCTGGGCCGCCCACGAGCGGCGGCGGCATGGATCAGCTGACGGCGTTGATGACGGCCCTCTGCTTGGAGACCAAAGGGGAGGAGCAACAGCAGCAGCGGCAGCAGCAGCGGCAGCAGCAGCAGCGGCAGCAGCAGCAGCGGCAGCAGCAGCAGCGGCAGCGGCATCAGCAGCAGCAGCAGCGGCAAAAGACCGACGACTCGTCCGGCGGCGGTGCGCCTCCCCAGCCGACGGAGAACTCCTCGGCCGAAACACTGACCACGCGCGGAGATGGCGAGGCGTCACAGTCACGCACCGCTGCAACCGGCGGCGGCGGCGACCGCAAATCCCTGTACGACACAGACGCCTTCCAACGTGCCGTACAGTACGCGGTCGGCAGCCTGCGCAGCGGCCCTTTCGACGACGCCTTCATGGCGCCGAGTATGTACTACAACAGCCGGCAGCGTGACCGCGTCATTGCACCTCGCCTGAGGGCGATGCTTCTGGACTGTATGCAGCCGGCGTACGACGGCGCCCTGCCGTACCCCGGGTACCGCCCCTCGCCCGCCTTCTTGCAGACGTGGGCCAAGGGCTGGGCCGCGGGACCCACCGCAGGACGCCTTGCAGCGACGACGCCGCCGCCGCTGCTGCATGTACGGCTGCTGGACGAGCTTTTGGAGCGGTGCCTGGCGCCGCTGACGGGCCGTGACGTCGTGACTGCGCTGCGGGTGTGTTGGAAATGGCGGCGGGTGCTGGAGGCGGCGGTGACGCCGGAACCGCTGGCGGTGCGGCTGGCGGAGGGACGGCGCGCGGCGGCGGCTGAGGCGCGGCGCGCGGCGGCGGAGGCGGCTGCAGCCGCTGCAGCAGCGAGTCGGAGTTCCTATACAAAAAACGGAGGCTACGGAAGGTATTACAATTTTCGCTCCTTTTACGGCCACGACTCGGATTCCTCCTATGACGGCTACGGCTCGCACTGATCGCCTTTCAAGATCCGCGGGCAGAGCTTGGCTGGTGGTTGGGCGCGAAGTGTACGGCGCTTCCATGCATGGAGGCCCGCATGCGTTGGAAGGACGTGTACGGCGGTGTACGGCGTCTCAACCCAACGGGACGGCACGAGTGGTGATCGACGCTGCCAGGACGGGTTTGGAGCCGTGAGGTCCAGTTGGGTTGCCCGGGAGTCAAACTAGCTCTTCAGTAAATGCCTACATTTTGAGATCAGGTGAGAGAGGGGAGCGACCAGATACCAGGTATTCCACGGAACGGTTAGGTTCCTTCGTTGATTGCCTCGGTTGGTCGTTGACGGTTCTGGACGGTTGGCAGCCAGTATGCAGCTTGCCAGGATTGTAAATCCTTACTAACAGCTCACTCGCGCTCAAGACACGTGCCTTGCTGCAATGGCGGCCAATCCTTCACTCCTGCGCGAATGACGGCGGATCCCTTGAAGGGAATTGTTATTATGGATGTTACAGCGGACCCCGCGGGTCATCGGTGACAGCCATCGGCGACAGCCAAAGATTCCTCACCATACACTGCACAAACGAAACTTGAGCCACCATGGCGCACCGGACAGGCTCCAAAAGTACACCGAAACACTCCCCGCCCCGTTCCTGAGAACCAGCCACGGCTAGGGATAAAGCCCGCTCAGGGGGAGTTAGCCACCAGGGCGCCCCTATTAGCGAACCACCACCCCAACAAGGCGTGATCACTTCTCCAGCGGCGGTAGAGAGCCACGGGGGCTGGCGAGCCACCATCAGGGGCCTGCCCGTACGGTCCCCACAACATGTGCAAGGCCCGGTGCTCGCGACAAGCAAGGTTGGTTCTCACAGCGTACATCACGGGTCATGTCAGCCTCTGGCGGGCCCGTTGACGGTTGTCATAGCTCGGGCGGCAGCACAAACCAAGGAAAAATGATCTGAAATTTGTAGAGGATATATATATATATATATTGTTATCTGTTCTTTGTAACAGTCCAGGGAAACGCTGTGCTCTACACCACGAGCAGAGGTGCTCCGACCACGAGCATTCGTACGACGACCGTTGGTTGGCGACTCAGAAAGCGCGAACTATAACGCGCTTGCTCTTCAATTGTTTTATTGCGATGAGCTCTTGTGATAAACAGCTGCGATGGAAATTTGATGTGAACGCTGTGGAGTTTTATTGCCATGATTTACTTGCATGACGATGAGCAGTGACCTTTGAACAAATTCGCAGATTCGCATTCTCCAAGCTAGCCGTTAATTGTTTTGAACTGTAAAGCGTTTCACCGCCAGCTGCCGGCGACCAGCAGCTGTCGCACGTCGGCGGTTGCGGCCCTCCATGAATCGCCTTCACCGAGCATCATGTATCGCCGATTTTCGACTGAAGGTTAAACAAAACATCAGAAAGCAAATTCGACAACAATTCGACCGGAACTTGACTTTGGTCGCTGGCATCGTGCTGCGGTGAAGCGCCCGTCGCGCAGCAGTTCAGTCGCGGCAGCATTGGCATTACCAGCTACCTGAGGATCCATCAGTACGTCTACGCCTGCAGGTATGGGGGCCCAGCGCGTACGGCATTTGCAGCCTTCGCTGACCGAACGTTGTGCGTCCAATCCGTGCCTTTGGCTCTTGTCGTTTCACCTATGCGCCTGACATCTCTTGCCCGCCTAGGTTTGCTGTTGTCGTCTCTAACCGGTTGGCATCGAACACGCCCACATCACATTCCAGGCTCCGTGGCTATGTGCTCCGATACGAACCCGATCGACCAAACGTGCGCATTTGATGACCTGTTGCTCCCATGATGGTCAGGGGACGGCGACGGCTTCGGAGCGGGCAGCTCGTTGGACTTCCCACTCGCCGGCGGTGTCCGCAACCACACCCCGGGTCAGTCTCGGGAATGAGTGCGGAGGTAGTCGCCGCAGACCGGCCCACCCGCTTCGTTCTCGGTGATGTGGATGAGGATGGCGGCGGCGGCAGCAGCAGCAGCAGCAGTGTGGCCGCCCTGGATGCGGCGACAGTGGCGGCGGCGGCCAGGCGCGCAGTGCCGTACAACTTGAGGGTCAATTCCAATCTGGAGTTGTCTGGATTGCATACCCTCCGCGCCGCCTTCCCGCAGCAGCTGCGGGCCTCCGTTTCCAGCGGTAGACCGCAAGAGGTTGTACTGTACGTCTCTTGTCCAGTCGTACCAGCACCTGCTGCGGCGCCGGGGGCGCCAGCGGCGTCGCCGACCGAGCCGCCAACGGAGCTCCTCGCCACGCCGTACAAGGTCGCGTTACACTCATGGGTGTACAGTACGGCAGTGGTCTGTCGGTTGACTAGGACGTCCGCGTTGGTTCGTACACTGGGGCTGAAACCCGGGGACACGATGCAGGTTTATGCCCTAGAGAACGGCCGGGCGCTGGTGGCCGCTGGCGGGGAGGACGACGGCGACGGAAGCGGTGCCGACGGCGCCGCCGACATTAATGGCAGCGAGTCGCCGCGCGCGTCCTGCGTCATGCTGCTCATGGAACACCATTTCAAAAACCGGTTTTACGTTCCGTTGGAAAATGTACGGAGGCTGTTGGGCGGTACGGTGGCGTATCGGCCGGGCCAATGCGTGCCAGTCACCCTGGACTGGCGCTGCGGGCAGCAGCCGCCGTTGCAGGCGGCGGCGGGCGGCGGCGGCGGCGGCGGCGACAGCCGCGTACGACAGCCCCGGAAAGACCGACGGGTCATTGAGTGCAGCCTTCGCAGCTATCAGCACGTGAAGAGCAAGGGGAGTGCGGCGCCGATTTGGTTTCTGCGGGGCGCCAGCAGCTGGCTTCGTGCCATGCGGGCGGCACCGGGGGATGTGTTGAGGATGGAGGCGAGGGACGTTGAGTCGTCGGCCGCCGCCGCGATGCCGCCGCCGTCGGTCACGATCCGCCTCGACCGCACGATCCAGCGGTTGAGCCGCGGCGACGACGACGAGGCGTTTGGGAGTTTGAGAAGGCTCGCGAGCGAGCGACTGACGTCGACGGAGGTGTACGACGACGGTCGCGTGAACGGCGGCGGCGCCGTGGCGTTGGCTGGCGGCTGGCGGCGCGGCCGCGGGGCGCGCGGGCCTGGCGCGGAGGCGGAGGAGGTGGCGGCGGCGGTCGCCGCCGCCGCCACCGTGGCGGCGGCGGCGGTGGCCCCACGGGAACAGTACTGGTTGCGTGTTCGGCTCGACCGGAACATGACGGGCCGGCGGGCCATTCGGAACGCGTTTCCGCAGCAGCTACAGCGGGCCCTCGTCCGTCGCTTCGGCAGTAGCAGCAGTGCCGGCGGCAGCAGCGCTGACGACAACAGCACCAGCAGCACCAGCAACAGCAGCAGCAGCAGCGGAACCGGGCGTAGCCACATTCAGGAGGTACGGGTGTACGGCTTGCTGCCGGCGGGCGAAGGCCGACCCGCGCGGCTGCGGGAGTACACCCTGGGCCTCTACGTGGGTCCCAAAGGTCTGTCCGCGATGACACTAACCCGTACGGCAACCCTACTTCGCGACCTAGGCGTGCGTCCGGGAGAAAACGTCCGGCTGTGGCTGCTCCCTGACGGGCGACCGGTGTTGTCGGCCAGCGGCGGCGCCGCCGCAGATGAGGCCGATGAGGCCGATAGTGCCGCTAACAGCGCTGACGCCAGTAACAGTAACAGCGCGGACGCCGCCGACAGCGCGACCACAGGCGACGGCGCCGCCGGCGCCACTGCAGGTGCGTCTGTCGCCGTACGGCTGACGCAATCGAGCCTCAAGGTGCACGTGGTCATGCCGTACAAAGTTGTACGACAGCTGCTTGGACCCGAAGCTGCCAGTAGAGGGGGCCAGTCGTTGCCCGTGCGGTTAGGGTGCGACGCGCCGGAGACTGCAGACGGAACCGGCAGCTGTAGCGGCGGCGGCAAGGGTATCTCGGCGAGGCTGCGGAGCTTCCCGCCAAAGGGAACCCGGAGTATGCCGTACTGGTACCTCAGCGGCGCGCTGACGTGGCTCAAGGCGCAGGGCGCCGTCGTGGGGAGCGTCCTCCGGCTGCGCGTCGCCCCCGCCGCCGCCGGCAGTGCCGCGGACGCCCCGTGGGTCGCCTTGTGCGCCCCTGGAGCACACGTCAGCCAGGCCCCGCTGTTGTGCGCCTCCCTGGAGACCGCAGCGGCAGTGGGGGTCTCTGAAGCCGACCGGCAGCAGCTGCTGACGCTGCTGACAGGTGTACGACATCCCCACCGCGACGGCGTCCCTGAGCCGTCGGCGCCAGCCTCCGTCGCCGCGAGTGACGAGTACGACGAAGACGTGAAGGAGTACGACGAGGACCAGCTTCCGGCGAAGGTTGAGGACGCCGGCGCGGCGGTTGCATCGCCGTTCGTTGGAAGGGCGTCGGAACGGTCCAGAGTGGTGGCGGCGGCGGCGGCGGTGGCGCGGGCTGTCGTACATCCCAGGGCGGCCTTCTTTGGTAGCCTACGAGCCCCCGTGACGTTGCCTTTGACCCTCGCTATGCGGTTACGTGTGGGTTCAGCAGCGGGATGGTACGGCAGACCCAGCGTGCCACGGGTCGGCTTGACGTTTTGACTGTCGGATACGGTCGCAGCGCGCGCATTCGCTGCGAATGTGGGACTGGCCATCGGTCAGCGAGTGCTTAGGTGACTGAACTAGATTGAGCAGGGCAGGGCATGACGGGACAGGACGGATGTTTGGAGCTATGAGGCCCTGACGCTCTAGCGGACAGGCTGTAGCCGTTATCCTTCCATCACATACACGACCCGTACATCCACCGGTTGAATTGTGGTCAGGAACATGGACAGGAACTCGGCCAGTACGGCAGCAGTACGGAACGGTGAGGGCCGTCAGGATGGTGAGAAGGACGAGCTGCTCGTCGCGCGGCCTTGCGACGTTGGCAGTGGCGACGGCTGTAGATACTTGCCTCTGCTGGGAGGGCCGAGGGTGAATGGTGGTAAGCCGGACTGGGAGGGGCTGGGCCGCCTGCCTGTGTTGCTGAGCGCGGGCCCGGGGCTGGGTCAGGTGCGGGGCATTGAAGCGAGTGACGGTGGGTTAGTGACGGTCTCCCACTTTCTGCTGGTCTTCCGGTCACGTTGAAATCAAAACAGACCCGAGTCCGCATTGATGACGGTAATGACCGTTGTAGGGACCAGAAACAACACTGGGCGGCATGACCCCCCGACGCAACAGGAACCGTTAGGTACTGTAGCAGCGCGACACAAAGGCTTACTCGAGACGTCTGGAACCCCTTTCTTGGGCTATTTTTGTGCGGGGCCCCAGCGCGAAGCGCGTTCGGGGGCCCCCGCCCCCTAGGATTACCCCTGTCCGTGTGTCCGCCGTGCGACGTGTGTCCATGGGTAACGGCCAAACGTTCATTATCCGCTAAACTAATTAGCAAGTTTTGTCGTATTAATTGTCCTCTATTGCCAGGTATCTTTGGCTTGGCTGACAAAAATTCTTTGCGCACAAACGGTCAACGTCCACCCAACGCCTCTCGCGCTCATATTTGGTTTAATAGGTGCCGCATGTTGAATATTAAGATGCTAAATTGAACTTCCGTATCGTTCTGATGTTTTGAACATCAAAATGCCACCGACATCAAGATTTGCCTTTCTGTCTTGCCAGATGAATACAATTCAACAATATGTATTGAATTATCATAAAGTTTCAAGATGCAAAGGGATAGCATACCGAGTACCAATGAGTTCTCCAGTTCCCATGGCCGAAGTCCGGGTCTCACCGCGGCTTTTTCGCACCCTGCGTTTGCCTTACATTTGCTATGTAACTATTGATGGCAAACTTTAGAGGTTCACGTCTGCTGCGGGCGTGCAACTGAAGGGCTGCATGCGGACCAAACAACTACAGTTTCACGGCGAAACAAGAATGCTTCAAGTTGTTTTTTGACCATCTGCTTGACAGACGGATGTGGTAGTGCAGAGGCGTCTAGCGTTACGATAATGCAGATGCCGTCGCGTCCTGCAGGTTGGTTTCGGGGCTACCTACCTGCTTTAGCTTGCTCAATCTATGCACGCCGATCCACCTTCAACATCAACGACACCCTCAATGGCACCCTTTCACTCTCTCACACTCTTGCGCGGTAATAGAGTTTCCGTTGTAAAGCAAGCGACCTGTACGGATTGTAGGGGGACCCCGCCCTTTTTCCGGCTTCGAGGAAGCCGACCCCTACTTGTTTCTTTGCGGTCCGGCCTGTAAGCAGGGCTGGCTGTCCTGCTACAGGTACCGTAGCTACGGTCTGTAACTGTGGCTACGGTCTGTGACTGTGGCTACGGTATGTGACGGTGGCTACGGTCTGTAGCAGCGGCTAGATGGGGGCGGATGGGGGCGGAGCTAGGCCGCCCCAACTACAGAGGCTCCGTCGCACGCAACGGGTGTGATTCACACCATGTGAACTCAAACCGCGACAGGTACGACATGCAGCTGTTGTCCGTCCCCTCCTCCTCCTCCTCCTCCTCCTCCAGCGCTCCCCTCCTCCAAATCCTCCAGCACATCTATCCACTGGTGTCCTCCTCGGCATCCAGAATGCAGCGAGAGCTCAGCGTAATCCAGGATCCACAGGATCCAGCACGGTGAGATCCAGCGAGCTCACACAACCGCGAGTCGGCATCCCGCCGTTTGGCACCGGTTGGCACCGTATCCACCAATGAAGAACTCGCTAACGCCTTCAGGGCAGGGTGGGGGTCTCCAGCTCTGCACCTTGGTGCGCCCCGGGGTCATGGAGGGCGTCGCTGTGCGATTGATAGGAGGATACCGCGTCGGTGACTTCACTGCAACCCCATTTACCACCCCATCTCGGTTGTCCTCTTGAACCCCCTCTCCAACCGCCCATTCTTTCAGGAGAGCCTCCGAGGTCCGCCCTGCTGCTCCTGGATCGTGGATCATGGCGAGCCAACGGGTCCGGATCCTGGATCTCAGAAGTACGGATCCGGCCTGCGGCGAAGCGATCACCGCGCCGCCGCTGCGGGAGCCGCTGCCGCCGGTCCCGCCAGCCCCAGCGCCGTCACGCTGTCCACCAGCTCGCTGACCTGCAAGGGGAAAAGGGAAACGGGGGGACCGAGACGGCACAGGAGGCGTCGTGCTAGGCCATTTTACACATTTAATCCGGAAGGGGCGGGAGGCGGGCGGGAGGGCGAGGCCTGCCGGCGGAAGGAAGAGGCGGAAAGCAGGAGGTCAAACAAAAAGCGGGAAAAGCTTGGCACAGCATCATACCGACCCCTGGGTCGAATCGATGAGATTCGGCCATCCATGGACGAATTGGGAGAAGCCTTCGCACAAGGACGCTGGGAAACACACGCAGAGCCGCAGCAAGTCCGTACCGCCTGCCGTACCGCCGTACGGCAAGTCCGTACCTTTGCGCAGGCGGCCCGGATGGAGTCGTCCCACCGCAGCAGCGACTCCACCTCCACCTTGGCGCCAAAGTGAATGAGCTGGTCCACCTGCACGTGTGTGGGATTGACGTACGTGTAGGCAGACACCCCACAGCTGTACGATGCCACGTTCGTACGCGTCCTGTCTGTGCCCATATGCACGTCTTTTGTGCATGCATATCTGTGCACTCGTGGTGGCGGCGAAGGCATGTCGGGCCAGTCACCACCTGCACCCCTGTACCGCCTTGAGGCCCTAAGTGGGGCTGCCTCCCTCCTTCCCTGCCTCCCTCCCTCCCTCCTTCCCTGCTTCCCTCCCTCCCTCCCTCCCTGCCTGCCTTCCTGGACACAACACACGCACCACACGGCACGGCCCCCGCCCCCCGTCCCACCCTCCCACCTGGTCGATGCTCCCCGCCATGCGCCCCTCCGCCACCATGTCGGCCGCCACCGCCTCCGCCGCCTCCGCGCTCAGCCCCAGCAGCCCGCCCAGCTGAGAGCGCCAGGGGCAGCGCGGGACAGCGCGGGGCCGCGAGAGGCAAAGGGGTAACCAGTGGGCGGCAGAGAAGCGGTAGACAAGCACAGCGCAGCGAAGTTGAGCAGGTGGACGAGGCCTCGAGGCGGGGGCGGAGGTTCGAGGCCACTATCCGGGAGCAGGCGCGGGGCGCGACGCACCCGCGGCCACCCTCCCCACTACACTACAGCCGGAACCGCAACACGCCGGCCGCACCTGCTCCGTGCTGATGTTGCTGTACAGCCGCGACGCCGCCGCCAGGTTGTGCTGCACCACCGCGCGGTCCAGCACGGTGCCGCCGCCGCCCACCTGCGCCACCTGGTGCGGCTTCAGGCCCTGGGAGAACGACTCCACCTCGGCCCTGCGGGGTCAGAGGTGCGGGGTCAGAGGCAGGACCCAGATTGGGAGGAGGAGGAATCAACGGGGTTAAGGACATGAGGAGGGCCCCGGCACCCAAGGACGGCGCGCGCCGCCTGCGCGAGGTCGCACTGTGGCAATCTACCGTGGCAGATATATGACATACCTTAAATTATGTAGTATAGTATTGATATTCAATACTCTAAAGGAATGCAAGCGAGCCCGGAGGGGAAGCGACCCATGGGTCATGCGTGACCCAGATTGCGGCTCCGCCCCGTGCTTTGCACACTTACCTCCCGCCTCCTCCCCGAGCTCTACCCCTCCCCGTGCACACTGCCTCCCACCTCCACCCCGCCCCCAAGTATTTGTCGACGGGCTGGGTGTGTTTGGACTGTTTCCTTTGAACCTCCACCCCACCGCTCCCCGAGCGCACCTGTCCAGGATGCGTTCCAGGTAGACCTTCTGCAGGAAGGGGTACAGGTCACCCAGCCGGGAGCTCCGCTCGTCCTGCGATGTGTACGGCATCCAACGTGCACGGCATGAAATGGTGAGCGAGCGAGAAACATGACAACGCGGGCCGTTGCAGCGGTCGTCGCTGATGCGGGTACGGCGCGCCGTACTGCTGTGCCGTACCTTGTACAGCGCCGCCAGCATGCGGGAGCGCTGCGGCCCCGCGGGCGCCAGGATGGTGCACGTGATGGCGGAGCGGAGGGCGGTCTCCAAGTCGCTCTCGTCCAACTGGAAGACCCATGGGTCGAAACCGACAGCAGCGGCGCAGGGGTGTTGTTGCGCGCAGGCGACAGACAGAGGTGCGACAGTCAATGTGGGGTTTTACAATCTGACGACGCTTAATGCAGCTACGGAGAGAACAGGACCCGGCGGACAGCACATAATAAGAGGGGAACCACCTGGGCAGTACGGCATTGGGCGCGTGCGGCCGCAGAGGGTCTCGTCCCTGGTCGCCACCCCTGGAGGAGCAGGCGAGGGGGGAACTGGCCCCACGTAGCCTCGCCTGCCCACCGGCGCCGAGAGCCCGCCCCTCGCGACCCGTGGGTCACCTGCAGGCCCCCTGCTGCCGTGGGCCTTATGGACGACAGCTCGTAGTACCGGAGGGCCGCCTCCAGGAAGCGCCGCTTGGCGTCCAGGATGCGCGCGTAGCAGGTCTGGCGGGTAGGGGTGAGGGGAGGTGGGGGTGGGGGGTGGTGAGGCGGCAGTGGGTGGAGCGAGGGCATCGGGTGGAGGATCCTGTGAGGGCTTATGTCGACAGAAGATTCTAACCAAAGCTTTTGCTTGTTATAAATAATGTATAGAGGATGATAGTAGATGGGGTCGATGTTTGGAGACATGGAGGGGTCTCTGTGGGTGTGTCGCAAGGCCCACGCGACCACCCCACCGGCTGCTGCGGTGCCGTTGAGGTGATTCAGTTGAGATGTTTAGGTACACCTAGGCCATGGAGTGCGTGGCTGAGTGAGGGTGAATGTGCGGCTGGGTGAGGCGGTTGGAGTGGGTGGGTGGTCGAGCGAGTACGATTCAATACTGCGGTACCTTGTACTGCAGCTCCAATGCCTCGTCCTTGCACGTGCTGATGAGCGCCGCCGCCTTCTTGATGTACATCTCCGCGTTGACCGAGTCGTCGTCCTGCAGGCGGCGGCGACCGCGGACCGCGACCGCGGTGTGGATGGGACGTGGGGGAGGCGGGACGAGGTGTGGGGAGCGGGACGAGGTGGGGGTCCTACACAGAACAGAGGTGCGGACGATCGCCACCACGCACAGCGCGCACACACACACACACACACAGATGATCCGGCACATTGCGCTTGGTTCTCCGTGTGAACCTGTGATGGCGCTCGCGTTGTCGTACCTCTAGGTACAGCATCGCGATCTTGATGTTCTTGCCCAACTTGTAGGCGGGGTCCATCGCCCGCCCGCCCGACTCCAAGTCGATGCCGGATAGGACCTGGCGCGCGCGGGGCAGGGTCGATCGAGGGCGTGGAAGCGCCGAGTACGATTTGAGGGTGTTGAGGCAGGGGGTAGGACCGAAAAAGGAACATTCACCATCACCACCACTGTCACCAGTACCGGTTCCAACGCCAAGAAGACGTGGCAGGCCGCGGCCTAGCGGATGCGAAGGCCCGCATGCGAAGGCGGCACCGAAGGACGATGATGCGATGATCCGATGGCGAACCGGCCTCGCAGCAGGCGCCCGGGGCCCTGTCGGCCCCCCGTGTCAGCAGCCCCTGTCGGCACATCGGCTGCAGCTCGCAGCTCGGCGCGGTGTGGACTCAGCGCTCCGCGGCGAGTCCCCTCTGTCCCTCCCCCTCCCTCCCTCCCTCCCTCCCTCCCTCCCTCTGTACCTCCCCCTCCCCCTCCCTCCCTCCCTCCCTCCCTCTCTACCACCCCATCCCGCCATCCCTCCCTCTGCCCCGCCATCCCTCCCTCTGCCCCGCCATCCCGCAGGTCTCCCCGGGTCACTGATGCTCGGTGTACCCGACACCCCTACGCTTCACCGCTCCACCGCGCCCCGGTTGATGGGTTCGACGGGGAGTAGAGCGAGGAACAAACAAAGTCCGCACGAGCCGCTGGGTCCAGTCCTTACATGGTTTGCCGCTGTGGATCCCTCCCCGCCCCCGCCCCCGCCCCGCCCCCGCCCCCGCCCCCCACCTGCGCCGCCTTGCTCCACTCCTCCTCCTTCTCCAGCGCCTCCGCCAGGTTCTCCCGCAGCAGCACCACGCTGTCCTCGAAGGACACAACGCGGGGCTGCAGACGCTCCAGCGCGCTGGCAGGGGAAGGTAGGGGAAGGTAGGGGGAGCGGGAGTTGAGTTGGTACGAGATGGGTGCTGTAACCGTTACAAGGTGGACCCGTTTCCCGACCCGAGAGGGGAGGACACGGCAAGGGGACGCCAAGGGGGGGTGCTGGCGGGATGATTGGCGGACGTTTTCGCCCAGTGATTGGGCACCATCAGCTGGGGGGCAGGATGCTGCAAGGAGGCAGAAGAAGTTGGGGGTGGGTGGTTATGAGGGAATGGGAGCAGTGTGTTTCGAGGTTGAACAGCTCGTGGCCGCAGACCCTCCCTGGCGTTCTGTTATCCAGGAGTCCAGCGCGCTGGCCCCCATGGCCCCTGTTGTCGCTGCTGCTCCAGGGAGCAGCCGCCCCAGGGAGAATGACTGTGGCGGAGGGGTCCACGCCCTGGCCTTTCCTGGGCGCTTGGAGCGCGGAACGGCACTTACGCAGTCGCCACCGCAACGTGCGTGGCGGTGGGCAGTCGCGGGATGCCCTGAGCGAACATGAGCAGAAGTTGCCGGCTGATGACAAGCGGCACCTCATCCGTCAGCACTGCGCGAGGCCACATGGACAAATCATGTGAGGTGCGAATACGAGTGGGTTCCGATGGGGAGCAGGTCAAGACCGCAGGTCCGCTGCGTGACCTTGTTGTTGCCATCCGATGCTATTCTTAGAACCTTACTGTGGTTCACGAAGTCCTTGCATGCTTCGGGGTCCCCCGCGTCGAGGATCTGCTGCAGTGCGCTTTTGTACGCCTCAGTCTTTTGACGTTGATCTACAATCTGAGCAATAGGTGCAAGAAGAGCTTGTGCCATTTGTGCACGGCCGCGATGGGCGGCCTGCCCCCTACTGCCGACTACTTTGGAGCAATTGCAACGAATAACGCCCTGGCGTACTTGGGGAATTACAAGGAAAGTGAAATATGCTGACAACACTGTGTTGATTGAACGCCATGACATTTCGCTTATCGCGTGAATGTGCTCCGCATGGCATGCCGTAACACGGTGTGCTGTGCCTGGGCCGTTGGATTAGATTGCATACATCATGTATGGCACATGACGGTTCGAAGTTGCCTAGTATGGGCTCAGTAGAAACTTCAAAGATATTGGAGCTCGAACACCGAGCGGTTGGTTGATAGAACCCCAAATGCGATTCAAGCGTAAACATGTGCAGACCCAAAACAATGAATGCCTGACTTTAACAAACATTGTGCAATTATTTTATGAATGATCAGCAACGGAGCGGCAGCGAGGTTGAAGCAGAATGTCGCAGCAGGATTTAAAACCAAATGTTGCAGATGTCTGAACATAAGTCACAACTCCAGTCAAATGCATAGGCGACAATTCCGGACCACGATTTGAGACCTTTGGCCCATGCCTGTGTGAGTAACGCCGTACGTCCAACGGCTTCACGCCATATAGATAGCGGTTTCCATTGCCCAAAGGATCCCCGCCATACTGCTTGCAAGCTCTGAAACAGGCATCTATAGAGCAGGGCTGCAAGCCAAGTTAATCATGCATACTTGTCTGATTCGGACCCCATAGACCTTGTAAAATCCTTCGCGCCGGGCATATCATGATGCTGCATACGGGAATTAAATTGTTGGTTCTCTTTAGGTTAGCGCTTCTTCTCAATCTTTGGTTGGTCTTGCCGACTCCGACACACAGTTTGCCACAGTTCTTTCGTCGCCGCGCAGCACAGCATGAAGGAGGCTCAGATTGGACACGTGAAGCGCAGAGAAACCTTTCAAGGTCGGTACGGATGGGGGTTTGACGTCTCACAACCCCTCGCACGACCAAGACCCGTTGGCAGCCCTGAAAGGCAGCGCGTCAGTGCGAAGCAACAGCGCCATAAGTTGACAGTACAAGCGTAGCCAACGGGATTGCATGATTGAACCCCGCAGCGGTTTCAGTCAAGCGTCTCTCCCGCCCCTGATTGTGTCGTCTCACTGTGCCTCTGACCTTTCCCCACTCCCCCCGCAGATGGGAATCGCGACTCCTCCTCAACACGCTGGGCAAGCTCCGCTCCAGTCATGTGCTGGGCGAGGTTCCGTTTGATCTGTACGACCCAGTGGTCACGTGCCCGCCCCCGTCAAAGCTGATGCGGCTGGACCCCACAGGGCCAACCGAACATCCCACGTGAGGCCCCACCGCAGCTCCCGTCCTGGATGGGTCGGGTGATGCACTCTCGGGACGTGCCCCCGGGAGTCTTGAAAATATTTTACGGCCGCGGTGACGTCACCTCCTCGCATCTTGCACACCCCGGCATTCCCGCCTCACGAGTCACGACCCTCGCAATGTCCTGCCGCGCTCCATGTTCCGTTGTTCGTTGTCCGTTATCCGTTGTACGTTATCCATCAGGCTTACTGTATCAAAATGTGTCCGCGCCCCTTCTTCCCGCTGGGAACTTATGGTTGCCGTACCCAGCACCTGGGTCGACGGCGCCAAGTGGATGTGCGTGCCCTTCCCGCGGACTGCCCGTCCGGGCTGTGTGGTGCTGTCCTTCGGATCCAACGACCAATTTGAATTTGAGGAGGCAGCGCTGGAGATGACCCCGGTGGGTGCTCTGGATGAGAGCGGGAGCCAACGGCGTTCGCCCGCCCAGGGGCCCCCTTTGCAAGGTCGGACGCCGGCGGCATCGCGGTCCTTGCTCCGAAACCGCCGACCCAAGACTGACGCGTGCGTACTGTCCCAAACTGTTCCGATTCCTTTTCGACCCACCATCCAGGCTTCTGCCCATCTCCACCTTTCACTCCTGTCCGCAACGCGACCGCCGGTTGAAGCGTTGACCCCACCCCTCGCGCCCCGCAGTGCACCATCCACACCTTTGACTGCACGACGGGCATGCTGGGCAACGCCACCAAGTTCGAATCGATCAACCCGGACCGGCACGCGTTCTACCCCTACTGCGTGGGCGGGCGGGAGATGGCGACCAAGAACCCGTCGCAGGTGGATGGTGACCCCGGCCATCGCAGGCGTCGTACATGTTGTACATGTATACTGCCTTCGTACAGTTACCGCCTTTCTGCCTCTGACCCACATCAGGACTTCGCGTAACGGGGCGCCCCATCTGCTGTCCTTGGCGGCCCTGACTGTCCTTGTGTGTCCTTTGTTGTACGTGTACCCCACCCCTCATCCTGTCCTGATGGCATTCGAAGGCCTTCCTGCCCGAGGTGCCTGGGTTGGGGTTCAACGAGTGCTGCAAATGACCCACTGCTAGATTCTCAAAATGGTTTCATGTTACATAATGTTGCATCATGTTTTTGCAATGCTTATCACGCCCACACGGCCCACAGGTGCTAACTTGGGAGGGGATCCTTCGGGTGCTGCAGCCCCTTGGGACCGCAGCGGGGCCCCAGCAGCAGCAGCAGCGGCTTCAGGGGGGCGCTGGCCAGCGTGCCGACGGCGCCGGCGGGCGCTGGCTGCAAGAGGCCCACGGGTCGGATGAGGACGCGGCGGCGGCGGCGGCGCTGCGGCGCCGCCAGCAGCTGCAGGACGCCGGCGAGGTGACGTCGGCTGCTGTGGTGGCCGGCGACGCCGGCGTCGGCTTCGAGGCCGCCGGCGCGGAGAGTCGCGGCGACGTCGGCGTCGGCGGCGGTGGCGGCGGCCGGCGGCTGCACCAGCGCGGCTACAACCTCGGCCTCGGCGGCGGCGGCGGCGGCGGCGGCGGGCGCGGAGGCCGCATGCGCCATCCGGGTCCGGAGGTGTACATCCTAAAGATCGACGTGGAGGGCTTCGAGTGGCAGCTTCTCTCGGAGTGGCGCCCCAACACGCCCGGCCTGCCCGGCTTCCTGGCCATCGAAATCCACAACTGGGTCGAGGAGTACGTCATGGCGCCGCCGGCGCCGCCGCCGCGGCCGCGCTACAGCGCCCTGGCCTGGTGGCTGTACGGCCAGCGCAGGACGCAGGCCGCGGCGCGCGCCGCCGCCGCCGCCGTCGTGGCGCGGCGGCAGCGCGTGTACGGCGGCGAGCTGAGCCTGCTGTTCCTGCACCTGGCGCGGCTGGGCTACGCCATCGTGTCGCGCGAGACCAACCCAAATGGAGATCACGAGGCCAAGCTGTGCTGCGCGGAGTTCCTGCTGTTGCGGGTCCGAGGGCCGGAGGAGGGGCGGCCGGGTCGTTGGGATTGGACCAACTGGCTGTCGGGTCTGAGCGAGGGGCTGGGGCGCTTCAGCGGCTTGGTGCGCGGCACGGCGCGGCGGCTGCTGGGCGGGGCGCCCGGCGTGAGGTGGTTCGGAGACGGTCCGTGGGTCATGGACGGCGCCGCGGAGGGAGATGGGGAGGGCCGACGGCGCGGCTTTGAGTGTTGACGGCCGTGGCGGGCCGTTTGGGGAAAGGTGCCATGTGTGAGTCTCGTGAGGGGGAGAGGGGCGGGTGGGAGAGGGCGCGGGTGACGGAGAGGGGAGAACCCTGTCTCTTCGCAGGGGGCCTAGAACGTGCGTGTGCTGCGTGTGGCGAAGGGCGTGTGGCAAAGGGCGTGGGGTCACGCTTCGAGAGGGTGGGCGAAAGCGCATACGACAACCCCATAAGAGTACGGTCGGTGTGCCATACGAGTACGGCGGGTGAGCGGGTGTGCTATTGACGAAGCGAGAGGCGTGTGTGGGCTATTTTTAGGGCCCTCGCGCTGGACGACTGCCCATATCGTGAATTGTATACTAATATATAATAATAATGATGTTATATTGGTGTGCGAAACACACACCTCTGGATGACCTCGTGCCCGCCCGGACTTGAGGCATCCCACGAGCGAGGGGCGGCTACGCCGGGGGCCGCGCGGCGCTGCGAACGACTTGTGTAGTGCTTCCCACGTGAGGGAGCTCGGCGGCGTGCTCGGCTTACGGTACTTCCCGGCAGGCGACATGCTGAGCCGGTGGGACATCGACGCGGTGTGTGTAGGCAGTGCATATGAGATGCACTTGCGTGAATGCCATTTAGTGTGCGCTTCATTTCGGCCGCGGGATACGCGGCTGCTTCACGCTGGGTATCTCGACGCGACAATGAAGGATGGAAGCAGGGGTTTTTTTACGACCTGTACGGCGAAGCGAATTCGAAGAAAACCACGGAAGGTAAAACATATGTGGCCGCTGGTCTCTTTTGAATGCGTGGATGCCTGGTTGAGAGACCGTGCGGTGCAAGAAGCAAGAAAGGCAACATTGCAGCTGTCGGAGCGGGGCCTGTTGGAACGTCCGGTCGGGACGAAAGCAGGGGTCCACCTTCAGACGGTCACATTCCAACACCACGCATTGCACCAGCCCTCTCCCGACGTCCCACTGCACACCCGCGCGGGACAAGAAAGCGCCGGGGCATATCGTCGACGGCGGCACACGGTACCTGGTACTGCAACGAAACCGCCGTACACAGCCGTACCCGTCCCACACGGTCCTGGGTCGTCTCGTCTCGACCAACAGCAACACAAAAAACTCAACAACAATCCCTTAAAACGGTCCGCTGTGACATTTTTGCATGCGTTCGTTCATGTATCAACGGCTGGTGGGCGTCAACGCAAGCCTGTGCCTGCGTGTTAGGGAGTGTGGATCCGTCCGCTGGTGTGTGCGCTGTCCTGCGAGCCGCGACCCTTTGTCGTGCGAGTCACGTGTCCCACACTCCCGCTCCACCACCGCCACCCGCATACCGCTGCCGTGATGACCGCCGACGGAACCTGGGCATCGCAGCTCCGCACGAAACCCCCTCCGCGCGTGTGACCTGCCCCGGCCGTGTGGCCCTACCGGCAGCCGCAAGCCCACCTCGGTCCTCTTATCCGCCCTCGGTGCCGACGCGGATAGACACGGCGTCGCCGGCGATTTCGCTGCCTTTCCCCAGGGAGGCTCGTGGCCACTTGGATTCCACCCGCCTAGTCGAGGAGTTCTATTTTTCCTCGGCGGGTCTTTCCCAACAGAACGCACACACACACACACACACACACACACGACACACATGCACACCACGGCGGGTTCCTTTGCAGTACACAACCCTATTGCCCTAGGGTCCTCGCAAGTCGTGTCTCTCGGTTTATTTTAACACAACCCTATTGCCGCCTGCTAGCGGCCCGCCGCACACAGACCTCGCCTCTCAAGTTCAGATGGGACCGTCGACTGCAACACCTTCAAGTGTCCCTAGTTCCCTAGCACCAGCACCAACACCAGCAAGACCACGACCAGACCACCACAACCCCGCAGCCCGGTGTAAAACTGCGCCGCGACGCGAGCCGAAGTAGGGCTGAGAGCTGGCCGCACCCAGCAGCCGTGTTCTCCGACCCACGGGTCAGCAGACCGAAGCAGTCTTCTCCCTAGCTAGCCTCTATCTAGACTTTGATGGCGGAGTTCTCCCGCTTGAACCCGCGCCACAACTTGAGGGCGGCCAGCGTGCCCAGCAGCGCCGCACTGCCGTACCCGGCGCTCTTGCGCTCCTTGCCCTGTGGTCGTACGGTGCACAGGCACGGGGGCGGTGACGGTGCGGCGATGAAACACAACCAGACCCGGGGCAACAGCAGCAGCAGCCGTAGCCGCCGCAGAAAACACGAAAGTCTGCATGCTCGTACATGCTCGTCAAGGCGGTTGTCGTACAACAGAAACGCAACATGATACCGAAGCAGCATCTGCAGCGACGACGCACGACGGGTTGATCTATCATGAGACACGTTCTCCGCTGCGTCAATCAACCAATCAATCAAACAACGAAAAACGCTGCCGACGCCGCTAGCTAGGTTGTCGTCGCGCATACCGTACCCGGAACGCGTTGGTGGCCGCCATCGCGGCCGCGGTGCCGTACATCGCGCCGCTGGTCTGGAACCAGCGGCGCGTGCCGGTCGGCGTCAGGTGGTCGCGCGCCGCGAGCGTCAGCGCCCCGATGGCCGCAAGCGAGTGGCCGTTCCAGCGGACCAGCTCCGGCGGGGCGTGCGCGCGGATGGGGTGGAGCTCCCGGGGGCCGAAGTACACGTCCTGGACATGGCATGGGTGCGGCGCCACGCATGGGTGCGGAGCCACGCATAAGAAAGAAGAGGGTTAGCTTTACTGCAATTAGATACAAGGTTTCCACAGAGCTACGGCCTCCTGGGCATATGTTGAAACGCTCAGATGAGGGCGGGCCAGGGATCGATGCGAGTGTCAGCCTTGTAGCGTGGCGTTAAGGTAAAGGTTCATTCAGCTGTCAACGGGCGGGGGTTTTACTTGGGGTCGCAGCAGAGCGTGGCTTGTGAGATCGCGCGACGTGATGTGGACATGTGGTGTGTGGTGAGCTCGGGTGTGACAGGACGCTTCCATCCCGGGACGATCCTATCCTGCTGGGCACGGGTCGGTCGGCTGAGACTCGGCGGCGCAGCTCATCCGTTCCCGCGCCGCAGTGACGGGCGACGGCACGACCCATGGGTCGCTCAGGCCGTGGGCCGCGCGGTTGAGCCATGAAGTCGCGGTTCGCGGGCGAGGCGCGCGCCTGGCTCGACCGACCGACGAACGGCTGGAATGAAGGCCGGACATGGCTGGAAAGATTCGTCAGCGAGACTTCTGGAATGTGTCGCGTGCCGCGGCTTATCCTTCTTCCGTATCTTTCGGCAACGCTCCGGAGGGACGACCAGGGACGACTCATGAAACGTTTTAACGGAGGTCGCTCTGCTTAACTTATACCGTACATTGAATGAACGTTACAGCCGACCCCAAAGGGATACATGCGTGGCGCTGCTTTTCATCTTACCTCGAAGTTGTCCGGTGTCATCATGGCATGCGCTCCGCACGCCAGGCTTCCGACGCCGCCCAGCAGCATCAGGCTGCTGTCCGACAGCTCCAAGCGGACCATGGTGGATAGGGTGGCTGGACGGTGGCTGGACGGACAGGCGCGGCGCGGCGCGGCGAGAGAGGCGGTCGTCCGGGAGAGTCGAGAAAAATACAACAACCTAGAGCTGTGTGCAGAGTACCGAAGATCGTGTGCGGAAAACCCTAAAGGCAGGAAAGTCGGATGGGTTTGAGAATTTGAGATAGAGGCAGGGGATCTGACCTGACCGCTCATCGGCGGAAGAGGGCTTAAGAAGGCGAAAGGATGCGAGGTCTTGGTCCTACGTCGTACCCCGGAACATGGCGTCACCCCTCTGAAACATGACAGAGATTCTAAGAGGAAGGTCCGGCATCCGTAATCAAAAACGAATTAGCCCTTCTGCGTATCGGATGATTACTTGCAGGGCTTCCGAGCGTCCAAAGGGCGTTCGGTGGACAGCACTTGACCGCAGCACAGCGGAACCATCGACCATCATGAAAGGCGTGCATAACTGTTTGGAGGCACTCAGCACAACTCAGCTTACAAGTATAGCTTTTGCTTGCCGAGGGTCTGCAGTAGGGACTGGAGGTGCGCGACGCGAACGATCCCGGGAACGACCAACCGCCGCCCAACCGCAACCCAACCGCCGCCCGCCCCTGTGAACGTACGTGCGCAGTGATGGCTGCTGCCGCATTCCGCGTGCATGCCGCAACACACCGCGTTAATGTTTGCTACGCCTACTCATCAAGCTACTGGTCCAGACGTCATCCAGTCGCAACCGGTCGCAATATAAGCGACCTGGGCCGGTTTGACGCCACGGTCGGGACTAAAGGTCCACTTTGCGACGGTGACAAAATGCGAGGCCCGAGTTTTCACGTAGAAACTTGAGTCAGTACTCCTCCAGATTATAACACAAGCGAGGGGCAACGATCTGGAACTTCCCCTAGCTGCCCCTACCTTCTTGCTCTCTCCTGCAGTGATAGATGCGTTACAGCCGATGTATCAGGGAAGGGCGATGGGCAGCCCTCCGATCCCGGCCGCACTCTTCAGCTCCATATACAGCGGGGCCCCAGATTCCCGGCTGCCCACCCATGTGTCAGTTTAAGTTCGTTGCCCCAAACCCCAAAACGCCGTGAGCCCCCAACACCAATCCATTTTTTATGCGCTTGATGCGTCCTATTGACCCGTACAACCTGTTCCCGGTGCGGGGCGTCTATGACAGCGGGGTCCGGGGAGGGGGGCCTGCAACGGCCTGGGGAGTCTGGATCTCTGATAAACCTTGGCGTTGAGCGGCTCTTGCCAAACGATCTTGTTTTGTTCAGCCTTATAATGAAAACTTAATGTTTGACAATCGAGCTTCCGGATTTACGAACAACGGAAATCGCCAAACCGTCCGTTGTGTCTGTTGGTCACGGCTCGGTGCCTCGGTGAAACTCCGGGCTAGGTGAAACTCCGGGCTAGGCGAAACTCCGGGCTAGGTGAAACTCCGGGCTAGGCGAAACTCCGGGCTAGGTGAAACTCCGGGCTAGGTGAAACTCCGGGCTAGGCGAAACTCCGGGCTAGGTGAAACTCCGACTGCAATTTACGGTTTGCCCGTTCACAAGCTTACTTGCATTTGGCCGACAATATGTGCGTCCAGGAAATGACTCGGACAAAACTGACAGTTTGTAAATACTTAAAACTTAGCTCGGCGTTCTGGCACCGGTCGGTGATATCAAGTTATCATATTTAGTTTGTTGATTAAGATGTTGGGTAGTCTTGGTCTTCGCTAACAGGCCCAAGTTTGAGTAGCGTCTTCGTTCCTTTCCTGGGCGCCGTCAACGGACAAGATGGCGCTTTCTGAGCCCCGAGCCGCGACTGCACCGCAACCGGAGAGCCTCTGGGACAGCTTGCCTCTTGACCTGGCGTTGACTATCTGCGCCGCCCTTTCCCCCAACTCCATCACCTGCAGCGTCCGGCCGCTGTGCAAGGCCGCCGCGGCCCGCTTCAGCGCCCTGCAGCACCGCACCGTCCGCCTCTCGCAGCCCGTGCCCCCCGAGGCCTTCCTGCAGCACTGGAGCCGACCCGACGCCGTGCGCTGCCTCACATTCGAGCAGCGCGAACAGCTGGTGCAGCTGACGGCGGCAGCCCCGCCAACGTGGTGGTGGCCCTGGGGGCGGCTCGCATCGCCCCGACACGCGCGCCTGTGTTCTACAACGCCGCGCGGGCTGGGTGTCTGGAGACCTGCCAGCTGCTGTGGCCGCTGGAGTGCGGCGTCAGCAAGCAGGAGCGAGCCGAAGAGATGCTCAAGGGTGCGGCGGAGGCGGGCAGCACACGGATCTGCTCCTGGCTGCTCACCGAGGCGAAGTCCCCGCCAAGGGGCGAGTTCTTTGTGCATCCTGATGATCACTACTACTCCGCCATGTCCGCGGCGGCGCGTGCGGGGCAGCTGGCCACCGGCGTGTTCCTGCACGAGCAGTACGGCGTGCCGTACACCTCTGATGTTTTGATTAGTTGGTTTCGTACCTGCCGTACATGTGCGGATAGATGACAATTTAAGTCGAGGGCGTAGACGATTAATATGAAGGGCCGCCAACGTACTCGCCAACGATGTGTCGTACAGTACGGCGGTGACTATGTATGAAACTACACTTACGTGATTGCTTGCCTATCTTGCTTGTACTGGTGATATAAATATATAGAATGCATGCTTATGCTCTCATTGTGAGACTCTGAATGAGGTGAAGCTACGATCAGATTGCTTCAAGACCATTTACCTATTTTGGCCCCACGCGTGGTGGCATGGATCGGTGCGTGGATTAATACCGCACTGTCGTCGGTTGAGACTCGGCCCGTGTTATAACTTCTGTGCATATCAGTGTGAGTTATGTTGGACGTGTATTTGCAGGTGGCGATATTTGCGTGTAAAATCTTATCAGGTATCACAACGTACGGTATGCGACGTCTGACTGGCCCTCCAAGCAAGCCGTCCGTCCGTCCGCGCACTAAGGCGCAAGAATGAAGTAAGGCCCAACAAGCAAGCAAGGCATACATTCGCACGCACTGTGCTTGCCAACCACGCATCAGTAATTCATCAGCATCAACATCGATAAGCAAAGGAATCAAGGCATGCTCAGCCGCCTTCCATGCCACTAGACAGTACGCACTATCTAACAACGAGCGAGGGTGACGTACACGACTTTCATTCGTTCGGTACACACTCAGCGGCGGACTGGATTCGGGTTCAGAGTTCAGGCGTAGGTGCCGACAGCGCCTATAGGCGTTGTAGCCTTGATGTTACTTGATGTCGCGCTGCTACGCCCAATCAAACAATCAAACAATCAATCTACCTACATACCAGAGGATCTACCTATGTAGCGTTTGGTGACAAAGGCTACTCGAGATGTTGTGCGGGCTCTTTGATATTGACTTATACTGTGTACGCTATGCCGTACGGTTGTTACAACCTATCTGCTAGAATCTCGGAAAAACCCTCAGTTCGTTCCATTGCGCGACAACATGAAGTGCGTGCGAATGAGAAAAAGCAAAGGACATAAAAGCGATTGTGGCCGGTGTTGTGGCTAGGTCGGTGGATTGTAGGCGCGTGACGGATCCGGGATCCAGGATCGCTCGATCTGGGATTCTGGTCCGGGATCTGGGATACGGTACTCAGCAGTAATGACACATCGTTTCCTTGAAGCAAACCGCCTGAGCACACAAGAGACAACTCTGTGGCCGTTCATTCGCTGCAGACAAAGGCTTCGTTCCCTTCGTGAAATAAAGGCCATTCTCGTATTACGCACGAGGATTGGATTCATTGGTTCATGCACTTATGCAGCGCATGCACATCGCCTACCTGCTGGTCTCTGCTGGCCGCGCGCCTTACTATTACGGCTCCGTACCCAGTACCCCATACCCCGTACCCCGTACCTCGTACCTCGGTTCCCTTCCCTTACCCGGTGCTTCGTGCCTGCCCTTCCGTCATTCGCACTGCTTACTAGCGCTGCCTAGGATGCATGCCACGTAGATACATACCCCAAACCCCAAACCAAACCCCGAGCCCGAACCCGAACCCGTACCCAAACACAAACACAAACCAAATGATGGATGCGCGCACGCGCTGCGTGCGATGCCACATGCACATCACGTGAACGTCTGCATGCCGTAAAGATCCCGGACGGTCAGCTGTGTTAGGAAGCCCGCCGCTCCGCCCGGCACATCCACGACCGTACGGAAACAAACACGAGGACTTGCGCCCGCCTCCGCCAGGTCGCTGTCGTACACCACGACCACCGGCATGGCGGCTGGTGCCGCCGCCGCCGCCGCAGCCCCGGAATCCATCGCGGAACGCCTCAAGATTTCTCCCGCCTGGGCAGCCGTGTTGTTGAGGCGGCTGCTGTTTGACGTCTGGGCAGCCGTGTTGTTGAGGCGGCTGCTGTTTGACGTCTGGGCAGCCGTGTTGTTGAGGCGGCTGCTGTTTGACGTCTGGGCAGCCGTGTTGTTGAGGCGGCTGCTGTTTGACGTCTGGGCAGCCGTGTTGTTGAGGCGGCTGCTGTTTGACGTCTGGGCAGCCGTGTTGTTGAGGCGGCTGCTGTTTGACGTCTGGGCAGCCGTGTTGTTGAGGCGGCTGCTGTTTGACGTCTGGGCAGCCGTGTTGTTGAGGCGGCTGCTGTTTGACGTCTGGGCAGCCGTGTTGTTGAGGCGGCTGCTGCTTACATTTCCAAGCTCGCCGGCAAGACTCGAGGTCACCTCCGCCGTCGTCTCGGAGCTGCTGACGTTCGGCGCCGCCGGCGCCGCCGATGCCGTCGGCGACCTCGGCACCATCGTGTTTGCCGCATCAAGGAGCAGCGGCAGCAGGTTCTCGCTGAAGGTGCCCGGCAGGGAGCTCTCGAGCGTTACGAACAAGGCGGGCGCCCGCCGGGCCCGCAGCCGGAAACACCACTCGTACGACGGGCCCGCCGACGACGGGCCGCCGCCCGGCAGCGTCCGGTTCTGCACGTCGTACACCTCGATACCCGGCGGGCTGAGCTCGAGGTCCTGTCGTGCCCCAGGGGAAAGCCAACACGGCATGGTACGGCATGGTACGGCATGGTACGGCACATGTAAGGTATCGTCGGTGCGTGGCTGGGCGGCAGTCTTGGAACGATCGAAAACAAAAGATCACATCCGTGGTGGACCTAGACATGGTACGGCACTGTACGGCACTACTGCCTGCGGGGTCCGAGCGAGACAAGTCATCGGAAGCGCCACCGACGATATGGAGTTGCTACAGCTATAATGCGCGCCGCGCCCCCTTTGCCCTTCCCAACACGCGGTATGTACGGCATTATTGAAGCCCGCTCGGCAGCCCCTGGACCGCAACGCTACGGCCTTCTGCCTCCGTCCGGCTTCTGCATCGCCCCACCTTTGGAGGTGCCAGCAGCACCATCTCCTGCGACGTCGCCCAGTCCCACCACTCCGACGACGCCTCCGGCGCCGCCGCCGCCGCTGCGCCGCTGCCGCCGCCGCCGCCGGCAGCCTGGCTCTCGTTGGCTCTCGCGGCCGCATCAATGTCTGCTTGCAGGCCGACGCTCGGCAGCATTCCGTCCGCCACAACGTCGCCCGTGGGACTCGCGCCGGCGTCAGTTCCGACGCCGCCGCCAGCGGCGGCGGCGGCGGCGGCGCTGCCGCCACTGCCGCCCGCCGGTGCCACGCCACTGACGTCGTTCCGCCAGTTCGCCATCTGTACGAGCGTTGCCACGTCACTTGCGGGCCCCAGCCGACCCCAGGGCCACAGACGGTCACTGGCGGCGCCGCCGGCGGGGGTCAAGACTTGGAGGCGCAGCAGTAGGACGCACGTGGTTTCGGAGCAGTTGGGCAGCGCAGCGAGCAGCTGGGATGCTGGCGCGTCCAGGGCGGCGGTGCTGCGCTGCGGCGTCGCCGTCAGGTTCAAGACCGCGTACTGCAGTACGGCCCAGTGCGGGAGGCGCAGGAGATGTACATCTTTCGTCAGGTTCCGTTTCGTTGTGCGGGATCGAATCGCATGCAATGTCGAAAGGGACTGAACGAGGCTGGTGAGAAAATATTTTTAACCATTTAACTAAATAGTTTAAATTCTAAACATTTATAAACATTTTGCTGGCGTCAAAGTCGATCGTCGCGGAATTGTTCAAAATGAATTTATTGAATTTATTCCGAACCGTACTACTGAGGTCTGCAGGTGGGTTGGCACTTGTACGGACGCACTCGAGAGATCCGAGACATCCGAGAGATCCGCAAGATCCGCAAAATCCGCGAAATCCGCGAGAGACCCAAAACTAAGTGTACTACGGGGGTTGCGCGCTTCCTTATTTCTCACCGCCGGTCTCGACGACTAAAGGAGATGAAAGATGAGACCTCACCGTGGCCTTCCTCGCTGCGTCTGCGCCGCCCGCCGCGCCCGACCCAGAACTGTTCGTACACGACGTTGCCGTACTGTTCGTACTTGTGTTGCCGCCGGGACACGTCCCCACCGGCGCCAGCGACACCACGTCCACGGTGAGCTGTACGGCAACTTCGTCCGGACTGTCGTTGACGACGTACGCCTTGCGCGATTGGGATTGATTATTGGCAGCGACGGGCACAGATAGGTACTGATGCGGATATATACACGCAAAAGCGGGCGTCACTCACGCAAATCACTGTGTGGATTTACAACCGCTTATGGTTAATATTATCTACAGCTGGCGCTACGAATGACGGCCGCGACACCAAGCCTCGGATTTCCTCAATTACGGTGATATGGTAAGCTCTCCCCACATGCGCCATGAATGTCATGGTACTGATTGTCCCCAGCGGCCCTTCTTGCTTGGCCTGCCGCTTAGCCTGCCGTGTATGCTGAGTGCCTCATCACGTACTCCGCCCTCCACCGCAAGATGGACCCCTCCTGACCCCGCCCTGACCCCTCGCTCGCGGCCCTTCCGCCCCCCTACCGTCACGTTCTCGCTGCGGCTCTTGTAGTACGACGCCACAACCGCCACCGGCGCGAAAACCCGCCGCACAGTCGAGTGCAACGGTTTCCAACTACCGCCGTAATCCAACGACGCCCAACTGTAACCAGGCCAGATGTCGTTGAGCTGCCAGTACAGCACGCCCATGGACATGACCCGTGGGTCGGAGCGCAGCGAGCGCCACCGACCGATCGCAGTCGCGTAGCAGAGCGACTGCTGGACCTGTATGTGCGAATCGCGCGAGGGCGTCGTCGCGGGGTTCAATAAGTTGGTTGGTCAGTTGGTTGGGATACCGCATACCGGTGTGGTGCAGTTAGTTCGTTGATGTGGTGGTTTATTAGTCCAAGGTGGGCCGAGCGAGCGAGGTGCGGATCTGTGGGCCTTGCTTCCTTAAACGGTTCGTTCCTGAAACTTGCATTATCCTTGACAGGTGTATGACCCGCGGGGTCCGCTGTAACATCCACTAACAGCCTTAATAATAGGTGGTACTGAACAGCGAATCGACAGGGACTGCAATTGGTTGGTTATACCTTTCGAAGCTAACCGCCTTTCTTGTTTCTGTGATGGGGCCAGGTGACATGGTAGCCCTGGTAGATGGTGCCGGCCTGGGGAGCCCGCCGGTCGGGACTAACGGTCCTCGGTCCACCTTGTAACGGTTAACGGTTAACGGTTAACCATAACATTATTGCGGGGGATGCCGAGATTGTCCCTCGAGCTCTATCTTGACCCGTTCGATCGGGCCTTGACCCACTGGCCGTAATATTCCGAGACCGGATGTAAACCTAGCTACCTGTAGCGCCGCAACCATACCGACCGACCCACGGGTCTGTCGATGCCTGCTGCCCGAGCCGGATCCTTCCGTCCCGCGCCCCTCGCGCCCTCCCAAATAACCACTCCAAGCGCCGCTTCAGTGCCCCATGTACGGCATGTACGGCATGCGCCCCACCTGCAGCTGGTAGATCCAGGGGAGATACAGCTCCCGCCCCGTCATCGTAGGCGCTGTCTGATTCGTCATATTCGTCGTTGGGCGCTGCTGTGCTGTCTGATTCGTCATTGGCAGCTGCTGCGCTGTCAGATTCGTCGTATGGAGCTGCGCTGTCTGATTCGTCGTAGTCGTATTCGTCGCTGGGCGCGGCTGCGCGGTCTGATTCGTCATTGGCAGCTGTTGCGCTGTCAGATTCGCCGTTGGGTGCTGCTGCGCTGTCTGATTCGCCGAAGGCAGCTGATGCGCCGTAAGATTCGTCGTTGAGTGCTGCTGCGCTGTCTGATTCGTCGTTGGGTGCTGCTGCGCTGTCTGATTCGTCGTCCTAGGGAGCGGCTGCGCTGTCAGATTCGTCTGCTGCGTGCCATTCGTCGGACGCTGCTGCCCGTCGGCGTCATCGCTGCTGCTTCCGCTGCTAGTGCCCGTGCTGTTGCTGTTGCTAGTGCCCGTGCTGTTGCTGCTGCTACTGCCCGTGCTGTTGCTGGTGCTACTGCCCGTGCTGTTGCTGGTGCTTCTGCCCGTGCTGTTGCTGGTGCTACTGCCCGTGCTGTTGCTGGTGCTACTGCCCGTGCTGTTGCTGGTGCTACTGCCCGTGCTGTTGCTGGTGCTACTGCCCGTGCTGTTGCTGTTGCTACTGCCCGTGCTGTTGCTGGTGCTACTGCGTGTGCTGTTGCTGGTGCTACTGCCCGTGCTGCTACTGCCTGCCGTGCCGCTACTGCCTGTGCTACTGGCGGTGCAGGTTTTGCAGGTCGCCGCGCAGTAATTGCCAATCCGGATGAAGTCGGCGGAGCACTTTCCCCAGGAGGCCTGCTGGGCGCAGGTGTAGATATCCCCTGCGGGGGCCGGCGCAGAGTGGGTTGATAATAGGGGAATATAAGACATTGGTAGACATATGCATACTGCGCTGCTGCCAGAGCAAATATCCGATAAAGACTCAGGGCGAATCCTGGGGCGGGACATACTGTATAGGAAATCGGTACACATGTTGAAACAAGCTGCGTTGGGGGAATGAACTAGCTGCCGAGCGGGCGGCTTGCAGTCATGCCTGCCTCCAGTCATTCCCGGCGCGGACCAACCCACTTGGATCAAGGGGGAAGGAGGACGGAAGGGCGCGGGCGGTGTTAGTCCGTTGCTTGTTTTGTGCCGATGACTGTTTTGCGGTTTCACGGTCGCGACAGCGAACCCGCAAATAATCGCGCTGTCGCGACAGCGAAACAATAATGCAGCGCGCGCGTCCGATCGGACACGCGCGCTGCATTATTCCAGCTGCTGTGACTACCAGCAGATAGGTGAAGGATCCTAAGTGAAGGATCCTACAAAGTGAAGGATCCCATCCAAAGGCCATACAACGCCGCGCGTCCGAGACGAAGGAACCAACCCTAGGGACCTGGCCCCTCCCCTCCCTTCCATCCCTTCTCCGCTCCATTACCCTGTCTGTTCTCCCTTCCATTCCCCTCTCCTCCGTTCCATCCCCCTCTCCTCGCCTCCCGTCCTCATCCCATGGCCCCAAGCCCCCACCCCTCCCGGTGGAGGGGAGCTCACCCGGGACCGGCACGTCGATGCATCCCGTCGACGTCTGCTGACTGGAGCTGCTATTGCTGGGGTCCCATCCGCGGGGGGGCTGTCGGAAGTGGGCCGCGAGGGAGGCCAGGAGCTGGGATTCGCCCTCAGGATGGCGCTGCCTGTACGGTGTACGTTGTACGGTTTACGGTGTAGCAACACAGCAGTGTGGTTTACGTTTGATCACACGCTTGCCGTACGTCACACAACCGTCATCACCTGTCACACGCACACAACCGCTACAACCGCCCCACACCTCATGCATGCCTCACTGCATTACCTGTGCTGCATGAAAGCGGAGAGCGGTTCAAAGTCCGACGGCTTGCCGTAATGTCGTATCACTTCGTACGACGCGAAGGTCTGGTACCCGTACTCGGACACGAAGCGCGCCTTGGGGTAGGTTTCTGGATCCAGACAGTCCGCCTGCCGTCGTCGCACAGGACGGATCCCGTATTCCGGAACGCGGTTGATGAGCGTGCAGCGAAGTGATCACACAGCGCAGCGAATACCCGGTTCCACATTCCACGAGGCCCCGCCGGGTATTCGCTGCGCCGTGTAAGACGTGGAACGGACAGGGGCACAGGTAGGGCCACCAAGGACGTTCCCCGGTGGCAAGTAGCGGCGCATCAGCTCCTCAAGCCTCACCGACCGCCCCTGGCCCCTTCACCCACTACTCGCTAGGGGGTATCGCCCATAATTACTTCCTATTGTCATCATGGACCTTCCGAACAGCCACGAGGCATCACGAATTCACTTGATTTCTTTCAATCAGGTCAAAACCGCAGATGGTAGTAAGTCATTTTTTCCAGATAACCATGAAAGAATGCTGGTACTACACGCATGTATGTATCATGTACAGCAATAATGCATCCGGTCCAAAATGGTACGAATAATAGGGACAACGATGACACCTGACACTGACTACTTCCACCTACCTCGTAGTTGTAGTAGTGCACGTCCCCGGCCTGGGCTTCCCATGAACCACCCCAGCGCTTGATGTACGGCAATCTCGAGTAGAGGCCGTTGGAGGGCGAGCTGTCGACGTACGGACGCCCTGGATCCAGCTGTCCAGGGAGGGGGGACGGACGGAACGAGGGGAAGGGGGCAGGCAGGGTTTACTTATGGCCGCGCCGCCACCGTTGGGCCGGAAGGGCACCGCCGTTGGGGCGAAGATGGATTTCACCTTGGGTTCGCGGGGGCGTGACCGGCGTGCGTGACTGAGAACACCTAAAAATAAAATCACTACCCTAGACTGCGGGCAACATATCTAGGGGTGCTGGTTGCAATGGCGGTTGCAATGGCGGTTGCAATGGGGGTTCCGATGACCTGTTCAGATCCTAACTGCTGTGACCTCGCCTTTAACGGTGACAGGTCGGAACTTCTTTCTTTATGTTTATGTCGACAATCTACTCGGGGGCCAGTAGGGCTATAGATGGGTCAGCACCGTCCTCTCGCTAACTTCGGCGTGATGGCGCACTCGTGACACGCCCGCCCCATGCCGTGTCGTACTGCCTCAAGAGATAGAGCAAGCAAGCACACGAGCGAGTGAGGCCGTACAACGTGTTACAACGCCGCCGTACAACGAGTGAGCCGTAGATGAGGTCCACGAAGAGGTCCATAAAGTCGGAGGCGTACAGCTGCTTGTTGGCGCGCGTCTCGGGGAACCAGTCGAAGCTCGCCTCGACCTGTGAAGGGCGGGCGGACGGGATGGCAGGCGGGGTGGCGGGCGGGGTGGCGGGCGGGCAGCAGCACATGCAGTCCATCACGACATATTTACAGGGACAACTCATCTCGGAACGAACAGTGTATTACAAAAATAGTACGAGGGCGTTGCTGCCAGTCCGAGGCCGTACACTGCCGTACTGCCGTAGAGAAAGTCTTGTCGTACCTCGTTATTGCCGCCCCATATGGCCACCGAGGGATGTCCCGCAAGGCGCCGTACTTGCTCCATGACCTCTTGCTGTACCTGTGGGTGGTCAGGTCAGGTAAGTGCGGGAACTCGAGTACACCACCGTCGGAGGTTTCTCGACTAAAATAGTATGTCCACTCATTATTTCGAAACCATCCATCGGTTAGCTAACCGTTTCTGTTTCCTAACCGACGGATCGGTGAAAGATACGAATCGTCAACCACAGACCACACAACCAAATGCCAACTCGAATGCCAACTGCCATCGCCCAACGATCAACTACCGACCTCCAACTGAAAGTCCAGCGTGTTCGGGTAGGGGTTACACGCGAACATGAACTCCTGCCACACCAGCAGACCCGCCGCGTCTGCCATGTCGTACAGCTCGTCCAGCTGGTACCGACCGCCGCCCCTGTGCGCGGGAGTGCGGGGGTAAGGTGCGGGGGTTGCGGACCAAAACACATGACACGGCACGGCTCGGTGCTGACGCGCGAGGTAGGGGCGGCGGGCACTGCCTCAACTGCTTCCCAACCTCCTCCTCACGAACCGTAGATGCGAACGCTCTTGCGTTGAGCCCCTAGACCCAAGAGCTATCTCATCCCCGCAGACCGAAAGCCCGGGTGTCTGCCTATTCATCTTGAGACCCCCCGTCGCAAGTCCGGTGGACACACGTCATCACACCAACAATGCGCCTGCCTGTGCTGGACCCACACGCGCCCGCCCCACACGCGCCCTCACATGCTGGCTGGTGGCTGCCCGCCCGCTCAAACCGGATCGATCACCCTCCCTCCCTTGACCACCCTCCCCTGCCCTCAACTGCTCACCACACCCGGATCATATTCATGCCCGCGCCCAGCGCCGCCGCCAGCATCTCCGCGATGCCCTCCGCCGTACCGGCCCGTGGGTCGGTGTGCAGCACGTGCAGCGGAATCAGATTGGCGCCGCGCGCGAACACGGGCGCGCCGTTCACCCGGAAGTAGAACGTCTCGTTGGGCGCTGCCAGTAAGGGGGGCAGTCGGAGAACGGGGCGAACACACGGCTCGAAATAAAGCGCAACCTAACGAAAATGCGAGTAAATGTGGTGAAAATTGACACTCTCACGTCTCACACCTTTGGGGAAGTCGGGTGTCGCCGGAGCGGGCGCGCCGATGCCCGACGCGTCTGCTGCCGTACCGCCGCTCTTGCTGCCGTACAGGTTGGACAGCTCCCCCATGGCGTCCTCCGGGGGAACCGTGACCAGTTCCAGGATGCGAAAACCCACACGCCGACTCACCGGCAGCTGAGGCCCCGTACCCGCCGCCGGCTGCCACTGCCAGGTGCTGTTGGCCCCGCCACCGGTGGTGTTGGTAGCCCCATCCGTGGCCCTGGTGCTGGTGCTGGTGCTGGCGCTGGAGGTGGTGTCCGTACTAGTTGTACTACCAGCACTGCTGCTGCTGCTGCTGCTGCTGCTGTTGCCAGTTGGCTGGCTGGCGTTCGGGCCGCTGCCGCCGAATCCGGATCCGGATTCGGAGCCCGATGCCGCGGCCTGCTGCTGCTGGACCCAGCCGGACAAGATGTACAGGGGCTGGTCTCCGAAACCAACCGGCCACCACAGCCGCACCGCCGCCGCGTCCAACGTCATCTGCGACGGGTATTTACACGCGCACACACACACACACGTCGGGGCGGGTTTCCTCGCCAAACACACACGCGGGCGGATTTCATTACTAAGCACACGCACACACGCACATCATCATGCACACGCGCACACGCACACCGTACACAAAGAGAGACTTCCAAAGAGAGACTTCCAAAGAGAGACTTCCAAAGAGAGACTTCCAAAGAGAGACTTCCAAAGAGAGACTTCCAAAGAGAGACTTCCAAAGGGAGACTTCTTTGCCAGGTCGGATGTGCACAAGTTCCCTACCTACACCGTACACCCCCTGCATGCTTCCAAGGCCTTCACGTGTTTCCGCCCTTTCTGTAGATGCATTTCACCTCGGAAGCATTGTAAAACTGGCGAAGATGAAAGCACTACTACCTTCTTGGAAACACCATCATGGCTAGCACAGGTCGGTACGGCGCTCGACACACATGTACGGCTGGATCCCAACGACCCACCGCTCCCAACGACCCACCGACGAAATCACGTAACGGGTGATCCCTTCCTCGAGGCTCGATGGTGCCGTCAGCGGCTCCTCCACTCGGGCGATCAGCCGGCCATCGCCACCGCCGCCGCCGCCGCCGCTTCCCCCCGGCTCGCGAAGCTCCAGAACCACCACCAGTGGCGGCGGCGCCGCCGCCGCCGCCGAGGATGTCGACGACGATGACGACGACGACGCGGAGCCCCCAGGCGGCGGCGGCGGCGGCGGAAGCGGCGGTGGCGGCACCCAGACCGCCGTCTCCAGAATGAGGCTTATGGAGCCGCTTCCCGGGGTCCTGTAGTCGCCGTCGGCGGCGTCGGCGGCTGCGCCGCCGTCGGATGGTGGCCCGGACCCCCCGGCGCCGTGCAGCTGCTGAACGACGTGCAGGCCTGCCGCCGCCGCCGCCGTCACGGGTAGGTGCGGGGCCGGCGGGTCGGGCCGTCAGGCGCGCGTGTGACCCACGGGTCGCCGGCTCAGGATCCATACCGACCAGCGTCAAACGTTGGCGATCCCGTACATGTGCTTCCCGTACATATTGCAACCCGCAGGGGTCTCTTGTTTTCTGGTGGGCACTAGGCAGGCACCGACCGATCAACCCCGTTTGGGGTCCGCCGCAATAACGTTCATGCATTCTCAACGATTGGGAGGCTTTGGCTGTCACCGATGACCCGCGGGGTCCACTGTAACTTCCTTAGTAAGAATGGATTGGGAAGCGGCATCGCGGAAGCGTAGAAACCGATGGTCCGCTGCAGGGATAAACTCAACGGATTGGTTGCAGGACCAATCGGACGAACGGAGGGTGCCGCGGCCCGCAGATCGCTGGCATCTCGACCCGTACCTGTGACGTACGGCGTGCAGTACCGCACCAGTCGTACGGCGCCGTGCACGCCCGCGGGCGCGAAGGCGGGTCCCCAGTCCCAGCCCAGATCGGAGGCAGGCTTTCGGATGAAGCTGAATTGGCCGAAGGAGCCGGGGGCCTGCACGGAGCCACGACGTGACCCATGGGTCAGTGGGCCTCCAACCACCGTCCCATGAAGGCCGCCGTGACCCACGGGTCAGAGGCAGCAAGTGTGTAACCCAGGGGCTCGTGGAGAGCGGCGGGTCGTGGGCAATGGGAGACGCTCTATCTGCGCCCAAGCAGCGCCCAGCAGCGGCCGCAACGTACCGTGTTGGACGGCATCGGGTACGGGTACGACGCCGCCTGCTGCCGTACATACGGCACCGCTGGATGCAGCACGATGGACAGGTCGTTCAGACCACCGTTCGGGGGCCGGAGAATGTGCCGTACATCCAGCCGGTACGACCTGTGGAGAGGATATGTGGATGTTTTGGTTGCTAAGGCACCCAGCTCCGTGGAGTGTGTTGCGGGATTGGTGGGACACCGACACTGCCCACACGGCCGATACCGCACAGCGGCAGTACAACCGGACCGTTACCGGGACACGCCCCGCTCCAGGGAACCTGGAGACGTGGAGAGGGAGCCATCCTCTTTGGGGTCCCATCGGATTTTCAGCCCTGGCGGCTGTGTTTAGGAAAGGCACCCGCCTTGGCGGCCCCCCGTGCAACCCCACGCGCGTCCACCTCCCCGCATGCCCCCGCATGCCCCCGCATGCCCCGGCATGCCCCCGCATGTACCGTATGTGGTATGCCCCCTACGCATCGTAAACACATCATTCCAGAACTCCCGACACGCTCCAAGGCCGACCCGCTCTAAGGCCGACCCGCTCTGGGGCAACCTTCCTGGCAGCACCGCAGACCGTAAAACCTGCTGGCGCAACCCCTTCCCCCCTGGAGCGACCCTGCCTCAGCGCAGCTCCCCCTGGAGTCCACGCAAACCTGCTGCTGGAGGCACCCTCCCTGGAGAAACCCTGCCAGCCCTGCCAGGAAAGGGAGGGACCCGCCTGTGGAAGTTCTTGACCTGGCCCAGCACCCGGCCGTTGAGCAGCACGTCCGCCACCGTATCGACGCCCTCCAGAACCAAGTCCCAGCCGCAGCCGTCGTCGCCGACGCCGACGCCCGTCCCCGCCGCGCCGCCCCCGGCGTCCGCGGCCGCGGCCGCGGCCGCCGGCGGGCCCCCAGCCGCGCTCCCCCCCTCGCCCTCGCCCGGGGGCGGCGGCACCGCGAAGGCCGTCGACAGCGTCCAGGTGTCCATCGCGACCCACTGGAACCTCACATCGTTGAACCTACGTGCGTGTAAAATGGCGGCAAAGGTACGGGCAGTACAGTACGGCAATGCACGACATTGTACGGCAGGCAGCGCTCGGCGCAAGCGGGTACGTAATTGCTGTGCACATTGTGCCCGGCTCCCCGTGACACAGCTTCGCCGGTCCCCCACCTCCACACACGCTCACAGCCGCGTCGTGCGAGTGCCTTCCTGCTGTAGTCCAAATAAAAGCTTACGACCACATCACGGCACAGCATGGGACAGCACAGCACAGCATAGCACAGCAGGGCACGGCGACAAGCGATCGTTACACGCGGCAGGGCAACGTGCGCTGCACTGCACTGCACTGCGCTGCACTGCACTGCGCTGCGCTGCACTGCACTGCACTGCGCTGCGCTGCACTGCACTGCACTGCACTGCACTGCACTGCACTGCACTGCACTGCGCTGCACTGCACTGCACTGCGCTGCGCCGCCTATACCTGTACAGCGGATCGCTGCGCGGGTCGTTGGCGGGCGCGCCCAGCAGCCCGGCCTCACGAAGGGTCTCCAGTGGGTAACCGGGCACCGCCGCCGCCAGGTTCGCCACGCTGCCGTTGGCGTTCGAGAGGCTCCAGGAGGGCCCGGAGGGACCGGATAGCTCCAGGGTGCCCACGTAGGAGGCCCCAGGCGCCGCCGGCGCGGCGGGGGCCTCGGCGGGGGCGGGCGCCGCGGCGGCGGGGGGCGCTGCGGCGGCGGAGCAGGCGGACGCGCCCTCGATGTCGGCGGCGTCATCACCGACGCCAGTGGGCCACGGAGTGCAGGTCGCGGCCTGGCTGCTGCTGTTGCTGTTGGGCAGTAGCAGGCAGCAGCAGCCGCCGCGGCAAGCACAGGACGTTGGTTGCGCTTGGCAAGGTGAGGCGGCTGGAACGGAGGCGTTGGAGGCGGAAGCGACAGGCGGTGGTGCTGTGGTCGGCGTAGTGGCGTTGTCGGAAGGGAAGGTGGGAGGCGAGCTTGCAGTGGAGGTGCTGCGCAGCTGACGCGAGCCAGAGGCGGCGGCGGCGGAAGCTGCCCCTTGGATGGGGCGCACCAGCGCTACCACCGTAAAAAGCGCGAAGAACGCTACAATCCTGGCGGCGGGGACGGCAACTGCGCACATTCGGGATGGCAAGGTTGGGCGGTGACTTAAAGTATCCCCGCGCGAAATGCGCTTTTGAGAAGCTGTGGGCATTGGCGCCGGCTGGAAATCATCAGGGTGGCGGCCGGTGCCGTCCCATGGGTCGTCTCGGCCCCCATTGTTCATTTCCACCAGGTCGGCTGCTGAAGGCTTTTTAAGGACCAAATGGGCGTATTCCTGCTGCGATCGCAACGTTAGGCAGCTTTGATTGAGGAGGGTCCCGGCTTCGGAACTGCAACTTAGGCCATGAGGTAAGGCCACCGGCTTTAAGTATCGTCAGGAGCTTCGACTCAGTTTGACAATTCAAAGCCCTTTGGTAGTCTGGGCGCATTCCACTTCAAGAGGAAAGAGGGATTTCCTCTGCCAGGACTAACGGAAGCATAGGATTCAATTTTTGACCCGAACCGAAAATGCACGAAAACCTTTTGTCAACCACTGCATCCTTGAGGCTTTCGAGTACTGTGCGGTTGTGCGTTTCGGTTGGCATTGTCCTGCAGTAACGGAGTCGTCCATACCGTAGACGTCGAGGGAAATGACATGTCATTCAAGGAGCTCGCCCCCGAGTAGGAATTATCATGTACATTGCAAACTTCTTTCGCATTCTTGCTACACCTGCCCTTGGCATCCAGGAGTTTGCATAGGGGCCTGGGGCCCCTCTAACGATACCTTGATAAATCCTGGAACATGTCTGACGGTAAATATTTCTCTACGACCAAAAGAGGTGAGGAGCAGTTGGGAGAAGATAGCAAGTTTCATCGCGCGCGATCACCTTCTGGTCGCCTCTCCTTGGCTTACAGGTGAGATCCATGAGCTCAAGGAAGAGCTCAGGAGCCTCGACCGACCGAAGAAGAAGGATGCCGTGAAGAAAGTTATCGCAGCTATGACCGTGGGGAAGGATGTGTCGATGCTCTTTCCCGACGTGGTCAACTGTATGCAAACTGACGACCTGGAGCTAAAAAAGCTTGTGTACCTCTATCTCATCAACTACGCAAAGACGCAACCGGACCTGGCGATTATGGCTGTTAACACTTTCGTGAAGGTGCATAAGGACGGGAGGGAAGGGGAATCGACATATCGTCTAGGGAGCTGTCACCGGGTGTGAGGGGATCGGCATCACCGGGCATGGTCTGTGGAGGTCCTCTGACTCGTAGTACGTCGTCGAGTGGGAACCCACACCCCCGTCCCTCCCGCTGTACCAGGACTCCCAAGATCCCAATCCCCTGATCCGTGCGCTGGCTGTGCGCACCATGGGATGCATCCGCGTTGACAAAATCACCGAGTACCTGTGCGACCCACTGCAGCGCTGCCTCAAGGTAAGAACTCCGAAGCCCCGGTGGACCTTCCGAACGCCGCGGCGTGCTGCGCAATTGTTATCCATCCATCGCGTGTGGCGTTCAGCAACATTAATGGCTGTGCCACGTCAGGGTCCGGCCTGACGTCCCGTTTCCATGAACTCTTGCCGCGCTCTCGGCCTCCGTGACCTACCCGGCCACCCGGTGCTCAGGATGATGACCCGTACGTGCGCAAGACGGCCGCGATCTGCGTTGCTAAACTGTACGACATCAACCCGGAGCTTGTGGAGGACCGCGGCTTCCTGGACATGCTGCGGGTGGGGCCGCAGGGCCGGGTTGGGGGCTGACACGCCGTCCGGGGAGGAAAACGTGGGGTGCTGTCGACTCCAGTGGGGTGCTGTCGAGAGCTCTGTTCGCGGCAAAGGTTCTGGGCGTGCGGGAGCGCGACACGCAAGTCAGGGAGGGGAAACGTCGGGGGTTGCCACATTGAGAGGGCATCTCTTAAGCGCATGAGCGGAGAGGAGCGTCGTTGGACGGAGGCAGCGGGGCGAGCCAAGGCCGATTGAGCGCGCGTGCGCCACTCGGGGGTTTCGGGGGGGGGCCGATACGTAGCGCGCCTCAGAGATTTGACACGGGCCCCTGCCTGTCCGTTGCAGGAAATGCTCAGCGACGCCAACCCAATGGTGGTGGCGAACGCGCTGGCAGCGCTGCAGGTGCGATTGCCGCGGGCGCTCGGCCGGCGTTGAGGGTGGGTGCCAGGATGGATGCAAGCAGGTATCCTAACCCATAACGCCCCAGGAATGACGGGGCGGCCGCCGGCATGGGCATCGCCTGCGATGATGTGGGTCAACTCATGGGGATGACGGGCAAAATGGTTGCGGATGGTCTCCGGGTCCTGTGAGCACACCTCTGAAGTGGTAAATCCCATGAGCAGGGTTGAGTTCGAGCGAAGAGAAAACGTGCGCCGACGGTCGGGTCGCTTATGCACTTGGCGATACCTGATAAGCACCGTGCCTCCCATCCGCGGGCCCCACACACGGCGGAGCGCCTCCGAGTCATCCCGCCTTATCTCAGGGCAGTCAGCACAGGGTGGGTTGGCTCGACCCAGTACTGCATGGGGTTCTTCCCATTCCTCCCAATCCTCCCGTTCTTCCCGGAGCGCAGGAGATACAGGAGCTCGCTGGCAGCGGCGGCAAGGACCTGCTGCAGATGACGACCCAGACGCTCAACAAGCTGCTGGCGGCGCTGAACGAGTGCACAGAGTGGGGCCAGGTGGGTGTCAGCCGGAGGGTCCAGAACGGTCCAGGAAAGGGAAACGCGGTATGGCCGAGGCTGCGGGCGCAAGCGCAGCAGCGGGCGGTCAGATCGTGGGGGCTCTGCGTCGTCTGGGTTGAGGGGTGGGGCCTCAGCCGACAGGTGTCCCCGACGGCTCCAAGAGGATAAAAAGACGCTGCGATAGCACTGCGGAGGAGAGCCTAAAGTCCTGTTGGAGCACAGTCGTACCGAGACCAGCGACACAGCGACCCACAGCCGCAGCGGCGCGGACGAAACGCCGCAGTCAGCAAGACCCGGGGGTCGTTTGCGGGGGCGGCACTGCAGCGTCATTGCGCATCTGCTTGGCGACGAGCGGGCCGCAGCTGACGTTCGCAGTTGCAGGAGCAGCGGCCGCGGCAGCGGCCGTTGCCGGAACCTCCGCGACCGCTGCGCCCTGAGCAGCAGCTGTGGCGCAGCAGCGGTGGCAGTGCTTGGTGGCGGCGTCCCTCCAACACGGACGGAGATACCGGCGCCCTTGACGTGTTGTACTTCGTGATGGATGGGGGCACAGGCCGATGACGGACGCTGGCAGCCGTTGAGGGCGGCGGGCTGTGGCCTACCCAGCACACTCGAGCCACCCTCCTTTTCACCATCCTAAACCCAGATAGCTTGACCAATAAGCTGGCGACCGAAAAGCTGGCGCCGCGGCGCGAGGCCGGATCCTGTGGCAACGTTCAAACGGATCTCTCTCGCATGGATGAGCATTGACGTACCAGGGGGAACGAGAGGTCTTGCGTGCAAAACGGCCGCAAGGTCTGTTTGATTGTCAAAGTGTGTCCTCGCCCAATGAGCGCGGCCTTGCCCGATGGGCTTCTTGTTGGGGCTCCTGCCCAGTGCTGGACGAGCACCGCCCGTCGTCCCCGACCTTCGTTCCCCGCATCGTGCAGGTGTTCATCCTGGACTCTCTGGCCGCGTACGACACTCGCGACCCGCGGGACGCGGAGAAGATCGCGGAGCGTGTGCTGCCTCGCCTGCAGCACGTCAACTCGGCGGTGGTCCTGTCGGCGGTCAAGGTGCGCGCGGGCCGGCCGGGTCATGTGGTTCGTTCTGGTTCGTTCTGCCCATGGCAGGGAGATGTGGTGGTGCAGGCTGGGGGCTGGGGTTCCAAAGCGAAACATCGGCCGCACTAGGACGCGCGGTCGTCGGCTCGCTGCGTTTCCTCGCTGGGTTGGCCTGTAAGCCCTCGTACGTAACCGGGCTTGCTGGGGCGATGCCTTATTTCCTACTCGGGCCTCTAGTTGCGTGACACCTTTGACGCGTATCGGGTCAGGGATCCTGAACTAAGCGCACCCCATCCGGTTCAACGACTTGGCCAACGCCTTCTGCCCCCTTCTCGGCCTCCTCTACTACAACACGATCCAGAGCGCCTGTCCCCCACGCGAACCTTCTTAGCGGGCCTGACCTTACCTCCTTGAAACCCTCACCCGTATCCTGGTCCCTGTCCCTGGCCCATGATCCTGACCCCCGCCCCTGGCTCCTCCTGCTGCAGGTGATCCTGCGCTGCATGGACGTGGTGGCGCTGGGCCCGGGCGGCGGCGAGGAGACCATCAAGGCCTGGAGCAAGAAGATGGCGCCGCCGCTGGTGACCCTGCTGGCCGCCGAGCCGGAGGTGCAGTACGTGGCGCTGCGCAACATCAACCTGATCGTGCAGCGGCGGCCGGCCATTCTGGCCAACGAGGTCAAGGTGGGAGGGGCGGCTTGGGGCGGCTGGGACGTCGGACCATTTGGTTTGGGGTTCTAGGCCGGTTGAGGGTCGTCGCTGCCGGGTGCAAATGGCATGGGATCAGAGCGCGATGGAGCCGAAACGCTTTGGACAGGCTTGGATATGAAGCCAGGAGGCTGTAGGCTGTCCAGTGTTTCGGGGGCACAATAATGAAGTGGACGTGAGGTGCGGAAGCGTCGCTGCAAACCCTCCTTGGTGCGCCCCTGGTGCAACATTGCAGGTGTTCTTCTGCAAGTACAATGACCCGCTGTACGTCAAGATGGAGAAGCTGGAGATCATGATCCGGCTGGCCTCGGACAAGAACATCGACCAGGTGTGCGGGGCGGGCAGCAGACCTGGACACAACTGTAGTAGGGCGGGCAGCAGACCTGGGACATCTCCAGAAGAAGGGGGTGCTCGGCTAACTAGGGGCGCACCGACAGGGCACTGCCATCGTTTCTGTCGCAAAGCGAAGAACGAATGTCGGGACCCATGCAGGTACCCCATGCAAATACCATTGCATGGGTTCCGGGGTCTTGCGCTTTTGGGATCTGGGTTTGGCCTGTGACGATAGCCAGCACCCACATGTCGCCGCCAGGGCCAGTGCATGCCTCGCCCTTGTGCTCGACCCCTCCCCCGCCTCTGCCCCTGCTTCTGCCTTGCTCTCTGTCCCTACCCCTCCCTCGGTCTCTGCCCCGGCCTCCCAGGTGCTACTCGAGCTGAAGGAGTACGCGCAGGAGGTGGATGTGGACTTCGTGCGCAAGTGCGTGGCAATTGGGCGGGGGGGGGGGAGGATAGCGCGCTGGGGGGAAGGGCGGACTCTAGCGAGAGCTCCCCGAGTCCGCCCTGGGACCAGCTGCAGGCAGCCAACTGTTGAAGTGAAACGCCAAGCGACGACCGTTGACCGATAGGCGGCAGCCGCAAACGGCGTGTTGCCAGGAGCTGAACCGCAGCCGCACAGCCTCCGCCCGCGTGTCATAAGCTGCCGTGCGCCTGCACACACACACACACACACACACACACACACACACACACACACACACACACACACACACACACACACACACACACAGCAGGCAGCGAGCGGGACGTGTAGGCGAGGGCCGCTTGCGACAGGAAGGGGTGTACGACAGGGAAGCTTGCGTGGTGATGTGCTGCCTTGTGCAAACCATAGCCCCATCATGGAGCACCCGACTGCATACCCGGACCCAGCAAGGCCTGACGCGTGCGAGCCGCCTCGCTCTGGCTCAGCTGGGCAGGCAGGCCTGCCGGAGGGTGCAACCCTAGCTATTACGATTAGGTTGGGACGCGGGACCAGGCTAGTTTTACCGCACCAAGCAGGGGCGCGCCTCCGAAACGCGCCCTGGGTGCTGCAAGGACTTGAGGAGGTTGAACAGCGGACTGCGAGGCGCAGACCGCCCGGGATGGGCCTTCGCCCACTCCCTTGAGGGGGCACAGCGGTCACCGATCCTCGGGGATCGGGCACGCGCCCTTGGTTGAGAGCGAGGGGACAGAGGCCCCTTACGCCCCTTTCCCCCGTATCCGGGGGAAAGTGCTTCGGCGGTCTCCCGTATGGGGCGGGTTAGCGCCCCCGGCCAGTGTCGGCCCGGCAGATATGTAACGATTCACACACACACACACACACACACACACACACACACACACCTCGATCCTTACGGGTCCTCCTGTCCCCGTGGTCGGCCCGGCTGACGGGGGGGTCCGCCCCGCGCAGGTCGGTCCGCGCCATCGGTCGGTGCGCAGTGGCGCTCGAGAAGGCCACGGAGCGCTGCATCAATGTGCTGCTGGAGCTGATCCAGACCAAGGTCAGCTACGTGGTGCAGGAGGCCATCATCGTCATCAAGGTGAGGCCGTTGAGGCCGTTGGGAGCGTTGCCGAACCAGCACAGGCGGGTCTGGGCGGATTAAGTACCGTCTGTCGGTATGTCGGGCTGGCGTCCAGCGGCGGCACTCAACGGGGAAGCAACGGGTTTAGCGGGCTGCTGCCCTGGCTGCGCGTTGAGTCCATCGGGGTCCGGTGGATGAGGTGCTTTTGCCCGTGACGGCTGTGCTGCAGGACATCTTCCGGCGGTATCCGAACCAGTACGAGTCCATCATTGCGACGTTGTGCGACAACCTGGACAGGTGCGGTGGAGCGGCGATGCGGCCCTGGGCGGACCCGTGGGTCACCCTCAGGCCCAGGTGTCCGGGTGGGCCCTACGGACCAACACTGCGTGACGTACTTGCCCAACACATCCGCACACCCTCGCTGTCACACACACACACACACACACATCTCAGTTTCGTTATTCACACACATCTCAGTTTCCTTATTCATCTAAACACACACGCTGCCGAGGCCTCTAGGACGTGGCTTTCATCAATGCCCGCATGGCCGGGACCCGTGGGGGACCACCCCGTATGGAGCAGTTTGCTCGCGATCACACGCACACACCCATCACGACCACCATTATTGCCTGTCGCCGCGCGCCGCGCAGCCTGGACGAGCCGGAGGCGAAGAGCAGCATGGTGTGGATCATCGGCGAGTACGCGGAGCGGATCGACAACGCGGACGAGCTGCTGGAGGCCTTCCTGGAGACCTTCCCCGAGGAGACTGCCATGGTGGGACGCCAAGGGGCTGCGGGGCGGGTGGGGGCGCTGCGGTGACAGGGGGCTGCGGGGCGGGTGGAGACCCTGCGGTGACAGGGGGCTGCGCAGGGAGTTACAACAGACAGGGGGCTGCCCAGGGGGTGATAACGACGGGGGGCTTCCTAGGGGATGATTAGGCACAACAGGCCCAAAACGATTCGCGGGCCCGAACGAATTCGGGACAAGGGGGCGTGCGGGCTGCGTGGGGGGTGCAGGTCGCATATGGGGGATGCAGGGGGAGGGCAGCGGTACCAAAGGCACGGCTGGAAACTGGGTCGCGGTGATCAGGCCGGCCGGCGGTGAGTGGGCACCAAGACGCCGGCAGCGCGTCAGCTCGGCTGCCCCTGGCAGCTCTGCTGGGTCCGGTCCGATCCGGGACGTGGCGGCACGACGCCGTCCTCCCGCCGTGCCCAGCGCTGCCGCGGGGAGCCCCGCATGGCTCGCACGTGGGTCTGGTCGAGGCACCCACGGCGCGCCGCTGTCGCGCCGTTGCCCGCCGCCGCCCACCCTTAGCGTGCACTGGCCCAGCCGTCCACCCACCTACGCTAGTTTGAATGTATCCACCAATGTCCTTTACCTACCCATCAATCAGGGTTGGGCCTCACGGTTACTTACATAGCCAAGCGCCCCGCCCCGCCCCTTTCCCCCCGGCCGCGCCGCACTCCGACTCCGACTCCGACCCCGCAGGTCCAGCTGCAGCTGCTGACCGCCACCGTGAAGCTGTTCCTGAAGAAGCCCACGGAGAGCGCCCAGAAGATGATCTCGGCGGTGCTCTCGTGCGCCACCACAGAGACCGACAACCCCGACCTGCGCGACCGCGCCTACATCTACTGGCGCCTGCTGTCGACGGACCCTGAGGTGGGGCGGCGGCGGGGGGTGGGGCTGAGGGGAGCGAGGGCGGGCTGCGGGCGATCAAGTTCGGTAATGGAAGTACTTCCGGGGCCGATGGCCGGAGCTGCTGCGCTGTGAAGAAAAGGGCTGTGAAAACGAGGCATCTCCCACACCCCAACCACCCGTTGCCTACCACGGCCAACCCGCGATAAGCCCCCAACCGCCGCCAGGCTGGGTGTGTCTGTTAGGCTGTTTTCATTACACCCTTCTTCTCCCCCAACCACGCAACCACGCACCCTCCCCTGTCCTTGCCTCCCCCCTTGCCTTCCGTGTATAGGCTGCCAAGGACGTGGTCCTGGCGGAGAAGCCCGTCATCGCGGACGACTCGTCCACCCTGGACCCCTCGCTGCTGGAGCAGCTGGTGTCCCGCTACCTGGCCACCGTGGCCGCGGTCTACCACCGGCCGCCGGAGACGTTCGTCAGCCGGCAGCGCATGGCCGTCACGCGCGCGGACGAGCTGGGGCACCGCAAGTTCGAGGTGGGTCGGTGGGTGGGAGGGTGGGTGGCTGGGTGGGTGGGGCACGAGTGGTCGAACGGTCAGGTGTCAGTCAGGGATTGAGGGAGGGAGGGAGGCAGGCGGGTGGTAAGGAGGGAGGGAAGGAGGAGGGAGGGAGGCAGGAGGGAGGGAAGGAGGAGGTTGGTAAGGAACAGGGAGGGAAGGAAGAGGGAGGGAAGGAAGAGGGAGGTAGGAGGTTGGTAAGGAGGGAGGGAAGGAGGGAGGGAAGGAGGGAGGAAGGAGAGGAAGGGAGAAGGAGGGCCCAGCGAAACGGGTCTTCGCCAAGTCAGGACGCCGGCTGGGGGATGCGAAGGGCATATGGCCCCCAGGGGGCCGTGACGGGATTCGGGTGGAGAGTGGTCAGGAAGATGGGCCCGTGCGCCGGGTGGGCTTGTGCGTCCGACACGCTCGGACAGGTTGCGAAAGGAATTGCTGGGGGGGAAATACCCCCATGACTTCGGCACCGATCCTGCAGCTGCCGCCGCTAACCCCCGCTCTCCTCCTCGCCCGCGTCAGGAGGAGGACGGCTCCACGCCGGGGGCCATGGTCTCGGACAATAACGCGGCGGCGGCGGCAGGCGCAGCCGCGGCGGCGGCGGCCAGCTCCGTCGGGGACCTGCTGGACCTCTCGGACGTTTCGCCGGTGCCCGTGCCGGCGGCCGCTGCCGCCCCCGCGGCGACGGCGTCCGCGGCGCGGGGCCTCGACGACTTGCTGGGCGGCCTGGACCTAGGTACGTCGTCTCACCGAAGGGGCACGAGGGTGAGACCGCGACAGGAGGAGAACCTAGAGACGTATGGCAGGAGGCCTATTTGCCACGGCATCCGCTGTGGCACCCATATAACGGGACACGCGTGCCGGCCGTCCGCTGACTGAACATGCGGACGATTCTTGTGTGGCTGACACGCTACAGCAAGCCTAAAGTTCGTGTCCAACCCCACAATAAAGTTCGCCGCCCCTGACGATCCAACAAAATCTCGAGACCGCGGCCCGTCCCTGCCCGCTGCTTTCTTTTGTCCACAGGGCCGCCTACCACCAGCGCGACAGCCGCTCTACAACCCCACGCCTCCGCCGCGGATCCCTTCGCGGCCCTCACCGCGGCAGCCCCCGCGGCGGCGGCGGGCCCCGGCATCTCACCCGCCGCGCTGTCGCAGCTGCCGGTGCTGCTCGCGACGCCTGGGGGCGTGTCCGTGCAGGGCCGCCTGGTGCGGCAGAGCGGCCAGGTGGTCTACCAACTAGCGCTGCGCAACGACACGGTGAGGCCGCGTGGCTTGTGCCGTGTGCCGTGCGGCGTGTGCCGCGTGCGCAGCTGGGTACCCGGATCCGTCGATGCGCCACACCTTTCTAACGATGCCAAACCTCCCCTCCCCGCCCCGCCCGGCTTTTTTCTCTGGGCATGTTTATCCACTTTCAACCACTAATTCACCCACCCATCCACCCATTTATCGAAATGTGTGCACCACCGCAGCCGGCTCCCGTCGACGGCCTCATGATCCAGACCAACCGCAACAGCTTCGGGCTGAGCCCCACCAGCCAGGTGAGCGGCCCGGGCTTGGCTGGTGGACTGGCGGGTTGTAGGGCCTCTCACTGGGCCCTGGCCGAACCACCTCGGGAACCGCAGCGCACCTGATGGCGCGTCTGGACGGGTGGAAGGACGCAGGTCTGCGTCGGGCGGCGGCGAGACACGCTTGCGGCGGCGGCGAGAGTTCAGACCGGGTCTCTCTTTTGTGAAGGGCGCTTGCTGCGGGGCTGGCGAGCGGTCATGGAATCGACACGAAGTCGCCGACCCTCATCAGTGCACAACGCATGTATCCCAAACCCTTAATCGGTGGTTTCCCTCCCGCTCGCCTCTGCGCCCGCCATCACCACCACGCCGCTGCGGCGCACAGGTGCTGGTGACCCCCGGCGGCGGCCCCCTCGCGCCGGGCTCGGTGGTGCCCGTGCGCGTGCCGCTGGCGGTGGACCCCACCAAGGTCACCCCCCCGCCGCTCAGCACCGCGCTGCAGGTGGCGCTGCGGACCAACCAGGTGGGGTGACCTGATGGGGAGCTGGGGTGACCTGATGGAGAGCTGGGGTGCTGGTGTACTTGAAGGGAAGAAAGGCGCTACGGCCCGGAGCCCGGCGCAGGGTCTGATGCGTGGTTGACAGTGTTAAACGGTTGCGAGGTCCGTAGGTCGGATCGGCCGGAGGGGGGACGACGGAGAGTCTGGGCATGGGGCGGAATGAAGCAAACCGATGGAGCAAATCCTTTGCCGGCAGCGCGGCCAGGGTGTGGGGTTGCGCGAACGTGCGGTCTGCCCGCGGCGCACAGCGTTGACGGAAGAGATTGATGCCACCGTATCGGCACTTCGTCGTTCTGTCGCGTTGCCGTGCAGGTGGGCGTGCTGTACTTCAACGACAACGTGCCGCTGTCTGCGCTGACGGAGGAGGGCGGCACCATGGAGGCGGCGGACTTCCTGCAGGCCTGGAAGGTGCGTCGTCGCGCGCCGAGGGCACAGCCGGGACTGTCTGACAACACGCGCGCCGGTGCACATCGGTGATCCACAGGAAAGACGGCGTTTCCTTTTCCTTTTCTGTTAACCCCATTGAAACGCTAGGCACCCTCTCACCGACTGCTGACGGGAATGCGGCAGCCGGCCGGTGGCGCGCCTCATCACTTTGCGTCGTCTGACAGCTGCACCCCTCACAAGGGCCTCGCTGACAAGCCGTCTACCTAGAGGAACTTCCTGGGCGGGAATTCCCCTGAGCTTTTCACCAGAGCCGATCTGGCAACGTCACCAGAGCCGATCTAGCACTGGTATCCGTATGGGTTGCGGGATGTCGGGTCTTGTCCGGCAGCCTCGCTGTCCTGCAAAAGCCCCGCTCACGCCCCGGACCCCTGCTCCCCGCCGCTCCCTGCTCCCTGCTCTCTCTGCCCCATCCCCCAGACGCTGCCCCCGGAGACCAGCGTCCGCCTGCCTCTGGCGGTGCCGTCCGCGGAGGTGGCGAAGCAGCGGCTGGCGGCGGCCAACCTGTTCGTCCTGGCGCACCGCCAGGTGGGGGCATCGGGCGGGGGCCCGGTGGGGTTTCGCTCGGGTCAGGACGGACCGGGTCGGGTTGGATCGGGTCGCGTTCGATCAGGTCAAGACAGGTCATGTCAGGTCAGCGCTGCTCAAGTCGGGTCGGGTCGGGGGTCACCTCTCGGTGGCATGCTTCGACCAGGTTGAGATGGAGCCCGGTGCAGCCAAGCCATGTCTGGCTCTGGATAGCCTAAGCCCTGGCGGGAGGGCTTCGACCCGGCTCGCCACGGACCTGTCCGGTGCAACTCGAGTTGGGCACGCCTCCCCCATGGGTTGTGCTACGGCGACCCACAATCTGGCTGACCCTATCTGACCCACAATCTGACCCACATGCTGGTGGTGGTCGCTGCGGCAGGTCCCTGCCACCGGCCAGGACGCGATTTACGCCACGTGCCGCATCTCGGCGGGAGGCATCGGGCAGGTGGGTGACTGCGTAGGTGGGCCGCCCGCACCTCCGTGCAAGCGCACCTCATTTAGAAGTTACGGCGGGGTCGTGGCGTTGAGCAGGGGCAGGACGTGCGGACCCGGGAGGAGTTGCAGCATACCGTACACAGCACAGTAATCATTGCTCCTGGTGGTCGCAGCATCCCTCCTTCATCGCCCCATGCACAGCAGCTGTTAGCCAAACAGCAGAAACACGGTGATCTCGACACACACACACACACCCCGGTCTGATGCCGCACTGGTCTATGTCTGCGAGCACCATGGGGTAGGGTGGAGCCTATTAGGGTGGCGGTAGCTTACGAAAGGCGCTGGCGAGGAGTGCGTGCGTACCGCTGAGATGACCCCGTGGCGGTGCTGGTGGCGGTCGTCGTTCCGTGCCTACCCACACGCCACAGGCCACGTCACTTACTGCCACACGCCAGTTACAACCTGCCACACGCCCGCCTGTCCAGGTACTGCTGGAGCTCAAGTTCGTGGCGGGCGCGGGCGGCGTGGACGTGTCCGTCAAGGGGGAGCGACAGGATGTGGCGCAGCTCGTGTTCGACGGGCTGCCGGCGGTGCTGCTGGGCGCAGCGTGAGAGACAGCACCAAAGAAACAAACCACTGCATAGTAGTCTTGGAGGGGGACGTGTGTATGTGCGTGCGCGCGTGTATGCGTGTGTTTGTGTCCGGCGGGGAGGGTGGATGTCTGGATGAAGGCTGAGCCCTGGTATGAAGGCTGAGCACTGGTACAGGTTGAAGGGGAGGAAGGTGGCTGGGGTACAGGCTGGATTCTGGGTCAACCGGTGCCAAGGACGCAATGCTAGGCTGTACCAATGCCAGGCTGAATCGGGGCCGGTGGCGGGACATACACCAAGAACCGGTCGCCGCCGAGGCGGGTGCCGGGAGGGGCGAGCAGTACCGGACGAGGCAAGGGAGGGCTGACCGTGCATGGGCGGAACCCTTTTTCTCTGCGGCACAAGCCGTCATTGGTTTATTGACAAGAGGTCCGGCAGAGGTTCACACCACTTACCCACCTACCTACCTACATACCTACCTACCTACCATGTGATTCCGCTGAGGCCAGGTCGGCAGGTGCTCGCAGGGGTGGGGGGCCACGGGAGCGCCGGCAGCGCGCGGAGGCAGTAAAATGAGGGCGTATGCCGGGGCGGGTTTGAGCCTAGAGGATTCGCGGGGCCGAGCGGCGGCTCGTGGGGTTGCCTCTCCGTCGGCATGTTTCGGATGGGAGGCGTGCTGTGGAGTGACGGAATGGCCGGGGCGCAGGCGGGATATGAGTGGGTCGGACGCGCTGCCAGTTGCAGTGGATGAACGGACAGGTGCGTGCGGTCTGCTGAGTGTGGTTGCTGCTGATGAACCATGAGCGTCATCGGCGTCATGTAGTACGGAACTACCGTACGCTATATGCCTAGCGATCATATTCACATAACGGTATGCAGCAGAGCTCCGTGTCGTAGGACATGCGCTCAAGTGCACGCAAACATGCATAATTCTACAACTGCCCGATGGCTCTCAACAGCTGGCAGGACTGGCGGGCATCAGCGGTACCCTTCTGCTCACGGATGACTCAGAGGAATAAGTAAACACACACCGACACGCACGCACAGCAGGCGCACAGCCTTGTGAGCCGTTCGGCGTTTGAGTTACCAAGCGTGCAGCTTTGCAGTCAGCTGAGGGTACCCACGGGGGTCGGATTCCCGGAAGTGCGGTGTCACGGAATACCCGATACAAAAAATAAAAATAGATGACTTCATGTATCTGGATACCTGTTTTGTTGTATCGGATACCTCGTAGCGAGTAATGGTTATGCGGTTTCAAGTATCGGATTCCTGCGACCGAGTATAGGATTCCTCGCGCCGAGTATAGGATTCCTGCCGCCGAGTATCGGAGAAACGTCGCCGGCTATCGGTTTCCTGAAGCACGAGTTTGGATAATTGAAAGCTTGTACCGAAATTGTATTCCCGGCGTTCAGTTTCGTTGTTTGTTTCAGTTCGGTTGGCTAGCCAACTCCCTTCGCGACATTCCCATTGATGCCCAAGCCACCAAAGCATTTGTCACTGCCTCCGAACACTAGCACAGAAGTTGAACCCTAACCACACGACACGGTATGCACACCTCCCTACACGATACGGTATGCACACCTCCCAGACATGCTCGCAGCACACAAGACACAAACCGCGAATGCGTGGTTGGGGCATGGGGCGGCATATCGCCGCGAACCCGACCCAAACTATTTGCTTGGCTAGACGTGCCAGGTCGTGCTAGCACGCGCAGCGTGTGCGTACACACTCCGTGTCCGTGTCCGTACACACTCGGACACATTCGGACATTCGATCCTATCTAGCCGCCCTTGTGCTTGTATACTTCTTCACTATGAGCGCGACAAGCGCCATACGCGTGGTCCTGGCAGCCTTAAGTATGTACCGAGCTCCAAGGCAAGCACCGTTGCTGGTCGCGCTTGAAGCCCATTTTGATTAACACTGATATCTAAGATGAGGATGTAGCCCAGGAAAGTGCTTGAGGCGACGAATGATGGAAACGAACCAATGGTTCGCTCGTTCACAAGGTGGAAGTCGCGAGCGCAACGTTCTGTACTTGCTGGGACTGGATAAGTAGCAAATCCTCGTCAACCTTCAAGACTTGCGCGCTTCCACGGGACATTCTGGCTGAATACCAGACTGGGCAGTGGACATAGGCTTATTGGTGAAGCTTGATTCCTGGGCGGTTGTTGGCAGATGATATATGCTTACTGTTATGATGTGTAAAGCATTGTAGCTGAACCAACCTCAGCTTGTGTGTAGCTCGAGCGCACAAATGGCTCGTAACTGGAACTCCTAAAAAGATATTGCGGCGGCCAATGTACAAAGTGACATCCTCTTTGTAGTAATGCAGCCGTGCTGTTCGAGCGTGCTTAGTCGTTACGGACCACGCAGGTGTCCACTGCGGCTGAGTACGGTAAGGCAGGTCACTTCCTGCTGCAGGCGGCAATTCCCAGCATTCAAACGTCAGGAGCCACATCATTACCGTCACACATTGTCTGCATGCGGCCGCCTGAGGGATCGTTGTAGCGGCGTTGGTTTGGGTCTCAAGCGCCGGTGGCTGGGTCTAACTTGTGAATGGGGGCTTTAGCACGTTCCGGGGCCGAGCAGAGGTCGAGCCGATCACTGGGGAGGCCGCGGTTAGCCGATGAGAGGGCGGGGTGGCGAAAGGGTTGGCAGCCAGTTGTTGCAACAGTAAAACTGCCAACCGCACCCCTCAAAGAAACAGGTCTCACCAACTATCTGTTGTCAGGCTCTGCGCATCGATTTCTTTGGTGTTAGGGTCGGATACATCAATTGGGGTAAACTATACGCGACGCCAGGTAAAGGGATTCCTCCCGTCGGGTATAGGATTCCTCGCGCCCAGTATAGGATTCCTCGCGCCGAGTATAGGATTCCTCGCTACGAGTCACAAAATTGATTATCGGTTACACGGCGCCCTGACACGGCCCGTGTAACGATTACCTGAAATTTGACCCCCGTGGGTACTGTAACACTAGGCTCGCGGACTGAGGTAATTATGGACGCGAGACCGCTGTTGTTATAATGAGTCGCAAAGCTCTTGGGATAATGTAATAATTATAAATATAATTAATGCCACAATGGAAGGCATTGGGCGGAGGTTTAGTTTCGGTCTTGTCACGAAAGCTAGGCGTTCGTAATCCAAATTACGAACCGCTCGTGACATGACTTCTGGAACCTACCTCGGGCCCCAAAACTCAAGTGGCTTCTGCTGACAGATCTGATGAGATCTCTGATGACAATGCTTATTGGTTAATCACGCCCGTGTGTTGTCACACGGGAAGGTTGTGAATCTCAAGGATGCACAAGATGCCGATACGGTACGGCACTGGGTGATGCGAGGCCCCAGGTGCATAAAGGCTCGCACGGGTAGGGCATGAGTCATCACTAGACACCTAGAGGTTGTGGGTCATTTCTTGTGCGCACCGGATCCCCATTTTCATCAAAGACAAATTTATGTGCAACCTTCTTATTGTCCGTCCTAGGCCCCTGTGGCTTCTTGCCAATCGTCGGCTTCGCAGCCGCCTTGCAATACAATTCCTGCAAGGTAGGAGCCTGCGCCGCCTTCGGCCTCTTTTTGGACGGATCCTTTCCTTTCCGACCCACCATAGGGTCTTCCTTGCGTGGCGCCTCGCCGCCCTTGTCCACATTTGCGCCCTCGCGCTCGGCATCGGCGGCGACGGCCGCACGATCCTCGGCCACCTTGGCCGGCAGAGAAGCCTTCTGAATAGACTTTGTCATTTCTTATTGCTTAATAAGAAACAAAAATATCGCACAATAGATACCCTAGCCTGGTCGTAGGATACCAGTTGTAACACCTAGTGGTTGTGGGTCATTACCACACTACGCCATATACATCCGTGTTTATTATCAGTAGGTCACCCTACGATCCTACGCTTCCGCTCACACCGACATAGGTGTTACAACTGGTATCCTACGACCAGGCTAGAGTATCTGTTGTGCGATATTTTTTTCTTATTAAGCAATAAGAAATGACAAAGTCTATCCAGAAGGCTTCTCTGCCGGCCAAGGTGGCCGACGATTGTGCGGCCGTCGCGCGAGGGCGCAAATGTGGACAAGGGCGGCGAGGCGTCACGCAATGAAGACCCTATAGTGGGTCGGAAAGGAAAGGATCTGTCCAAAAAGAGGCCGAAGGCAGCGCAGGCTCCTACCTTGCAGGAATTGTATTGCAAGACGGCTGCGAAGCCGACGATTGGCAAGAAGCCACAGGGGCCTAGGACGGACAATAAGAAGGTTGCACATAAAAGTTTCTTTGATGAAAATGGGGATTCGGTGCGCGCGGGCGCTACGTCGGGCAAGAAGCGAGTTCGCGATCCGTCGCCTAGCGTTTCAGATAGTGACGCGTCGGACACTGAGTCCGTCTCTGACTCCTCGCATTCCGGTGACAAAAAAGCCCCCCGCCCGCCGTGCCCGTGCACCGCAGACGGCCTCGGACCTCGCCAAGGAGGTCGAGAAGGCTTCCATCAGTGACTCGGAGGCCGAGGTTCCCAAGCCTCGGTCGCCTTCGGTCGCCTTCACGTGGTGCGGCTGCCAAGAAGGCCGCTGCGGCCGACCAGGTCGACCCCCAGCGGTTCTCGAACCTGGAGGCCTCGGTGGCGGCTCTGAAGGACACCGTGAAGAGCTTGGTCAAGCGGGGCCGCAGTCCCTCTCACTCCCGTTCGCGCTCCCGTTCCAGGTCGCGCGAGTCGGGGCAGGCCACGTCATCTTCGAACTCTGGGAAGTCCAAGTAGCGCAGGAGGGCGCAGGCAGCCAAGGACGCGGCGGACAACGCGGTCATGGACAAGGCCATCACAGAGAAAACCGCTGCGGCTGCTGCAGCTGCGGGCGGGGCGGCGGCCGCAGGGGCCGCTGCCGTGGCGGTGGTGAACGGCGCTGCCGCTGCAGGCGGCGTGGCGGCGGCGGCCGAAGAGCGCTTTCCCGGGCGTTGCTTCGGCGCCGCCGGGCGCCAACTACGCCCAGGCGGCCATGGCGGGCTTGTCTACGCAGGAGCCGAGGACCCTGGAGCAGAGCACCCAGGAGGCCTTCACCATGCTGGGCAACGAGATGCCCTACTCCGTCCTTTTGTTGGCGGCGGAGGAGCACGTGGTGTACCGCCTCGGCCGGCTGTTGGACTCACAGGAGAGGGCCCATCTCGCCGCGCTCTTGCTGAGGTGGCAGGACGGGCGCTCGGCCGGGGCGGGGCCCAGCAACGCAGGTGGGCCACCAACTCCTCCACCACCGCCGGGGTTCGTGACACAGCAGGTAGGGTCCCGAGGTGAGCAATCACCGTCGCTTGCCCAACCCTGTGAAGTTTAATGGGAAGACTGATAGTCACATTTCGTGCACGCAGACCTGGTTTGATAGCTTAGTGCAGTACAAGCAAGCCAGCGGCTTGCTGCCCACTGAGCACTTTATCTTTTGGTTAACGGGTCGTGCACAGGAATGGGGGCAAGCAATGCTCAAGTCGTATACGGATAAGGGGGAACGATTGACGTTGCCTGCCTTGCGTGCAGCATTCCTTTTGCAATATGGGGATGTGCGCCGTCATACGGAGCAGGAAGTGCGGGACCGTCTGTTTGCGCACGAGCACTTTATGAAATCAGGGGAACGCGTGCAAGAGTACACTCAGCGGTTCCGTGATATCATTCACGATCAGTGTTGCTATCTTAAATAAAAAGAATATTTACGGGCCAAAACCCCGGAAATTTTTTATTTCCCGGACCCCCAAGAAACCTGCGAGATTTCATTTATTTGACGCTGTGGAGAGCCGGAAATCTGCCCTGCCAACTATTTTCCAGACTACCAAAAGGGCCTGGAAATCTGCAGGCGCAGGGGCAATTTCTGCATCGTACACCTGTCTACCGCCAAAACACACTCTGATGCCGTGTCCCCAACTCCTGATTACTCTCCCACATGCATCCGCGACGCAAGGAAAGCGCGCTTCAGGGCTCCAAGACTGAGAATCTATGTTGTAGCTGTGGTAGCAGTGGCCCTGCTGTCGAAACACGCAGAAATATTTCCGGCCTGCCTCGGAGGTTTTGATTTCCTGGCACCTCGGAAGCCCCCCAAAATCTGCCCTGCCAAAGGTTTTTTGGCTACTGGCGACAGGCCGGAAACCTGCGGAATTCTATTTCCCCGTTTTGGAAGATAGCAACACTGTTCACGATGCACGGGATATGTCTCAGGGAGAGATGATAGGCTGGTTCTTGCACGGTTTACCTATGGCATTCCGCAAAGCATGTGGTACGGATGCCAACGGCAAGGATTGGAAGGAGTTGGATAAGTTGATTGAGTTGAAGGAGTTGGATAAGTTGATTGAGTTCGCTACCGGACAGGAAACCCGGTACCGTGTCGCCGCGATTAAGGCTGCTGCGGCGAACCTCAACTTTGCTTCCACCACCCCGTTCCAAAACCCTGAAGGAGCGCCACGCCGCCAAGAAGCCGCGACGTCCGATCGAGTGCTTCCAGTGCGGCCACATGGTGCTGGATTTGAACAAGCATCGGTCCTCTGGGCAGTGCGACGAGATCAGGCGGATCGCGGGGCCGCCGGTTCAGCGTGGAAATCATAACGAATATAACAAGAACCGGGGCCGTGGGAACGGGCGTGGCGGCCGTGGCGGCCGGGGAGGTAAAGGGGGCCGTGGTGGTCGCGGTGGACGTGAAGACTCTATGCAGGAATAGGGGGTTGGCAGGCGTGAGGAGGGTGCAAGTCAGGGGCATGATGGGACCCCGAGCGGTCCCATAGCTGTGTCGCAGGATAGGCCTGCTGTTGAGCCGCCTGACTTGGACGATTGGTTGCCGCCTCCGCCAGAGGCTGAAACGTCCGATAGGATGTTTTTGGAGTCGGAATTCCGAGCGGTGCAAGCGCAGCTCGGTCGGACGTTCACCTTTGATGCGACGTGTAACGATAATGGCAGCAATCGTCCGCGCTTTGCCTGTCCCAGCAGTTCGTTCTTCGACAAAGACGTGTCGGGCGAACTGGTTTGGGCTCACCCTCCGGTCACTCAAATTCATCTATGGTTGCAGCATTATGAGGAATGCAAAGTCAGTTCACTCGAGTGTACGAGTGCAATGTTTGTCGTGCCAGAGTGGCCGCACTTACAGCATCTCTTCAGGATGGCTGGGTTCCGTCTGTTTAAGACTGTTTACAGGACCCGGGAAAGATGGGCAACGGGTGCTGCTCCCGGGCACACACTGGCCGGTTCAGCTTTGGTATGATCCGCCCAGGGAGCCAGCTAAGTTGAGCACTCTGCGCGTCGGGTGCAGCCATACGATGCAGTTCGATGCTAGGATAGCTGATTCCCCTGCACGAACATTGGTGGACAGCGGCGCGGATTGCAACGGTGCATGGTTTCATTACGCTGGCCCTTGCACGTCGTTTGTCTTTGCTTGTACGGCATTCCGATACAGTTACGGTACGGCTAGCAGATGGTCAGACCTCTCGGTTCAGTGTTGCTATCTTAGATAAAAAGAATATTTACGGGCAAAAAACCCGGAAATTTTCTATTTCCCGGACCCCCAAGATACCTGCGAGATTTCATTTATTTGACGCTGTGGAGAGCCGGAAATCTGCCCTGCCAACTATTTTCCAGACTACCAAAAAGGCCTGGAAATCTGCAGGCGCGGGGAAAATTCCTGCATCGTACACCTGTCTACCGCCAAAACACACTCGAATGCCGTGTCACCAACTCCTGGTTACCCTCCCATATGCATCCGCGACGCAGGGAAAGCGCACTTCAGGCCTCCATGGACTTCGAATCCCTGTCGTCGCTGTCGGTGGTAACAGTAGTGGCCCTGCTGTCGAAACACACAGAAATATTTCAGGCCTGCCTCGGAGGTTTTTATTTCCTGGCACCTAGGAAGCCCCCCAAAATCTGCCCTGCCAAAGGTTTTTTGGCTACAGGCCGGAAACCTGCGGAATTCTAATTACCCGTTTTGGAAGATAGCAACACTGTCTCGGTTGCGCAGTCAGGTGCGCGCCCGATTGCGAATCGGAAACCATACCGAGTGGGTCACGCTGTTGGTGCTTCCCGAAGGAGTTCCAGGCATTGATGTAATCCTGAGCTCAGATTGGCTACACGTGCGACAAGCACGCATGGATTACAAGCGCAACAGGGTGATCATTTGCTATCAGGGTCGCGCGCGACGTCAAGCTTAAGCCGTCGCACGCAGCGCTGTAAGGCTTCCATCCGCTTAGCGGAAAACCGCTGCTTAGTACCGCAACTGTTGAATTTACTGGCGATAAGGAAATAGGGCTCCTGTCTGCCAAACAAGCAGCAAAGGCCCTTGCGCGGGGAGCGCGCAGTTACCTGATGCTGGTGCGCGCAGCGAGCCAACCGTCCGACGAGCGCGCGGTCAACCGTCGCTGACCGAGCCAATGGTGCCAGTGACAACCTGGTCCCGGAGCAGGAAATTCAGGCGCTTTTAAATGAATATCAGGGCGTGTTTGAAGAGCTCAAAGGCCTGCCGCCTGACCGCGGTACTGGTCACACTATTCCCCTCGTGCCGAATTCAGAACCGCCCGCAAAACGGATGTACAGGCTATCGCCTAAAGAAATGGAAGAAGTACAGAAACAAGTCACCGATCTTCGGGCGAAAGGTTATATTGAGCCTTCCACCTCTCCGTACGGAACGCCGGTCCTTTTTGTCCAGAAGGCAGATGGAGAGCTCCGGATGTGCCTTGACTATCGGGCTCTTAACAAGATTACGGTGAAGCGGCGGTACCGCCGGCGGCGGTACCGGTATCCGATGCCCAACATCACGGAAATTTTTGATACGTTACAGGGTGCGAAAGTCTTTACTTCGCTCGATCTCCAGCAAGGTTATTATCGGATCCGCATATCTCCGGAGGACATCCCAAAGACCGCATTTATTGCGCCTGGGATGGGTCAGTTCGCTTTTCGGGTACTTTGCTTCGGACTGACTAATGCGCCTGCGACTTACCAATCCGTGATGAATGGGATATTTGCTAGGCACATCGAAAAATTTGTTCTGGTGTACTTAGACGATATTCTGGTGTTCAGCAAAACGCCAGAGGAGCATGTACAGCATCTCCGTATTGTGCTGCCACTGCTCAGGAAGCACCACTTCAAGGCAAAGCTGTCAAAATGTGACTTCAATAAATCGGAATTGAAATTCCTCGGCCATATTGTAAGCCGAGAGGGTCTGAAGGTAGATGCCTCAAAGGTCGCTACGGTGCGGGATTGGCCCGTCCCCAAGGATGGATCTGCGCAAGCTCCGCGAGTTCCTTGGATTAGCGAACTACTTCAGATGGTTTATCCAGGGTATTCGAGCTTAGCAGCTCCGTTGAAAGCTCTGACCAGTGCGAAACTGCCCTTCGTCTGGTCGCCTCAGTGCCAAGCGGCATTTGAGGGCATTAAGAAAGCCTTGATGAACGCACCGGTTCTCGCCCTTCCCCAGCTCGATAAGTCCTTTGAGGTTTGGTCTGATGCGTCTGTATTTGGTACGGGAGCTGTCCTTATGCAGGACGGCCACCCAGTTGCGTACACGAGCCAGAAATTTACTGGCGCGGAACATAACTACACGACCACAGATCAGGAATGCCTTGGGGTGATTCACGCTCTTACTGAGCGAGTGGCGCTGCTACCTAGAGGGTAGTGAGTTCTTGTTGATTACGGATCACCACCTGCTGGTGTACTTGCATGAGCAGCGCGGGGCTGGGTTGCTGTCATGACGACAGGCGCGGTGGATGGAATACCTCACACGCTTTAACGGCATGAAATGGGAGTACCGTCCTGGGCGAATCAACGTGGCTGATCCGATCAGTCGCATTCGTTCATGACGCGGTGCTAGCGGTGCTTGCCGGGTCCCTAACGGTTGGCGACCTTGGCAGTCGGATACGCCAAGGGTACGCTGGAGACCCTTGGTTTAAGAAACCGAAGGCAGCAGAGCTGCAGTTAAAGAAGCGGGACGGGTTCTGGTACAAGGGTAACCAGATAGTCGTACCTAAGGATCCCGAGCTGCGCACATCAATCATAAAGGAGTACCACGACCCTCCTTTCTCTGGGCATAAGGGTGCCGAGCGAGCGCACCGCAGAAGCGATCGCAAGAACGTTCTGGTGGTCTGGCCTCCACGCAGACGTGCAACGTTATGTTGCCAGTTGCCCATCGTGCCAGCGAAACAAGCCCCTTAACAAGAAGCCGGGGGGTCGACTGCATCCTCTCCCGATACCACAGGGAGTGTGGGAAAGTGTTTCCATGGATCTGATAACACAGCTGCCAACCACGAAAGACGGGCACGACACTGTTGTTGCGTTTGCGGACCGGCTCAGCAAGATGACCCACTTTGCTGCCACACACACCAGCGCCACGGCAGAAGACTTGGCACACCTGTTCGTGTCAACTGTCGTCAAGCAACACGGTTTACCAAAGAACTTTGTCTCGGACCGAGATCCACGGTTTACGAGCAAATTTCGGAAAGAAGTCACCCGCCTGCTTGGCACTCACTGCTACATGAGTACGGCGTTTCATCCACAAACAGATGGCCAAACTGAGCGGATGAACCGTCTCTTGGAAGAGACACTCAGGCACTACATTGCCCCAACGCATGACGATTGTGAGGAGCACCTGCCGCTTGTTGAGTTCGCGATCAACAATGCTTGGCAGGAATCCATCGGCACCACCCCGTTCCAGCTGAATGGCGGACGGCAGCCACGTACCACGGCTGATGTGGAGTTGCCCAGTAACGTGCCTGGCGCTGTACGATTTAGTGCCAACCTCCGCGAACGACTCGCGCGAGCAAAGGCGTGCCTCGAAGCTGCACAGCAGAGGCAAAAGAAACACGCGGACAAAAAGAGAGACGCCGCCGTGTTCAAACAGGGTCAGGAGGTGTTGCTCAATACGAAGAACATTACGTTCGAAACCCCTGGTGCGCGCAAATTGATGCCGCGTTGGATCGGGCCCTACCGCATTGAGAAAATGGTGGGACCTGCGGCTGCTAGGCTGACTTTACCTAGCGAGATGCGCATACATCCTGTGTGTGTGTTACATGGTTGGGGGTGCGTAACCCCATACCTGCACATACCCATACGAGCCGGAGGCCCAAGGGCAAACAAAACGCCCAAAAGCACTGGTTTGCAATACCGCATTAACAGGAGTCGACGAGACTAGCGCCCAAAGGGCACGATAGAATTACGGTGAGCCCACATGCGCTCCAACATCTTTGCCAAACGAGCCGGATCCCAGGCAATCGCCTCCCTCATCGTATTAGGGCGGTGAAACCCTTCCTCAGCGCGTATTGCATCGTAAGCCGGGCAGTCGAGTAGAACATGCTTCTCATCTTCAATCTGGTCTTCAGAGGGGCAGCAACGGCAGACCCGTTGTCCTCTAGGGACATGGTGCCTACCCCTCCGCGCCCTGTTAGACTCAAGTGCCCAACAACAAAGCCTGAATTGCATTAGCTTCCGGTGCGCAGAACGGGGGATAAAAACTGTAGCGTGCGGTTGCTTGCCACATAACGGCCGCCGCACCCATAAACGACAGGCCCATCCAATGCTTGTACTTCGACATATGGATCCCCGGCTGCTTCCCGTCTGATGGGTAATTGTCTGGCTCGACATCGAGGCGCACATGTTCCCAACCGCTCATTAGTCGTTCCCTCATCGCCGTCACAATCTGAGCCTCGGGAAGAGGTTTGGACAGCAACCACTCAACTCGCTGTTCAACACCTTCTGCATCGTGAGGTAGCCCGCTCCAAATATCACACTCTAAGTACGACATTAAACGCAAGAACGAGGCTCCCCAACCGCCCCGTTCAGGGTCGGTGAGTGCATCGATAAAGGCTCGCACGGGTACGTAGGGCATGAGTCATCACTAGACACCTAGCAGTGGTTGTGGGTCGTTTCCACACTACGCCATATACATCCGTGTTTACTAGCAGTAGGTCACCCTACGATCCTACGCTTCCGCTCACACCGACTTGGGTGTTACAGGTACCCCCACATATATGCCCCTGGATCCAGGTTCGACCCCGACCGAGAGCGGGCCAAAGACCTTCGATAGTAAGAGGGCAAGGGTGCCCCCATGTCGATGGACGGTGAAGGACCCGATTAAAGTGACCTGCGAGCTGACCAGGTGCGGAGTTGACGCCTTAGTTGATTCGGCAGATTCCGCTGGATGCCGGTGGTGGGTGCTGAACCCGGGAAGAGCACTGATTTCGGAGAAGTCGGCATGGGAGACCGGATGAGGGTGCCCCGAAATACCGGGGAAGGTAGGGACTGCCAGGTTAGTGGCCACGGGTGAAGCTGAACCCCCCTATCCCACACAATCATAAAGGTACCCTCAGCAGTCAGCCCTAAAGCAGTTTTTATTCCGCGAGCAACATCAACTGCCTCGGAGCAGGACGCAGCGGGACAGGACGAAAGCGTGACGACTGAGCCCTTGTAGCAAGTGCTCGGTACATACTGTTGCAGATGGTGTTGTGTCTGTATGTAAGTGTTCTTGCCGCGTCGTCACCACATGCTTCCATCAATCGCCGTTTCTGCGGTGCCGTACTGCCCTACAATCAACAACTATAAATAAGATCTTGAAATCGTTTGTAAATATTAGGTTGTCACATATTCAAGTGTATCGACCGTTGCATAGGTTCGACCTACTGTGCGACCCGCCGCTGCGTGCACTCAGCACGCCTCGCTCCTACCTATCCTCCCAGCTCCCACGGGCTGGATCGCTACTTACTTACGTACAAGTTACGCAATCACTGTGCGTGACCATTTATTAGGCGGAGGCAACGCAGGTTACTTCGGCGGCGGCAACAGCTTCGGCAACGGCGGATTGGGTGGTGTGGACTCGCAGCTGCTGCAGGTGGTTCCGGAGCCCGGCGGTCCAGCTGGACAGGCAAACACCTGCGTGCGGACGATCGATCGACAAATCAAATCGCGGAGGATTCATTTTCTTTTGCTGTGTGCGTGTTTTTATGTTCACGACCATCCGGCTAATTGGGCAGCGCTAGATAGCAGCACGCCCTCGATAAGCGAGACCGACACCTAATAACTCTGGGTAAGTGGGTATCCACGAGCGACGCACCTTGCCACGCACAGGACTGAAAACCTAGCTAGCTACCCACGTAACGAAACACACAGGAAAACGGCGGAACGCAATAAATTGCGGACATACATGTATGCACACACATATATGTGTGCGTGGTTGCGCAGATGCCTAGCAAGCAAGTCCATCCGTACATAGATGCGTGCGTACGTGCGTGCATACAGCCAACCATGCGTTCGTTGCCTCGTCGGTCAACACACGTGGTGCGGCGCGTGCTTACGTAGAATCGGACCATGCATACATGTGTCATCTATCGTCGTACGGTTGCTTGGCCCCGTAGCTGAGGAACGGCAGTACGTCACACGGCGGTGAGGGGACGGGGATTCGGAAATGTTTCTGCGTGTTTCGACAGCAGGGCCACTACTGCTACCACAGCTACAACATAGATTCTCAGTCTTGGAGCCCTGAAGCGCGCTTTTTTGGGAGAGTAATCAGGAGTTAGGGACACGGCATCAGAGTGTGTTTTGGCGGTAGACAGGTGTACGATGCAGAAATTGCCCCTGCGCCTGCAGATTTCCAGGCCCTTTTGGTAGTCTGGAAAATAGTTGGCAGGGCAGATTTCCGGCTCTCCACAGCGTCAAACAAATGAAATCTCGCAGGTTTCTTGGGGGTCCGGGAAATAAAAAATTTCCGGGGTTTTGGCCCGTAAATATTCTTTTTATTTAAGATAGCAACACTGAGCCCCAGGCGGCCTACGTAGGCGGCCATGCACGCACCAGGGGTGTATGTATGTGGTGTAACCTAACCGCCGTTACAAGATGGAGCCTGGCTAGGGTTTAAGCTGGACCCTAGCTATGGTTTAAGATGGGCCCTAGCTAGGTTTTAGGATGGGCCCTACATCCGACCGGGCGAGCCAAGCAAAGGGCCCAGATTGCTTCGCACGCAGGCGCCATCTAATACATCAACCCCTGCCGACCTTCAGACAGCAAGATGCCCCGCTGTGCGCCTCTGCTTGCTTCGGTGTCTGTCTGGGTGTGGTCATGGTCCGGACCGGAAATGAGAAATGTTTTTAAGGAATATATTCCTTTTTCGGAATAAATCAGGGTTTTCGGCTCCAAAAAAAGGAATAGATCGCGGCCTGGACGTACGTTTTCATTCGTTGGGCCAACAATGTATCCCCTTAACCAGCAGTTCCAAGATTCATAGTTCTAATCAATATTTCATCATATAATCTCATGAGGACCAATGGATTCGTCTAAAAAGACCAAACCCGTAAGTCAACGGGGCATATTAGCATTTCTGACCGGGCCGAACGCAGCAAAATGCTCCGATCCAAAGTTGCCAAGGCGTGGAAGACCTTATAAAATCAGGAACTATCGTTGGAAACCATTACTGAAGACGGCACAGTACTTGTTGAGCAAGTCGACATTTAGTCCGCAACATCGCAACCGCAAGCTGTGGAAGGTACTCCCATTCTTCGGAGTAGTGTTGCAACACGCAAAGACAGCATGCTGGATGCTGATAACAGTGATGACGGTAAGCAGTCGCCATCCAAGCAGTGACGGCAGTAGCGGTCCCTGGTTATGTATGCGGGCTTGCAGGGCAGACATGCGCACAGCGACACAGGGCATTTCCGTTGTGTTTCCGTTTGCGGCGTCAGTTGAGGTGTGGAGGTGTCTTGCCGCCTTATCGGTGGGGCCTGCTGGGGCTTGCCCTGGTATACACCGTTGATCCCTTTGGGATCCGCTGTAACGTTCATTCATTCATTCAAGATGGACCCTGGCAGACAGATAGATGTGTAGCTAGATATATGGCTGTTGACCAACGACGCACGAACGAACAGGCCGGCGGCCGGTGTACGTTGTCGTGACGACGAAACTGATGACGGATTGCCTACCGCGCGCGGCTACAAATGAACATCCACCGGGACTTCAGGGGACATACATATATAATAATCATTTTATTAATTGCGCTGCAGCGGGCGAGGTGCCGTCTGCCGCACGTGCATGATACACACTGATAGCAGGAAGGGGATGGACATTCCGACATGTCAGGGATGCGTGGTGCCAGCCTGCGTGCGTTGATTGTATGTTAGCACTGGACCCTACCTACCTGAGGGCGGGTCTGCTGCTCCAGGCAGGTACGTGTTCGAAATTGCTTCAATACTCCCGAGATAAAGGCTTGTATGTATACCTTGTGTTAGCAGTTCAGAACGCGCCTCGCCCTCTCATCGTCCTGGAGGTTGCGTCGCCCACCTGCGGACGGAGGATTTTTCTTTGCATCAGCGCGACCTTTCATTCAATCAGGTAATGTAATCACATTCAAATATTGTGTAAAATAAATGGCAATTGCCTCGTATGTAGCAGCCAGCAGTTGCTTATGAGTCACCCCATACAGGTACGGACACTGTCACGGCATCGATTTTTCTTATCTCGTAAATTGTGCTACTTCATTGAATAATGCACTTCTTGTTCACTTGATCTTTTCTGTAATTCGCGACGCTGCAAGAAATGTTTTGCACGCCCCAAATCTCGGCAAGGGCGGTCATGACTTTGCGTAAATTCAATTAATTTACAGATATATCGCTTACTTACTCAAGTTATTAACAAAAAGATCGTTTAGGAACAAACGGCAAAGTTAGGTAACTCGGTTACCTCACACTTCAGCCAGCCATTTTTTCGTTCATGACGTAATACATGATACATCAATGTGATTGTTGAAACCCTGTGGTGAAAAATTAAAAATTTAAAGATTGAAGTTTTATAATTTACAAATCCCAATCTTTACATAACTGTTGTCACCCTTGTCCAGGAGCTATAAACGTTGACTCATGTTGCTAGACTTAATATAAACAATCGATGACTGTGATCTCACGTCATGATAGGGCCTGACCGACGGCCGCACTCAACAACAAAACTTGATGCGGATCTGATTACGTTCTACTAAGCGCAATGATTTTACAAGCTTACAAACTTCAAGATATGTTGCAAGTATCAAAACATATACGGTGCTACCGAGCCAAATGGACGCGGGCACATGGCGGCCGCAAGTTAAGTCGTACCACGAACGGCCATAAGGCCCGATGCCTGGGTGAACCCGCCGGCTTAAATCTTGTATCTGCCTTACAAAATTGTATCCAAGGCAAGGAACCGTCGGTTTCAATTTCTTGGGTCCTGCCTGTAGCACAATCCACCCCTGTGTCGTCACAATCACCAGCGCTCAGATCGGTTGCAATTTGCAAAGATCGCTGGATAGAATTGCCCCCCAATTTATTGTCTGGCGTGGACGCGTCACTAATTCGAGCTAGGGCGTCATCCACACTCGTCCATCAAGGAAGTCGGCACCCCAGGCAAGTGACGACGCGGATAAACGGGACAGAAACGTAGCGCCATATACACCATAGGCTTCTGTTTTAGTAAATAAATACTTAAATGCCGTGGTCGGGGCGCAGCGGCTCGCCGTGCTTGCAAAGTTTGGGGATAACGTCGTGGTCAGCAGCGAGCGAACGCCATGACACTCCACGGCCTTTGCGTGTCCAGTTGGTTCGGCGGGCGGCGAATTTCTCACAGTTCAAGCTTCTTCAACTTATGCGGGCGTCCTGGGTCCGTTTCTTGGGCCGTTCGTCGTCGCTGCATCCGTGCATCGCATCATTAATGCTGTAGATCGTACTTAGAACGATCGAGCGAGCGGCGACGCTGCGCACGACGTCCTTCTTAGCCTTGCTCGTTCTAAGCTAAGCCTGGCTTGTTTTAGCTCGTGCGGTGGCACCCATGATCCCTACCTACCTGCTTTCCCTCGCTCGTTACTTGCCTTTACAACCGTTTGTTACAGCGCGCGTGGACCATTCCAACGGGCTGCTGATTGTGTGAACGCATAAAACTCATTTTCATTCAGAGCCGCCCGGAGCCACATTCACACACGCGGGGCGTCCCATCACAGTTAGTTTGCGTCCCATTGGTTCGTTTATGATCGAGCTGCGATCGAATGGACATACAATCGACATACAGACAAGTCTTGCTGATGCTTCGGTACACGCACGTCTGTGTGTATGTATCACACCTACCCCCTGACCCGTCTATCTGCACCCTTGGTTGATTCGAGTAGTAAATACCTAGCGGTATGTATATATGCATGCACGTACGTACGTCTTATCTGGATCCCGACCAGGCACCACTGTAACCGTGACTACTACCTACCAATACTGGTAGATTTTTTTTACAAATGTTTTACCAATACTGGTGGCAATAATAAACCTACGTGCCCAAGCAACATGCCTGATTACGTGATAAGTGGTACTACTCGCACTGTAAGCCAGGCTTACAGCCCCGCGTCATTCCGGGTTACGTACGCCTTTGTGCTTACACTTCTTACACTCACGCACGCAACTCGCTCGCCGCACATATATCTACCTCGCACCGTCCACCTAGCTACCTACCCAGTCACCCGCCGCCCGATGAGACTGTCTGCGTGCTGTCTGCGTGCCTGCCTGCCTGTCCGTATGTCCATCTTCGCAGCATCCCTCCCTCCCTGCCTACGGACATATATACGTCGATCCGCAGACGGGCGATATGGGGAAGTCAACAGCTGCGGCGCTCCTGCCGCCCCTCGTCATCGGCTTCCTGCTCCTCATCGCTTGCAGCCCCGCTGCAGCAGCTCCCGCATCAGCAACGAAGCCGCCTCCGCTGACAAAGAAGCCGCCGCCGATCAAGGCCCCGCCCCCGACACCACCACCGTTCAAGGCATCGCCGCCGCCACTGTCACTGGCGGATGCGTGCTCGGCAGTCGCCAAAACTGACAGCGCGGTAAGGTGGGAAGGAGAACGAAGCATACGGGGACCCGCGGGGTTCTGCCTGCACCAACCATGCACGCACGCACTTTTCCGCCGCGCGGCGTGTTTCGTTGCTCGATCGTCTATCTGTCTACCAATCTGTATGCGTATTTGTAAGTTACATATTGTGCACCGCATGCACGCAGTTCGTGACCTGCATCAACGCTGTCCGGGAGAACCCCAGCCTCCTGGCCGGACTGCCCTGCTACGACAAGGTCACGGTGAGTGGATGGCTGGGTCGGGTGTGACGACAGTAGCAGACGAGCTAGGGAGCGAGGCCGGGAAATAATGGACGACGGGCGCGGGGTCAGTAAGGACTGCTGTATGTAGGGACGGAAACGGTTCATAACACGAAACAGTTATGTAGTAACACGCTACATACAGTGGGGGCCGTCCGCCGCCGCCCGCCAGAACTACTACTCATCCATTATGCATTAACGGAGTGTAAGGGATTTCGTACTTTTGGCTACCTTTTATTCACATACATCTCTATGTACCTGCGTGACGACGTACTTACGCTCGATCGCTGCTGTTACAGGCCAAGGCCACGCTACCCGTCCGGAAGCCGCTGCAAGTCAACCCTGTGCTCACCGGTCTCGCGGCTTCCCACACCCAGTCAATGGTCGACCAAAACATCACCCTGTGAGCTCATCCCTCCTGCACGTCTAGCACGTCAGCAGGCGGATACATTATATATATACACGTATCGCTAGATATATAGCTACGTAGGTAGCATGCCTCGCACCATAGCATCTGTCTCCAGCAGGGCCGGCCAGCTAGGCCGGCCCGTACAGCCCGCCGTAGCGCTGCGTGGCGGCTGCTGGGTTTGCGGGTATGTATGCGGGTCTCGAGACCTACGAGACCTGCATGGATGGCCTATCCCGAAACCGAATAAACCTAACTGCTGGTCACCTGCGTGTCTCGAACCCTCACTCGCCAGAGAGCGATGCCGCGAGAGTAATTCATCCTGCCTGCATTATTATATTCATTCGTTGGCTATCTGCATATGGGAATAAATAAACAAATAAATAAACCCCTAGCTGCCAAGCAACCTGCATACCTGCATACCATGCATGCTTCCTACCAACCCGCCCTGCATGCCTACCGCAGGCCACTGGTCATCAACGGTGATATCTACGACAATACCTATGTGAAGACGTTCGCATACTACGCTTCCAGTGCACGGGATATCCTGTACTACTTCTGGTATGTAGCAAACGTATTTGGTGAATGAAACAATCATGTATGCATGACTAATACTTGTGCAAAAAGGAGATGGGGCAATTATTATCAAAATATCAATCAATAAATCATCAATACCTAATAAATAATAGCTTCGCCTATCGCCGATGCCTGTCGCCCATGACCCGCGGGGTCCGCCGCAACATCCTTAATAATAAATAAAAAATAATTGGATGTTACAACTGCGGCGGGGTCAATAAGTAAAGGGGTCATGAGTGACTATGGGTGGGAGAAACTACTAGAAAACTCGGGGGCAGCCGACAAATGTAGCTTGGTAGCTACATAGCTACCGCGGTAATAACCCCGCCGCATCGAGCACAATGATTCAGGAACAAAATCAACCAAGTGGTACACGATAGACTACATAGACAAAACCGCCGGTAAAATCACCCAAGCGCGGGGCCTGGATTTGGGCGGTTCCATCAGCGGCTCCATTGCTGACATTGCAAACAATCGGTCGTAATAGCGTATGGCTGGATCTATCTACGTACTGAATATTACATGGCCGTTACGATGATAGCTACACGAACTCCCTGTTCGCTGGATATGATCTCTTGATCAATCGAAGTGTGGTATGCCTTGCGTCTGCTGGCTATTTGGTGCACATGTTGCTTATTATTTGCGTGCTTGCGACAGTCGATCCACTTGCTTGTTTGTCTATCTCCGCCCAAACGAGCGACTGATGGAAATCCCCGCATGCATGCACACTCCTGCACATGCAGCTATGGCGAATACTTCGCCAATGCGGTGTTCTCGTGCGGCTACACGAACATTGGAATTTCATGGCAGGCCGGCTTCGTTACTCTTGTAAGTATTCAGTTGGAGGGTGGGGCGCTATCGCTATCGCTATCGCTATCGCTATCGCTATCGCTATCGCTATCGCTATCGCTATCGCTATCACTGCCATTGGTATATTTATTGTCGTCTATGTTATTGCTGCATCAATGATAAAATTAGTGGTAATGGTAGTAATGCTTGCTTGCTTCTGTCTTACATGCATGCAGGTTGTGGGCTGTCCCCGAGGGTCTGCGTGCAACAGCTGCCAGCCTATGCCCCGGCCGTCGCTGTTGCCATCGCCCCCGTCGCCACCTCCGAGGCCGCCCCCTCCTGCATCACCGCCGCCCACAGCTGGCTGCTCCACAACCGACGGATCATCGAATGCGGTACGAACATACGCAGCTGTCTACCTAGCTCGGCGTCAAGCAAGTTGCACTCAGGCGACATAACAAATACGCGCATACACATTTTATTCTCGACACAACCGCCGATTGAGGCAGATGCCAACGCAAGGAAGGGGAACCCGCCGTACACGTGTACCCTTTCCAAGTTCCAATGTCCTGACTCTTATTACATACTTCAAACTTGCCTCGGTTCAAGATACGGCAACCAGATTATGTATGGGCACATACAACAAGAAGCATACTATGTACTCGAGTACCTGCCTGTCTGCCTGCCTCCCCTGCATGGTCCGTACATCCGTCCACGGCAGATCTTCACGTGCATCAACGCCGTACGCGCCAACCCCGGCGCCTTCCTGACTGGACTGCCCTGCTACGAGGCCATCAAGGTGTGTATGTACGTAGCTACAACGGAGATTGGAAGCAAACATTCCAGGGAGCGAGCGATGCAGTGACGCAGGTGATGACGTCGGACGTTTATTTGCCGCATGCAAGCAAGCGATGGAGCGTGCAACGCCAGCACTGTCGGATTCGGTCGGATGGATTCAGTGTTGATATCTGAAATAAAAAGAATATTTACGGGCAAAAAACCCGGAAAATTTCTATTTCCCGGACCCCCAAAAAAAACCTGCGAGATTTCATTTATTTGACGCTGTGGAGAGCCGGAAATCTGCCCTGCCAACTATTTTCCAGACTGCCAAAAAGGTCTGGAAATCTGCAGGCGCAGGGGCAATGCCTGCGTGGTACACCTGTCTACCGCCAAAACGCACTCTGATGCCGTGTCCCCAACTCCTGGTGACCCTCCCATATGCATCCGCGACGCCAGGAAAGCGCGCTTCAGCCCTCCAAGACTGAGAAACCCTGTCGTAGCTGTGGTAGCAGTGGCCCTGCTGCCGAATCACGCAGAAATATTTCCGGCCTGCCTCAGACGTTTTTATTTCCTGGCACCTAGGAAGGCCCCCAAAATCTGTCCTGCCAAAGATTTTTTGGCTACTGGCGACAGGCCGGAAACCTGCGGAATTCTATTTCCCCGTTTTGGAAGATAGCAACACTGGATGGATTGCGCGGCGCATGATGATGGATCACACACACGCAAATCGATGTGTCATGTACGCAGTCTAGTAATGTGCGTCGGTGTGCGTTCGTTCTATCTTTTCCTCCTACCAGTTGTTAGCAGATGCACAAGTACGGTGGTGCGGACACATACATGAATGAATGAATGAACGTTACAGCGGACCCCAAAGGGTCACATGATATATTATGGTTGACCCACAAGTCTCGCTCATGCATGCACCTCCGTTGTTGCTTACATCCAGCAGGCTAACGAAGTATGCCATGTGTGCGTGCATGTCGGTATATATATATAATGCAGGACTCCGTCACGTTGCCCCCCCGCAAGCCTCTCCGTTTGGTGCCCGAGATCAGCGCGGCCGCGGCCGTGCACACGAAGTACATGGCCAACGTCAGCTACGCCACGTGCGCTCCGTGAGTACGCGCACCTTAATATGTGCGTACGGTAGATAGCACGCACGCACGGCTAACTAGGCTAAAACTCGCTCACGCATCTTGATGAAGACGCCGCCGCCGCGCCCGCGTGCTGCCGAGAGTGGTGTCATCACCAGCAGCACGCAGGCGTACGTGGAGCAGCCCCGCCCTACATACGTACGTGCCCGAAACAACAGATAGATTGTTTGGTCGACGACATAAGGAAGTACGTACTTGCTATACTTGCCGACCGGCGACGACGGCCGGCGCCGCCCAGGGATTGATAGGTGCTGGAGCGAGCGAGGTAGCAGCAGTAGCTAGATAGCCTTGCCAGCTACCTGCCCTCGGCCTACTGATACGTATACCCACCGCTTGCTGCGTGCTGTTTTATTTCTACCTGGTGATGAAGTGCGGGCGGGACAGATAGACAGAAGTGGGCAACAGCAGGTTGAGATAGAGCGAGGCACGGGGTGGCGGCAGCAGGTTGAGATAGAGCGAGGCACGGGGTGGCGGTGGGAAAATAAATGAAGGCAGCAGACCGTAACTCGCTCCTTTGTTTTTAATCCAGGGTCGTCAGTTTATATATATTGGATGCCCCCTTTGTGCGCGTGCGCGTGCGTGTGTGCGTGGCAGGTTTATTGGAGAGCCATCGTTGGACCAGCGTCTGCAGAGCAACATGTACACCCGGAGGTCTGCCTTTCAGCGGTGCAACTCGGGCGACAATGCGCGGGATGTCGTATTCCGTTTGCTCTGGTGAGTGCTTGTACGGCAATCAGCAGCTAGCCAGCTAGGCCCTACGATTGATGCGTGGTTGATGCCTAAGCGATGGGCGGGACAATACGGACATAGGGACCGAGCGAGTAGTAATCATTTTTGTCACAATGTGATAAATGGAAAAAACGTCGACAATACTTAAAAGCATTCCGCAACACTTAGTTATTAATCATGTTTTGTAATTATTGCAGACCGCAGCGCCATATCGCAATTATGCATTTTGCATTTTGCTATATCCGTATGTAAAACGACCGCATGTATGCATGCGCATGTGGATTGCAGTGGCCCGGGTAACCATCGCATCCTGTTCTCGTGCGACATGACCGACGTTGGCATTGCCGCAACGTCCGGCTATGTGACCCAGGTATGTAGATTCACTTTCTTAATCTTCATGGAGAGCAGGCACGCAAATGACAGGGTGACATAATATACATAATATACATAATATATATAATTTTATATATTTTATATTTATATATATAATATATTATATTTTGTGTGACACCACCTTATTACCTCATTGCCCGTTGCGCACAAAAGTACGTACCCCGTTACCCCGGTCGGTCCCCGTTGCGCACATTCGTACGTACATGTTCTGCAGCGCCCAAAGACCTTACGTGTTCGTTGTGGGTGCTAGGCTTGTAGATAGGTGGCGACGGCAGGCGTGATGATCCGTCCGCCCCTGCTGCTGGGTTGATTGCTCCCACCAAGCTGTTGGGTTGCTTGGTCGTCGCAGACCGCTAGCAATTGCTGCACGCAGCGGATTTACTCTAGGGTTTATCATTGAAGTTAAATAATTATATAATTGATATCGTTATTATGACAAACACTATTTTTAATAATCATATTTATTTATAATAACTAATTAACCGTTACAAGGTGGATTTATATCATTTAGTACGTCCATAATCGCGATTTGTCAATCGTCCATCCGCACGCAGATCTTCGCTTGTCCAGCTGGACCGACGGGTTTCGGAGCCTGCAGCAGCTGCTAGTAGTCCACGCCCAGTAGTAATCCGTTTTCGTCGAAGCCGAAGTAGAAATCATAACATTCATCAGCAGTGAACGCGCCACGCGGGACGCACGGCAGCGAGGGTGCGTGCAGGCGCACAGTGCATGTACGTCGTCAGCATTCGTGATCGATGTCAGTCGTGACGACGACGACGACGACGACGACCGCATATAAACATTATTCTTCATACCGGCACACACGCGCGTACAGTTGTTATTACGTTGTCATTGCGGAACTGTGTAAGCATGCACGCAAACAGCAGGTCATCATATACTATTAAGGATGTTACAGCGGACCCCGCGGGGTATCGGTGACATCACTTCAATTGACGTAACCCGCTGGCGGCGGTGCATGCGTGCACGTACATGATCGATGACGACTTTCACTGACTGGATGTACGAGCCTAGAAATGTACGTACGCACTTATGTACGTACGTGTATCCTTATACGCTCCCGTACATGTACTTATTATTACACGTGCGCTTCCTGATGTATGTATGTGCTGCCCGTTGTCGTGCACATATATCCACTACGTAGCTAATTGAGCGTGCGTGCGTGCGTGCATGGGTGCAGCCGAGCGAGCGAGCGAGCGAAAATGCACACAGCATCGTGCCCACGTGCCCTGGGGGTACTTGTCTTTGGGGGGGAAGAGAAGCCGGCGTTCGTTTCCGCCGTTCGCAGTGCGTAGCATCGCTCGATGGTAGTGATGTGACCTGCTGCAAATCGCTCATCATCATCAGAGGCTTCATTCGGCTGCCACCGATGCCCTGCGGGCGGGCGGGCGGCGGGATCCACTGTAGTTACCAGCTTGATTTAGAGGGCCACCGTACGTGCAGCCGCCGGACTCCAACTGCCCGCCAGTGGTTCGATCGATCGCTGATGAGTTACGCCGCGCTCTAACTGCCTGCTCGTTGGTAAGCACACAAATACGCAGCAAGCAGACCAAGTCAGTCCGTCGACGACGGCTCGCTGCCACCGCCGAGCAACCGCCGGACCACCGCCGGGCCTGGCCAGCCACCGCGCGCTGGGCCAACTTAACAGGGCCATGCACGCATCGTAGGGCGCATCACGCCCCGCCGCCGCTCGCCGCGCCGCCCCGCAGCTCCAGCAGCCAGTCCAGCACGTCAGGCCCGAGAGCCTCCCTCACGTCGTCGCGCCGGAGTAGCTCCTCGATGTCCAAGGGGAGGCCCTGCTGCTCCAGCAGCCACTGAAGGGTGCCAGGCGATGCATGCCAGGCCACGGCCGCGAACGTCTCGGCGCTGATGGGACAGCCCAGGCGCAGCAGACACGCCAACGTCAACGTGTCGCTCCTTTTCGCGGGCAGGGCGTAGCAGAGGGCGTCGCCCTGCGTGTTGTTGTACGGCGTACGGAGCCGTACCGTACCGCAAGGGGCATCAAGCACATGGGGGAGGTATTGAAATCAGCAAGGATCCCAGCAGTTGTTAACATCGTAAGAGATGAGGATGTCATCAAACGCAAAACGGCAAAGGTGGAAAGATAGCCTTGATTGTTATTGGGCGTGATTGCAAGCCAACGATGCCGCACCGGAGCGAAACATGCATGGCACCACTTGGTTTGTCGTACCAGATGTATTGGATACCGTTGATCGCCTCACAAGGGAGAAGGAACACCCGCTTGGAACGCTGCTGTGCCCAGACCCCAAAACCTATAAGTTTTTCACCCTGGGGCTTGAAACCTAGCTAGGGCGAAGTTCTCTCCGCGTGGACTTTGAGGTGCACAACACGCCCGCCGGGCGGCAACTCACCCCCATGTCGCACCCCGCCTCCGCCAGCCACTCGAGCATCGCCACGCTTCCGCCGTCCGCCGCCGCCGCAAACACGTCACCCCCCAGCCGGCCGCCCCGCTCCCGCAGCCACGCCACCAGCTCCACACTGCCCGCCCTGGCCGCATTGGGGACCGTCCACTTGGAGTGCAGAACCCTCTCGGGTCCCAGCGCCGCCACCAGCGCCTCCACCACCGCCACCTGCGCCCCCGCCGCCACCACTTGCCCTATGCCGTCCGGAGCACCAGCAGCGCCTCCCAGCGGCCCTGACACGCCGCCGACCGCACCGCGGCGCCATTTGCGGCGCCGCCCGCCGCCAGCAACAGCCCCAGGGTGGGCAAATCACCGCTGCCCGCGGCCCGGCACACCAAGTCCCCCAGCGCCTCCGTGTACCGCCCCGGCGTCACCAGCCACTCCACTCGCTCCAGCTCCTCGACATGCCCCCCCGCCGCCGCTCGGGTGCGGCTCGAAGGGTGCGGGTAGCTGAGTTGGTGGGTCGTCAGCGCCCCGACGCGCCCCACGCTGGGTTTCGGAGCTCATCCAGCACCCGGCCTTGGCCCTCCAGTCGGGCGTCAGGCTGTCCACCGCGGCCGTCAGGGTCTGCACACCGCACGACGGGATGATGGGCGTGCTGGCGGTGCTCGCGGCGGCGGCGCGGCGGAAGAGCAGCTGCAGCGTCGGCAGGTCGCAGCCCGCCGCCGCCGCGGGCAGCACCGCCTTTCACCAGATGCACGCGACGCTGCGGAGCCGCGGGAAGGCCTCCAGAAGCCGCGCCGCCAGCGCCGGCCGGCCCGCCTCCAGCGCCGCCGCCGCCGCCGCCTGGAAAGGCTCCAGGGGCGGCCGGGCCTCCGGCCCCGCCGCCGCCGCGGCCTGGCAGGGTGGCTCACCCAGGCCGCTGACCGCCAGCAGCCAGTCGAACACGAGCTGGTGGCCCCCCGAAGCGGCGGCGCGGAAGGCGTCCAGTTCGGGTCCGGGGCAGCCGCCCTGGAGCAACGTACGGCAGAGCGCCAGGTCGCCGTGGCGGGCGGCGGCGGCGAGGACCCTGGCGACGTCCGGCACGCCGTGGCGCTCGTGCAGCCAGATGCAGATGTGCGGGTGGCCGGCCTTGGCGGCGACGGCCATGGCCGCTGAGTCTCGGGGCTCCGGGGCCAGGCTGCGCGGGTGGCCCCAGACGAGCTCGCAGACCGCGAGGTCGCCGCTGCGCGCGGCTTCCTTGAAGAAGACGGTGTCCGTGAGCTCCATGACGCCTCCACTTTCGAGGATGAAGGCCAGGTTGGTCGTGCTGCCGCTGTGGGCCGTTAGGCAGATGAGGTCGGAGCGCTTTCGGTAGGTCAGAGTACGGACGCCCTGGGGTCCGGCCCACTTGGCGGCGAAGGCGTCAGGGGGGAGATGGCTGCGAGAGGAGGACGGTGCGGTGCTGCGGGGCGCTGAAGCGGGCCGCGGCGGCCTTGCACAGCGGCCGGACGGTGCAGGCGACGGAGTTGGGGGGGAGGAAGGACAGGACGCGTAGTTCCAGGTCGGTGGGGAGTCGCGCCCAGACGTCGATGGACGTGAGGTGAGCGTATGGGGGCGAGGAGTCCCGCAGGCTTGCGGCAGATGAACCTTCGTTTCCTTCCATGTCTGTACCTAGGCAGATGTAACTCGCGATCAGGTGCGAATTCCAAAAAACGCTCCAGAATTTCAAAGTATGCGTGGAATGCAAGGCTACGGATGGAACATTGTGTTTTCTGTTTGTAGATGTTATAATGCCCCAAGGCGCAGTCAACAATTAAGGCGTATGTATTTATACAGACGTTCGCTTGTCCGTTGCCGAGGCAGCAAGATCGAAACACGACGATAATTTAGTATAAAAATATTAATAGAAAACAATTGTGCAAATAAAGAATCCCTGTGTGGCCTTGGCGCAAGGAAACTGCACGGCAACAGCCTGCCAGCTGATGCAAGGCTGTGCCCCATTGGTCATTCTGCCAATTTATACCTTGAGGTGACAAAGGAAGCACTCATGCCTGTCGACATGCCGCCGAAAACTAATAAACCTCAGGCTGCATGAAAAGCGCGTAGTGCAGTCTAATTTTTCCAGACCCTTGGGTCAAGCGCTCGTGCCACGGATCGTTTCATGCTTCATTCATTCATTCACCCATTCACCCATTCATTCATTCATAGTATTCACTATGAACAAGAGACGGGGCATGGACGTATAGGCAATATATGGAACCCCTCTCCTCTTCTGTCCTCTTCGGAATGCCCTTAACACCACGGATGTGCATCACCATAGCTTTCTGCTTGCATCTCGTCAGCTTACGAGTTCGCACGGAAAGAGCACCGATACTCGATACCAATTGTAACACGGCGCGGCTAAAGGTCACTGCCTGTCAATGATGGGGACTTGTACTGTAACCCGGCGTTACAGTGTAGCCAGAATGACAATGGCAAGCCGTGGCGCACCAGGAAATTCAGGCCCAAGCCCTATCTCAGCAGCATAACAGAAAACAGCACGAGGTGGAAGCCGACCTAGACAACCGAAAAGGCGGGACAGGGCAAGAGCAGCGACGACAAGGACACTGACTTTAAAGCTGACGAGCGCCCTCATTGCCTCATTGTCAAAAAGCAACCCATCAGACAGCTATTACGACTCCGAAGCCGCCCAGCCTGTCCTCGCCGACAGAAGCGCACGGCCGGGACACAAACCAACAGGATATGACCGTTGAGTGTGTATGTGCCTGTGTGTGCACGGCTGCCAACGCTCAAAGATGTCGGTCCACCGGCTGTTGATCCAGCCTTCCTTCATGTACATCATGGCCATGGGCAGTGACGAGGACACCAAGGTCCGTACTCGCCGTTGTGCCGAGTTCGAGTCGACGGCGTCGTCGTGCCAAGGACTCAACGCACCGAACGATGCAACGATGCAACGTTTTGTGCTCATGAGCTGGTAACACTCTTAACTGCTCGAACCCGGCGGCCACCACCCGCGCTTGGACCTCAGAGGGTTTATACGCTTTCTATTAGTAAGACATGCAGTGCCTTTAACTGCCAAACCGCCAACCCCCCCGAAAAGCAGCGAACGGTAAGTTATTGGATACTCCCTACCAAACAAATTACTTTTTACAAGTGCAGTGTTTTACAAGGAGAGCGCTTGCATTCGTGCGCTCATCATTCGCCTATGACACAGTGAAGGCAAAATCGCAAGACAAGAGGAGCACTGCTTCCAAAATGAGCACCCATGATGCTGCCACCATTGAAAAGGTAGTCCATGAACTATTTGACGGCAAAGGTGATCCGACCATCTTGGACTACATCTGCGGCGTCCTGGAAGACGAGCACTTTGAATTTGGAGAGCAGGGCGAGGAAGCTTTTGAAGCGATTGGACCTTTCTTGGTACGTACAAGTCTTCGGCTGCAAAGCTGGAAGCGGCGCAATCGATGCAAGTTCATCTGCGGCGCCCGTCCGCCGTGACCCCGCTTGCGCAGGTTGACGGCCACTGTGTTGGAAGCGAAGATGAGGCCCGCGATGCATGCCGCGTGCTCGCGGAGAAATTATCGTTGCGCGCAGCCGTACCCACTGTGCGGGCCCTTGAGACTGGGCCGGTACAGCTCGCAAAAGCTGACGACCGGGCCATCTTGTATCAGGAGCAGTCATTCCGTCACCTCATACAGGTGACCAGCTGAGACATGCGGGGCTGAGGCTGCTTGGTGCGAGTTAAAACGGAGCAACTTCTTCCTGGGGAACACACACGCATGGGCACATGGTGCACCCATCTTCTGCATCTTCTGGACCGGCCGCCGTCCACCACCGACAGACGGGCGCTTTGACAGCGCTGCGTAAGCCTCACCCACACCAATCAGATAGTGCTGGTCGTGGAGGGTGCCGTTGCTGGATTACCGGAGCCCGCGTGGGCGTGTCATTAGCCCTTTTAGGGACCCCCGGGCCTTTTGGGACCCCGGGGGGACGCTGGCAATATGGTAGGTCCGTCGCACTCACACTGCCCGGCGCGGCCCTTGGCGCTGGTCCCTTGGCTCACCGGCACACGCAGACGCCCTTCGGCGACGAGGCGAAACCCGCTCCACTGTCGGAGAAGGACAAGGCGAGGCTGGACAAGCGGACAGCCAAGGAGGAGGAGGCTGTCCGGAAGGCAAGACGGTCCGAAGCGGGGGGATAAACAAACAAACCAGGGCAGCCCGGGGCGAATCCGGACGAACCCACTTAAGAGTCAACGAGGCCGGGCACGCATGGTGTTGTTCGTGTTACGAGCTACCCGGGGCCATCATGATAGCGGGGGAGCGAATCGGGGGCTTGTCTGTGGCCTGACTGCCCTCACGAGCCGCGACGGACACCTTAAGGGTACAGGTGAGCATAGGTCTCACAGGGCTCAACAATAAGCCCCACTGCAGGTCAAGAGGGCGGGGCGTGGGCTGGGCCCATCTGGGTCACACACGCACGCCCGCACTCTCCAGTGCGGGGGGTGCAGCCTGCCCGCGGTGGACATCCCGCAGGGCCCCCGCTGCCCAAAATGTGTTCTGTTCTGTCTTCAACGACATCAACCTGCCCCCCGCCATGACTCGATTCCTTGTTTTTGATCGATGCTGTTGCCCTCCACACGCCACATCGCGCGCTGTCGACGTTTGGGCGGCGTCTCTCCCGCGCTGTCTCCGCCTCCTCCTCAGGTCCTGGCGGCGCACCAAGCCCGCGCAGCGCACTCCCTCAAGGGCGACATCCCGATCATCATCCGCAACAAGTAAGTACATCTGCCTGCGGGGTGGCCGCGGTGAACGGGGGCCGGGGGGGCCAAGATGGCGGGGGCCCCGGGGTTAAGGGAAAGAACAGAACCCGAAACCCGCCAGCCGTGCGGCGGTGGCCAGGGTGTCGGGGCCGCGCAGCGAGGTGCGAGGGCAAACATAACGCGGGTCGCGGAGTTGCCAAGCCATCACATCTGCACTGCTTTACACATCCTCATGCGCGCCGCCGCGAGCCGCGCGAGGTTGATCACCGTTTACCTGACGAAGACCGCGTCCATGGTCAGCTAGCCTTGGTATTAAACGACATCAACATTGCGTCCCGCCGTGATCCTCGGCCATGAGGAGATGGGGACATGGACAGGTTGCGGTTCGCTTTGGGTGCGGAAAAATCACGAGACGCTACACAGCCGCCAATCATCATACGGAGTGACCGCACCGGCGCCCAGTGCTTTGCTGAAGATTCCTTCAGATGTATGTGTTGCATGCCCTATCTCCATATTATGTCTCCCAAATCCTTAACTTGAAGATTCCCGGAAAGGTTTCTCAATTTTTCAGTTTTTCCGAGGGCGCTGTAGCTCGCGCCGAGACTCGAACTCGGGTTGGTGGATTCAAAGTCCACAGTGATCACCACTACACCACGCGAGCGGTCATCAGATGATATTGTGAAAACATAAAATCCTATATAGTTTTAAGCGGTACGGAGCGCTGCGAATCCGAATACGGCGTGCGGGAATCTTACCCGTGTGCGATGTGCTGGATAGGTGGCAGCTGTAAGGCCTAGTTGTGTTCCTGGGTAGCAAGCCAAACGCAAGGCCCTACTATCCGTGCGCCTTGGGTAGTCCACCCATGCGTAACGTCACGTCACATTCTGTGTGCGCGCAGGGGCGGTGGTGGCTCGCGCGACGTTCTGCTGGAGGACTTCAGCCTCAGTAACGGCGGCAAGGAGCTGGTGACGGACGCCACCGTCATGCTGGCGTTCGGCCGGCGGTACGGCCTCATCGGCAGGAACGGTACAGGTGGGTGCATGGACTCGGCATGCTGGAGGGGCGCGTTGGCGGGGTGGCTGCTGGAGGGGTGGCTTTGCGGGTTCGGTAAGGGTCGATGGCTATAATGCTCGATGAGGCCGTGGCTGGTTCGATGCGGGTCCGCTGGCAGCAAGGGCAACGATCTATCTGGGAACTGACAACGGAACTAACAGAGACCTTGGGGATGGGGGCTGAGCGGGTCCGAGGAGTGGACCAATAGGGCCCTCTGGAAAGAAGCCCCTCCTCGGGGAGGGGCTGCGGGTCCAAGCTGGGGGCGCCGCCGTTCCCAAGGACTTCCCGGGGTCCGGCTGTCACGTCTTGTTATGCATCCGGCGGTCGGGGCAGGCCCGTCGTTTTCTAGTGGTGCAGGCAAGACCATCGAACGATACGGGTATCGTCCCTCTCGGTAGCATTGCTGACACCCCTGGGTCCGGGCCCTTGGATCTTGGGGTCTTGGGTGTCTTGGGTGCTGGGAACGCCCCTGCAGGCAAGACCACCCTGCTGCGCGCGCTGGCGTCCCACGACATCAAGGGTATCCCGGCCAACTGCCAGGTGAGGGGGTCGCGGGAGGGGGGGGCGGGAGGGGGGCCGGGAGGGGGGGCGGGAGGGGGTTATAGGAAATCAGTAGACATATTCAAACGCGGGAGGGGGGCCGGGTCAGTCCAGATTGTTTGGAGCGCGCCACAGCCAGGCGCAGGTCAGGCTCTGGCCGTCCGACCCTCGGGGAATCCCGAACGGGGGCCTGTAGCTGGCGGAAGCAGCTACGGGCTTTGCCTGAGAGGGTGGGGCCTTGAAAAGAGGTGCTTCATCTGTGTACCACCAAGTCATTACGCCTTGTCCACGCCCTGACCCACACCTCGCGTCCTGCCCGCCGCCAACCTCCCCCCCCCCCCCCACACACACACACACAGGTTCTCCATGTGGAGCAGGAGGTGGTGGGCGACGACACGCCCGTCATCCAGGCGGTGCTGGCCTGTGATGCGGAGCGCACCGCCCTGCTGCAGGTGCGGGACGCGGCCCGACGCGGCGTGGCGCGGGGTCGAGGGGATGCGGGACGCGGCGCCGGCAGACCTGTACTGTGAAATGGGAGGAGGAGGTTCCTACACGGGCGTCCCTGCACGGGCGTCCCTGCACGGGCGTCCCTACAGGGGCGTCGTGGATGTAGAAGCTTCCAGCCTGTTCCAGCCTGTTCGACTCAGGCGCAGAACCAGCGAATGATTCTCGGAGGTTCTTAATCACTAATATACATCGGCCTGCATCTCCGACACCTGACGCAGAGCAGCCCGGGAAAATGATTTGTGGTTAGCAAGGCTGCGGAGCGACGCAAAAGAAAGACACACCCACACCATGTGGTTTCTTTTCTATACCCACATCATGTAATTCTGTCTTCAATGCGCCTTTCCGGGCACCCCGTGGGGGAAACTGAAGCCGTGGCTGCTACCGTCCGCCGCCGTTGTCGTTGCCGTAGGAGGAGGCGGACCTGCTGAAGGCGCTGAACCGGGAGAAGCGGGAGGGCGGCGCGATCGCGCCGGATGCGGCCGCGTCGAATGGGACGGGGACGGACAAGCCGCCGGCGCCTGCTGACGAGGCGGCCTTGTCGGCTCGCCTGGTGGCTGTGTACCAGCGCCTTCAGGAGATTGATGCGGACGGTGGGTGGCTGGGGTTGTATTTGGGATCGTTGGATGGCTGGGTGTGTGTTTGGGCTTGTTGGGTGGCTGGGTGCGCGCACGGGTGACAGGCAGGTGGGTACGGGCTGGGTGGGTGTAGGCTGGATAGTACGCGGCCGATGTGTGGGGCGGACCCGGGCTGAGAAGGCCTCTCGCTCTCTCGGCCATCTCGAAATACGCGGGGCAACGAAAATCAAAAACACAAAACAAAATTAAAGCAACGGGAAGCACCCACACAGGGCCCTGGGTGGGTTCTGGGTTTGCTTCTGGGTTTGGTTTTCGGTTCTTGGTTAACCCGCGGCCCTGTCGAGGAGGAGGCCCTTTTGCGGGGGTGCCGCTGACACGCGCTGTCCTCCCACTGCATCCGCTCGCGTGCGCGCGCACGCGCGCGCGCCTCGCCTGCATGGGGCCTGGGCGCTTCCACGCGGCACGGGCTCACGAGCGCACGGGTGCACCTGCTTTCCGCTGGTGCGCAGGCGCGGAGGCGCGCGCGGCGTCCATCCTGGCGGGCCTGTCCTTCGACGCGGACATGATGAAGCGGCCCACCCGGACGTTCAGCGGCGGGTGGCGCATGCGGGTGGCGTTGGCGCGGGCGCTGTTCGTGGAGCCCGACCTGCTGCTGCTGGACGAGCCGACCAACCACCTCGACCTCCACGCGGGTGGGTGCGGGGCGGGGCAGGGGCAGGGGCAGGTGGCAGGTGGCAGGTGGCAGGAGCAGGTGGCAGGAGCAGGTGGCAGGAGCAGATGGCAGGGGGACCCTTAGACTTGATGGGATGGGTGGTGCCGATCCGCAGCCCCTGCTCGATCTCCTTGCGCTATCGCGAGCGAACCCACCCCGGGTTCGGGCCAACGACAATGACAATGTGCTGCTCTCCAAGCCGGCCGGATGTCGTCGTCGTCGTCGTCGCGGGGGTCTCGGCGATGTCTCCCGACAGCGCGCAGTCAGCGCAGTCCGCGGCAGCCTGCCAATTCGCTGCGCCCCGCCTAGTGTCACTAGGTGTGCCCAGGGTCCGGTTCTGGGTTTGGTTTCGGTCTTTTTGACCCCGTCCCCTTCCCGTCCCCCTTTCCTTTCCTTTCCTTTCCTTTCCCTTCCCTCCCCCCTGGACAGTGCTGTGGCTGGAGGACTACCTGGTCAAGTGGCCCAAGACGCTGCTGGTGGTGTCACACGCCCGCGAGTTCCTCAACGTCGTCGCCACCGACATCCTGCACCTCCACTCCCAGAAGATCATCACGTACAAGGTGCGGTGGGACTACCTGCGACTAGGGTTTTGCGACTTCTCCCCGCGGTAGGGGAAAGGGATCAAAAAATACAGCAGCCCAGACACACCCAGCCCGGGGAAGGGGAATCGTGCGAGGTGCGCCCCTGGTACTGGGAAGGGAGCCCGGGGAGCCGCGTGGGCCGCGAGGTGGGCCAGGTCCAGCCAGACACAGAGTGTGCTTGACGAGAAGCCCGCCCGAACCACCCAAGCCCAAGATGCCGACCAGTCAAACAGGCTGTGTGTTTAATGAGAAACCCGCCCCCAGACTGTATGTTTAATGAGAAGCCCACCCAGAACCGCCCAGCCCAGACTGTGTGTGTGTGCCTGGAAAGCCGCACGCATGGCCGGTTCCCGCCGCGGCCTCGCGTCCCCGACCCGCGGGGCCGCGCCCTGTGCCGTGCTGTGCTGTGCCATGCTGTGCTGTCGTCCACTCATCGCGGGCGCACCTTAGGGCAACTACAGCGTGTTCGAGAAGACGATGACGGAGCGGCTGCGCAACGCGCGCAAGGCGGCGGAGGCGCAGGAAGCCAAGAAGAAGCACGTCCAGGCCTTCATAGACCGCTTCAGGTGGGTGACTGGCATGGCCCTTGGGTGACTGGCCCGGCCTTGGGTGGCTGGCCGGAGGACCTGGCCTGGGGGGCCTGGTCTGCGGGGGCAGCTTGGCCTAGGTGAAAGTGACCTGACCTGACCTGACCTGGGTCTGCCGTGACCTTCGGTTTGGGGGCAGATTGGGCAGTGCAGTGCTGGCATGTTTGTCCTGTGACTGCAGACTGGAATGTCGTGACCGCGAGCCCGTCCCTCCGTTTTTTCATCACCGCGTGATCGTTGTTGCTGATGTTGCTGCGATTCCGTGAAGGATTGGGTTTGGGTTTGTAATTGGGCAGACGCAACACCATGTGTGGCCGGCCCCCTTCTCTGAGTGCTCACCGTGTCTCCTCCTCCTCTCCCTGTCCACTTTCCCTGTCCGGCCCATCCACAGGTACAACGCCAACCGCGCCGCGCTGGTCCAGTCGCGCATCAAGGCGCTGGAACGCATGGCGGATGTGGAGGTCATGGAGGAGGTGGGTGGGTGGGTGGGATGGAACCGTCTTTCTTAGTCCTACACCTCCCGTGCACCTTGTACAACCTCGTACTACACACGAGGCGCTCTCTCTCTCTCTCTCTCTCTCTCTCTCTCTCTCTCTCTCTCTCTCTCTCTCTCTCTCTCTCTCTCTCTCTCTCTCTTTGCGCGCCCATTGGGCCCCCTCTCACACGCTCTCCCGCTCTCCTCCTCCCCCCAGGACCCCGAGTACGTCTTCTCCTTCCCCGAACCGGAGGGCTCCGCGGCGCCGCCCATCATCGCCTTCAACGACGTGTCCTTCGGATACCCGGGCGGCCCCACGCTGTTCAAGTAAGGCACTCTCGCACCCCCACACTAACACACGAGCGGCGACAAGGGGAGTACGCTAGGAGTTTCGAACCCGCGGGGCGAAGTCGCCTCCGCCTGGCTGCGCTGTCGGCTTCTGACAAGGACCCTGCATGACCCGCCCCTTGCCCGCAGGGACCTCAACTTCGGGTTGGACCTGGAGAGCCGCTTCGCCATCGTGGTGGGTGCTCGGGGGGCAATCGCGGGTGGGCGGGCTGAGGGCGGAGGCTCGGGGGGACCGTCGGTGATACCCGGTGGCAGAAGAGGACGTGTGCGTGTATACGCTCCCCGCCGGGACGTTTGTGAGGCGTGGCGACTGTGCCGGATGGCGCTTAATGCCGCCCCTGGCCTCCAGCCCATGCCAGCTGCTTGGGGATCCATGAACGCCCCTCCCCAAGTTTGATTGAATATGTCTACCAATTTCCTATGGCCCTACCCCGAATTCGTGGCAGGGCCCAGCAGCCCATGAAGCCGATACGATTCTCTATGTACCGCACCGGACGGAGTCGGCGGCCGGTTGTCATGACCCGTTATTGTTTACTGTTAACGTGCAGCAATGGTTGGGTGTCCGTTGTCTGTCGGGGCCCCGTACGCCGTGACCTGCCCTGGCCCTGTCTGTCCGGACTGTTCTGACTGCCAGGCACCCGCCCTGCCCCGCCCCGCCCGCCGCCGCGCCCCCAGGGTCCCAACGGCATCGGCAAGTCCACGCTACTCAACCTCATCTCCGGCAAGCTGCAGCCGACCCAGGGGTCCATCACGCGCAACACCAGGGTGGGTCTCTTACCTAAACTCCAGGGTGGGTGCGCACTGCGGAGCACAGCTGCGCGCGCGGGCGGCCGCAGTCCCACACCGGCCCACATCGACACCCACGCACACAACGCACATACGGGCATCTGTTTGGGCACTGCTCTGCCCCCCTTGCATGTCACGCACTCGAGTTCTGCCCGCCTGAGCTTGTCGTTTCTCGCGACCCAGTTTCCTTATACACACAACACGCATCCGACAAAAACCGGGTCTTTGCGCTGCCGTGGGACTTCTGGGCCGGGCTGTTGGCCAGCGGGTTGGGTGGGGCGACGGCCTTTGCTGTTCCTTGCGGTGGCCCTGCGCCTCTTGCATTGTTCCCCGCGTCTCTTTCTGTTTTGTGGAATTCCCAAGTGTTGTTGAACGCTGGGTTGTTGGGTCCCGGGGGCACTGGGGCCTCCTCCTCCTCCTCTTTCTTTTCTCAATGGTGTTGAACGCTGGGTTGTTGGGTCCCGGGGGCACTGGGGCCTCCTCCTCCTCCTCCTCTTTCTTTTCTCAATGATGTTGAACGCTGGGTTGTTGGGTCCCGGGGGCACTGGGGCCTCCTCCTCCTCTTTCTTTTCTCAATGATGTTGAACGCTGGGTTGTTGGGTCCCGGGGGCACTGGGGCACGGGGACCGCCTCCTCCTCCTCGTCCCTCCGACACAGGTCCGCCTGGCCACCTTCAGTCAGCACCACGTGGACGGACTGGACCTGGCGCTGACGCCGCTGCAGGTGAGGGCGGGGCGTGGCGGGATTGGGGGTGGACTGGGTGTGTGCAGGTTCGCACTCTTGGCCGACCCATGCACGGACGCGTTGGTCTTGGGTTGCGGGCTGGGGAATGACGGAATCTGAGGACAGTGTCTCACGCGCCTCACACACACAACCCTCGCATGTCACGCACTCCTAAGAAACACACACCTGAGAAACACCGCCTAAGAAACGCACATCTTCACAAGTTACATGGTAAGTATAACTGCACCTGGGCTGTGTCGGTCGGGTTCCTTTTCTAAACACACACCTCATTGTTCGCTCGTTAGCTTACCCGATTTCTCGTGCGGTTCCTCGCCGCAGGTGCTCGCGCGGACGTTCCCGGACGCCAAGGAGCCGGAGCTGCGCGGCCACCTGTCCAGCTTCGGTGTGCCGGCCACGCTGGCGGGTGCGTGGTGCCTCGGCAGGGGGCAACGGGAGCAGCGGGGGCAAGGGGTACAGCCTCGGGGGCACTGGGGATGCGGCTGCGAGTCGTGTAAGATGAGATGTACTGGTACTGGTATCTGAACCCGGGACCCGAACCGGGCTGCCGTGCTACAGAGCCCGGGAGCGGTCGTCAGGTTCGTTGGGCACCGGGGTGGGTTGTGAAGGTGCACTGTGACGTGGTTTCGGAGCGTTCCTCGGGGAGCCCGAGAGCCGTTGTCCGCCTTTACTTGTAGAAGGTTGACATTGACACCCCATTTTTCCCCGGTGCGGCAGCTCGGTGAATCCCACGAACGAACGGCCCGCCCCCCCGGTGTGTATCCCCGACGCGCTGCAGGCCAGGCTATGTACACGCTGTCCGGCGGCCAGAAGAGCCGCGTCGCGTTCGCCAAGATGACGTTCACCAAGCCGCACATCCTGCTGCTCGATGGTGGGTGTGGATCCCCTTCTTTCCCTGTCCCCGCGCGTCAGCCGTCGTGTCTCGCTATGGCTGCGGTGGGGGCTGGACCCGGGGCCGGGGCTGGAGCTGTGGGGCCGGGCACCGCAAAAAAAGAGATTGCCTGCCCGATGCCTCAGGCATGGCATGGATTGGGGTAGGTTGCATTTTAGCCGCCGCTGCCGGCTAACCTCGCGCGTGACCCGCGTCGTCATGCTAAGCGGCTATGCGGGCTCTTGAGCTGCTCTGTTCGCCCGCCGCCCACCCGGCTCGCCGCCGCAGAGCCCAGCAACCATTTGGACATCGATGCGGTCAACGCGCTCATCCAGGGTCTGGCCACGTTCAAGGGAGGCGTGCTCATGGTGCGTTCGGGAGGGCGCGGTGTGCCTCCGGTATCCGGTATTCACCTTTTACGGACTCTGCTCGGAATGCAGGGCCGTGATACCGGCACCACGCCCTGACGCCCTCACGCCGGTGCCGATTGGGTTATGGCGCCCTCTGGCTGTGGCCGAGCCTCTCGCTGGCGCTGGCCCGCCCTCGGGCTGTGGCACTTCGCACAGCCAATCATGATACGGTTTCTACGACTGCGCCGGTACCCCCCCCCCCACCCACCCGTGCAGCATGTGCACGGTGTAGTATGTGTACGCGTGTATTACCACAGCAGATTACGAATGTCGTGACCTGTGGTCCCTTCGTGTAACGACCATCAGAATGTACGTTCTTGCTCTTGGCCTCCCAAGTCCCTGTATACCGGTGTTGTCTCAACGCTGCTGCCTGCCCCACCCCTGCCTGCCCCTCACTCCTGCCTGCCTGCCTCCTGCCTGCCTCACCCTGCCCGACCAACCTCTCCAACAGGTGAGCCACGACCAGTTCCTGATCGAGAGCACGGTCGACGAGCTGTGGATGTGCGAGGACGGCCGCGTGACGCCGTACCACGGCACCTTCGAGGAGTACAAGGCGCGGCTGCGGGCCAAGAACAAGGGCGCCTGAGCGGTAGCGGTAGCCCGGCGGCCAAAAACCTCCTCCTTGGCCGCACCGGTTGGGCGAGGCGTAACGCGAGTTTCGCGTGTGAGGCTGTGGCCGCAAACGCGGGGCGCAGCGCATGCGGGCGCTGCCCTTCCTGGACGTGGTATAGTCGAACCGGCAGCAGCAGGCCGCGGGACTCTGGGGCGGGGCTTGTACGGAAGACGTCCCTGGGCACGCGCGCCGGGGGCCACGTCTGGTAGCTGAGGGTTGCTGAGGGTGGAGACATAGGGTGTAGGGGAGTCACATGGCGAGGAGTGAAGGGGTGAAGGAGTGCGGTCGGGGGAGTCGGCTGGGGATATGGGTCGCGGAAGGAGGTCTGCGCCGAACGAAGGGTGCGGGAAGCGGTCTGTTGCGCCGCTTTGTATGTCCCTTGTCAAGGCGTTAAATGCTTGCACGGCACATCACGTCAAGAGTTATGAATCGGGTTCGTTTGACGTTTGACTTGCGGGCATTCGAGAACCTGAATGACGCATGATGTCGAAGCCGGGCCCTGCCGGGCCAGGCTTATGCTGGATTCTTTCCTCTCCTTTAAAGCGAAACAGAGTACCGTACGCAAATCATGTTCGTTTATCCGCATGCACAAGGGGTTACACGCAGCGGGTTACATGCTGAACGCGTGGAGGCCAGCAGTGATGAGTTTCCACCCACAACGTGCGTGGGCGCCGGTGGACGTTGCGACTCGTGGCTTGTTGCGTTGCTTTACAACCAGCGCCTCATGATGAAATACCACTTGCCAACTGCGCATTACAATTTTGCATTTCGCGCGCAATTCTTTTGCCGACGCGCGCCCCCATAACATGCGTCGCATGTTACAGCAGTCACAACGTGCCCCCGCAGGTTGCGATAATAAATTCAGACTCGCTGAATTATGTCCAATCTGCATCCGAACATACTAGTTGCCGTGCCGGTGGTGTGCCAGAGTGACTCTCGAAACCGGATAGGTTGCCCATTGGTGCTGCCTGCTGTGAAGCAACAAGGCCTAAGGCTCAATGCGAGTTCAATATATTGACTTATAGTGGGCCAAGGACCTCTGTCCGATTGCATTGTTGCCGTACAGTCGTTTTGGTTTGTCATACCGAGGACGCCCACACCAGAACATGTTGCTTTCTCATAGCTCTTATGTAGGCAATAGCGCACACCCTATCATCATGACTCGCCACGCGCGAATGTTGACGTTCTATAGGCCCTGAACTGACAAGTCTTAGGCTGAGCAGGGATGGAGGGCTATTTTATATCCGCAGAAGAATGGGGCGATCCGTATGCGAAGGCCCTAACTTCTGCGTCCCACCCGCTGGTGTGGCACATGCAATCGGCAAGGAGCGGGCGGGACGAAATTCCCAAGGTAATCGTGTTCAAATCAAACGCTGTCAATTCTGCATTTATTTCCCTTAGGTTATTGAAGTAGTGCTGGGGGTGTGGGATGGCCGCTGAGAGAGGTCAAACAATTTACTTTGCAGGGCCGGGACCCATATACGGCGACGTTGCCCGAAGTACTTGACAATTTTGTCCGGAAAATGGAGGCAAAGATGGCGGCAGAGGTGGGTGTCGACGTTCGACATTGTTGCTCCAGAGAGACCTCGGTGTCGGACGCAGCCGACTTGCCCTGGAGCGTTCTTTGGGGATGAGACAATTATAACTTGACCGTCAGGGACGCTAGGAATAAGGGATGTTTGACACCAGGTCGGTGGCCGGCACGCGTGGACGTACGGCCGGCGCCAACCGTGCCAAACAACCAAGGGGCAGCAGCTGCTGCTGGCCGCTTCCCTCCATGGTCATGCTCCGTGGGGCCATCACCTTGTCCACCATTGCGCCTGAATGAACTCATTTCACCCGCTCATTGGCATGACCCAGTCCCCCGCCTCCCCTGCCTCTTCTGCCCGCATACCGCGCTTTACGCCGCCCACGGCCGCCTGTCATCCCCCGGACACACCGCCAGATCGTTTCCCAGCGGCGCAAGCTGCCCCCGATGCTGAACGATCGCTCGCTGTTCACCCGCGCCGCACCCTACGGCAACAAGGACGACCCGTTCTACCATTCCCCTTCGAACCGCATCGGCAACAACTACTCGCCGCACTCCATGCACGCGGCAGCCATCCTCTTCGAGGAGTTCCCGCAGGTCTGTCAGCCCCTGGCTTTTCTTCATTTAAGGACGTTACAGCGGATCCCGCGGGCTTGCGCTGGCCCCTGGTAGATTCCGCGGCGGGATCAGACGCCGTCTTCTGCCGCTGGGCGGGCAGCGTGCAACTCGGCTAGGGCCCTGTTTCCCGCAACAGCCCCGTTCCCAACTCGGATCCGGAAGGTCTTAGCGGGCACTCACGACCCGGAATGTGTGTCTAGGAGGGCGCTGGAGCCCTTACGTTCTCGCATGGTTGACGGTGCCGAACCATGGGACACCTTTCCGCCGTCCCCAGCGCGCAGCGGGGCCGGGCGCAGGGATGAGGAACGGGGGGCGGTGTGCACTCGGGCGAAGATCACGTTTCGGGGTGATGTGGGTCCAGCGCGCTGGACCGCAATGGGGCTGGCGCTGTGGTGGAGGCGGATGCGCGCAAATCCAACCGCCATCCACCTCCAGAGACCGCCGCGAGGCGCTGATCCCTCCTGCTTTCTGGCGCCAAAAACGACACTCACCTCCGCCGCAGCAAACACTGCGTGGCGCGTTTGCTCGCGCTGCGTCGGAGTGCCGGATAATCCAGGACCCCAACGCGCCCCCGTTCGCGCTGCGTCGGTGTCCCGCGTGCCCCCAGGATCCCAACGCGCCCCGGACGAGAGCCCGCGGCCTGGGCCTGCAGGAGGTCCGCTCGTCCTTCACTAGCAGCCGCCCCATCAGCCCGCGCGCCGCGCTGCCGCCGCTCAACGGCAACGGCACCGCCGGCTTCAACGGCAACGGCACGGGCGCGCTGGGCGGCGGGTATTTTAACGGCACCAACGGTAACGGCGCGGCCAGCCCGCACGCTTCCCCGGGCCGGATCACGGGGACCAAACGCACGGCGCGGGAGGTGGGGCTGCCGTCGGAGGCGAGGTGGCGGAGCGCCAAGGCGGCGAGGGCAGGTGCGAAGGGGGAAGCGGGGCGGAGCATGGGCGGCAGGTCATGCCGCTGTCGCGCGGGGCCACACACCGGCGGAGGGGAGTTGATCTGGGCGGGGCCCCGCTGGTGGCCTGGGGGGCTGGGAGCGGGGGAGGACAGAGCCTGCATGGGGCCGCTGGGGTCGGACGGGAGCGGGAAGGGCCCTGTAGCCCTCGCGGTGGAGCTGCCGCCGGCAGCAGCAACAACAGTAACAGCCACAGCAGTGACAGCCGCCGCAGCACCGGACGCTTGAGACGCAGAGGCGGCGACCTGGAGCGGACTCGGCTATCAGCAGCAGTAACAGCAGTTGGAGGGAGTCGCGGAGGCCTGGCTGGAGGTCCTAAACAGGGCGGGGCACCGAGCCGGTCTCTGCTGCTGGGGGCACGAGCGCGGATGCGGCTTCGCAGCAGCAGCAGCACCCAGGCTGGGCTGGCTGGCGAACTGACCCCCGCGGCAGGCCCGGCACGGACACCGGGTGGATCTCTATCCGCCCTTGGGATCAGCAGGCGGCTGGCTCAGCTTGCCTGCCGGGCCTAGGCCTCAGGTGTTGCTGACACGGACCGGGGTTGGGCTGATTTCCCCTTGGAGCCGGGAAGCGGGCTACGACTGGCGGCAGGTGTGGTGCCGCCGGCTGCCCCCTTGTCGGAATGGCTGCCTCTGAGAGTGTGTGGGAGCCAAGCAGCGGAGCGCGGCGGCGGGGCGTGAACGAAACACCCGGGTCCGCAGACCCATCGGTCGGCTGTGATTGTTTTGAGGCTGGGGCAGCGGCAGTTGCAGTTGCAGCGTCTGGGACGGGAGCGGAGCGCTGGCGGCGGCGGCGGCCGGCTGGCTGGCTGGCTGGCAGCCGGCAAGGGCCAGCCGGCGGCGTCCGCAGTCCGCGCAGACAGTATCAGGCGCAACAGCAGCAGCGCTGGTCGCGTGGCAGCGGCTGAAACGGTGGCAGGGGCTGAAACGGTGGCAGCGGCTGTAGCTGCCCGGCGGGGGGCCTTGCGCCTCTCCCGGGTGGCTTCCACGGAATCGCATGGCGCGAAGGCGAAGGCGCTCGTGGGCTGTTGGAGCAGCCGTTGGCGCCCTTTGCAGCGGGCGGAACAACCGTCGTCGTTGGTCCACCAAGCCCCATAAAGCACCATCACACGAGCACTCCCAAGCGCGCATTTAATAGGGTTTTAGGGTTTAGGTTCTCATCACGAGTATTCCGGCAACGCCCCCTCTCCTCTCCGCCATACCTCTCTCTCTCTCTCCCCTCCCCCAGCGGTAGCAGCGCAGTATAAATATGCCTGCTGATTTCCTACACCCGCCCCTACCCCCGGAATCCTCCTTTCCTTTGAACCCTCGGAATCCTCCTCCCCCGCAGCCGTGTCGGGCGTGCCGCTGGACCAGCTGGTGGACGCCATCCTGCGCTACCACTTCTACGTGGAGGTGGGCGTGGACCCGCGCCACGTGGCGCCCTTCCGCGAGGAGTGGGCCGGCAACGCGCTCAACATGGTGCCCCACGCGCCCCCGTACGGCGTCTCCCAGCAGTACTACGACGTCCTGCTGCGCTCCTCCCTGGAGGAGATCCACGCCGAGTACGTCACCGCCATGAAGCGCTCGATGGTCGATTACGTCATCAGCTCCCCCGTCGAACGTCACCGGCTCAACCTGGAGCCCCTGGAGCCGTTGCTGGCCATCCCGTCGCCCACCGCGGAGTCGTGGCGCGGCGTGGTGGACCGCGCGCTGCTGCCCTCCTGGCACGCCGACGTGGAGACGGCGCGCCAGGAGGTGGCGTGGACGCTTCAGACGTTGTCGGCCAACGCGCTGGAGCTGAGCCGGCTGTGGCACGCCAGCCGCTTCTCCGCGGCGCTGCTGGTGGACGTCACCTCGCCGGAGTTCGTGGCGCGGCTGCCGCTCAGCGCGGAGGCCTTCTACGAGCAGCAGACCGAGGTGATGGAGCTGGTCAAGGGGCAGCTGTGGACGTCCTGGGCGCCCAAGAGCCTGGAGGTGTTCAACCGGCTGCCGCCGGTGTTCATCAACGGCGACGCGGACGCGTACTACCGCAGCGTGGCCACGCTGCAGTCGAACCAGCTGCGCGGGCTGGTGCAGCGCAGCCTGGACAGCTACGAGGGGCTGTTCCGGAAGCACGGCGCGCGGGACGAGGTGGACCCGCAGCAGGACCGACTGATGTGGAGCGTGCCGCCCGTGTTTGTGCTGGACCTCGTGGAGCTGGACGGTGGGTGGCGGGGCGGATTGGGGTCAGGGGGGCTGGAGGAGGGATCTCGGTGTTTGTGCTTGGCCTGGTGGAGTTGGACGGGGGATGGCTGTGGGCGAGGTGGGGGGTTGGGATCGGTGGGTTAACGTCAAAGGCGGAAAACAGGCCCAGAACGAATGGGTTGGGTGGGCGGCTGAGGGGCATCGGTTAGGATGGGAGGGGATGGGTGGTGGGAGGGGCGGCGTGGGTTGGATGGGAGGGGATGGGTGGTGGGAGGAGGGACTGGCCGGGCTGGGTGGTGGGGGGAGGTGCTGGCTGGCTGGGTTGGGTCGGGTCGGGCTCAAACGAACCAAACGGGTGGGGGGGCGGCCGGCTGCATGGACACCGACCCCACGGATAGGGCATGGGGCGACTGGGACAGGAAGGGCGGGGAGGGACGGGGGCGGGGAAGGGGACGGCGGGCCTTGATAAGATGAGGATTTGGGAGAGGGGAGGGACCTAAGGGAGGGAAAGTACGCGAGCGGACGAGACCTTTGCTGATCCGGGAGTGGAAGGATGCCTGGGAGCAAAGGTGGGCCGGGGCCTGTCATGCGGCGCTGGTTCTTACGCCACTGACGCGCCTGGCCACCGGTGGTGCTGGGCTTCAAGGTCTCGGGCACCCTGCACGGCCTGATGCGGAGCGGGTCGCTGTTGCATGGAGAGGCATGATTGGGGAAGGGGAAGGAGGCACCAGCTGGTCGGCGGCGGCGTCCACGCCACCATCACCATCACCATCCCGAATCCTTCCATTCCGACCCATCCCCTCCCATCCCGACCCATCCTCTCCCACACTCTCCTATCCTCTCCCGCCCCTCCCCTCCCATCCTCTCACACCCTCTCCCACCCTCTCCCATCCCCTCCCACCCTCTCCCGTCCATCCCATCCCCTCCCCTCCCGACCCGCGCAGGCAAGCCCTCCTTCAAGCCCACCTTCCAAGAGTGCGAGGACCTCGTGCGGCAGATCCTGGACAACATGGTGCTGGCGGTGGCGGGGCTGCCGCGCGTGGGCTCCAACACCATGGGCTCCACCTCCTTCACGCCGCCCGCGCCCGGCACCCTCATCCCGCCCAGCAGCTCCACGCTGCCCACCACCAGCCTGCAGGAGGAGAGCGTGGTCAACGCCAAGAAGGTGGGCTCTCGGGGTCGGACTGAAAGAAGGTGGGCTAGGGGCCGGATTGAAAAGACGAATTCCAGAAACGACCCCGGGGTGCCTCCATCCAGCGGATGTCCGGGTCGGGGTGGGGTGTAGGAAATTGGTAGACATACTCAAACTGCGCTGCTGCCAGAGGAGCGAACGTTCGGTGGCCGGGGTGGGGTGGTAAGTCTGTGTAAACTGCGCTCACTCCGCTCCCCCGGCACTCCCCGGCTCCCCCGGCTTGTCTTTCGGGTTTATTTCTTTTTTCAATTGAATCCCCGGCTCCCCCGGCACTTCCCGGCTCCCCCGGCACCCCCAGGCGACCCTCCGCGTGATGGAGTGCAACGCGGTGGCGCCCAAGCGGCTCGCCGCGCTGTTCGACGAGTGGATGTGGCTGATCGGCGAGGACGCGGCCGCCACGGTGCGGGCCTTCTGCGAGCGCAGCCCCGAGCCGCGGCTGTCGGAGTTCCAGGAGGAGATCGACCGGCTGCGGGCGGCCGCGGACGCGGTGCGGGTCATCTGCACGGACGACGTGCGGACGGGTGGGTGTGGGGTGTTGGGAGGGTCCGGGACGGGCGCCGGGGCGGGGTTGCGGGGTCGCGGCGGGTGGACGGCGTGCGGACCCCTACCCCGCAACGCCCTGCCCCCCAACGCCCTGCCCCCCAACGCCCTACCCCCCAACGCCCTGTCCCCCAACGCCCTACCCCCCCTACCCCCTAACCCAGGCATCTACGTGGTCCGCTGCCGCGCCTTCAAGGAGCTGCTGGCCAGCAGTGCGGAGGAGCTCATCTTTCAGCTGCTGGAGCACCTGCGGTCCACGGTGCGCACCTCCAACGTCAAGATCCACGAGGAGTACCAGGTAGGGGGGCTGGGGGAGCACCCACCGGGCGGGGGGCTGGGGGAGGCGTGGGAATAACAGGTAGGGGGCTGGGGGGCCCGTGGGATACCGGACCAGGTAGCGGGGGCCCGCGCACGCGGTGACATTTTCGCCCGTGGTTCGCTGCCTTGATTCCCATAGGATGTGTTTTTTGGGGGGGGCCGCGAGGGCGGCTGTGGATACGCGCGGCTGCGGATGGGGGGTTGTCACCGCCTCCGGCGCAGTCGCTCCGTGTCGTCCTGTGCGTCCGCCATGGGGCTGACGACCGGCCGCAGCTGCGTCGCGCAGCGGCTTCGTCTGGGCGCGCCTGCGGCGTAGTGTACACCGGGACGCCTGAGCTCACAGCGTCGCCCCCGCGGTCCCGACACATGGGTCTCAACTCCCCATCCCACAACCGGATGGCCGACGTCCCGTTGCATGTGCGCGCCCCTGCCCCTGCCAACCGACAAGCTCATGCACATGCGCTTGCGTTGGCCTGGACGGGTCCCTTGCTAAGCACTCGCTCTCAATCACACCCCCCCCCCCCACCCCCGCCCAGATCATGACGGGCGAGGTGGGCAAGACCAGCAACACGGCGGAGGAGCTCCTGGCGCTCAAAAAGTACATCGCCAAGTGCAGCCAGGACCAGGAGCGGCTGAGGGAGGCCATTGCGCGGAACAAGGAGAAGGACGACTTCCTCATGGGCCACAGGTGGGTGGGTGGGCCGGTGGGTGGGCGGGAAGAGGAGGGAGAGGAAACACCACCGAGACTGATCTCCGTGCGCCGCGCCATCTCGGTGCCCCGCGCGCAGGCTGCCGATCCCGGACGAGGACCTGGAGGTGGCCATCAAGGCGTACGAGTGGCCGCGCAAGATGGTGGATGTGAGTGTGACCGAGGGCGGGCAGGGCAGGAGTGCGACCCACGGGTCGGGACGGGTAGTACAATGGCCTGGGGATTCGCCGGATGCCATTGTAGAGCGGCCCTAGGGCCCTTAGAGACATCCCCCGCGGCATCTGGCTTGACAAAGAGATGCTCAAGGCCCCTTCCCCACCGGAGCTGACCCGCCGGGAACCAGTCACAGCCTACCACCAGTAGCACACCTACACTTCAACAGACCCGGACTGACTGACCCGCGGGTCGCCCTCCTCGTCCCACACCGGGCCCACTCCAAACCTCCAAACCCCTAAACCCCTAAACCCCAACCCAGGTGATGCGTGAGGCCAACACCAAGGTCAACGGCGAGCACAAGGAGTTCGAGGCGCAGCTCAAGGCGCGGCGCAAGGACTTCGGCGAGTTGCTGGAGGGGTACGCGCGGGAGGTCGAGTCGTACGGCACCAAGAACGAGATCGTCAAGCGCGACCAGATCGCGGGCGAGGTGGGTGCGTGGCGGGAGTTGGCGGCAGGTCGGGTCGGGTTGGGCCTCCGCGGGATGGGGGCATGGGGGGCCAACTTCTTGTGTGGGGTCTGATCCTTCCGCCCCACGCCCCGACCTCGAACCCCCTGCCGCCCTTCTTCACCGCAATCGCGGCCATCACCCCTCGCCCCTGGCCCCGCGCTCCCCCGTCGCCGTCCCCGCCACCTCTTCGCTCCCGTCCCCGTCCCCGCCATCGCCACCTCTCCCGCCTCCGCCCGTCCCCGGCCCCGTCCCCGCCCCCCCCCCCCCCGCCCCGCCACCTCTCCCGCCCCTGTCCCCGGCCCCGCCTCCGCCAACCCCCGCCCCCGCCAACTCCGTCCCCTCGCTCCCCCGCGGACAGGTGACCGAGCTCGCGGAGAAGCTCAAGCAGGCGCAGGTGGAGGCGGACACCATCAACGGCCAGGAGCGGCTCTTTGGCTGGGCGCCCACAAAGTACGGCATCATCGCCAAGCTGGCCGCCACCCTGGAGCCGTACGTCATCCTGTGGACGACCGTGTCGCAGTTCTACGACAAGTTTGCGTCCTGGATGAACGGCCCCTTCTACAAGCTCAACCCGGAGGAGGTTGAGGCGGACACCAATGACGCCTTCAGGTGCGGTTATGGTGGTTATTGTGGTTGTGGTGGTTGCGACCCAGTTGGTGACGGTTAGTCCAGTCCTTGCGTGGTTGGATTTTGGTGCCGCCTGGCGCTGCGCAATCAGTGGGAGGGTAGGGCCGGTTCAGAAGCGAGGCGGGGGGGACGCCGCCTTGCTGTCCTGCCGCCGCCTTTCTCTCGTGCGATGACCGATGGGGTGCGGCCTCGCCCCGGGGTGCCCGCCCTGGTTCTGACCGGCCCGTCGGCCCCCCTTGGATGTCCGCCCCGGTTGTGTGCCGGGCCCCGTCGCCCCTGGGTGTGTGTGTGTCCGGCAGGCGGCTGTACAAGCTGACCAAGGTGTTCAGCGGCAGCACGGGCGCCAGCGAGCAGCGGGATGCGCCGCTGGCGGTGGCGGAGGAGGCCAAGTCGAGGGTGCAGTCCTTCCAGGTACGGCGTCGGGAGGGGAGCTCTCTCGCGGGACGTTCGACGACCCACGGGTCCCTCGGCAATCCGTGGGGAAGTCGCGAACCCGCGACTGGCCCGGCCCTTCACCGCGCATGCACTGCAGCGTCCAGCGCACGCCTCACCTTCGCGTTTGCCTCTCAATGACCCACCCACCCGTCCACCCACCCACCCGTCTGCTAACCCAGCCGCCCACCCACCCACCCACCCGCCCGCCCGCCCGCCTGCCTGCCGCGCAGGAGCACCTGCCGCTCATCACCGCCATCTGCAACCCGGGCCTCCGCGAGCGGCACTGGGCGGCCCTGGCCGATCTGGTGGGCTTCGAGATCAAGCGCGATGAGGTGACCAGCCTCAAGCGCCTGCTGGACTTCGACATCGAGATGCACATCGCGCGCATCTCGGAGGTCTCCGACTCGGCCAGCCGCGAGTGGAGCATCGAGAAGGCGCTGGACAAGATGATGACGGACTGGCAGGGCCTGGCTTTCGAGCTGGGGCCCTGGAAGGAGACGGGTGCGTCGGGCGGCGGGGTGCGGGGCGGGGCGGGGCGGGGCGGGGTGCGGGCAGCGGTTTGTGGGGGGCTAGGGTTTGAGGGGGCTCGGGGCGCGCGGGCCGGGGTCGGATCGGATTGGATCGTGTGGGGTCGAGGGGCTTGTTGGCGTGGGATCAACGGTGCACACCTACCAGGGCAAGCCCCAGCAGCAGGCCCCACCGACTGCGCTTGTGCGTGTGCGTTGTTCACCTCCGATCTCCGTCCGCGCCAAGGGGGAGCACCTACCCACACGAAAGCCGACACAGGTCCTGATGCGCGTGGTCCGCCGCAGGCACCTTCATCCTCAAGGGCGGCCCCGTGGACGAGGCCCTCGGGCTGCTGGACGACCACATCGTGAAGAGCCAGGCCATGTCCGCGTCGCCCTTCGCCAAGCCCTTCATGGACCGGCTGCAGCCGTGGGAGCGTAAGCTCGTGCGCTTCCAGGTGCGGCGGGGTCTGTGTGGCGCGGCCGGGTCTGGCAGCATATATATAATACCAATTTCCTATATTTCCTCCCCTCCACCCTCCACGATTCTTTCTTTTTTCAATTCAAACCCCCGCCACCTGTGGTGTTCATGTGGGTCGTGGCGCTGGTTGCAGGGCCCCTCCTCGCTCCTCTCCCCTTCCACCACCTCTCCTCCTGCCTTGCAACTCCATCACCTCCTCCCCTCTCCTCTCCTCCCCTCTCCTCCCCTCTCCTCTCCTCCCCTTTGCTCCCCCTCACCTCCTCACCTCTCCTCCCCGCCCCCACAGGACATCCTGGACCAGTGGCTCAAGTGCCAGGGCAAGTGGCAGTACCTGGAGCCCATCTTCGGCGCGGAGGAGATCATGAAGCAGATCCCGCGCGAGGGCCAGGCCTTCCGCGACATGGACGGCATCTGGCGGCGCATCATGGACAAGGTCCGCAACCAGCCGCTGATGATGGACGTGGCGGACATGCCGGGGCTGCTGGAGGACCTCATCGCCTGCAACCAGTCGCTGGACGTCGTGGAGAAGGGTGCGCGGGGGGGAGGAGGAGGAAGGGGAGGAGGAGGAGGAGGGGGAGATTGGAGGAGGGGAGGGGAGGAGGTGAGTGTGGAGGTTGGGAGGAGGAGGGGAGGGCATCCTTGAGTTGTGTGGTCCGGGGTTCTGGTCTGTCTGGTTGCGTTGCGCATGGGGCCATGGATGGCGGATTGTCGTCATGGGTGGTACATAGGGCGGGCCTTCCGAGGCCATGCGACTCGCCCCGTGCCGCGACCGCAATCGATGCCGTGCATCGTGCGCCTTGCGGCACGGGCGCGGCGGTGCGAGAGAGTCTTGACCACGGTCCGATCCGCTGTGTGGCGTCCGCAGGTCTGAACGACTTCCTGGACATGAAGAAGACGGCGTTCCCGCGCTTCTTCTTCCTCTCCAACGACGAGGTGCTCGAGGTGAGGTCCGGCGGTGTGGCCGTCGGGACCCCACAACCCATCCCTGAAAAAATTCGAAAGGGTGCCGCTGTAGAAAAGGGAAAGGTAACAAACACAGCGGGCGCCCTCCCGTCCCGGTTGTTTGTCCGGCAGGAAAAGGCAGGCCTGCGGGTCCTCAGGATGTGGGCGTGTTCGGAGGGATAGGGCGGCTGGACGCGAGGCGGGAGGGTAGTTTACGGCTTAGGGCTGGGCTCAAGAAGTTATATGACGTCTGCCTTGCCCGTGCCTGTGTGCGATAGATCCTGTCGGAGGCCAAGGACCCGCTCAAGGTGCAGCCGTTCGTCAAGAAGTGCTTCGAGGCGGTCAAGGAGTTCACCTTTGAGAAGAACGGCGAGATCTCGGGGCTGATCTCCGTCGAGGGCGAGAAGATCCAGTGGATCGAGACCGTCAACCCCGCTGCCACCGGTGAGGCCCTTGGGGCGGCCCCCCGATGCTGCGACAACCCCCCCTTGTAAGGGGTCCACTGCGCGGCCATCTTCACCTGATTTCACGCATGCCTGGTTGCAGCCTCCCCACGGCGCTGCTGCGGCTGCGAAGTGCCGCGGCCTTCGGCCTCCCTGGCCGCACCCCGCCCTCCCTGGCTACAACAAGAATGACGTGCCGCCCTATCCACACGTTTCAGTCCCGGGTGCCCCGGGGAGGGGGGCGCCGCTCTCGCCCTGACGCAACCGGCCCTCCCCTGAGCTCCACCGGTGCGCCCCTGGTTTGTGCGCCCCTCGGCACGGCCTGCACGGCCTGCAGGCGCCGTGGAGAAGTGGCTGCTGGACTCAGAGAGCTGCATCCGGCGCACGCTGCACAAGATCGCGGGCGACGCGCTGGAGGCGTACGCGCGCTCCGACCGCAGCCGCTGGATCCTGGAGTGGCCGGGGCAGATCGTGCTCAACTGCAGCCAGGTGGGGCCCCGGGGTGGCGATGTTGGTGCAGAGGTTCGTGCTCAACTGCAGCCGTGTTGAAGCCGCGGACGGACCGGCCCCCGGGGGACCGTGGGAACGAGGGTCTGTGTGTGTGTGTGTGTGTGTGTGTGTGTGGGTGGCTGCGCATGCGCCGGCATGGATGGCCCGCCGGGGCCTGGGCTCTCCACCACCTGCGAACCAGCAGCTTCACCCACTCGCCCTTGCTCCTCAGACTGCCGCCTCCGCACCACACATCCCGCTCCCACACGCCTCCCTCCCTTTCCCCCTCGCGCCCTTACCGCACACACCGTATCGGCTGTTGGGTTGGTTCGGTCGGGTTCGGGTTCGGGCGGGTTGCCTCGCTAAGCCGCGCACTCGCCCCCACTCTTAACGCACTCGCCCTCAACGCACTGCGACCGGCGCCCTCTCTCACGCACCCGCTCGCGCCGACGCACTCGCGCCGCCACATCCGGTACCTGGGCCTGGGCGGTTATGGGTGGGCTTCTTGTTGAACACCCGGTATCTGGTACGTTTCTCGCGCCCACGCACTCGCGCCACCACATGCGGTACCTGGGCCTCGCGCCTCGCGCCTCGCGCCGGCAGGTGTACTGGACGCGCGAGGTGACGGAGGCCATCCGCACGGGCGGCAGCCGCGGCCTGGCCACCTACGCGGACCGCTGCACGCTGGAGCTCAACAAGATCGTGAACCTGGTGCGCGGCCAGCTGGCCTCTCTGGAGCGCGCCACCTGCGGCGCGCTGGTGGTCATCGACGTGCACGCGCGCGACGTGGTCGCGGCCATGGCCAAGGACGGCGTGGAGGACGCGCGCGACTTCAAGTGGGAGAGCCAGCTGCGGTACTACTGGGAGTTCAACGAGCTGCCGCCCTCGGGTGAGGGGGTCGCGGGGCCTCGCCCACCGCCCGCGCGGTGTGCTGCTGGGGGCGCGTGCTGCTCGGCGCGTGCTGACACCTCAACCTTCTGGGGAGACGCGCCTGGGCTGTGCGCGTGTGTGTTCTTAGCGAGAACAACCCCGCCCGCCCGAATCACCCAGGGCGTGTGCGTGCATTAAGGAAGCGGGTGTGTGTGTGTGAGTGTGTGTGCCAGCGAAGTAGACCCACTGGAACCGACAAGACATTACCCGCCGCTGCGCTTTGTTTTGACGGCCGTTGATGCCGCCTGGGGCTCCGGCCCTCTCCCATCTCAGGTAGGCGTGTCATGCCGCGTTACTGGCTCGTCGGGTATCACGTCTGTATCGCACCAACACTCGCCCCCGGTGCCGCCCCTCTCTCCGGCGCCCTCTCCCTCCCCCTTCCTCGCCCCCCCCTTCCCTCCCGCCCCCCCCGCTGTTCCATCCGCAGGTGTGCACCCTCAGGAGACACTGGTGGTGCGCATGATCAACGCGGAGGCGCTGTACGGCTACGAGTACCTGGGGAACAGCGGCCGCCTGGTCATCACGCCGCTGACGGACAGGTGGGCATACCGGTACCGCAGCGTCCATCCCTTGGAACCCGCACAAACTACCGCCATCTGGGTTCTGGTTTCTGGGCGGGCGTCTCATTAAACTACCGTCATCGCATTCGCCGTGTCGCACCATCACCTTCGCGGTCTGATAATGTCTCTTGTAGCAGCGACCCTAAAGCTTGCAAGGTGCCTGCTGCGTTGTGGGACAAACGCACCGCACTCCCACGGCCACCTCACCACCTCAACACCCCACTACGGTACATCCCGTACTGTACGGCATGCACCGTACAGGTGCTACCGTACACTGATGGGCGCCATCCACATGAACCTGGGCGGCGCGCCCGCGGGCCCCGCCGGCACCGGCAAGACGGAGACCACCAAGGACCTGTCCAAGGCGCTGGCCATCCAGTGCGTGGTGTTCAACTGCTCCGACGGCCTGGACTACAAGGCCATGGGCCGCTTCTTCAAGGGCCTGGCCTGCAGCGGCGCCTGGGCCTGCTTCGACGAGTTCAACCGCATCGAGCTGGAGGTGCTGTCGGTGGTGGCGCAGCAGGTGGGTGACGGCGGTGGGAGGGGCCACCTTTCACCCCCGCCCTCGACCAGGTCCTGACCACCGTCTGTTCTCCTCTCATCGCCCGATCCCGCCATCCACACCCCCACCCCTCGACCATAGAATGTCTACCAATTTCCTACAAACCCCCCGTCCAGGTCCTGACCATCGTCCGCGCCAAGGCGCTCAAGGTGAAGACGTTCATGTTTGAGGGCAGCGAGATCCGGCTGGTGCCCACCTGCAACACCTTCATCACCATGAACCCCGGATACGCGGGCCGCTCCGAGCTGCCGGACAACCTCAAGGTGCGGGCGGGCGGGGGACGGGGACGGGGACGGGGACGGGGACGGGGACGGGGACGGGGACGGGGGCGGGGGCGGGGGCGGGGACGGGGACGGGGACGGGGGACGAGGGCAGCTCTGCCGGCTGCTCTGGGGCTGTTGCGGGGAAGTGGTGCCGTGGCCGCGGAACCACAAACACGTGGCACTACATAGTCGTGGCTGGCTGCAGGGACCACCCCAATGCATGTCGCGCAACCGCCCCACCATCCCGCGCCGCAAACCCGCGCCGCTCTCCCCGCGCCGCAAACCCGCCCGCCCGCCCGCTTCGTCCCCGCACCCGCCAGGCCCTGTTCCGCGACGTGGCCATGATGGTGCCCGACTACGCCATGATCTCGGAGATCATCCTGTACAGCTACGGCTACCTGGAGGCGCGCGCCATGGCCCGCAAGCTGGTGCAGACGTACCGGCTGTGCTCGGAGCAGCTGTCCAGCCAGGACCACTATGACTACGGTGAGCGTGTGGGGGGACAGGGAAGGGGCGGGGACGGGGCGGGGCGGGGCACGACTGCCTGGTTTTGTGGGGTCTGGAGAGAGGGGGCGGGCAGGGGTATAGGAAATTGGTAGACAAATTCAAACTGCGGGACTTGCAGGGGTGGGGCACAAGCGTCTGGCTTTGAGGGGAGGCCAGGGAAGGGGCGGGCATGTAGGGGGTTGCACCTAGCACAGCCATACCGTGCTTTGACCGCGTGGCAAAAAGGTGTCAAGGGCGTTTGCGGTTTGTGCCCGTGCCCACCTTGCCGGTGTTCGCACGTGGTACCTCTGCCCCTCCACCCCCGCTCCGATGCGGCATCACGCATCAGCATCTCAAAGATCGGTTGCGGCTTGTGTGCGGCTATTTCGCCCGGTGCTCTGACGTGCAACTACGGTAACTGTCCCTGTCCGATATCGCACCCGCCCAGGCATGCGTGCCGTGATGAGCGTGCTGCGCGCCGCCGGCAACCTCAAGCGCGTCTTCCCCGACTCGGCGGAGGACGTGCTCATGCTGCGCGCCATCAACGACGTGAACCTGCCCAAGTTCCTCGACCAGGACGTGCCGCTCTTCAACGGCATCCTCTCGGACCTCTTCCCCGGCGTCGCGCTGCCCGTCGTCGACTACGACCACCTCGTCGCGGCCATCAAGGACAACTGCGCGCGCGCCAACCTGCAGGCGCTCGACTCGTTCATCGTCAAGATCATCCAGCTGTACGAGATGATCATCGTACGGCACGGGCTGATGCTCGTCGGCCAGTCGTTCGGCATGAAGACGTGCGCGTACCGCGTCCTTTCGGCCGCGCTGTCGGACCTGCACGCCAAGGGGCTCAACAAGGAGTTCAACACCAAGTTCTACGTGCTGAACCCCAAGAGCATCACCATGGGACAGCTGTACGGCGCGGAGGATCCCGTGTCGAAGGAGTGGACGGACGGTGTGCTGGCGGTGATCTTCCGCAACACGGCGCGTGACACATCGCCGGACCGCAAGTGGGTCATCTTTGACGGCCCCGTGGACGCGATCTGGATCGAGAACATGAACACGGTGCTGGACGACAACAAGAAGCTTTGCCTCAACAGCGGCGAGATCATCGCCATGCAGGTGCGCGGGTGTTTGAGGCGGGTGCGTCTTGATGGGCAGGTCGTGATGGGCAGGCAGCCAAGGGGAGTGAAGCTTGTGGGTTACAAAGAAACAGCCCAGACACACAGGGAGTGAAGCTAGTGGGTGACGCGGCGGCGATGCCCGTGATGGGCGATGGGCGCCGCGGCGATGATGCAAGAGCTTTAGTCGGGCTGGAGGGAATGATGGCAGGAGGGGTGGCGATCGGGTCGGCCACGTCAGCCGACCAGTACTGCAAGAGGTCCTCCATCCTCCATTAGGACGGGAACCGGCATCCCCCGCGCGGGCGGCAGCGGGAAGGCCGACCAACTCGGCCCGTTTCGCTTTCACACACCCCCTGCCTAACTGCCGTATGCATGCGCGCGCGCCCCTTTGCCACCTCTGCTCTCCTCCGCCGCCCGCGTCCTAATCCGCGCTCTCGCAGGGCCTTATGAACATGATCTTCGAGGTGCAGGACCTCGCGGTGGCGTCCCCCGCCACCGTGTCCCGCTGCGGCATGGTCTACGTGCAGCCCGCGCTGCTGGGCTGGCGCCCCGTGGTCCTGTCCTGGCTGCACAAGCTGCCGTCCGCGGTGTCGTCGGGCCTGAAGCTGCAGCTCATCGCGCTCTTCGACTGGCTGGTGCCGCCCATGCTGCGAGTGGCGCTCAAGCTGGTGCGCAGCCCGCAGCCCATGCAGGACATCAACCTGGTCTGCTCGCTGATGCGGCTGATGGAGTGCCATCTGGACGAGTTCCGGAGCGATCTGCCCGCGGCGGCGGCTCCGCCGGCTCCGCCGGCGGGCGCCGCCTCCGGCGGCGGCGCCGGCTCCGCCGGCGCTGCCGCCTCCGGCGGCAGCCCCGCCGTCAACATCAAGGAGCTGACGGACCAGCAGCTGTCGACGCTGCTGCAGGGCTGCTTCCTGTTCTCGCTTGTGTGGAGCCTGGGCGCGCTGACGGACGGCGAGGGCCGGCCGCGGTTCGACAGCCACCTGCGCAAGGTGCTGGCGCACGACCCCGCGCCCGAGGTGGCGCCCTTCGTTGCGGCCGGCAGCTCCCAGAAGGTGGTGGCGCCCTTCCCGGAGGGCCGCACGGTGAGCGCCGCGCCTCCCCCTACCCCCCTTTACCCTCAATTCTGAGAACCTTCAATTCCGATCCGAGCGCAACAGCGGCTGGCCTCCCCTTGCGCAGACCAGCCGGCTTCTGCCTCCTGGCCCCCGGCGCCCCACCTTGTCCATCTCCCAGCGCCGATTTCACTGTTCTGGCTCCGCAGTGCTGACCTTCCACGCCCCCGTCCCGTCCCGTCCCGTCCCGTCCCCGACGCCTCATTCCCATCTCATCCCTGTCCGCCCGCATCCAATGCTCCCTTCCATTCACACACACACCCTTGGGGCCAGGTGTACGAGTACATGTTCGACAAGTCGCGGCTCAAGTGGATACCCTGGCTGGATACCATCGAGAGCCGCGCGCTGGACGTGGAGGCCGAGTACACCACCATCATCGTTCCCACCGTGGACACCGTCCGGTACACCTACCTGCTGGACAAGCTGGTGACGCACCACATGCACTGCCTGTTCGTCGGACCCACGGGTCAGTCGGGCTGCGATGCGACAGGCCACGGACCGCGTGTTTGCGATGTGCGGCGTTTTTTAAATGTGATTTGATGTGATGGCCCGTCGGGGGGGGGGGGCGTGAGGCAGTCGGCGGCGCAGCATTTCTTTCTTTTCGGGGTATTTGCTGATCACATGCTGCTCTGTGGCCGTGCATCCCCGTTCACCCCTGCGTGCCGCAGGCACGGGTAAGACGGCCTACGTGAAGCGGCACCTGCAGGAGGGGCTGCCCGACACGTTCAACAACATGCTCATGACGTTCTCGGCGCAGACCAGCGCCAACATGACGCAGGTGGGGTGGTGGGCAACGAACAGCGCAGGGGCCGCGCGGGAAAAGAAGAGGGCGTTTGGACAGATGGATACCCAACCCCGGCCAGCTCTGGGATTGCTTGCGCCGTAGCTCCTCCGTGTGTTTGCTCCCCGCTCTGCAGCCCCGCCCTCGGGCAGGCTTCATGGGTCGAGTCTCTGTGCGGCTTGCAGACCCGGGTTCGAACCCGTCACCTCCCACTTGATTCACTCCCTGACCCCATTGCCACGTTCCGCGCCTCTCCTCTTCCTCCCATTCCCCAATTCGCCCCTTCCCGACTCATCTCCCTTCGCCCCTGAGCCCTCCCCGACCCATGTAATCCCCTGCGACAGGACATCATCGACGGCAAGATGGACAAGCGGCGGCGTGGCGTGTACGGCCCCCCGCAGGGCAAGCACATGGTCATCTTCGTGGACGACCTCAACATGCCGCAGGTGGAGGAGTACGGCGCGCAGCCGCCCATCGAGCTGCTGCGCCAGTTCATGGACCACGGCGGTTGGTACGATCGCAAGGAGCTCACGCTGCGCAAGCTGGTGGACGTGCACTTCGTGGCGGCGATGGGGCCCCCCGGCGGCGGCCGCAACACCGTCACCAACCGCTACCTGCGCCACTACTCGGTCATCAGCCTCACGGCCTTCGACTCGGACAACCTCAGGTGGGGTCGGCGGGCGGCCGTGGGCATGGGGCCGTGGGCGTTGGGCCGTGGGCGGTGGGCCGTGGGCGGTGGGCGTTAGGCCGTGGGCGTTAGGCCGTGGGCGTCGGGCCGTGGGCGGTGGACCGTGGGCGGTGGGCCACGACACGACGGACCGATGGTGGGTTCGGAGGCACGCGCTTGGGCGGCTTGGCGGGCGCCATGATGGAGCGTACTGAGCTTAGCTCCCAGCTCGCAGGCCCCAGCTCCCAGCTTAGCTCCCAGCTCTGCCCCTGGCTTCAACGCGCAGAGCGACTGTCATGGGGGCAGCGCCTTTACGGGCCGAGTGTACGGCGGACCTGTACACGGTATCCTGTAGGGGCCGCTGACACCACACAGCGAGGCGCTCCGCTGCTGACGTTCCTGTTTGCCCCGCCCTGCTTGGCCGTCCCCCACCGTCCCGCGTTCTCGCCGTCCGTCCGTCCTCCCGTCCTTCCGTCCGCCCTGCTCCCGCGGCGGGTTTTATCTAACCCTAAACCCTGCTCCCGCGGCGGGTTTTATCTAACCCTAAACCCTGCTCCCGCGGCGGGTTTTATCTAACCCTAAACCCTGCTCCCGCGGCGGGTTTTATCTAACCCTAAACCCTGCTCCCGCGGCCCGCAGCACCATCTTCTCCGCGCTTGTGGACTGGTGGTTCAAGAAGTACAACTACCAGGCGGGCGGCGTGTCGCGGCTGGCGCGGCCGCTGGTGGCCGCCTCCCTGGAGATGTACGGCCTAGCGCAGAAGGAGCTGCTGCCCACGCCCGCCAAGAGCCACTACACGTTCAACCTACGCGACGTGTCCAAGGTGTTCCAGGTGCGCTGCGCGGCGCCGTGTGGGAGATCTCCCGTGTCTCTCCCGTATCTCTCTGTATTTGTGTTTAACGAGAAGCACGCCCGGACCACCCAGGTGCAAGATACTCGCCAGCGCACCTGCAACGAACTACGGAACTAACCACGCGCCACTGTGTGTGCTGTGTGCTGTGTGCTGTGCAGGGCATCACCAAGGCCGCCGGCGCGGTGGAGGACAACCTGTCCATGGTCCGCCTCTGGACGCACGAGGTGTTGCGCGTCTTCTACGACCGCCTCGTAGACGACAGCGACCGCGTGTGGATGGGCCAGACGCTGTCCGGCCTGGCCGAGCGGCACTTCAAGGAGAAGTTCAACCGCGTGCTCAACCTGGAGGGCAGCGCGGAGGTCCCCCCCGACACCATGCTCACCGCGCTGCGCTCGCTGGTCTTCGCGGACTTCATGATCCCGGGCGCCGACCCGCGGGTCTACACCGAGGTCAAGGACCAGGCGGCGCTGCAGCGCGTGGTGCAGGACTACCTGGCGGACTTCAACGCGACGTCGAAGAAGCCCATGAACCTGGTGATCTTCCAGTTCGCGCTGGAGCACATCTCGCGCATCTGCCGCATCATCACCAGCCCCGGCGGCAACGCGCTGCTGGTGGGCGTGGGCGGCAGCGGCCGGCAGTCGCTCACGCGGCTGGCGGCGTTCATCGAGGAGTACGAGGTGTTCCAGATCGAGATCAGCAAGACGTACTGCAAGACGGAGTGGCACGACGACCTCAAAAAGGTCCGAGTGCGCCGCGTCCTGTTTTGTTTTGTGTCCCGCAGTGCCGTACGGCAATTTACCGTACCGTACCGTACCGGACGGTGCTGCGGCGGGGTTTGGGCTTCCTGCTCTGCTTGCACGGTGTGCGTACCACCGGCCTTGCACATATGTATCCAGCCCGCCCGGGGGTAATCCTGTCCACTTCGGTGGGTGTTGAACTTTGAGAAAAAAACCAGAAACGAACCCGGGCACATCCAGAAATACTCAGAATACTTACGTGGCGAGGTGAATACTTCTGCGCGTGCGTGGTGTCTATGCTGTCTGGCTGGTTGGCTGGCTGGCTGCTGCCGGTCAACTCAGCGGTGCCTGCCCATCTGCTTGTCTGTGAATCCGACCCTGTATGTCCGTCTGTCCGTCTGTCCATCTGATGTGGTGGCCCGACAGGTGCTGCGCATGGCCGGCGAGGCCAACAAGCGGGTCGTGTTCCTGTTCAGCGACACCCAGATCAAGGAGGAGAGCTTCGTGGAGGACATCTCTAACCTGCTCAACACCTACGAGGTGCCCAACCTCATGCAGGTGCGTATGGCCAAGCTGTGTACTGTCGTACAGCTGTACAGCACTAGGGTACGACGGGGGAACGCTTTGTGCCGGGTTGTCTCGGCGCAGTGTTTGCTCTGCTGGTTGCTTTCCATCCCCTAGACCGCCTCGGATGCGGCATCCTGCGGCATCCTGCGGCAACCGACCAGCCAGGCAGCCGTCTGTCGACAGTGATGTCTGCGAGCCATCTCATCCCGACTCTATTAAGAGTTCAAGGTTGCTGAGGTTGGACCCCTGGTTTCCTTCTTTCGCGTTGCAACCCATTCTCCCTTTCAGTCCCCTTGCAACCCCTCCCCGTTCCCATTCCTCCCATTCCTCCCATTCCTCCCATTCCTCCCATTCCTCCCATTCCTCCCATTCCTCCCATTCCTCCCATTCCTCCCATTCCCCTCCTCCCGGACCCGCCCGCCTGCAGTCGGGTGACCTGGTGGCCATCTTTGAGAACATCCGACCCAGGGCCAAGGCGGCGGGCATGGACGGGGGGCGCACGCAGCTGTACAACTTCTTCGTGCAGGAGGTAGGGCGAGGGGTTTTCATGCTGGCAGGCAGAGATTGCGGGCCCGGCCGCTCGCTGTGCTTGTTTGGTTTGGTCAGTTCTGTTCTGCCTGCCGGAACACCTCCTGTCGCCGCGGGCGCCCCCGCCCCTTCTCTCCCCCCGCCGCCTCCGCGGTCTCATCACCCTCCTCGTCTGCCCAGCTTGGGCCCCCCGCCCCCGTGTCTTTCCCCCCGCGCTGCACTGCACGTCCTGTAATCGGCGCGTTTCGCCCGCCCACACCTCCCTCCTCGTCCGCCCCTCCTCGTCAACCCGCCCCTCCTCGTCCGCCCGCCCGGCAGGTCCGGCGCAACATGCACATCGTGCTGTCCTTCAGTCCTGTGGGCGACAGCTTCCGGGAGCGCCTCCGCAAGTTCCCCTCGCTCGTCAACTGCACCACTATCGATTGGTGGGTTAGGGGCTGGTGGGGCGGGTCCCGGGTGGGTGCGGGCGCGCCACACAGCTCTCCGGGCTCACCCCGGTTGCCGCGTACAGCCGCTGTGAGCCGCCTGTAGCACGTCGGCTGTGGGATATGATATGGCATGTATGCGGGCCCGCGGTAACGTTCATTCGTTCATGTCCGTCCGTCCGCTTCCCTCCCCTCCTCCCTCCCTCCTCCCCTCCTCCCCTCCTCCCCCCTCCTGCTTCCCCTCTCAGGTTCACCAAGTGGCCGACCGACGCGCTTCACACGGTGGCCCAGAGCTTCCTGGCCAACCTGGTGGGGATTGAGGAGCGCGTGTCCACGCAGCTGCCCGGCCTGTGCGTCATGTTCCACCAGTCTGTGCAGGTGAGGGGCGGCGGGCAGGCGGCCAGGGGGCAGGGCGGGGTGTAGGAAATTGGTGGACAGGCAGGGGAGGAAGACAGGGGGCCGAAAGGGGAGAGGAGAGGAGGTGAAAGGGGGATTCGGACGGGGGCAGGCAAAGCGGGTGTGTGAGGGCGTGTGGCGCTTTAGGTGATTGGGGAGTGATTGAGCCCGATATACCGAAGGAGCTGACGCGAACGATTATGAGTTTATGACCGACCGACCACGGCTGTGGAAGCGTATTTCACATGAACCGTCTCGGTTCGAAACCCGCCATCCGCTTGCGTGTTTTTGACGCCATCCCGCTCCTCCCCTCTCCCTCTCCCTGCCCGCAGGCCCTGACGGACCGGTACCTGGCTGAGGCCCGGCGGTACTACTACGTGACGCCCACCTCCTACCTGGAGCTGCTGCTCAGCTACAAGAGCCTGCTGGCCAAGCGGCAGAGCGAGGTCATGACCGTCAAACGGAGATACGAGGTGAGGCGGACGGGAGGGAGGACGGCGGTGCCCGTAGGAGCCCGAAGGTTGCCGTGGGCTGTGCGGCGGGGGCTGCTGCTGCTGCGGCGGCTGCTGCTGCGGCGGCGGCGGGTTGCTGGTGCTGCAAAGGTGCCCGAAGGTGGCCGTGGGCTGTGTTGCGCGGGCTGCTGCTGCTGCTGCTGCGGGGGGCGGGTGCTGAATGGGGTCCGGGCGCGAGAACGCCTCGGGCCGCGATATGGCTCTAGGGTTCGGGCCTCAACGACTGAGCCCCCACGTGCCCCCTCCTCCCCTCGTCGCCACCGCCACCGCCGGCGCAGATCGGTCTGGAGAAGCTGCAGCTGACGGAGGAGAGCGTGACGGGCATGAAGGAGGAGCTGATCGCGCTGCAGCCGCAGCTGGAGGAGAGCACGCGGCAGACGGCGGCGGCCATGGAGGTCATCAGCAAGGAGAGCGTGGAGGCCGACAAAGTCAAGCAGGTGCGGCGGCGGGCGCTGCGGTTTGGCTGCGGCGCGCGCTGCCGTCTTACCTTCAGCGGCCCCTAGCCGCCCTCTGACCTGCCTTGCCCGAGCTAAGGTGTTTCTTTGTTTCTTCCGCACTTGAAGTGCCTTCCTTGACCCTGCCCTGCCCTGCCCACACGCCACTGCGCCGATGCGGCCTCCCTTACCGTCGGCTGTCCTGCACCCATGGCCCATCCTTTTGCTTGTGTGGTGATTGCCGGCCCAGCCGGCCCAAGCCATTTCTGCAGTTTTGGGCCGGCAACCACCCCACAGGGATGCCGTCTCGCATCATCGCAACACATGCACATTAGATGCTGTGCAGGCGACCCCACCACCGCGTCCTTCCCCGTCCCCTCGCCTATCAGTATCCCCCTCGCCGTCTCTCCCCTCCCCTCCGCTACTGCACAGGTGGTTTCCAAGGAGGAGGCGGTGGCCAGCGCCGAGGCCGCCACCGTCAAGGCCATCAAGGACGAGTGCGAGAACGACCTGCAGGAGGCGCTGCCCGCGCTGGAGGCGGCCATCTCGGCGCTCAACACGCTCAAGCCGGCGGACATCACGGAGGTCAAGGGCATGAAGAGCCCGCCCGGGGGCGTGCGCCGAGTGCTGGAGGCCATCTGCATCATGAAGGGTGCGGGCTCTTGGGAGGGGGAGAGGGGAGGGGAGGGGATTTCGCTGTCGTTATTGAGGAAGGAGGGGAAAGGAGCGGGTGCAGGGGCCGTGTAGGGTGTGTGCGGGGCGTGTGCAGGGCGTGTATTGGTGTCTGAATGTGTGACAGTCGCTGCTGCCCCGTGCACTCCGCCATCCCCCTTCCCCCCTTACGTTCACGTGCACACCCCTGCAGCCCACCCAGCCACCCAGCCACCCACCCACCCACCCACCCACCCACCCACCCACCCACCCACCCACCCACCCACCCACCCACCCACCCACCCACCCACCCACCCACCCACCCACCCACCCACCCACCCACCACCCACCCACCACCCACCCACCCACCCACCCACCCACCCACCCACCCACCCACCCACCCACCCACCACCCACCCACCCACCACCCACCCACCCACCACCCACCCACCACCCACCACCCACCCACCCACCCACCCACCCACCCACCCACCCACCCACCCACCCACCCACCCACCCAGCCACCCACCCACCCACCCAGCCACCCTGTAAGGACGAAGGCCTTACAGAATATAAATACCCTAGCTAGAACGCTGGTGCCCAGCATCTATCCGCGGAGGCCTTTTCCAAAGTCCGTCCTCACCCACCCACCCACCCACCCACCCGCTCCTGGCCGCGCGTGTGCGCAGGGGTGCGGCCGGTCCGTATGAAGGACACCAACACAGGCCGCATGGTGGACGACTACTGGGAGGCCTCCAAGAAGATGCTCATGGAGTTTGACTTCTTGGACTCGCTCAAAAAGTACGACAAGGACCACATCGCGCCCGAGGTGATCCAGAAGATCCGGCCCTTCGTGCAGGACCCCGACTTCCAGCCCAAGGTCATCGAGAAGGTGTGGGCAGACGGGGGGAAAGGGAAAGGGAAAGGGGTTCTGTGTTTTTTTGTGTGTGTGTGTTTGTGTGTGTGCATGAGATTTTAGGAGGAACCCCCCCGACCGAGCCCAGGTGCAGATATGCTTTCTGGCTTCCCTCACTCCCGAGTAACCCCTCCCTGGTCCCGGTCCCGGCCCTGGCCCTGGCCCTGATCCCGGCCCTGACCCCAGCGCCAACCCCGACCCTGACCCCGACCCTGACCCTGACCCTGACCCCGACCCCGACCCCGACCCCGACCCCGACCCCGGCTCTCTTCCTGGTCGCCGCAGCAATCGCTGGCGTGCGCCGGCCTGTGCTCCTGGGTGATCGCGATGGAGAAGTACGACAAGGTGATCAAGGAGGTGGAGCCCAAGCGCCAGAAGCTGCGGGAAGCTGAGGGGCAGCTGGAGGTGGTGATGGGCGCCCTGCGCGCCAAGCAGGCGGAGCTCAAGGTGGTCATGGACAAGCTCGCCAGGCTGGACGCCGACCTGCAGGTACGGCATTCGTACGGCGGTAGTACGGCGTCTGAAGGTGGTAGGGTGGGGGCAGGGGTAGGGGTAAGGGGTAAGGGGCAGGATCAAGGGTTGAAGGGGCAGGGGCGGATTCGCCTGCGTCTGGACGCCGAGGAAGGCAGGGCCAAAACTCGAAGAGAGAGAGTCAAATGTCTGAAAAATCGAGTAGTGGCGGCGCGGTCCCCTAGACAGGCGCACCCCAAGCCCCCCCACCTCCGACCCCACCTGACCTGAGTGCTCGCCGTGGACGAACGGAACGGCCTCCCCCCCTTCGCCCTTCGCCCTTCGCCCCCTCGCCCCCTTCGCGGCCCGCCCCCCACGGCCTGACCTCCCCAGGACAAGAAGCGGCGCAAGGAGAAGCTGGAGCACGATGTGCACATGTGCACCGTCAAGCTGGAGCGCGCCGAGAAGCTGATCAGCGGGCTGGGCGGCGAGAAGAGCCGCTGGACCACGGCGGCGCGCAGCCTGGGCGAGCAGTACGTCAAGCTCACGGGCGACGTGCTGCTGGCGGCGGGGCAGATCGCGTACCTGGGGCCCTTCACGGCCATGTACAGGTGGGTGGGTGGGTGGGCTGGGTGTGTGCGCGGGCGAGAGGCCGCTGACTTGCGCGGGCTGGGAACGCAGAAGAGGCCCGGGGTGTGGCAGCCGACGTCCCCGGGTGCCGGGGTCTGGGATACAGTGCCGGCGTGGCCGTGTCGGCAGCCGGCGAGCGGCGCTGGGGCTATACATCTCCCCGCCGCCGCCGCCTCCCTTGCCCATCCCATTCCATAAACAGAAACACACATCGCAAACCCATGGCCCCCACCTCCCCGCCCTCCCCCCTCCCCGCCCTCCCCCCTCTAACCCCTACGGCAGCTGAACTCCAACGCGCCATCCAGCATCCGCAGCTGGTCCTGCTGCTGCAGTCGATGCAACTCCCACCCCACCCCGCCCCGCCCCCTTTCCCCCCTGCAGGTCCAACGTGCTGGGTCAGTGGGTAGCCGCCTGCCAGAGGAGCGGCGTGCCCTGCAACGACCGCTTCAAGCTGGAAACCGTGCTGGGCGACCCGGTCAAGATCCGGCAGTGGAACATCTGGGGGCTGCCCAAGGACGACTTCTCGACCGAGAACTCCATCGCTATCGACCAGGGCCGCCGATGGCCGCTGTGCATCGACCCGCAGGGCCTGGCCAACAAGTGGATCCGCAACATGGAGAAGGAGGCGGGGCTGCAGGTCATTAAACTGTCGGACGCCAACTACCTGCGCACGCTGGAGAACGCGATCCAGTTCGGCAAGCCGGTGCTGCTGGAGAACGTGATGGAGTCGCTGGACGCCTCCCTGGAGCCGCTGCTGCAGAAGCAGACGTTCAAGCAGGGCGGCGCGATGTGCATCCGGCTGGGCGACGCCACCGTCGAATACTCGGAGGACTTCAAGTTCTACATGACCACCAAGCTCCGAAACCCGCACTACACGCCCGAGCTGTGCACCAAGGTGCGCGTGACGCCCCGTCCAGGGCCTAGTACCCGCCCCCCCCCCCCGATATACCCCGTGCCCCGTCCTCCGTAACCCCCTATGCTCCGTACCCCGCACCCGGGTTCCCTACCCCCCTCTACCCTACCCCCCCCCCTGGCGCCCATCGTTACCCGCCGCGACGTGTGCAGGTGAGCCTGCTCAATTTCATGACCACCCCCGAGGGTCTTGAGGACCAGCTGCTGGGCATCGTGGTGGCCAAGGAGCGGCCCGACCTGGAGGAGGAGAAGAACAAGCTGATCCTGGTGGGCGCGGAGAACAAGAAGCGGCTCAAGGAGATCGAGGACGAGATCCTGCGGGTGCTGTCCAGCAGCGAGGGCAACATCCTGGAGGACGAGGAGGCGGTCAACATCCTGCAGGTGGGGGTGCGGGTTGGGGGGAGAGAAGGCCAAGCGTGGATATGGGGTTGGGGTTGGGGTTGGGGGCGCACCCGATAAAGGAATACTTGCGTGGCGAGGGGTACGCGGGTACATGCATGGCAGTAGAAAACCTCGGCCAACCTCCCCTCGCGCCATGACACCCCCTCCCCCGCCCGCAGTCGTCCAAGGTGTTGTCTGACGAGATCAGCGAGAAGCAGCAGGTGGCGGACGTGACGGAGGCCAAGATCGACGAGGCGCGCGCGGGCTACAAGCCCGTGGCTCACCACTCGAGCCTCCTCTACTTCTGCGTCACCGACCTGGCCAACATCGACCCCATGTACCAGTACTCGCTGCGCTGGTTCGTTGACCTCTTCGTGCGCGCCATCGCCGACAGCCAGCGCTCCGACGACCTGGAGGACCGGCTGCAGCTGCTCAACAGCCACTTCACGTACTTCCTGTACCAGAACGTGTGCCGGTCGCTGTTCGAGAAGGACAAGCTGCTGTTCGCGTTCGTGCTGGCGAGCAAGCTGGCGATGGACGAGCACCGGATGGCGGCGGAGGAGCTGCGGTTCATGCTGACGGGAGGTGAGGGGTGAGGGGTGGCGGGGTGAGGGGTGGCGGGGTGAGGGGTGACGGGTTAAATTGAAAACATTAAAGAAACCCGAAACGAGGGTGAGGGATGGCGGGGGCGGGTCATGTGGGTTGTGTGGGTTTTTGTGTTGTTCGAGTTTGAGATGGCTTGGGGCGGCGCGAGGCTGGGGGTTAAGGCGGGCCAGGCGGGGACGGGAGGGGCGGGACGAGGCCTGTTGTGGTGTGCCTTTCGCCATTCCTCCTCCACTCATTCCTCCTCCACAACTACGTCGCGTGTGCCCCCCCACGGAATGCACCCTTCCCCATAAACCCCACGTTCGCACATTCCAATCCAAACCCCCAACCCAACCCGCTCACGATTGCTCGCATCTGCTTCGCGCTGACGACCCGTCAACCACGATGAATCGAACCCACGCTGTGTTGTAGACCTGCGACACGAAGACACAGCCACCCACCCTAGACACGGCCCGCCCACGTCACTGTGTTTGTTTTTCTTTTGCGCGCAGGCGTGGCCATGGGCGACCTGCCGCTGAACAACCCCGCCCCCGACTGGATCAGCGACCGCATGTGGGGCGAGGTGTGCCGCGCCTCCGCGCTGCCCGCCGCGCCGCTGTGGAAGGACCTGGCGGCGAACCTGGCGGCGGAGCCGGCCGCCTGGAAGCGCATCTACGACTCCCTGGAGCCGCACCTGGAGCCGCTGCCGGAGCCCTGGCACAGCCGCCTGGACCCCTTCCAGCGCATCATGGTGCTGCGGACGCTGCGGTGCGTGGGGCCGTGTGTGGCTGTGTGTGTTTAGAGAGAAAGAACCCGCCCAACCCAGCCCAGATACTCGCTGTGTGTGTCTATGTTCTTGTGTTATTAGACAGGCAGAGCAGTGGTGTGTAAAAGATAAGTGGTGTGTGTGTGTGTGTTTTTAATGAGAAACCCGCCCAGAACCGCCCGGACCGAACCTTCGACGCCCTTCCCTTTCCCGCCCCGCCCTCCTCCCCGCCGTCCCTTCCCTCCCTTCCCTCCTCCCCACCCACCAGACCCGACAAGCTGATCCCCGCGCTGACGCTCTTCGTGGCGGACACCATGGGCAAGCGCTTCGTGGAGCCCATGCCCTTCGCCATCGAGCCCTCCTTCAACGACTCCTCCGCCACCTCGCCGCTCATCTTCGTGCTGTCGCCCGGATCCGACCCCATGGCGTCGCTGCAGATGTTCGCCGACGACAAGGGCATCCGCATGGAGTCCGTCAGCCTGGGCCAGGGGCAGGGGCCCATCGCGCAGCGCTGGATCGAGCAGGGCATGGCGGAGGGCTTCTGGGTGGTGCTGCAGGTAACGCCAACTTGCCGTACCCGTGCTGTGTCGTACCCGTGCCGTGCCGCGCACCCGTGCCGCGCAGCCGTGCCGGATTGCGGGACCATCAGTTGCGGCGGATCGGTTGCTTTGGGTTGGGCAGCTGTCGCATGAGGAGGGGTTGGGTAGGCGCTGCGGGAGGGGATGGCGTGCATGAGGCCCGGGGCCCATCCAACATTGGGAGCCGTGTGCTCACCGTGGTGGCTCACGAAAACATGTGGCCGACCGCTCCCAAACCCCGCCCACCCGCCCTCCCTCCCTTTCGCCCCCCCCGCTTCCCCTCCGCTCCTCCTCCGCCCCCTCGTACTTTTCCCGCCACAGAACTGCCACCTGGCCCGGTCCTTCCTGCCCACCCTGGAGCTCATTTGCGAGCAGCAGCTGGTGGACGGCAAGGTGAACCGCAACTTCCGGCTGTGGCTGACATCCTATCCCAGCCCCATCTTCCCCATCTCCATCCTGGAGAACGGCGTCAAGATGACCAACGAGGCGCCCAAGGGCCTGCGCGCGGGCCTGCTGCGCACCTACATGTCCGACCCCATCTCCAACCCGGAGTTCTTCACGGGCTGCGCCAAGGACGGCGAGTTCCGGTCCATGCTGTTCGGCCTGGCGTTCTTCCACTCCATCGTGCAGGTGGGCGGGAGGGAGGGGCCGGCGCCGGCGCCGGCGCCGGTGCAGGACAGGGCAGGGCAGGACAATACCGTACCGTCGACGAGACCGTACTGCCGAGAACGCCGTACCGTCCACGAGACCGTACCGTTTACGGTGCCGTAATCACGCACCGCAGTGAATAGAAGGGGAGAGGGATGCGGTGGCCACGGTAGTCGCCTGCTGGCCTGGGTTTGGTGGGCTGGCGTGGTGTTGGACTTTCATGTGGTGTCGCGAGGGCGCGGCTTCGGGGGGAAGGGCACTCACTACGGGGACACCACCGGTTGGTTGGCGGTTGGGCGGTTGGCGGAACCCGTCGACCCGCTTCAACCGACTTAGGGTTCCCTGTTGTCTGTCTCTTCACACCGCAAACCGCGCGTTCCCCCACTCCCCATCCCTCCAACCCCTACACCCCATCCCCAATTCCCCACACCCCATCCCCCAAAACCCTGCGCCCCATCGCCTATCCCCTACACCCCAATCCCCAATCCCCAATCCCCCGATCCCCAGGAGCGGCGCAAGTTCGGGCCCATCGGCTGGAACATCCCGTACGAGTTCAACGAGAACGACCTGCGCATCAGCGTGCGCCAGCTGCGCATGTTCCTGGACGAGTACCCGGAGATCCCGTACGACACCCTGTCGTACACGTGCGGCGAGTGCAACTACGGCGGCAAGGTGACGGACTCGCACGACCGCCACACGTTGATGACCGTGTTGGCCACCTACTACACGCCGCACCTCCACGAGCCGGGCTTCAAGTTCTCTGTGTCGGGCATCTACTACCCACCGGCTTACACGAGCTATAAGTGAGTGGGCTGCTGCTTGCTGCTTGCTGCTTGCTGCTTGCTGCTTGCTGCTTGCTGCTTGCTGCTTGCTGCTTGCTGCTTGCTGCTTGCTGCTTGCTGCTTGCTGCTTGCTGCTTGCTGCTTGCTGCTTGCTGCTTGCTGCTTGCTGCTTGCTGCTTGCTGCTTGCTGCTTGCTGCTTGCTGCTTGCTGCTTGCTGCTTGCTGCTTGCTGCTTGCTGCTTGCTGCTTGCTGCTTGCTGCTTGCTGCTTGCTGCTTGCTGCTTGCTGCTTGCTGCTTGCTGCTTGCTGCTTGCCGCTTGCTGCTTGCTGCTTGTTGCTTGTTGCTTGCTGCTGCCAGCTGACGGTGACGGCGGTAGGAGGACAACGGGGGCACTCACTGCAGCCCATGTGCAACCTCATGGGCTGCTTGTTTTCATGCTAGCTCGGCGAATCGCGGGTGTAGCTGTTGCTCGCTGATTGGGGATCGGGGCCTTTTCCAACCGCCACGTCCTCCCTACCCCTATCACCACCCCTACCTGTACCCCAACCCCATCCCGCGGCCCCCCTCCCCCCCTCCCCTCCTCCCCTCCTCCCCAGGGGTTACATGGAGTACATCAACAGCCTGCCGCTCATCGCCCAGCCCGAGGTGTTCGGACTGCACGAGAATGCGGACATCACCAAGGACCTGCAGGTGAGGGGGTTGGGGAGGGGTGGAGAGGGGTGGGGAGGGGAGGGAGGGAGCGGAGGGGGGAGGGAAGGAGGCCGCCGGGTATCTGGGGGGATGAAGAGAGAGAGAGGGAAGGATGGAAGGGGCGGGGCATCCATCCCAGCAGGGGCCGCGGAAGGGCCGCGAAGGGGACCGACCATCCTGGGAGACTCTTATGTCTCATCCGTGTTTGTTTCAGGTCAATCCTCCCCCCACACCTCTCATCAGCTCCTCCCTCCCTCCCCTGACACCCTACCCCTCGCCCCCATCCCGCCCCAACACACCCCCAACTCACCCCCACCCTTCACCCCTCCCTCCCACCTCCCTGCTCACCCATCCCGCCCGCCCCCTCCCCCACCCCCCCCCCACACACACGCCCCTCAGGAGACCAACCTGCTGCTGGACAGTCTGATGCTGACCCAGAGCCGCGAGGCCAGCGGCGGCGCCGCGTCCTTCGAGTCGTCCGTGGGCACCGTGGCGGCGGAGGTGCTGGACCGCCTGCCGCCCAACTTCGACATCGAGGCGGTGGAGCGGCTCTTCCCGCAGGACTACTACAACTCCATGAACACGGTGCTGGCGCAGGAGCTGGTCCGCTTCAACAATCTGCTGACGGTGGTGCGCACCAGCCTCAAGAACCTGGGCAAGGCGGTCAAGGGCCTGGCGCTCATGAGCGGCGAGCTGGACGCGGTGGGGCGCGCGCTCTTCGACGGCAAGGTGCCGGCGCTGTGGCTCAAGAAGTCCTTCCCCTCGCTCAAGCCGCTGGGCGCCTACGTGCGCGAGGTGCTGGACCGCGTCGCGTTCTTCCAGAGCTGGGTGGACGAGGGGGCGCCGACCGTGTTCTGGATCAGCGGCTTCTTCTTCACGCAGGTAGGGGGACATGGGGCTGGAGGGGCAGGGGGCCAGGGGGGCAGCAGGGGGGCAGGGGGGCAGGGGGCAGGGGGCTGTGATTTCGCGGTGTGGGATGTGGCTGTTTTTCTTGTAAGCCCTCCCACGCCCGCACGTCGCACGCCGCACCCGCACGCCGCAGGCCTTCCTGACCGGCGCCAAGCAGAACTACGCGCGCAAGTGCCGCATCCCCATTGACCACATCGACTTTGACTTCGAGGTCCGCGACGAGCCGGGCCAGACCGACGAGCCGCCGCCCGACGGCGTCTACTGCGCGGGGCTCTTCCTGGAGGGCTGCCGATGGGGCGCCGACAGTCACGAGCTGGAGGAGAGCGAGCCCAAGGTGCTCTTCACGCCCATGCCGGCCATCTGGATGGTGCCCCGCGAGGTGCTCAAGTTCCGGAGCTTCCCGCACTACGTCTGCCCGATGTACAAGACCACGGAGCGGCGCGGCGTGCTGTCCACCACGGGCCACTCGACCAACTTCGTGCTGGACGTGCGGCTGCCGTCCAGTCGCGAGCCGGCGCACTGGACCAAGCGCGGCGTGGCGCTGCTCACGTCGCTGAATGACTGATGGTCTCGGGGTGACGGCGGGAGGGTCTCGGGGCAAGGCCGCGGGTGGCGGCGGCAGCGGCGAGGCCGGGGCGCTTTCGGGTGCACCTGGAAAAAAAGGACGGCTGGTTGCCTTGGGTATGTGTGTTATGTGTGTTATGTGTGTGTGTGTGTGGCGCGAGAGCGGGGTGGCGCGTGGGGCTGTCGGTGTGGGAGGGAGGGGGTTCCAGGGAGGGCGTTGACCGAAGCCGTGAGGCGAGCGAGGAGGGACTGTGGGTGATCAAGCTGACCGAGGGATGGAGGGCATGGTGCGGTCGTGTGTGTATGTGCGCCTGTGTGTTCGCCTGTATGTGCGCCTGTGTGTGCGTGTGTGCATGTGCCCCTGTGTGTGCGCCTGTGTGTGTGTGTGTGGTCCAGGGATTCTGCGTGTATATGCGGTCAGGCATACGCGCGCGCGTGTGTTACTGTGTCTGCATGTGTGAAGGACCTGCGTGCATCTTGCGCCGGCGCGGGGGGATGGGGGTCGGGCGTGCGGCAAACAGGCACTGACTCCTGCTGGGCGGTCGGTTGGTCGGATGTCCCCCGGGTGGTCGGGGGCCTGGGGGCGGGGCCGGCAGTTGCGGCACGGCTGGCGGCGAAGTGGCGGCGAACTGGCGCTGGCGGCGTATGAGCTGTGGCTGAATAAGAATGGGGCTCGTGATGAGCACCCTAGGTACCGTACACGCGCGCATCAGTGTGCTCGAGGGGCCGTGGTGGTGGTGGTGGGCATATGGGTCGGGGCGTCGCACTGCTTGTTGCGGCGTTGGTCACACGCACGCGATTGGGGGACCGTCCGCTTGTTTCCTCCAGGAAGGTTTCCTGCTGCTCTGCCCCAGGAGGAGGAGGGAGGCCGGGCGGCAGGGGAGGGGGATGAGGGGGTCCGTGGGGTGTCGGAAGCGTGGTTTCGGAGGTGGTTCAGTTTCGTGACCGGGCAGCAAGGGCTTCGCACAGACGTCTTGGTTTCGTACTGCTTTCTCTGCATCTCATATCATTTCGCTGCACACAGACAAAGTCGGCACCGTTCACCGGGGGACAATACACAGCCGACCGACCGTTCCGATCCGTATCCACCCGGACGTGGAGGCACCTGGCCAGTGGCCAAAGCACCCACGCAAAACCAGAGGTGCCTCTCAACCCAGAGGCTGTGTCCGGCGGTGAGCGAGTCCCGGGATGGAGGCGCGAGAAACGTCGTCGGACCCGGACCCGGATCCGCTGTGGTGGGGCTCCTGGGGGCCGCGTGGCGTCGGCGGTTGTCTCATTTATATCCCCTCCGTAGGGACAACACCTGCGCAATGCGTCGGTGCGTGCCGCCAGTGCGTCGCTGTCGCGGCGGCGGCGAATGGCGAATGGGGGACGCGCGGCCGCAACGAACGAGCTGCTGCTCGCGCGCGCGTGCACATGTACCGTGTTTCGTTTCGGTTGGTGTGCGGCCTGTAGTGACACCGACCGGTTAGTTAGGTAGGTAGGTGGGTAGGCGGGGGCGGGCGGCCGGGCGGCCGGCCGGGCGGGCGTCTCACGAGCCTCGAGACCATCTGTTGGTCTGTACGGGGCACTCTCTCTGTACGGCGGGTTACCACACAGGGCCGAAATGGGCCGTGGTTTTCTCTCCAGAATCTTAAGTCCAAATGGAACGATGGATGGGGTTACTCTTCAGATGGACCGAGGAAAGACGAACGATGGATGAGTGGTTGGGTGGTTGGGTGGTTGGGACTGCTCTCGCGCGGCCCGCCGCCCGGTGTGCAAGTGGGAGTCTAGTGGCGCCGTACGAGCGTGTACGTGTCGAGCTCTGAAGCCGCCCTGGAGTATTAATGGCTGTTTTGCTGGGGAGCCCTGCTGGGTACGTAGGAACTCAACTCCCGGACACCAAGCCAAGGGGGCTGGGGGCGGCGGCCACCTGCCAATGCCGCTGCAGCCATGGTCGCGATTACTGTAAGCCATTTAATAAGGAAATGCAGACGACAGCAGGCGGGCGCGGAAGCGAGCGAAGGGGCGGGGAGGGGGTAAGAGAGCGCCTCTGCTGCAGCCCTCGCTTGGAGTTGTAGGCCCCCGACCAAGGTTTGCCGGCGGCGCAACAGCTGGCTGGCTGGCTGCCGTACTGTTGTACATCTTCAGTTCTCGTCAGCTGGCGTCTTGAGTATGATCAACAGACAGCAAACGAAACGAACAGAGGCGCGCGCGGCTACGATGGGGATAACGCACGTCGGGAACAGCCGCGGCCCAATGCCGTCTGTATGTGCCGGCTCGATTGAAACTGTTGAGCGACTTCCCCGGGCGCCTTATGAAGGGGTTGGAGCCTGGTGGCCGTATCAGACCCCAACATAGGCGTGGTGGTGTCAACGACAGACTAGCGTGGCCTTCGTTAGCACCGCCCAGCCAGTGCGTGTTACATCCCCCCGCCCCCACTCGATGGTCCTTCGTCGTCACCTGTGTAAACGGTGTTTCATCGATGGACATCTGTCGATCAACCGCATCAACCGCATCTGTCGATCCCCGGTGTGTGTGCTTTATTGATTAGGACGGACTACTTTGGAAAAGGCCTCCGCGGATAGATGCTGGGCACCAGCGTCATATGGTATTCCTACTATGTAACGCCTTACGCAGGGCGAAGGCCTTCGCCCCGCGTGATATTGTCATGACTGCGTGGTATTGTCATGTACTGCGTGGCGGCCACACATTCGCCGCACGGCGCCGCATCCCGTGGTATGAGCCGCATGCCTGGAGCTGCTGCGGCGCGGGCGAGATCGATGAGCGCGTTGCTTGCGGACAGAGCTGACGTTACTTGTGCGCTAACGAACCCTGCTTGCGCCCCTGACAGTCTGACGCCGAAGCCGCATGTGGCATCTTTTCTCAGAGAAATGACAGCAGGCGGGCGCCTTCGCGCTTATGTATGTATGTATGGCGATGAGCACCGACCTGCTTCATGCTGCTGTTGAGTAATAGCCGACCACGGAATACGGCATGTACAAGTTCGCAATAGCCGCGGCAACGAAGGAGTGGCGGAGGGACGATCAGCTTATGAAATGCTCTCAGGTCCGTTTCCGGGTACAAGCGTGTACGAAGCAAGTAAGGCCGCAGGTGCACGCAGACCGCCGAGTCCTCGCCTGCTGCGTCTGTGATTTTGTGCGGAGGCCGGGTATGTACTGGATCCCTGTCGGGTGTACTGTACAAATACCGCCCTGGCTATTCCGTCCGGTGCTCTCTATGCCTTCCTGGGTTGGCATCACGCAGATAGACAGAGGATGTATGTTCGTTCCACAGTTGTTCCACAACGGTTGTGGACGATGCGAGCATGACGAGCATCGTCCACACCATTTACGGACAGGCCCCGACCGGCCGCGATCGCGGCCCGGCTTAGATTCCAGGGACGGCATAAAATTGTGTGGCGCCTGTCCGGTGCGCCACGGTGGCGCGGATCCGTTTTTGCAGGGTGCGGTGAGGCTGTCACGGTCCACTGTAATATCATTACTAATAAAATTTTATTTTCTCAATGAAGCTTATTCTGAATCGGACCTTACCATGTAAATGTGTTCGAGTTCCATTTTGGCTGGCTTTTGTGGGCTATGCGTAGCTTGAGCCGGGTTAGCTAAGCGCAGGGCCTTTTAGCCGCAAAAGTGGTACGATTTGAGGCCGGCGATTCGTGTCCTCAGGATCGCTGTAAGTAGCGCGTTTTTCAGGTTCTCCTTATCTTGTTTTTGTTGTTCAGCACGCGCAGCACGGTGCGGCCTTTTCTTCGGTCAGGCCACGAGAGCACAGCCACGAGAGCACAGGGGTGTTTCTATGGGCCTGAAACCACGTTTTTGCTAAGCTAAGTGTTTCTATGGGAGGTGGTCGTACCACCGTGGCGTAGTATATTTTGCTACGGCGTAGCAAGTTTACGACGGCCATTTTGGCCCGTCGTAAATTTGCTACGCGTAGCAAGGCATAGTATGGAGCTAGTGGAGCTAGTGGAGCGAGCTTGTTACTGCATGTATTGATTTCCCTGGAACGACGCTGTGCTTGGAATACGCGGGCTTTTCCGTTGGCCAACTTTCCACAACAAGGAACGCTGGCACAGCATAATTTGCCTTCACCAGCACTATTGAGAGTTACTAGCTGGATAACGAGAAGATCAGACCTCATTGTCTCAAAGCCATTCCTTTCAAGTGCGTAGGCTTGCAGTCCTGTGTCCATGGACGCTCCGGGCCCGCCGTCCCAGAACGGCGACAATTTCAACGGGCCTCAAACCAATCAGAACCAGTACTGTTTGCCGTTAGTGCATGACGTTACTGGCCTGCCCGGGGTGCCGCTTAGCGTGCTTGCTGGTCGGCACATGGCGGGACACATGACGGGGCTGCAGCCGGACCCTGCTTCATTGGCGATGACGATGGCTCATGCTCGCCAACAGAATGTTTACATGAATATTCTGTCACGTGGCATAGATCCGCTTCTAATCTTGCAGCAGCAGCTGCCGAACCCGTCGCTTCATACTCCTGTGGCACACGACCCCTCGCTATCCGCGCTAGGCTACCCAAACGGTGCTAGGCCAGCAGACTCGCAGCCTGCTGCTTCAGCTCCCGTGACTCTGGCGGCTCACCTTCGTTTGCATATGTGATCACTGTTGTCACCCTCGCCTTCTCCCAATTAGTGTACTGCTGCAGCAGCTTGAAGTACTGCTCATCCCGCACCGGCTCCTCGACCCTGCCGTCTACGCACATGTTGTGCAAGATCACACACGCAAGGATCACGCTGTGAGTGTTCTCCTCCGAGATCTCCATTTCCTTCAAGAGCACGCGAAACCTGTTTTTCAGCACCCCAAACACGTGCTCGGCAATCACCCGGGTCTTGGCATGCTTGACGTTGTACTTGGAGCGTTGGTCGCTGCCGCGGAGCTCCGGTTCCTTGAAGGGGGTGAGGATAAAGGGGTGTGGCTCGTAGCCGCTGTCGCTTAGTATCAGCAACGGCGCCCGAACGCCGCCAATCGGCGGGCCCCAGTCTATAAGCTTCCAACGTAGCGGCCCCCCATCTTGCAGTTCGTTGAAAAGTTGTGTTGCCCGCAACTTGGTGCTGTCGTTGTTGCGCCCGCCATTGCCCACGAGAACGTCGATAATCTTGCCCTGGTTGTCCATGAAGGCGTGTAAGAGCACCGCAGGATTGAGCAATAAGGGGCAGGGTAGGGCAGGGAAGGATCGCAAAGGGAAGGGTAGGACGGGATAGGGCAGGGTAATCCAGGGCAGGGAACCGTACGGCTGGGTATGGCAGGGACAGCGAGTGGGGGGGTGACAGATTAGGACACAGTCGGCCAAGGGAGGGTCCTCATCCGAATATGTAATTCCAGCCTGAACCGAGCATCGTCCCAAGCGTCGAGACATGTGGCAGTTGGCTCTGTGCGGATACGCTTAACCCGGTTCGCTGAATAGAAGCGCCGGCGGGGAAGAGGAATAAGGCCGCCAAGGATGTCATCTCCGTCCTCCTCATCATCGTCATCCGAGAAGAGCTCTAACACCATGACGGCTGTCTGCACGACGATGAAGAAGCCGGCCATAGACAACAATAGCAACGTGAACGCCTGCATTTGTTGCTGCTGCAAAGCCAGGAGAAGGGCAATGGCCTGCTGGTTTGTGGGTGCCATTTCGGAAGTGACTTCACTGTGGTGGCACTCGCTCGCTGAGACTAGGTTGAATACATTAGTTGAATGCAGAGAAGTACATATCTAAGCGTTAATATTTATGCGTGGTTCCGCTTGGTTCCTAGACGCCCATAATACGCAAGCTACGCCTTGCCATGTACGAGGTCTGCGACGCCGAAACCAAAAGTCATAGAAACACCCCGAATATCTGTAATAGAAATGGCAATGGCAATTTTCTCGTAGCAGGAGCTAACGCGGCACGAGCAGCCGCTCGACATCCGTTTTGATCATGTTTCGGTCCTGGAAAATAGAATCAGACATGGAAATATTGCTTGACAAAATATGCGTTACGTCCTTACTTGGTCAGCATGAAATTGAACAAAACAAAATTAAACAATTGTCGTGACACTCATCAGGGGCATTTCTATGGCACCGTAAGAGCCTTGTTTCGGTTTTGGAACACGTTGGAACCGGGGAAAGTTTGGATAGAGTTCGACACCCCGCCTACTTACATATAACAAGTGTTTACGAGCCTATGAGGGTGTTTACACTTAGGATTAAGGCGGCGGATTAGGCAAATATTAATCCAGGCCAATCGGCGTTAAATCAACGCTTAATCCTGCACGTGTTTACAAGGATGGAATTAAAGTGCAGATTAAGTACGGCGACAGGGAAAGCTCTTATTGTAAGTGGGATACAGGGACACCAAGGTCAAAAGAAGTAATAATCTAGTATTGTGTTTGTAAGATGAGAGGCTGTGATAGAAAGCGACAGGTCTTGGCTGTCATGGCCTGCAGCGTGGCAACTGTTTCATTGATTTATATCACAATAGCCTCAATTCTCACCGGAATTGCTATAGACACAAACCATGCGAATGTCCGGAGCGGTCATACTTGATAACCCGCACCGTTTTCGCCTTGTGACTTCACCCTTTTATGTACAGCCGCGGCCGCTGCAAACCTGGGGCTATTTCCGGGGCTATTGCCTACAGAAGAACTATTTAGGGGCCTCAGGGGTGTGCAAGATTTGCAGTTGGTGGAGGGGGAACGGTACGAAGGACCCCTGGAGTTCGTACGCGTGCCCACTTCAGAGATGCTGACCGGCAGCACGGCCCCCTGCACCGGCGGCACGGCCGCCTGCTCCTGAGGCACGCGTGGCCTGCAGAAGCGCCGTCAACATGCGCAAGATTTCTTTCGAAGCCACCTCGCTCAAACCCCCGATGTCCCGCAGGGCCTTCACGGTCTCAATCTTTTCACGGAGGGTCTGGATCTGGATGTGCGCCTCCTTTGCCGCGGCGACTTTCGCCTTATGCTTGTTGCCCTCCTCGAAAGAAGCAGCCATGCGCGACAAGGATCCGGTCATGGCCTGCACACCAGACGTCAGATCCCCAATGGAAAGCCCGATGGCCTGCAAGTTGTCATCCTTGCGTGCGGCCATCCTCGACAGGACTTCCACAATGGCCATAACGGCCCTGTGTGCTCACCCTGAGGCAGCATACCCACACCTGCCACCCTCGCCACACCATCGCCAATCACGCCGCCATCCCCACGCCGCCATCCCCACTAAGTGTAAACACCCTCTATTCCGTATTCGGAAAGTTAATTAGGTGCGGCCGGCCAGATTTGGCCGGCCGCACCTAATTAACTTTCCGAATATGGTAATAAACCGTGGAGTCCGAAAATGTCTACTTGAAACGTAAAACAAGTGCTTAACGAGGCGCAAGGCCATTTTATACGGCGTAAGGCATCCTATATGATCAATAAACACCACAAGAAGCTCGCGGCCATGGGCAACAACGGCGGCGCTCCTGCTGCGCCTCATTTTTACTAACAGTAATAATAAAGTCCGAGGGCGATCGAGCCCCGCGCGCGAGGTCCCATGGCACACGTGACATGCGTTTCGCCGTATCGTATCGGTCGACATGTGCATGCATGTGGAGCAGCACGGTTGACTTAGTCACATATGCGGGCAGATTTTTCGGACGGAGATTGCAGTACCCCCAACGAACGATGAATAGCTCATATATTTATATTTGTTGTGCACAATTATCAGTGAACAAACGGATTGAGAGTCGGTTCGCCCGATTACTTCACTTAGCTCGTCAGACTCCGGATGAGTAATAATATCCGCCGTACATACATCCTATCCACCAAGACCGTCTCGATTGTACCTACCTGTCTCGTGGCAGTAGTGGCACATATACGTACAAGGTTTGATTGATTCGAGTCGCCATGCATCACGCACCGCCGGAATCTCGACTTACATGCATACCGCCAAGGAGCTAGCTATGTGCTCGCTCGTCATTCTGCTCGCTCGCTGCCGCCATATATCAGCAGCATGTATGCATCATCATCAGATGGCGATGAATGTGGGTGCGGGGGTCGGTTTGTTTGGGTTCGTTAAGGTTCATCGGTTGGGGGTTCGTTCACATTATTAAGGATGTGTGTTACATACAGCAGCGGACCCCGCGGGTCATCGGTGACAGCCGAAGCTTCCTCTGCAAATATAAACGAACGAATGAAAGTGCGCCACCATGGCGCACCGGACGACAGGCTCCACAAGTGCCGGTTGAGGTAGCTAGATAGGGCGATGCATGTATGTGCCCGCGCGCGCGCCCCGCCCGCCCATCCAGCACCCATGTTCATTCATCATCCATCCACCAGCCACTACCACCATGCATATACACCATACCACGCACCACGCATCACGTTCATTATTCGTGCTTGCATTATCGCACCGTCCGCGAGGGCCGTCGTCCACGCACCTCATTACTTGCTAGCTAGCTAGGTTCACTGAGAGTATTCAAACCTACGCATGCCATCCATTTAAACATATCCATCCCCCGCTCTCATTAGTGGCCTGCGGTTTGTTTGTGCGGATGGATGGATTGCGTCGTCCCCGCCGGTAGGTGGGTGGCAGCGGCGGCGGCGGCGTACGTATAGGCTTATTATTAGCGAGTCTCATCTCACCGCCCCTGCCTGCCCCTTAAAATCACGCTCGCCGACAGGGTTGTTGATTGTTCCGATGGACTGTTGCGTGCGTTCGTGCCTAGCGCGCCGCGCCTTCACTCCACTACTAGCTGCGTGCATGAATGAATGAATGAATGAATGAACGTTACAGCGGACCCCAAAGGGATCAACGATGTATACCAGGGCAAGTCCCAGCAGGCCCCACGCACCGCCAAGGCGGCAAGACACCTTCACACCCAACGCCGCAATAAAAAACCACCGGGCCATGACCCCACCCAGACAAACCCTGAGGCAAGCAGAGGCGCTCAGCGGGGCATAGGGTTTAGGGTTTAGGGTTTGGATAGGCACAGCAACGAGCGATAGGCACAGCAACGAGCGGAATCCCCAGAAGTGGATAAAGCCAAGCACAGGGAAGGTCGCCCACACAGGCATCCCATCACCCAGCTACCACCACCCCAAGCACCCAACGCTGCACCCTCTCGAGGTCTTGGAAGACCCACGCCTGGCTCGTGACACTGCCCAGCGACCGCTAGTGGAGTAGCCCGCATCAAAAGAGACACCGTGGCCAAGCAACCAGGGGAGCCCGGCCTCCTACCCCAGCTGAGGGCAGGCCAGGTCCCCAACCTTGGGCCCCAGATTGGGGATCCCGTATTCAAACAGATAGAGGATGGGGACCCCGTGACTCAGCCCTCATCAAGGGCAGACCCCGCACACCGCAAGACTCCCCCCCGCACTCTCAAGAAAGGGTGGAAAGGGCCCACAGATGTCCATCCACGTCTCGGGAGGCCCAACTGGGCAAATCCATGAAGGCGTCCCCAGAAATCAGCGATTGCACGCGGCTCCCCTTGCTCTGCCAACTCCGGTCCCGGCGATACAGTCGTACCCTGGTCAGGTGCTGATCGACGCAGGGCGGCCGCCATGAATCGGCGGCCAGTCTCCATGGCCGCGATCGCGACCAACACCACCACATCCCATACACATTGCCCCGCAGGTGGCGGGGGTTCCGCCAGCCAGACATGCGTCCTCCGTAGCCGCGCCCCTAGGCACGATTCCGTCTGACCCACCACCGCCTGGGCCACCCGGCACGACCAGAAGTGGTGTTGGCGGGGTGTGTGTGCCCCCGCCTTCCGTTGGGTATCCACCGCATCCACACCGCGCCACCCTCGCGTGTCGCATATGGGCATTGCCCAACAACGGGACGCCATCGACTGTAAGGCGCCAAAAGGCCTCCGTATGCTCATTTTTCCATCGGGTACTAAGTCAGAGGCGGCTCAGCAGCCCCTGGATCCGAGCGGTCGCCACCTGAGTGACCGGTCGTTGGCCCCCAGTCACAGGCAAACAGCAAGTGGGCCGCGCTGCGTCGATCCACCACCTCGGCTAGTTGCATCGCCGTCCCCACTCGAACAGAGTAATCTCTCAGGGCCACCTTCAGCCCATTTTTCAACCGCCAGCCCATGCGATCGAGCAGCATGGCCGTCACCTCCTCTTCCGTGGGCACATGCGCCCCCTGGGCCCCGTCCGCACATGTAAGCGCACTTTATTTAGTTCCTTCAATCGTCGTCTTCAATCGCCGCGTTTTATTTGGTATCTGTATGTGCGTTTGTGCGTCGGATTTTGTTTATCTTTGCTTGTGTCTATATATTGTGTATGTCCAGAGTGAAACCGCTCTGTCTCTCCCTCCGTCGGACGGGCAGCGGGCTGTGTCGTCCATGCGTTTTTATAATTCGGTCCGTCAGCAGTAATACGTATATAACCGAGCCACGAAGTCCATTCGTGCCCCTCACGACATGGCATAGGCCTTGGAGGGCCTTGGAAATCTAAGCATTTGTGTATGTCGTTCGCTCGTGTGCATGCATATGAACGCAGTCGTTTTGCTCGCAGTAGTGGCGGTGGGTATCTGAATCCTAGTTGCATAACGGTACCTTCATTCGTTCGTTGATCGATGAGCTTAATTGACATTAGGTAAGCTGCAATTCATACGTCCTCGATCGCTTGCTGCCGGTTTAAGTACGTACTTCTCGGACCAGCGCGGGCCGCGCCATCCAGCAGCAGCCAGTTGTTTGCGTTAGTTGTTGGGTGCTCATACAACATGTAAAAAGCAGTACGGTAGCCTAGGGTATTTAGTGATAAATGTTTATAATGTCGAACAATCATGATTGCACACTTGAAGGCAAACAGTTTCTTCGTCCCCAAAGAAGTTAACGGCTTAGCCTGGCAATGTACAGGAATCTCTCATTCAGGTACGGGACGCGGGCACTCGAATTGCCGGTACAATATGTCTACATCAGACAGTCAGGAATACTCAAACACGTAACGTCTTCTAGGAAAAAACAGTTATCGCAAATCATGCCCACGTTTGCTTATTGCACAGACTTTGACCAAGGAACCTTGTTATCACCTTCGATGAAGATGCCAACCGCACACTCCTAAGTCAATGACAAAAGATCACAGGAAGCACAGCTTATTTTTGCAAAAAGCTCCCACGCACCAGCCTGCGCTTTAGCTAACCGCCTTGCCGCTACAGTACAAAGGTAACCGGACATACCGTACCGATCCTAAGCAACCCTGAATGTCCTCGGTCCAGGGCTTTTCGCATGAAATAGGGTGAATTAGTGCGGCGGGGAATTAGCGCTAATTTGCACTAATTCGGGCCTGTACGGCGGACCTAATTCACTGTACAGCGCTGAATTCCCGAGTACTGTGCGGTAAGTAGTAACCGGTCAGTAACAAACTGGTCTGCCTTTCTCTTTCTTGCTTACATTCTAGAGCAATCATTTATTTGCAGTTTGACCATATGCTTGCACAAGCCGTGAGGAAATGAGTAACAAAAACAGCCAAGCTAAAGCACCCATTGAATCAATAAACCTTACCTATTGGAGCTCCCTTAAAAAAGACAATAGTATTCAGTTCAAGCTTCAACACGGTAAAGTTTACCTCACACATGTCACTGGCGCGAAATGGTCCAAACAAGAGATCATTCTGGGGGTGGGCCGCGCGTTGATCGACGCATCTGTAAAAGTCACTTCAGTAGGCTTCGGCCGTATGGCCGATGAGTGCTGCAGCTATTGCTGCGACTCGGCTGCCTCGCCCTCGTCCGCGCGGGCGTCGCAACACCAGGGCACGCTGGTTAATGACTCCATAGTCTTCTTCGACCTAGACGAAGGATACGCGGCCGACGTGTCCTCACTGCGTAAAAGGCAAGGTTAATCTCGACGGCTGGGCGCCCCCGAGACCGATGAGGGGTTTGAACGGCACGGTGTACGTGTTTTCCCGGCGCTATGAATGCAAAGGTGGGACATCCTGGTCGCTGGCATTGACAGGGTTTTGGGTGTCGTGGTAAGCTGTGGGGTTAAAGTTCTGCTCGGGGTTTTCCCATCCAGCACAGCGTGCCATGGACATTATGAGTGGACGCAGACGAATACGTAGGCAGGTAGATGGCGGCGATAACGGCACTCACCTGTCTGGGTGCTCTGTGCAGGGAACCATGACTCGGGGGCAACAAGTCCTTCCTGCTGACGGATCCGGAGGTTCTCGCGTCCTTGCCCATCGAAGTCAGCAACAGCCTCGGCGGTATCCTGACTCACAAAGGCGGTATGACCACACCGCTGCTGGATTTGCTCATGGCGGGGATGCCGAAGGGCAGCAGCATATCCTCCATCGTGGCTACCCGGAACGAGATATCGCGCCAAGGATACCTTCAGCAGCAAGCCGAGTACTTAAGCTACGCGGCACGCGCCTACAAGGGCAGCGGTGGTAGCGGTGGTAGCGGCGGTGGAAGCGGTGGCAGCAGCGATGGCCAGCAGACTCTCAGGTCTGTGTGGAGAAAGCAGCAGGCAAGTGATGTGTTCTTTTTGTGGGGGAGGGGGGGTGCCACGGACTACGGCATGTACGACTATGCGGCGATGGGGGATGTCAACAGCCTGTGCAAGCAGCTGGGCATGGTCCTGCTGTACCCCGAGGCGGAATTAAAGCTGTCAAGCACCGTGGAGGAGATGCACTTTGATTGGCGGAAGGTCTTGCCTGGTACGTGATGAGAATGTACATATCCATTTCCCCAAGAGACTTGCATTCTACAGTTTATAACCTACTTTTCTTTCCGTCTCTTGCAGCGACACCTCCAGCCGGTGCGCCGGTCACACCGGAGGCGGTCGCCTGTGCTGGTCCGGTGTACGAGCTCATCACGGCCAAGACGTCGAGCACAGCGCGCCTGCTGCTTCAGCGATCTGATGTGCGCGAGTAGGTTCACTGAATCTCTTCCACATGAACCGTTGTTTGTTAGTCGGGGTAGGATGTTTTTGTTCCAGAATTCACCGTGGTGAACTTGACAGTTGCACTCATGTCGGTCGTCTTATCCGTGTACCTTGCTTGCAGAACTTTGCTCCCTCTCTGTGACACGGATTAAGTGAAGGCCGTGTTCCAGGCTATGGACCAACTTACAAAGCATGGCTGGTGGCTGAAAGAACCCCTGCAGAAGGACCTGCCCGAAGATTGCAAGCGCGGTACATGTGGTTGCAGTCTTTGTGTAGTGAACGGCAGTTTAGCATGACAGCACCTTATCGATTACTGTTTCGCTTCTTGCAGGGAAGCAGATCACACGCCTCCCTCAGCAGCTCGTCGTCGGTGATCAGAGCCACGTATGGGCGGGCCTGGCCAGCGGCAATTTAACTGCTGCGGTCGCGGCATCATTGGGGCACCTTGCGGAGCAGCGCCCCGGCCTTGCTACCTCCAGCTCGCTGGGGTTCCCATGCCCTGACCCGCAGCAACGGGGCATCGGCCTGCCGCTGCGGGCCCTAGCCTCCCAGCAGCGGCAACCGGTCCAACAGCAGCAGCTGCGTGCAGCCCCAACACGGCCGCCACTGCCGCCGCAGCATCAGCAGCTGGACCCCGCGCGTGCAGCCTCCACTCTGGCAGGGCAACCGACGCAAGGGCAGCAGCTGTCGGGTGGTGCCCAGCAGCCCGCACCGGCCTACAAAGACTTAACGTGGACGCCGCTGCCGCCGCAGCATCAGCAGCTGGACCCTGCGCGTGCAGCCTCCACTCTGGCAGGGCAACCGACGCAAGGGCAGCAGCTGTCGGGTGGTGCCCAGCAGCCCGCACCGGCCTACACAGACTTAACGTGGACGCCGCTGCCGCCGCAGCATCAGCAGCTGGACCCTGCGCGTGCAGCCTCCACTCTGGCAGGGCAACCGACGCAAGGGCAGCAGCTGTCGGGTGGTGCCCAGCAGCCCGCACCGGCCTACACAGACTTAACGTGGACGCCGCTGCCGCCGCAGCATCAGCAGCTGGACCCTGCGCGTGCAGCCTCCACTCTGGCAGGGCAACCGACGCAAGGGCAGCAGCTGTCGGGTGGTGCCCAGCAGCCCGCACCGGCCTACACAGACTTAACGTGGACGCCGCTGCCGCCGCAGCATCAGCAGCTGGAGCCCCCGCGTGCAGCCTCCACTCTGGCAGGGCAACCGACGCAAGGGCAGCAGCTGTCGGGTGGTGCCCAGCAGCCCGCACTGGCCACAAAGACTTAACGTGGACGCCGCTGCCGCCGCAGCATCAGCAGCTGGACCCGCGCGTGCAGCCTCCACTCTGGCAGGGCAACCGACGCAAGGGCAGCAGCTGTCGGGTGGTGCCCAGCAGCCCGCACCGGCCTACACAGACTTAACGTGGACGCCGCTGCCGCCGCAGCATCAGCAGCTGGAGCCCCCGCGTGCAGCCTCCACTCTGGCAGGGCAACCGACGCAAGGGCAGCAGCTGTCGGGTGGTGCCCAGCAGCCCGCACTGGCCACAAAGACTTAACGTGGACGCCGCTGCCGCCGCAGCATCAGCAGCTGGACCCTGCGCGTGCAGCCTCCACTCTGGCAGGGCAACCGACGCAAGGGCAGCAGCTGTCGGGTGGTGCCCAGCAGCCCGCACCGGCCTACAAAGACTTAACGTGGACGCCGCTGCTGCCGCAGCATCAGCAGCTGGACCCTGCGCGGTCAGCCTCCACTCTGGCAGGGCAACCGACGCAAGGGCAGCAGCTGTCGGGTGGTGCCCAGCAGCCCGCACCGGCCTACACAGACTTAACGTGGACGCCGTTGCCGCCGCAGCATCAGCAGCTGGACCCTGCGCGTGCAGCCTCCACTCTGGCAGGGCAACCGACGCAAGGGCAGCAGCTGTCGGGTGGTGCCCAGCAGCCCGCACTGGCCTACAAAGACTTAACGTGGACGCCGCTGCCGCCGCAGCATCAGCAGCTGGACCCTGCGCGGTCAGCCTCCACTCTGGCAGGGCAACCGACGCAAGGGCAGCAGCTGTCGGGTGGTGCCCAGCAGCCCGCACCGGCCTACACAGACTTAACGTGGACGCCGCTGCCGCCGCAGCATCAGCAGCTGGACCCTGCGCGTGCAGCCTCCACTCTGGCAGGGCAACCGACGCAAGGGCAGCAGCTGTCGGGTGGTGCCCAGCAGCCCGCACCAGCCTACACAGACTTAACGTGGACGCCGCTGCCGCCGCAGCATCAGCAGCTGGACCCTGCGCGTGCAGCCTCCACTCTGGCAGGGCAACCGACGCAAGGGCAGCAGCTGTCGGGTGGTGCCCAGCAGCCCGCACTGGCCTACAAAGACTTAACGTGGACGCCGCTGCCGCCGCAGCATCAGCAGCTGGACCCTGCGCGTGCAGCCTCCACTCTGGCAGGGCAACCGACGCAAGGGCAGCAGCTGTCGGGTGGTGCCCATCAGCCCGCACCGGCCTACACAGACTTAACGTGGACGCCGCTGCCGCCGCAGCATCAGCAGCTGGACCCTGCGCGTGCAGCCTCCACTCTGGCAGGGCAACCGACGCAAGGGCAGCAGCTGTCGGGTGGTGCCCAGCAGCCCGCACTGGCCTACAAAGACTTAACGTGGACGCTGCTGCCGCCGCAGCATCAGCAGCTGGACCCTGCACGGTCAGCCTCCACTCTGGCAGGGCAACCGACGCAAGGGCAGCAGCTGTCGGGTGGTGCCCAGCAGCCCGCACCGGCCTACACAGACTTAACGTGGACGCCGCTGCCGCCGCAGCATCAGCAGCTGGAGCCCCCGCGTGCAGCCTCCACTCTGGCAGGGCAACCGACGCAAGGGCAGCAGCTGTCGGGTGGTGCCCAGCAGCCCGCACTGGCCACAAAGACTTAACGTGGACGCCGCTGCCGCCGCAGCATCAGCAGCTGGACCCCGCGCGTGCAGCCTCCACTCTGGCAGGGCAACCGACGCAAGGGCAGTGGTTTCCAACTGCTGGGTGGGTAGGGGCAGGAACGTGATTAAGTATTGCAGAGCATGTAAACAGCACGGCATCGACACTCGGATAGATGGACACAAGTGCCCCTACAAGGATGGGAACCAACCCGCTAAGAACAGAAGTAACACATACACACGCTCGGCTCAGGGGCTGAGGGCCTGAGGAATAGGTGACTTTCGGGGGCGAGCATTTAGTAGGCTTTATGGTGGATGGTCATGAGTGGCCGATCTGGTGCAGAAGGGACCTGATTTGGTGTACAATACTGCGCGTGGTCCTGGGCATGACGTTTGCAGTATGGTGGTGAGTTGCGACACAGTAGTACGTGGTTGCTTGTGAGGTAGTGGTGCGTAGGAACGTGCACGGTAAGGATGATGTACGTTCATTGGGAGGCTAGGGCCCGCAGCGGCAGGCCGATGCCCCGTTGCTGCGGGTCAGGGCATGGGAACCCCAGCGAGCTGGAGGTAGCAAGGCCGGGGCGCTGCTCCGCAAGGTGCCCCAATGATGCCGCGACCGCAGCAGTTAAATTGCCGCTGGCCAGGCCCGCCCATACGTGGCTCTGATCACCGACGACGAGCTGCTGAGGGAGGCGTGTGATCTGCTTCCCTGCAAGAAGCGAAACAGTAATCGATAAGGTGCTGTCATGCTAAACTGCCGTTCACTACATGAAGACTGCAACCACATGTACCGCGCTCGCAATCTTCGGGCAGGTCCTTCTGCAGGGGTTCTTTCAGCCACCAGCCATGCTTTGTAAGTTGGTCCATAGCCTGGAACACGGCCTTCACTTAATCCGTGTCACAGAGAGGGAGCAAAGTTCTGCAAGCAAGGTACACGGATAAGACGACCGACATGAGTGCAACTGTCAAGTTCACCACGGTGAATTCTGGAACAAAAACATCCTACCCCGACTAACAAACAACGGTTCATGTGGAAGAGATTCAGTGAACCTACTCGCGCACATCAGATCGCTGAAGCAGCAGGCGCGCTGTGCTCGACGTCTTGGCCGTGATGAGCTCGTACACCGGACCAGCACAGGCGACCGCCTCCGGTGTGACCGGCGCACCGGCTGGAGGTGTCGCTGCAAGAGACGGAAAGAAAAGTAGGTTATAAACTGTAGAATGCAAGTCTCTTGGGGAAATGGATATGTACATTCTCATCACGTACCAGGCAAGACCTTCCGCCAATCAAAGTGCATCTCCTCCGCGGTGCTTGACAGCTTTAATTCCGCCTCGGGGTACAGCAGGACCATGCCTGTAAGGACGGTCCGTCTACCTTAACGATAGACGAATACCTAGCTAGCGGAAGCGTGGATCTTTAGTAGTAATACAAAAGGATATTGGGTCAGGTTGGGACTCGGACCCAAAGCACAGTATGTAAGTGGCGGCACCTGCCCCTGCCCTGTGAGCTTTTGTGCACCGCGGACCTCACAATCCGCGTGTCGTACCTTGATACGACAGATCGACAGATCGTGCATATCTGTGTTCTCCTAGAGAACTCCAAAGCCATTACGACATACCACATAATGCTTTGGTTATAATTTATAATTTGCGATCCAGCTTAATTCTAGGATCGGTTAACTCACGTTATTGGTAAGGCCCGTGGGTCAGACCCGCAAAATCGCTAAGTCCGAAGCACGGTCTTACACTCCCCCCTCCCTGAAGCGAACGTCCCGGGAGCTGTTCCGAAATCGGAACTTTAATGTGGTTGTTTTCTTTTTAATCTCCGCAATTGCTGCGAAGGCTCCAGGTTGTCCCGCTTTCGTTTCGGTTGGGGTGGGTTGGGCTTCGGGGCAGGCGCTTGCTGCGCTTGCCTTTTGTCTTTGTACTCCTGTAAAAGCAGTGCGTGCCGGGGTTCCTTCCGTTGAGCACTGGGCAATTTTGCCTCGTAAGCCTCGATTGATTGTTCCACGGGAGCGGACTCACGAAGAGTCATTTCCGGTTCCCAGCTGTTGTCGGTTGCCGGAAATCCCTGCCATTTGACAAAGTAGTCCCGTCGGTGCTTGCCGCGACCAACAGGAACATCTTTGTGATCCACAATGGCTTCTACCGCCCAGTAGTCCTCACCGTCCAGGTTGAAAACCGGCGATGGGGGTGTACGGCCCTCCGTACGGAAATGTTTCAAGAGCGATATGTGGAACATACACTGGATGGATGCGCATCTCGGACGGCAGTTGGAGTTTGGCTGCCGTGGGACCGACCAGCTTCTCGATTTTGAAGGGTCCGATCCATCGAGGCATGAGCTTGCGCACCCCAGGGGTTTTGAACGTAATGTTCTTGGTATTGAGCAACACATCTTGACCCGAAGTGAACGTAACCAGCCTCCTGCGGCGGTCAGCGTGCAGCTTCTGTTGTTCCTGCGCTGATTGCAGGCACGCTTTTGCCTTCGCAAGTCGTTTGCGTAGGGTGGACTCGAAAGATTCGGCTCTGGGCACCTTCGTGGGTAATTGTACGTCAGCCGGGGTACGTGGCTGGTGGATTCCTTTCAGCAAGAACGGAGTCGTTCCCGTCGAGGCCTGCTTCGAGTTATTGACTGCAAACTCTAGAAGAGGCAGGTGCTTGTCCCAGTCGTCTTGCAACGGGGAAATGTAATGTCGTAGCATTTCTTCTAAGAGCCTGTTCATCCGCTCCGTCTGGCCATCGGTTTGCGGGTGGAAGGCTGTACTCATGTACAGCTGAGTCCCCAGTAAGCATGTGACTTCCGACCAGAACTTGCTCGTGAATCGTGGATCGCGATCCGAGACAATGTTCTTCGGTAAACCGTGTTGCCTGAAGACAGTTGACACGAAAAGGTGCGCCAAGTCTTCTGCTGTGACGGATGTGTGTGTGGCAGCAAAGTGGGTCATCTTGCTGAGCCGGTCCACAAACACAACAATCGCGTCATGCCCGTCTTGCGTGGTTGGCAGCTGCGTGATCAGATCCATTGATACGCTTTCCCACACTCCCTGTGGGATCGGGAGAGGTTGCAGTAATCCCCCCGGCTTTGTGGTTGAGGATTTGTTGCGCTGGCACTGAGGGCATGTGTCAACATAACGTTGCACGTCTGTGTGGAGGCCAGGCCACCAGAACGTTCGAGCGATCGCTTCTTGGGTGCGTCGAGCACCACGGTGCCCGCTGAAAGGAGTGTCATGGTATTCTTTCAGGATTTGCGTGCGCAGCTCAGGGATGTCGGGTACGACTATCTGGTTTCCCTTGTACCAGAACCCGCCCTTTCGTTTTAACTGCAACCGTGCCGCCTTCGGTTTCTCAAACCAGGGATTTCCAGCGTATCCCTCACGAATTTGTTTACCAAGCTCGCCTAACGTCAGCTCGCTGGCAAGCACCGTTAGCACAGTCTCATGTACCCTACTTAGAGGATCCGCCACATTGGTCCTCCCTGGACGGTATTCCCACTTCATGCCACTGAAGCGTTGCAAGTATTCCATCCAGCGTGCTTGTCTTCTCGACAGCAACCCAGCTCCGCGCTGTTCATGGAGGTACACTAGGGGGTGGTGGTCCGTCAAGAGCATGAACTCACTCCCTTCTAGGTAACAGCGCCACTCTTGCAGAGCGTGTATAACCCCAAGGCAGTCCTGGTCTGTTGTTGTGTAATTGTATTCCGCACTCGTGAACTTCTTGCTTGTATAAGCAACTGGGTGGCCGTCTTGCATAAGTACGGCACCCGTGCCGTTCACGGACGCGTCGGACCAGACCTCAAAGGGTAGGTTGAGCTGTGGTAGGGACAGGACAGGTGCATTACTCAAGGCTTCTTTTATGCCATCAAATGCCGCTTGGCACTTGGGCGACCAGGCGAAGGGCACTTTCACACTGGTTAAAGCTGTCAATGGAGCTGCTAAGCTCGAGTACCCCTGTATGAAGCGTCTGAAGTAGTTTGCTAGGCCAAGGAATTCACGCAGTTTGCGAACGTCCTTAGGAACCGGCCAATTTTTCACTGTGGCAATTTTCGTATTGTCAACTTTCAGACCTTCGCGGCTCACAATATGGCCGAGGAATTTCAACTGTGGCTTGTTGAATTCGCATTTGGACAGCTTTGCCTTGAATTGGTGCTCTCGGAGCAGTTGCAACACGGTACGGAGGTGTTGTACATGCTCTTCTGGCGTCTTGCTGAACACCAGAATGTCGTCTAAGTATACCAGCACAGTTTTGCCGATATGCTTAGCAAATATCCCATTCATCACCGACTGAAATGTTGCAGGCGCGTTGGTCAGTCCAAAACAAAGTACCCGAAATTGGAACTGACCCATTCCCGGAGCGATAAAGCCAGTTTTCTCAACGTCTTTATCGGAGATTCGGATCTGATAATAGCCTTGCTGGAGATCGAGCGACGAAAATATACGTGCTCCTTGTAGCGTATCGAAAATTTCGGTGATGTTGGGCATCGGATACCGCCGTTTTACTGTAAGCTTGTTCAGCGCCCGGAAGTCAAGGCACAGACGGAGTTCGCCGTTGGGCTTCTGGACAAAGAGGATGGGCGCTCCGAACGGTGAAGTTGAAGGCTCAATGAAACCCTTTGCCAAAAGCTCAGTCACCTGTTTCCGTACTTCCTCCATTTCTTTTGGTGACAAGCGATACATCCGCTTAGCAGGCGGTTCCGCATTGGGCAGCAGGGGAATTGTATGGCCGATACCTCGGTCAGGAGGCAAGCCGTTCAATTCTTCAAACACGTCCTTGTATTCAGAAATAAGCGCCTGTATTTCCTGTTCCGGTACCAGGTCGTCGGGGACACCTTTGGTCGCATCACCGACAGCTGCGGCGAGCTGAAAGCCGCCGTGGGACTGTGTTTGGTCCTCGCGCACTAGCATTAAGTAGCTGCGAGCCCCCTGTGCAATACTCCTGGCTGCTTGTTTGGCCGAGAGAACTTTGGTTCCGGTATCTTGGAACAAATGTACCGACGCGGCATTTAGCAACGGGTCTTCCTCAGGGAAGCCTTCCGCCCCGTGCTGCGCGTATTTTGGAATCAGAGTCACTGCACTACGATTACGGGTGATGATGAGGGCGTCCCGTTTGTAGTCTTGTTGAGCTTGCCGAAGTTTCAGCCAATCGGCACTCAAAATGACATGTACCCAAGGGACTCCATCTTTCAACACCAAGAGCGTAACCATTTCTGAATGATTGCCCATTCGTATTCGTATGCGGACTTCACCATGCAGCCTAGCGACCTCACCGGACGCTACCCGCACGGAGGGAACCCTCGATGACTTGCGTTTGAGTGCCAATTGTCTGACGGTTTGTTCATCAATGAAACCGTGTGCTGCCCCTAAGCACGAAGCACCGCTGTCGACGAGGATACAGACTGGGAGGTCCATTGCGTACCCTTCGAACGTCATCGTGTAACTGTTCCCTTGTCAGGCCGTATGACTGCTCTCTGACGTATCATGTGCCTACCCGTGACTGGGATGCGGTGTCAAAAGGGAATGGAGGTGCAAGCGGACGACCACAAGCTTCGACGATGAAGAGCTGTTGCGAAGGCACACCACGTGCGCTCGCACAGCGCTGCAAAGCAGAAAGCTGTAAGTCCCCTTCTCACCGCGCCGGCTGTCACAACAGAGCGTGAGGATCGCGAGTTCCCACGCGCTGAGCTGCCGGTAAGAGATGCCAATGTGAGTAGTGTTGTGATCAGGAGCAGAATACTTGTGCGATCAAAATGCACAGGGCCTTTAGTCTAGCTCAGAGGACGCTTACAATCATCCAGACAGAGCCGAAAAGCGATGCTTACCAGCACGCTTTTGGCTAATAAGCGCAAACGCAGACGTACGACCTCGCGGGTTCGAACGCCTCTCAAGTTCGTAAGGCCGACTGGAGTCTTACCGCAACGCGGCGCTCCAATACACACGCAAATAAGACGCCAAGATATACACAACGGAATAAACAACGCAAAGCAATTCACGGTTGCTACCTGATCCCAACTCACGAATCGAACGATCACTCTTTCCCGCTCGATTCCTCACACCTACGGACCGGCTACCGACTGGGCGGCGGTTACACCGCGCGCCATAACGCATCGCGACGGAACACCTCACTCGCGACAAAACGGTGGGCTAATGCCACAAACTAACCAACATAAATCCGAATTAGGTAACTGCTGCTTGCTGCGCAGTAAAATGACGATGACACCCAAACGGCGCGACAGCTGTCAGGCCGTATGACTGCTCTACTGACGTAATAAGTGCCTAGGGGAGACTCCCCCCCCAAGCGGTCACCCGATGCATGCAGGGTGATCCGCGGCGACTAAGCCACGAGGCACGAACTTTAAACCAAATCGTATAGGTTTTCCGAGCTTGTGAGGAAAACCAGGGTTTTCTGCAATATACGACAGACGAGCGTCTGTGGTTCTGGAGCCGGGTGGCTCCTGTTGGGACGCAGAAGCGTCAGTGTTTGGTACTTTTCGGAGATCATCGTAGCGCTACGGGCTGTGCTGGCGTTGGACTTTTTGTTGCGGCTGTGTGTTGGCCGTTTGTTATTGTCCATCGTCGGTGCGTCCTCGCCCTTCTCCGGCCATTATGGCGGAAAACGAGGACCGAGCTCAGTCAATTGACGACATTATTTCGAATCGTCAGAAGCGATTGACCTCGCTGGCACAGAATGCAGCAGTGAAGGCAGTTATGGAGAAACTGAAGGAGGACCCGGGTGCGATCCTTGAGGAGGTGGAGGAGAAAGCATACAATGCTTTTTTGGCAGCGGAACAGAAGCTAGCCGAGGCCAACCAGCTCCAACGGCAGCGCGCATCGCCGGAAATCCCGCCAAAACGCCACCGGGAGGAGCTTCCCTTTTACAAGTGCGACTTCGGTGTCAGTGAGGGGAAGACCAACAAATCCCTGTTGGGCCAGCGCGACAAGCTGGTCGACCTATGGAACTCGCTGCAAGATGTCAAGGACGCCGTAGCGGACTTGAAGGAGGCTGCGGCGCAGGAGCGCCCCACCAAAATGAAGAAGGTGGAGGAGGCCATTGCCGAGGGTGAGAAGGCCTTCGTGGGAGCGGCTAAGGACCTAGTGGTAGCCTATAACCACGGCTGGGAGGTGGTCAAGGGGCTCCAAGGGGCTGCGTACGCGCAAACCGAGGAGGAGCAGAAGAAGCTGAAAGCGGCTATCAAGGCGGCTGAATTGACCGCGAAGTCCAGCAAGGGCAAGGGCAAGGCCAAGTTTAAGTCTGGGGAACGGGAGGATCTTCGTCAGGAAGCTTTGGGGGCGCGCAGCAGTCGCAGGGCGTGGGTGTGGGGATCCGGCGGGTGCAGCAAGCGGCCGCGCCGCAGGCTCCGCCTCCGCGTTACTGTTATTCGTGCGGCGTCGCGGGGCACTTCTCGAAGGAGTGCCCCAATAAGAAGTAATGGAGGGAAGGTGGACGTACGGGGGGTCACCGCAGCATGCTCAGGCGGTGGGTGCGTGGTGCGGTCGCCGGGATCACGGCAGCAGCCGTCAGGATCTCACGGCGGAGAACCGTAGCGAACGGACGTTCGGAAACCGTGGACAAGGGCAGGAAGCCCAGTGACCGGTCAGGCTGCAGCCTACCGTTGGCCCAAAGAGGCTTTGGCCCACAGAGGCAGTGAGGACAGTGCGACAGCACTTGTCTGTGAGACGTGGAACGTCTGAAGGCCCGTGGTGTCGGTTGCCTTCCGATCTTGTAACCGCAGATGACCTGTGGGAGGAAGGAAATGATGCACGCGAAAGCGAGGGGGCCGACGCGGCAGCGTCTGGGCAGATCAACGCCCGTAAGGAGTTCTGGCTCAAGAATATCTGTGCCAGCAAGTGGACAAGGCGGTGGGTGAAGAACGGCTTCCCCCTGGTTTGGGAGGATGCGAAGAACCCCGCCCCACGGCGACAACAGCCAAACCACCCAGGGTCGAAGGAGCACGCAGAGTACATGGATGCGACTCTGGCAGAGTTTCTGGCAGCAGGGGCAGCCCGGGAGTGGGAGGGGCCGTTACCCCCTAAGTGCGTGTTGCCGCTCAACGTCATCCCCAAGAAGCAGCTGGGAAAGTTTAGGGTCCTGTTGGACGGCCGGCATGTGAATAAGTCCTTGCACTGCCCAAAGTTTAAGTACGAACGTTTGGCAGATCTGGAGGCCCTGATGCGACCGGGGGACCTCATGGTTGGCATCGACCTGACCAACTCGTACTGGCAGCTTCGGATGAACGATGCGGCGCATGAGTATTTGGGTTTTGAGTGGCGAGGGAAGTACTACGTCTTCACGGTGTTGCCGTTCGGTTTGAAATCAGCACCTTGGGGCTTCTCGAAGCTGAGGCGGGAGTTCTGCGCGTATTTGCGGCACAAGGGTTTCCGGGTCTTGAACTACCTGGACGACTTCTTGTTTTTGCTTGGGGGGGACCAAGCAGGCGCGGTGCAGCAGCGGGAGGCCCTCCTGGAGGAGTTCTGCAATGCGGGACTCGGGGTGAACCTCAGCAAAAGTCAGCTAGTTCCAGTCACCGAGATTCGCTGTCTTGGGTTCGTGATTAACTCGGTGACGATGACCTTCACCATCCCGGAAGACCGGTGGGAGGCGTTCCAGGAGGCTGTGCAGGCCGTTAAGGGCAGGGAGTCCGTGCCCGCGCGGGCAATGGCCAGGGTAATTGGCCACGCGGTCAGCATGCAGCTGGTGATGGGGGCGCTCGCTCGCCTGTTCACCCGGGCATGTGAAGCCTCTCTAAGGGAAAAAGAGGGCTGGAACGGTGACGTGATAGTCACGGAGGGAGTGAGGGAGGAGTTGTGCTTCTGGGAGGGGCTGCCACGGGAAGCCCTGGCAGCCCCAATAGTGAGGCTGGCCGGCACGGCAGCAGTCGAGGTCCGGACGGACGCCAGCGACTTCGCTTGGGCGGGGGTCATGGCGGGTCAGGCGGTGGCCCACGGTTACCTGTCCCCGGAGGAGAGGAAGGAATCGTCCGCCATGCGGGAGATGCTTGCGTTGCTGTACACGCTGCAAGCCCTGGAGGGTCGGCTTCGGGGCAAGAGGGTGCACGTCCTGACGGACAGTACCAACGCGCGATCCATCGCGACGAAGGGGAGCAAGGGGGCCCACTTGCAGGCGATCGCGCTAAAAGTGTTCTGGTGGTGCAAAGCCGCCCGGGTGCAACTGTCGGTCGCGTGGATTCCAAGGGAGCAGAACGAGGTGGCGGATTTCTTCAGCAAGATCCGGGAGAGCTGCGACTGGCAGCTGCTGCCGGAGTTGTTCCGGCAGCTGGACACCCGTTGGGGTCCGCACACCGTGGATCGTTTCGCGTCGGACCGTAACACACAGCTGCGGCGCTTCAATTCGCTGTTTCACTGCCCGGGGGCAGAGGCGGTGGATTGCTTCGCGCAGCAGTGGGCGGGGAGAACAACTGGTGTAACCCCCCATTCGCGTTGATAGGCCGGTTATGGCGTTTCCTGGAGGAGCAGAGGGCGGTAGCCACGGTGATTATCCCGGTGTGGCCGTCGGCGGTATGGTGGCCGTTGTTGTGCCCCGCCGAGGGCCGGTGGTCCCCAGCGGTAGTGGGCGCGGTGGCCCTGCCGGGGCAGCGGAATTGTTTCGGTCGGGCCCGGCGTCTGGGAACCGGGAAGCAGCGGGTGCGCCGAGGTGGAGGGTCATGGCCCTACGGGTCTCGTTCCGGGGCGAATGGGCACGCCGCCGGACCCTGCCGGGCCCGACGTTGTCCTGAAACAACCCCTCCCGACCCCGACCACAGAGTCGCACGCCGGCCCCTGCGGACGGGGCACGCAGTTGCCAGTCCACCCGCGCACGCGGGGCTGTGGAAAGCGACACAGCGGATGATGCTGGGCTCTCGCGCGCAGTCCTCACTGGCGCAGTACCACGGCTCGTGGGCGGCGTTCTGCAAGTTTTGCGCGGAGGGGCAGTACACGGCCCTGCCCGCGCATCCAGCAGCGGTGGCCATGTTCCTGACGTTGGTGGCGCAGTCGGCCGCGTCATACGCGGTGGTCAAAACTGCCAGCGCCGCCATTTTCACGCACCACGAACTGGCGGGCGTCACGGTGCCGCCTACGAAGCACGTCCTCTGTAAGAACGTGCGGGCGGCGGCCAAGCGGCAGCTCGGGTTACTGGTGCGGAACCGGAAGGAGCCCCTAACGTTGGAGGAAGTGACGGCGATCGCACGCATGCTGTTGGAGGGCACGCCGCGCACGCACGAGATCATGATTGCGGCGTATGTGATGGTGTGCTTTGCGGGGTTCCTGCGGTATGATGACGCGCAGCGCCTCCTGGTGCGGGACACGCGCTTGGGGCCAGACCAGGTAGAGCTGTTTCTGAGTCAGCGCAAAAACGACCAGTTCCGGGCGGGAGGGGAACGTGGTGGTCATCAGAGCGGGTACCTCGGAGGTGTGCCCGGTGGCGCTACTGCGGCGCTATTTGGCGTCGGCCGCGTGGGCACCGGAAGACCCACTCTTCCGGGACTGGGATGGGCACAAGGCGCGAAACCGCGGGGCGCCGTCCGTGTTCCTGCCGCGGCCCGTCGCGTACGGCAAAATGCGCGGGGTGGTCCTGTCGTACGTGGCCAAGGTTCAAGGGGTCCCCAAGGATGTGGCCCAGGCGCGCTTTGGGCTGCACAGTCTGCGCTCGGGGGGGGTGTCGGCGGTGGCGGCGCGGGGAGTGGACGAGCGCCTGTTTCAGGCACATGGGGGCTGGCGCTCACGGGAGGCGATGCTGCCGTACCTGAAGGATTCGCAGGAGGCGCGGAGGGGCGTTACCGGGGTGTTGGAGTACTGACGGCTCCCCCCGTAATAATTGAAGGTTCGGTGCGTCCTCGCCCTTCTCCGGCCCTGCATTGTTTATTATCGCCCCGGTGGGGCTCTAGCGGTGTAATGGAGTCTTTGCAGAAAACGTATAGGTTTTCCGAGCTTGTGAGGAAAACCAGGGTTTTCTGCAATATACGACAGACGAGCGTCTGTGGTTCTGGAGCCGGGTGGCTCCTGTTGGGACGCAGAAGCGTCAGTGTTTGGTACTTTTCGGCGATCATCGTAGCGCTACGGGCTGTGCTGGCGTTGGACTTTTTGTTGCGGCTGTGTGTTGGCCGTTTGTTATTGTCCATCGTCGGTGCGTCCTCGCCCTTCTCCGGCCCTGCATTGTTTATTATCGCCCCGGTGGGGCTCTAGCGGTGTAATGGAGTCTTTGCAGAAAACTTCCACCAAACCGCTATCCTTCACGATCAGCTGCTTGACCAACGGCGACGCGAAAATGATCACCCACATGAACAACGCCTCCTCGGATGGAACAAGGGGGCAGCGCAGCATAAGCAAACGACCCTGCCGCTGCAACGACTTCAACCAGCGCATGCGCAACTCATCCGCCGTAGCGATATATGACACAGGGACACGCGCCACCACGAAACTTTGCGTGAAACGGACTGCCGCTGGCAAGGCCAGATCAAGCACATGACCGGAAGCAGACAAGAACACAGACTGGACGGCGGACACCTGCCGCTGCACTGACTCATAAAACGACGGCACCAACGGCCCCTTAGGATCGGCAGACTTACCTTTCATGATGCGGACACCATGCGACATCAAAACCGACCGCACCGCCGGTGAGACCTCCCAAGGGCAAACGACCTCCCCCACCATGCCCAGATCCAACGCCGACCTCAACACATCGACATGCTCGCTGGGCACGCTGGACTCGGTGAAACTGCTGGACAGCGCATTGGAGATGAGTGCAACCTTGGACGCGGAGTGCTCCCCAGGCATGGCCATAGAGAGTGCAGCGGCTACCGCCCCCCAGAGTCCAAGCTCCAGTCCCCTGACTGGACGGAGGTCACCGCCGCTGAGGCGCGCAGAACACGTGTTGGGCGTGGACTAGTGGGGGCAAGCATAGTGCGCAGCTGTCGTACCGTGACCATTTCGCTAGCGCCATTCTGATACACGACGTTAAACAAATGAGTGCGGCCCTGAAGGCCTACGTAAGTGGCAATGCCGGACACAGCACCTTGCGCACCCATCCCGGACCCTGCGCGAAGCACCCTGGCACCCTGCAGATGCTTTAGGTACGAGGGGGGGCTCAGGCACAGGCTTGGGGGACGCATCGGGAACAGGCACCTTGGCAAGAGGCCTGGCATCAATCTGCTGGGGAGTGACACCTTGAGCGACGCACTCGGGGCACACCCAGGTACCCTCGGGGATACAACGCAACGGGGGAGTGAGACAGTACGTGTGCCAGCCCTTCCCGCAGCCATCGCAGAGCAACATCCACTCGTCACCGGACGGGGATCGGCACACTTCACAAGGGAGCAAAGCAGAGGGTTTAGCAAGACGTGGATCCACAGTCTCATCCCGAATGGGCAGGTGGCAAGGAGCACAATCCTTCACGTGAGATTTGAGTGTCAACCCGTTCTGACCCTGAAGAACCAAAACACCGGTGGGCCGCACCTCAATGACCCGCAGGATAGTGGGCCTGGCGGCGGGGTCCAGCGTCGTCTGAGAAGTAGTATTGCGATAGTAGACATAGTCCCCAACCTCGAACTCGCGCATTTTTGGATGGTAGCCACCCCCACGAAGAGCAGCATACCGAAGGGTGTCCCTGTGCTGCGCGATCAGCAGGTTATCCCCAGCAATGGAGATGCGCTGCCGCATGGCCTCCCCTCGTGAGAGAAGCGATGAGGCGGCTAGCTCAGGGTTGTCGAAGGAGATGTTATCCGCGAATCGGGGTTTGATCGCAGGGGGAATGGTGGGCTCTACACCATGCATGATGAGGTAAGGGCTGAACCCCGTGGACTGATGCACGGAACAGTTATAACCCAACATGACGTACGGTAACAATTCATCCCAATCCCTGCCTTCAGCCCGCTGCCGCGCCATGCGACGGAGCGCCCTTTTGCAGGTCTGGACCACCCTTTCCGCCAAACCATTGGCCTGCGGGTGGTTGGGTGACGTCTCACGATGATCTATCAGCGAATTCAGCAAGAGCAACGAAAAGGCACCCTTCCACTCACTACCCTGGTCGGTGCAGACCTCGGCGCAGGCACCGTAGCGCCCTAGGATATGGTGCAAGAACGCGGAAGCCGTGCGATCGGCCTCCTTATCAGGCAACGGAACAAAAACTGCGTACTTAGAGAAATGCTCTACGCAAATCATCACGTAGACATTCCCCGAGTTGGTGCGAGTGAACGGGCCACAAAGATCCACGCCCCAGCGATAGAACAAGCCCTGTACCGGCAATGGATGCAGGTCAGGCGACGGGGCTGAAAACGAGGTATTAACACGATCACAATGCTCACAGTGTTTGACAAAGTTGACTACGTCTCGGTAGACGCCATGCCACCAGTGACGGGTGAGCAGCAGCGCAACAGTACGACGCACCCCAAAATGGCCAGTCTCCTCGTGCGTGAGTTTGATCAGTTCCACACGATCAGAAGGCTTGGGAACCAGACGTGCTTTGGAATCGTTGAACACGCGGTACAACTCACCCCCTTGCATGCGGTAGGCACGAACCCTCCGCGTGACACGCCTCTGCTCGGACGGGGGCAGGTTGGACACGTGCGTGCCCGTACGAAGGAAATGCATAGATGCTTCATCATCCCAGATATCCGGCCATCGTCCCTGGGACCCCGAAGAGTCCTCCTGCTCCGCTTGGACAGCCGCGGCGAAGACCGTGGGCCAAGGGGAAACAGGCTCGCAGGGAAACAGGGGATAGGCCAGGCCATGAGACGGCTCAGGCACAGCTGGGGACGAGTCACTCAGAGCACACGCAGCAACAACCTCATGCAGTGGCGTGTTGGAAAGAACTCGGCACAAAGACAACACACCAACGGTGGAGGCCAAGTCGGGCGCAAGACCCAGAATGCGGCGCTTCTGAGCCTCGCTTACCTCGCGAGACTCTGTGGCGTCATCAGGGTAGCCCATGGCCCGGGCACACTCAAGGACTGTTAGACTGCCCAATTCCGGCTCACAGGGATCGAACACAAGATCATATTGGTGCTGCAGCTCCGGACGACTTAGGCTGGGAGCCACGCACAAAGGCTCACCCACTTTGTTCCGGGGGTACGTGCCCGGGGGATCAGGCGCTTGCGCGAGACGCACAGTGCGCCCTGGGGAGAGCACATCCTGGAGCACGGCCGTGATGGGCGGCTGCACCCCAGAGATCACCGCGGCAAGCGGCTTTGGCGGTGAGAGGTTTGTCCAATGCGTGGATACGCGATGCGCAAGTGCGCCAAATTGTACTGCATCAAACGTGATGGGCTCACCGAACGCACTCGTGACTCGTGACTGGGCAGCACATGCGTTCTTCCAGGACTCACGAGGCTGCTCACAAACAAGGAAATAAGCGGGCGAACGCCGCTGGACGCGCTGCAAAGTCTGAATAATGCGAACGACATGATCCACGACGCAGGACTCGGGTGCAAGGGAGCCCGGTTCCTTACCTACGTCGTGCCAGCACCAGCTCGCAAACACCACCCACTGGGAGCCGTCACAAGCTCCAGTGGCCATGAGTGACTCCTCCGTTACTTTGCGGGGATCAAGAGGAAGGTCCAACCACACACGCTTGTAGGAGTCAGGGGCGAACTGCGCGGGGTACTCAGCGCTCAACCGATCCAAGCGCGCAGACACGATTTGAGCGGCAACTGGATCTGGTTCAGACGAGATGTAGCGGTTCACCCGGACGCCGCACCGAAGCAGGGCCTCCAGACCAGCACACATGCCCCCCAAGGGCTCGTAAACAGTGACTCCCTTTCCCAAGGCTTGAGAAAAGAATGCGCGGGACGTAGGATGTGAAGTATTTGCGAAAAGCTCGGGATTGGCGTGCGCAGCTGAGCGGACCCACTTGACCGCCGAGGCATGAACGGCGTCACGACGCTCCCTGACCAAGTCAGACTCCTTCGATGGAGGCATGTCTATCACATCAGACGGAAGGCCCAGATGGCCCGACAGAAACTGGTCAGGGACAAAGCAAAAGTCGTCGGAAAACTTAGCGTGCGGCACGTGGGAAGACAGTGCGGTGCGCACTGCTGTGCACTCCTGAGATGCATGCGACAGGGCAGCAGACACACGCCGAACGCCGGCCAAATCCTCCTCATCCAACCGAGCACCGGTATTATCAGCGGTCGTCTCCTCAGGATGTCGCGACAACACATCCGCATTTTGATGCTTGAGACCCGGGCGATGGATAACCTCAAAGTCGTATTCTTGCAGTACAAGAGCAAACCGGGCGTACTGGCCCGTGAGCCCGTCCGCACTCATGAGGTACGTGAGAGGTTGATGATCAGTGACCAGGCTGAACTTCGGACCACCCAACAAGTGATGTCTAAACATTTTCACTGCCCACACAGCCGCGAGCATCTCACCTTTGTAGCTGCTGTAATTCCGCTCATGCTTATTGAGTGATCTGCTGATGCAGGCACACATGTATTCGTTGCCCTGATCGTCCAGCTGACCCAGCACGGCACCCAACCCCTTGTTGGAGAAGTCGGTGTGCAAGATGAGGGGCTTGGAGTAGTCGATAGGGCGAAGAATCAACCCCTCCTTGGAGAATACGGACTTGAGCGCGGTGAAAGCTGCATCCTGAGCGGGACCCCATACCCATGGCTGATCCTTCTTGAGAAGCACCGTGAGATCGGTGGTGAGCAGGCTCATGTTGGGGATATAGCACCGGTAGTAATTGATGAAACCCAAGTGAGCGCGAAGCTCGGACACATTGCGAGGAGTGGGAAGGTTCAGGATCGCGGACACCTTGGCGTGGTGAGGGCTGATTCCATCCGCGCTCAGGTTGTGACCCAAATACTCAATGGCATCAGCTCCGAAAATGGATTTATCCGGGTGCGCACGAAGACCACATGAGTGAAGGGCGTCGAGGACAGCGGCGACATGCTGCACATGTTCCTCGGGGGAATTGCTGAAGATTAAAACATCGTCAATGTACGCACGGGCGCAGTGGTCTAAGCCGGCCTTAGCCAACTCGTAATCCATGACCCGTTGAAACTTGGCAGAAGCATTTTTCAACCCGTACGGCATACGGCCGTACATCATCAACTTATTACCCATCCAGTACGCAGTTTTGGGCTGGTCCTGCTTGGCAATAGGGATCTGCAGAAAGCCCTGCCTAAGGTCCAACTTAGAGAAAACCTTCGCCTTAGCGCACTGATGGAAAATGTCCTCCGGGCGGTGGAGTCCATACCTGTCAGATCGGGTATGCTTGTTCACCGGTCGGTAGTCTTGCGCCATGCGGTGATCCGTCCACAGGCCCGTGTCAGGATCCTTCTTGGCGGCGATTACCGGATTGACAGCGCACACCGTGGGACCCGTATGCTCAAGAACTATGCCCGCCTTGACCAGCTCCGCCGTTTTCTGCATGATGACCTCCTTTTCCTTCGGCGAGTACCGGCGCGGCGGTTGAACGATGGGGCGATCCGTGTCCAAATCTAAGGTGAACGGCCCCTGCTCACCCGAGTAACCGGGCAGCTCCTCCATGCTATACGCAAAAGCCTTGCCCTTGCGCATGCGAACCGCCTCGCGCAGTGCGTGTGACGCACTGGGCTCAAACAAGGAACTATTTCCCCAAATCCATCCCCCATCGCTGTCCTTCACGTAGCGCTGATAGGCAGCGGCGGCCGAATTTCCCTCAGGGGTGAAAGATCCCACACTGGCCATAGCCATGGCGTGACCCCGCGTCTCCCATCGCGCATAGTCCCTAGGATCTGTCTCTGCCCAAGGATCATATCCCAAACCGCCGTACTCAGGCAGACGAACACCCCCGTGTTGCAAGAGAATGCCCCCGGAAGTCACGACATTGGAAGATATAGATGCAAGGTCACTGTCAAGCACGGCGCCGTGCATGGCACCAGCACCCGCAGCGAGTGTGAACAGCAAACAAGTGACGAGCGCAAAGGAAGCAAGGCTGAACCAGGTCCGCCGAGCGGGTGGGGGACTGCTAACACTCTTCTGACGGCGCCCCAAACGAGCCCGCTTGCGCTTACCCTTGCGCTCGACGAATGACCGGGTCGAAAGCGGTGGTGTAACAGGGAACGAGGCAGTCGCCATGCACGCTGACTCGATCAGCCGATCCAGCACCATCCCCACCGGCTTTGCCGCGGCGCAACAGAATGCGGTGGACGTGGAGATCAACGTGAGCAGGCTAGTGAGGAGGTACGTGAGGACGCCCTTCCGCATGCCCCAGCTGGCAATATGCCTTGGCAGAGACGTTACGCACTTGGATGGCTGAGCTCCGTCTGGTGAGGGAGATGCTGCTGGTGGCGGTGCGGCATCCCCCGTGGAGAAGTGCATGGGCTCGACTGGCATGCTGGCAGCGTTGGCTGGCTTTAGTGAGGGAGATGCTGCTGGTAGGTGGCGGTGCGGCATCCCCCGTGGAACAGTGCATGGGCTCGACGGGCATGCTGGCAGCGTTGGCTGGTTCCCCCCCCAGATCGGAACCATAGGGAGACGAGCTGTCCGTGGTCGCGCTAACACAGGCAACGGCCAGCTGCGCCGTTTTGTTCGTGCTGCCTATGACCGGTTGCATGGGAATGGTGACACGATATTCCGGGTACTCAACCAGGTTGGGGTGAAAGTGCAGACGCGGCGTGGGGTAGGAATCCAAGCCATCGCCCCACAGCTTAGCTTGCTCGTTGCCAACCAGGAGATGGAACAAGTGCGGTGCCACGTCCACCACCAGGGTCTGGGTGAACGGCACCCTGGTGGCGTGCGGTGTGCCCGGCAGGAGCGTCAGGTAAAGACCGCTCACATCCAACTCGCCGCGCACACTGCATCCTAGCTGCGCAGAAGTTGACAGCCGGGTGTTTGTGGGTTTGATGGGCAGGTTGTGGGCGCGTGCTACCGACGTGGGAATGAGGCTGGCGGTTGCCGCAAAATCACGAAGTGCAGGAACATGCATCTGCCGGCCATCACGCTCAATGGCACAGGCCTGCTTGGGGTAGTAGTACATGCCCGCCGGCGTGGTAAGGTACCGCGCGGCCAGAGGGTTGCGTCGTAAGGCAGTCTCACGCTCCGAAACGGGAATAGAACTCAAGGTCCGCGGGGGCACCGACGCAGAACCCGCGACCTCGTAGGCAAAAGTATCAGTGGAGAAGTGCTTACTTACGACGCTTGACATGGTCTGCCCCCCTGACATGAGGGACTTGTCAACAAGCTGATGCCCTGCGGCGTTACATGCGTGGCCAGCTTTGGTACCACCGACTGTGCATCGTCCTGCGTCGTATCCGGCACGGAAGCGGGCTCACTGCCACACGTGGCTGCGGCCACACTGGAGTCACCCGGGACTGGCACGGGTTCCTCAGCAGCCGGCGCCTGAGCGTTAACCACGCACTTGGCAAAATCGAGCACACTCATGCGCGACAGACGCTGAATGGACACTTCGTCTGAGGGTGGCAACGACGGCTTTCGCACAGGTTCCTTGGGGACCGCAGGGACAGGGTACCTATCTGCGTCAAGCGGCTGCGGCTCGAAGCTCTTAGGCACCTGCTGCCTCGCCGCAACTGCGGCTGCTCGTTCCAAGACAGCCCTGACGGCGTCGGGGGTGCTCTTGGCGAGCTCCATGGCCGCGGCAAGCTGCTGTTCGGTGTAAGACAAAAAAGTGCACGGTTCGCGAACCTCCGATACGCGTCCGTATGGGTAGTAGCTGGGCAAATCCAGGAACGTGCGCGACTCAGAGCTGGGCCCCGGCAGCTCCGCCTCCGCACAGGCGAGCGCGGAGCTGCTGGAGGCTGAGACGTCATCCAGCTTGAGGGTAACAAGCGCGGACGCTGACTGGTAATCGTCCTCAGCGAAATCATCTTCCTCGACGCACGCGGCGGCCGCCACCTTTGGGGCTTTCGCCTTCTGCAGCTCGAACAGCACCTGGAGGGCTGGGCTGCTGGGCTTGAAGCCCGCGGGCGCGAGCTCCGGATGCTCGATGAAGCACCGGTCACGCAAGTGACCGGATAGGAAGCAGAAGTCACAATGCAGCTCGCTGCGAGGGCGTCGCGGCCCACCCTGCTGGCCCTGCCGGGGTGGGCCAGAGCCACCCGATCCGGATGGGCCAGCCCCAGCTACCGCGGGACGGCGCGGTTTCTGGGATGGGTTAGGCTGCGCGGGCTTCTGGGTTGCTGCGGCGCTTTGCGTCAACAGTGCGACGAGTTGCTGCACGATCCCGTCCGCCGCACCGGTTGAGACCATGGCGGGACGGGACCGGACCTGGTTCTGGAGCACGCGACAGTCAGCAGTGGTGTGGCTGGTGTTCCAGTCGTGCTTCTCGCACAGGAACATCCCCTTTTTGTCAGAGGACCCCTTCTGCTGCGTCGTGCGCGGCTTGTCCGCCTTCTCGGTCTTTTCCGCACGCTTGGCTGCGCTCGTGGGCTTTCGCTCATCCGGGCTAAGGTTCTCCCAGATGCGGTCCGCATCCGTGACGGTCTGGGCCATGCGGTTGTACCAGTCCGTGCGCGGGTACCGCATGAGTTCGCGCCTAACGTGTTCGCGCACGGTCGGGTGCAGACCCTCTACGAAACGCTCCGCCAGCTGATACGTGCTGACCCTGCCCGCTAAGCCGGCGTGCAGGGTTCTAAGGCGTTGGTAGTAGTCGCTGGGCTTCCCGTCACCCTGAACGGCGCTAGTGAATTCGCCGTGATCCGCCTGCTCGGCCTCAGCTTTGAAATGCTCAGTAAGAATATGCTTGTAGTAATCGAACAGCTGCCACGCGGTAGCCACGGGAGCGACAGGAGCGACGGGCTGAGCGGCAGGCACGCCCGCAGCGGGCGCCGCTGCGGGAGCCTGCTGCGGTTGAGCCGCTTGTACGTGCGCGGCTGCATCGGCTAAGAAGGTGCTCTTCTTTGTGCCCCACCAGTCCGCATGCCTACTGTGGGGCTTCGGCAGGCTATCTAGCACTTGAAAGAAGGTGGCCGGCGTGACCGACCCGGCGCCGCGTTTCAACTCTACATCCACCAGCGCCTTTTGTTTCACCTCGTGTAAGAACCCATCCACACCCTTACAGTGAAAGGGTTCTAGTACGGGAAAGCTACCGCCACTCATGTCTTCCCAGTCGTACGGCTGAGGAGGTGGCTGTGTATGTCTAGGCCGCGTAACAAACTCAAGGAACTTGGTCCACTGACTTGCGAGATGCTTTTGCTGGCGCGCGAATACAGAATTGCTAGGGTTAACAGAAGTACCAGCCCGCCCGACCCCCGACGGAGGAAGAGCAGCTACGCCGGACCCGACGCCCTGACTCCCTCGTAAGGAACGACCCGACGCAAGGGTTGATGAAGGCCCACTATCACCCTCAGGATCACCCGAGCCTGACCCACCCGGAGACCCTGATGCTGAAGTCCTCTTAAAGTCCTTGCCCTCCCTGGAACTTACTTCCTGCGCGTCGCGCGCGGAGTTGGAGCGATATAACTGATTGGTGGCGCCACGTGGCGGGTTGCGGCGCAGGGGAGCTGAAGAAGGTCCAGAGTCTTGTGACGAATCCAGATTAATACCGAAGTCCCGTTACACGGTGCCAGATGCCAGGTCCAGCGCCAATATAGCCAAAAGAGCAGCCACTGAAGTCTTAAACCCGTACAGTTCGATTCCAACTCAGAACAGCCACAAGGGCCTCACAATCGTACAGTTCAATGCCAAATCTGAGCAGCCGTGAAGGTCTTATGCTCGTACAATTCGTAATATCCTATTGTGACGGCGCGTCGAGGGACGCCCGAGGCCTGAATGGCAAATCAATCCTGCTCACAGGCAGAACGCCCGACACGGCCAAGTCGGCCCGCGACCCCTATGCTGGGCCTACGGCGAGCACCACTAGGTGATCACACCTCCAGCGTCGCTCACACTCGCTCCTTACTGAGCCATGGGCGTGGAGCCCGACGAGCCTAAGTTGAACGGCGGCGAAGGCTGGGACCCGTGAGGGCCCGGCGCAGGCACAGGTGGCGGTGCGTTACTGGCAGGAGGCTGGCCGGCGTGGTAAACCAACACGGGCAGCAGCTGGGAGTAGGGACCGATCGTAAAATAGTCGTACCCGCTAGGAGCGGGACAGGCCGTACCCTCGTTGTATTCGAGGTATACCAGGCGACGGATCCGTGCTAGTCCCTGCTGTTGCTGCACCGATGCGGTCGGTACCGTGAAACCGTGGGCCAGCTGGTTCCAGCCTAAGGCAACCTGACTGAACCCGTTAACGTGTACGAACGCCGGCCCAGGGCCAGGGAAAGGGCCACCCCGCGCCTCAAATATGTTCGTCGGCGGCTCGTCGCCGTAGGGTCCTGGCTGGCGAGGAGGAGGGTGGGACGGTGTACCACCAGACTCGTCCTGATTGCGGTGCTGGCGTTTGTGGGACTGACGGCCGCCGGATCCCGCGCCGTGAGGGTACTGCACTGAAGGCGTAACACAGAAGCAACACAAACTACTTTAGAAATGATGGACCAATTCCTGGTGCAGGTGAACAACTGAGGACAGGCAAAACAAGCTGAAGACTCGGACACTGCAGATCCAATTGCAAACGATAAAATCAAAATGGCACACACGGCTGTGCGTCACACAGCAGGAAATAAACGAGTGACAGGAGGACAGGCTCCTAAGTGTTGCGGCGATGGCAACGTTCGACCTACTGATCAGGCAGGTGAATTGCGCGGCACGGGCGCGCTGTATGGCTACCTAAAAGGACAGCTTCTTAGATGAAAATGATGACGGGCTTACCGACGGAACGAGCAGCCCTCTGCACCCTTTGGGACGGAACCTCGAACAAGGGCGACGACAAAACAAAGCCGAAATCTGCGCGTCCGCAGACCCGGACCCCAGAATCACTCACTTTGTTTTTCCCTTCTTGAAGCCTTGACGGCTTTTCGGCTGGGATGCGGTGTCAAAAGGGAATGGAGGTGCACGTGGTGTGCCTTCGCAACAGCTCTTCATCGTCGAAGCTTGTGGTCGTCCGCTTGCACCTCCATTCCCTTTTGACACCGCATCCCAGCCGAAAAGCCGTCAAGGCTTCAAGAAGGGAAAAACAAAGTGAGTGATTCTGGGGTCCGGGTCTGCGGACGCGCAGATTTCGGCTTTGTTTTGTCGTCGCCCTTGTTCGAGGTTCCGTCCCAAAGGGTGCAGAGGGCTGCTCGTTCCGTCAGTAAGCCCGTCATCATTTTCATCTAAGAAGCTGTCCTTTTAGGTAGCCATACAGCGCGCCCGTGCCGCGCAATTCACCTGCCTGATCAGTAGGTCGAACGTTGCCATCGCCGCAACACTTAGGAGCCTGTCCTCCTGTCACTCGTTTATTTCCTGCTGTGTGACGCACAGCCGTGTGTGCCATTTTGATTTTATCGTTTGCAATTGGATCTGCAGTGTCCGAGTCTTCAGCTTGTTTTGCCTGTCCTCAGTTGTTCACCTGCACCAGGAATTGGTCCATCATTTGGGAAACCAAAGGAAACGGACAACCTAATCACACAACAACTCACAGTAACCGCAAATAACCGAATTGGAGCAGTAAAATGACGATGACACCCAAACGGCGTGACAGCTGTCAGGCCGTATGACTGCTCTCTGACGTATCATGTGCCTACCCGTGACTCCCCCCCCCAGCGTGCAACGCAGTAGCAAAGCTGGAAAGATGGGTTCCAGGTGGTGTGGTGTGGATGCGTGAGGTAATTGCGTCCAAATGCGGCAATAAGCGACCAGCATGCGTAGCTGGCAATATGAAGTACATGGCGACCGAGACCCGAAATGTACGACAAGTACGGCATGCTCAGACGGTGTCCGACATGATGGCAACAGACTCGCAACAGGGAACACCAACGGCGCGGCTACTGATGCAGTCAATCAAATGGGCCAGCAGCAAACAAGGCACAAACACAAAGCACGGTGTATGCTCCAGCTGGTCTACACGAAAGGCTAAGCACAAGGTGTGGCCCGGGATCTAGCGCTGGCGACTTTGGCACGGGCATTCCCACAGACAGCAAAACACGCGGGCATCACCTCCGAACGCGGCCTGGGCTGCACACGCATGACCTCAGAACTCTCACGTCGGGCGATTCCAACTGGATGGAGCACCAAAATGACGACTGCCGAACGGAACGGCTAAGAAGTCGCCGACATACCAAATCGCTCGGCACCATTGACAACTGTCATTCAGCAACCATCATTTGATCACGCTTGACAATACAAGCGCTTGGTCTCGATTTGCTGGGCAAGCATGCGCGAAGAAGAAAAGAGACTCCTCAGCGCATGCGCGCACGTTGGCTGTTCCATTCAAAGGAGTCTGCATCAACACAAGATCAGAAATAACGTGCCATCGTGGAAGCAGCAGAAACGCTGTTGTAGGTTCGCGACACCGGAGGCAAGGCCGAAGGTAGGATCAGCTGGCTGGTCCGTTGCAGAAGCGACGCCGCGCAGCTGTCCATAACGCTGATGTAAGCACTGCGCGTGCAAATGATGACAATGGAATAAGGGCTCGGTCCAGGAGATGAATGATGTGATGAATGACCTTACATGTCTCTTCCGCTAGGCCAGGTCCATAACCTAACGAAAGGGGCCTACTAGTTGCTCATCGGCTATTGCCGAAGAGCAAATCGAGACAAAGCACCAAGGCAAAGCCTCGACCTAAATCACAAGACAAACAAGTACGACACTCTACCATCAGTGATGGTCCCGAAACCAAAGGAAACGGACAACCGAATCACACAACAACTCACAGTAACCGCAAATAACCGAATTGGAGCAGTAAACTGACGGGTGCAGTCAATCGGCGTGACACCCTGGACCGAGCGTGTTGAGTTTAGCATACTGGCTTGGCGGATCCCACCATAAATCGATTGCCCATCGCGTTTGCGGTATAGGTATACGAGAGCCATCGGTATGGGGTGTAACACGAGGTTTCGCACTGTACACAATACCATTACCTAACTGTGTAATTCCTACCTTCCGGTGTACTTCAGTTACACCTGTATTGCCAAGCGTACTGCCAGTACCTCTCGGTGTACCTCCCTGGAGACGCTCCGACACATCCACACTACTAAGTCCCTACCGTCAGCCATTCTCGGTATCTTTTGATACCACCTTTCAGGACTCGGGTAGTTGCTGACTATCGGGCGTTTCCGACCTTCAGTTCTTAGTACTCATTGTTAGATCGCGTCTTACAGTGGTGCGAATTGAATCGAACTAGTTCGCGCCTCTATCTTACGTTCATTTGATCCCCTCTTTTAACTTTTAACTTAAGTCTCAATGGAGCTGGCGCCGACGCAAGCCAACTCGGACGTCATCAGTTTTTTCTGATATCTCCGTTCGCTCTCGACGAGGCGCGCCGAATTGTTTCTGCGTAACTTATCGTCAGTATCGCCTAGCATCTTACAGTTCTGTTGGCGCCGGCGGCACAAGCCCCGGGACAGCCCATCGCGCCATCCGGCCGCACCTCGCCCAGCAGCTCTAAACCAAACGATCAAGCTAACGGGCTTTCGAACAATCAAAATATCGCATCTTAAAATAACGTGCAAATTCCATTTAGCGGTTCGCCGGACTCGGCAACTTTCACCAACACTCATCCGGCCGCACCGACCCCTCGCACAACCTGCGCTATTCCAAACGCACACTCGGAGCATGGTCTCCGGCCGGCATCCATGACCGCGCCTCAGGACTTAACTGTGTCTCTCGACACAAAGTCTTTTCGCCCCAGCAGCGATTGGCGTGTTGAGTTTGAAAGCATCCTGGTAGGCATCAACGGGTCGCCAGGCCACACTTGATGCTGCCTGTAACAATGAAGGTACCAATGCTCGCTGTGCACATATGCGTCCCCCACACGCTTATACTTTAAACACAATCTCACAGGACTGCACGTCTGGGCTAATGCACCATACAGCCAGCTCTGTTATTGGATTCTGCATTACAGACGCTGCAAAACCCTTAGTCCGTTCGAAAAGCATGCAAACATTCCAGGTGGGGAGGCAAACGCGGGTGTGGCCGCAATGCAAGCCATCTGCGCCCCATTGGCACACCACACCACGCCAGGAATAATGGGCGTTCGACGGGCCATAAAAAAAAATGCCCCGGGCATGCTCTTCGTGGTAAGAGAGGTACAGAACGATACCCATCCACCTACCCAATCCACCGGGGCCATACATCGCCCCTCCCCAAGTTCCGACTTCACCTCACTTGTGTATGGCACCAGCCACAGAGCCCACCAAGCCCACCGTACAACTACCTCATTACGATCTCATTCCAGCAGCCCAAGACACGGATTTAATGAAAGAATACCAAGCGGTTTTTGAGCCCATCAGCGGCGTCACACCTTCGACACGGAACCTAATGCTAAACCTGTTTCCTCCCGAATGTACAGGCTATCTCCTCAGGAAACAACTGAAATTCCAAAACAAATTGAGCAATTACTCAAACTCGGCCTTATGCAGCCTTCGTCCTCGCCTTGGGGAGCACCGGTCCTCTTCGCCGCAAAGAAAGATGGCGGTCTGCGAATGTGCACTGACTATGTGCACTGACTATCGACACTTAAATAAAGTCACAATTAAAAATCGCTACCCTATATATATTGAACGCAGAGGATCTTTTCGATGCCCTGCAAGGTTCGACGGTCGTCTCATCGATCGACCTACCGCCGTCGGGTTATCATCAAATTAAAATCAATAGAAGATAGGCACAAAACCGCCTTTCGCACACCATTTGGGCACTACGAATTCCTCGTCCTAAGTAAGGGCCTCGCGAACGCACCACCGACTTTTCAAGCAGTAATGAACTCAGTGTTCCAACCGTACATTGACAAATTTGTCCTTGTATACCTGGACGACATCATCGTCTTCAGTAAATCGCCGACGGAACGTTTACAGCACCCCCGACTCGTGCTCGACACCCTAAAACGGGAAAATTACAAATTAATTTATCCAAATGTGAATTCAATTGTCAGAAATTGAAGTTCCTCGGCATGGTTGTCAGTCGTAACGGCTTGAAAGTCGATGACTCAAAAGTGAAGGTCGTACGCAAATGGCCAACACCACACGATGTTTCCAGCTTACGAGGATTTCTTGGATTATCAAATAATTTCCGCAAATTTATACAAGGCTACTCCTCGTTTGTAGCACCCCTTACTAAGTTAACGGGCAACTAACCCCGTACAATTCACGTGGGAAGCTGAACAACAGCTCGCGTTTGATGGGGTTAAAGATGCGCTTACAAACGCGCCAATTTTTGCATTCCCGGACGTCACGAAACCCTTCGAGGTTATCAGCGACGCATACATCCTTGCCAGGCACGGGAGCAGTTCTCATCCAAGGAGGACGCCCTGTCGCCTACACTAGCGCTAAATTCTCCCAAGCAGAGAGAAGCGAGACCACTACTGAACAGAAACTCCTTGGCGTAATCCAAGCCCTTAAGCAATGACGTTGCTATCTGCCTACTACATTAATAACCGACCATAACCCTAACACCTTCCTGGATTCCCAGAAAAGCCTGTCGAAAATCTCTCGCCGTCAGATTCGTTGGCTCGCGTATCTGCAGTGCTTCATCTGCACATGGGAATACCGTCAAGGAAGAGTGAATGTCACTGATCCGCTGAGCCGATTCACAGCAACGGTACTGGCTGCCCATGTACGGCAGCGGTACACGATGCAATCTACCCTACCCGATGAACTGCTGGAGGCATACACACTCAATCCGTACTTTACGGATGCAAACACATTGTCGAAACATGGCGTCCGGTATGACCGCGATGGTCACTACCGCCGAATTATGGTGTTTGATAGGTATGACCGTGATGGTCACTACCATCAAAATGGCTGTCTAGGTTGTGCCTGATCATCACAACCTCCGCACCCGAATACTACAAGAGCATCACAACTGCCTTTACTCCGGTCACTGGGGTGTAGATCGCACCCTGGTACTTATACGCCGTGAGTTCTGGTGGCCACATATTACCGCCGACGTGGGACGCCACATCGCGGCTTGCTCACGGGTTTTCTACATACAGCCACTCCAGATCCCCGGGCATGTCTGGAGAAGTGTGTCGATAGATGCATCTCATTATCACACACCACAACGCCACAATAACCACAACGCCATGGGCACGTTTGTAGACCGCCTGACCAAGATGGTTCGGGTGGCCCCTACAACGGAAAACGTCACAGCTGAGGATCTTGCCCAGTTGTACATCGACAATGTTTTTCGCCACCACGGGCTCCCCGAAGAGGTGATCTCTGACAGGGGGCCACAGTTCATCAGCAACTTCTGGAAACAAGTCCTCAAAATCACCGGCACACAACAGCGGCTATCATCAGCGTACCACCCGCAAACCGACGGGCAAACAGAGCGAATGCACAGGGTTCTTGAGGACATCCTGCGCAACTACGTGAATCCTGCTCAAGATGACTGGGATTCCAAGCTCTCCATGGTCGAATTCGCAATCAACAATCATACCAGGCCTCCATCAAAGCAACACCGTTCGAACTGAACTACTGCCGTACGCCCCGTTTGCCTGCCCTCCTGGGCATGGAGACACACGTTCCCGCCGCACAGAAATTCTGTGACGACATGAAGAACAACCTTAAGAGGGCTAAGCAGTTCATTGCTAAGGCACAGGACTATTACAAAAAGTACGCCGACCAAGACCGGCGTGAGGGTCAATTCCATGCCAACCAGGAAGTGCTCCTCAGCACCAAAAATATCCGGTTGCATTCACCGGGCTCCAGCAAATTGCTACCCCTCTGGATCGGCCCATTCAAAATCGCCAAGGTGCTGTCTCCTGTAGCAGTCAAGCTCGACCTGCCACCCACATACCGCATACACCCAGTCTTTCACGTGTCCCTCCTCAAACCACACGTGCCAAGCAAGGGCCGACAACCACCAGGACCCATTACCGTCCTGGATGATGGACCCTACTGGGCTGTACGAATGCTCCTCGCACATCGAGAGAAAAAACACCAGTCGGGCAAACGCCCAGAATTCCTGGTGGCGTGGGATGGATATGGACCCGAGCACAATTCATGGGAGCCCGAACACAACATCACACCATCCGCCATCGATGAGTACTGGGCTACCCATCCAAAACCTGAAAACCCCGCACAACGCCAAGACAACCCACAACCCAAACCACAACCCAGAATGCTGACACGCGGCAAAAGGCCCGCAACACATAGCTCACAGGGACTCTCGCTCCAGGTGGGGAGGACTGTAACACGAGGTTTCGCACTGTACACAATACCATTACCTAACTGTGTAATTCCTACCTTCCGGTGTACTTCAGTTACACCTGTATTGCCAAGCGTACTGCCAGTACCTCTCGGTGTACCTCCCTGGAGACGCTCCGACACATCCACACTACTAAGTCCCTACCGTCAGCCATTCTCGGTATCTTTTGATACCACCTTTCAGGACTCGGGTAGTTGCTGACTATCGGGCGTTTCCGACCTTCAGTTCTTAGTACTCATTGTTAGATCGCGTCTTACATGGGGAACCGTAAGGACCTTGGATCCCTGGTCGTACGATTTGAATCGTCGAAAGCCAGCCGCTTTGAAAATCTGCTCAACATGTGGCCATCGAGGCACAACAAACATCGCTGCGGTCTGATGAGGACTTTTCTGTTTGCATTTTTGGTAATGGTTCTGCCACTCACGGATTTGGGAATACGGAGGATGAGCCCAAACGACTTCACCTGAGACATCTTGCTCAAGGAAAGACCGGTCTGGACAGGCAAAGCGTTCACACAAGCGATTACTTCCATCATTGTTACAACCAGCATCATACGTGAACTTCATGTTCAACGCCTCCTGAACTTTCTGAAACTCGTCCGGAGGAAACATGCGGTCTGAAAATTCGCCCAAAGGTGGCGGTGGAAGCACTTCCCTTGCGTCGGCACTGGCTTCAGCGGCGCGCTGTAAATCTAAATCATCAAAGTCCTGTGCGGGACCCTGCGCGCTCGCTAGCACTGGTTCGTCTGAACCTGCCGTTCCCAAATTACGCCTGCCAATCCCCTAATCCTTCATCGCATCTGCGTCGCCGTGAGCCCCGCGGCCACCGCCTCGGCCACCACCCTTTCCGCCGCGCCCGCGGCCCCGGCCACCGGAGTTGTAGTCGTTGTGGCGCACGGTCGGCGCCTTCGACTTCCGGCTGGCCAGGACGTCGTTGCACTCGCCAGACTGCTTGTGCTCGCGGATGTCGTTGACCAACAAGCCGCAGTCCCGGCAGTTGATTGGCTTAGGCGGGATTCACATATGAAACCGAAATAAAATGTGCCGAAAATGAGGCATGAATCGGAAAGGTGTCGTACTGAGCCAAAAACTCAAAACGCATTCACATATGTATTTTGTGGACACAAACTATTTGCAACGCCTGGGTCAATGGGTCTGCATAGGTAATTGTACATATCTGAAGGACCCCATCAGTTAGCTTTGTGAAGTTTGATTTAATCAAGCTGTGGCATGCTTGCCGAATGAAGGGAACATGTGTGGAGACAAAACGAATGAAGGGCAGACCCTTTCCTTACGCTTACAGCATTTGTCAACCTGAAAGTTCCTAAATTTTTATTTGATCTAAATTACAATATTTATCCATCATGGTCTTGGAGAACACGACGGATGCGATCCGGCGACACGCAATGCTTGCTCAGGACGGGGCATACCGTGACAAGTAACAATACTGACAGAGTCACGATAAATTTAGATATTCCTTAACATGATTTCACATGGACCAATCAGGTAACATGCTAAGCATGTTACCAAGACTCAGACGCGCGCGCACCAACAGCAGCAGCTAATTACTCCTTCAAGTCACAAGCGCTGTGAAACTGAGGATCAGGACCGTAGTCTTCTTCACTGTATCCTTCCTCCATAATCCGAGCGTCAATAAAGAAAGTTCTTTTACTCTCGCAACAAGTTCAATCAGTATAGGTAATCAATGAGAGTTACCGTAATCAATTTGGCTACTTTCGCATACGTCCAAACTACTACTTTGCAAAAGCGGCGACGGGCTTGATACGAGTCGTCAGATCATTTGTTGTTTCAGTATCATATTTCAGCATCAAAAGTCTTGGTTTTGGTGTAATTTCAAGCACGCATGAGCTTGAAATTACACCAAGACGGTTGACAACTGAAACTGAAATTATTTGTAATTTTGGCCTCTATGTGAACAGAGGCCGAAATCATTTTCGGCTTTTACGTTTCAGGCCCGCGGACTTTCGGTTTCATATGTGAATCCCGCCTTACGCGGAAACCGCGGCCTCTGCTTTTTGGAAATTTTGGGGCGGACGGCAAGGGCGTTCAAGTTAGCTGTCTTCAGAGCAGCAACACGCGTGCGAGTCTCATGGCCGATAGCGTATTTGATAAGGTCATCAAGGTCTTCCCAATCATGACCCTTTGCATCAGTGCCGCAGGCCTTGCGCATAGCAACGGGCAGACCATTAATGAACCAGCCGATGGATTCACCTTGAGACATATCCCGGATATCCCGAATGATGTCCCGAAAACGTTGCGTATATTCTTGCACACGTTCATTTGATTTCATGTGATGCTCACCACTATGCAAGCGATCACGACCCTCTTGTGCCGTATGTCTACGCACGTCACCGTATTGCAGCAGGAATGCAGCGCGCAATTCTGACAATGTAAGAGTCTTATTCGTATCCGAATATTGCTTAAGTAAAGCTTGACCCCATTCTTGCGCGCGACCCGTGAACCAGAAAATAAAGTGATGAACGGGATTAAGACCGCTAGTTTGCATATAATGAACTAACGCATCAAACCATGTTTGAGTACAAGAAATATGGTTATCTGTCTTCCCGTTAAACTTGACTGGTACGGGTAATCGGCGACTAGCGCCTACCTCAACTGGCTGCCACGGTGCAACGTTGTGCGTAGACGGTGGAGGGAGAGGTAGTGGGGGTCCCTGCGTCGATGGTCCGGCGCCGGCGTTGTTGCCATTGGCCATCCCCGACGGAATTGCTGCGGGCACCCCTTCGCGCGCGGACGACCGACCGTCCAGGGCCCGGTAAAGCTTGTGTTTAGCTTCACGCACGATAGCTTTCCAGCTGTCATCCTCCAGCGGGAACCGCTGATAATGAGGAGTCCATCGTCGCCAGACAGGTCTGAAGCATCGCGGTCGCAGTCGCGAGGCGCTGCTCCAGTTCCTCTCTGGTCGGCTGCTGCGACTGAGGTTGGACGCTGTTTGTCTGTTGCTGCGACGAGCTGTCGAGCTCGACATTCTCCAGCTGCGCAGCCAGCGCGTCAGCGTTCTGCGCATGTGGCACAGCGGCAACATTGCCTTCAGAATCAAAATAAATATGTCTGGGCGAACCATTGAACGGTTGCATCTGGACCTCAGCCGACTTAAGCAAACCATTAGGCGGTTGCATCTGGGGCTTAGCCGTTTTCGGCAAAGCATCTGATTTTTGCATATGGGTCTTAGCCCTCTTATTCTTGCCCGAAGGCTTTTTCTTCTGCGCCGACCGAAGTGCGACAGCGCGAGCCATTGCATACAGTCCCGCAAGCGTTGCCGCATAGACAGGCTGCCGGCCAGTCTTAACTGGCTTAACTGGCTTAATCGCCTTAACCGGATTAGACGGATTAGTCGACTTAACCTGCTTGGAAGCCTTGCTCACCTTGCGGGTGCCGGCCTCGTTAGCCGCCGATTGATTGCGCGGCGGCGCGTCGCCATTGTTGTCGCCGGTCGACTGAGTCGGCGTGGTCATCTTATGGGTCTAAAAAAAATAAACTAAACCTGGTCGTGGATACCACTTGTAAGGACGGTCCGTCTACCTTAACGATAGACGAATACCTAGCTAGCGGAAGCGTGGATCTTTAGTAGTAATACAAAAGGATATTGGGTCAGGTTGGGACTCGGACCCAAAGCACAGTATGTAAGTGGCGGCACCTGCCCCTGCCCTGCAGAGGTCGGCAAATGCTGCGGGTCCTGCGGGTCGTACCGCAGTACCCGCAGCCAAAATTAGGCTATAGGTTCCGGCTGCGGGTCCTCCAGTGACCAAAATTCTGCCATAACGCATGAGCTGCAGCCCAGTTTAAGAATGAGATGTGGAAGCTGCGCCAGGCTGCCGTGAAGGATCGGGAGGCCTTCCTGAAGTTCTACGTGGAGCAGAAGGAGCTGTTGTCACAGCTGCTTGGGGGTGGTGATGTGATGGGTGTGGAGGAAGAGGTTGCTGATGCCATGCAGGGCCTAATTGAGCGTGTGCGCAAGCCGGCGGTGCACCACATTAATCGCATGATGCCCAAGCTCGCAAAGAAAAGGCACCTGTTCGCGGAGATGTGGAAGCTCGCGCTATTCTGCGTCCAAATCAAGCCCACGTCCGTCAATTTCGAGCGCGTGTTTTCTGCCCGTACTGTCTTGAAGCGGGACCGGCGGGCGCGTTTGTCAGCAATCCGGCTTAACGAGGGCCTCTTCGTGAAGTTGAATACGTCGGGGAATTTGAAGAAGGAGGATGCGATGTTGAAGGGCGCGATGGCGAAGTTTAGGTCCTCCACTCGGATGCACCTCTACACACACATTGCCGATAAGGTGGAAAATATCCTTCGCGACCCGCGGTTCAACCGCATGGGGCCGCGGGCAGCGACGATGTGAGGGTGATGCTGGTTCCCCTCGTGTTCCCCTACGTATGGTAACTGACGACGTGTTGACGTGCGGCTGTGTGTGGCCCTGGACCAACAATGGCTCTGTGTGACGCACAAGGGACGAGAGTACGAGATAAAATGAATGTAACTTGATGCTATGCGTACGATATTGAAATGCCTTGCATGTTGCATCTCTGCTGGATTTGCGCCGGAAGGCGCAAAAAAAAATTTGGGGGGGGTATGACCGAAATTATGCCTATCCGCAGCCATAGAAACCGATTTGCCGACCTCTGCTGCCCTGTGAGCTTTTGTGCACCGCGGACCTCACAATCCGCGTGTTGTACCTTGATACGACAGATCGTGCATATCTGTGTTCTCCTAGAGAACTCCAAAGCCATTACGACATACCACATAATGCTTTGGTTATAATTTATAATTTGTGATCCAGCTTAATTCTAGGATCGGTTAACTCACGTTATTGGTAAGGCCCGTGGGTCAGACCCGCGAAATCGCTAAGTCCGAAGCACGGTCTTACAATGCCCAGCTGCTTGCACAGGCTGTTGACATCCCCCATCGCCGCATAGTCGTACATGCCGTAGTCCGTGGCACCCCCCCTCCCCCACAAAAAGAACACATCACTTGCCTGCTGCTTTCTCCACACAGACATGAGAGTCTGCTGGCCATCGCTGCTGCCACCGCTTCCACCGCCGCTACCACCGCTACCACCGCTGCCCTTGTAGGCGCGTGCCGCGTAGCTTAAGTACTCGGCTTGCTGCTGAAGGTATCCTTGGCGCGATATCTCGTTCCGGGTAGCCACGATGGAGGATATGCTGCTGCCCTTCGGCATCCCCGCCATGAGCAAATCCAGCAGCGGTGTGGTCATACCGCCTTTGTGAGTCAGGATACCGCCGAGGCTGTTGCTGACTTCGATGGGCAAGGACGCGAGAACCTCCGGATCCGTCAGCAGGAAGGACTTGTTGCCCCCCGAGTCATGGTTCCCTGCACAGAGCACCCAGACAGGTGAGTGCCGTTATCGCCGCCATCTACCTGCCTACGTATTCGTCTGCGTCCACTCATAATGTCCATGGCACGCTGTGCTGGATGGGAAAACCCCGAGCAGAACTTTAACCCCACAGCTTACCACGACACCCAAAACCCTGTCAATGCCAGCGACCAGGATGTCCCACCTTTGCATTCATAGCGCCGGGAAAACACGTACACCGTGCCGTTCAAACCCCTCATCGGTCTCGGGGGCGCCCAGCCGTCGAGATTAACCTTGCCTTTTACGCAATGAGGACACGTCGGCCGCGTATCCTTCGTCTAGGTCGAAGAAGACTATGGAGTCATTAACCAGCGTGCCCTGGTGTTGCGACGCCCGCGCGGACGAGGGCGAGGCAGCCGAGTCGCAGCAATAGCTGCAGCACTCATCGGCCATACGGCCGAAGCCTACTGAAGTGACTTTTACAGATGCGTCGATCAACGCGCGGCCCACCCCCAGAATGATCTCTTGTTTGGACCATTTCGCGCCAGTGACATGTGTGAGGTAAACTTTACCGTGTTGAAGCTTGAACTGAATACTATTGTCTTTTTTAAGGGAGCTCCAATAGGTAAGGTTTATTGATTCAATGGGTGCTTTAGCTTGGCTGTTTTTGTTACTCATTTCCTCACGGCTTGTGCAAGCATATGGTCAAACTGCAAATAAATGATTGCTCTAGAATGTAAGCAAGAAAGAGAAAGGCAGACCAGTTTGTTACTGACCGGTTACTACTTACCGCACAGTACTCGGGAATTCAGCGCTGTACAGTGAATTAGGTCCGCCGTACAGGCCCGAATTAGTGCAAATTAGCGCTAATTCCCCGCCGCACTAATTCACCCTATTTCATGCGAAAAGCCCTCATGCTTTGGCGTAGCAGTTGATTGCTGATTTGCGCCATTGCGCTGGCAGGGTTGGCGTGTCGCGGCCGACGACTGAGAACTGGAACTATGTGTTGAGAATTACGCCGTGACCCTCTTCTGCGCATATCGTATCAGCCTATGCAGAATGGTGGAATGTTACTGCTCTGCCAGAGCGGACGACGGCAACTCTGTTGAGCGAAGGGACAGGTACGCTGGCGACGAACCGCGCCCGGCCAACCTCGCCGGTGCCCCTGTTCGCTCTAGGGACAGCAAGCCAACATAAGCATGAGTGCTATTTTGCGTCCTCCTTATGCGGCAGGGCGCTCATAAGACACATGCAAAGTGTGACTGGGTTCGCACACGGCTCGACCCTGATTACTTCATTCCCTGGGGTTCATCAGGACGCAATTCGCAATTACGTTAATTAAATGCATGTTGATATTGTCTGTGAAAACTGGATTACCGTGGAGGGCAGAGAATCCGATGTCGCCGCTGAGGTCTCGTCTGCAGCAGCGTTGAGTGACAAATTGTGCTCGCGCGCCCGACCCGCAGCCGCCGCATTCCTCTCCACAAGCCCCCGCCCCGGTTACGCACTGCAACAAGTGTGCATATACCATCCAACTATCACATCTACATATCATTCCTGTTCTGTGTTTCGCAAACGCAGCAGGCGATGGTCGCCCGACAGCAGTCCGCCGCGGCACGCCGAAGTAACGCACGGGGGACCGATCACGGAGAGCGCAGCAGCAGCTCCCCCCCTTTGCCAAAGGCGCAACATCTGCACCTCTACCAGCAGCCGACAGCGCAGCTCCTCACCGTCGCCGAAGCAGTCCACAACCTCAGCAGCGGGCTGCGAGACTGGCTGCTTCGGCTGCTGCTCCTGCTCCGCTCGGCGGCACAGCCAACCGGTACCGATGATGGACCACCCAGTCGTCATCTGCTGCCTGGCAAACGCCTTGGCTGCTGCTCCTCAAGCATGTACTGCAGCAACCGCCGTCCCCGCGACGCCGGGTGCCTCTTGCGCCGATGCTGCCGCCGCTGCCCCGATGGCTGCTGCCGTCGCCGCCGCCGCTGCTACTGCTGCTGCTGCTGCTACTGCTGCTACTGCTGCTGGTGCTGCTGCGGTGGCTGCTGCCGCCGCAGCGCTTGATGATGCTGCCGTTGATCTGCCGCCGCCCAGCCACGGCGGCACCTCGTCAACTCTCCACACGCACACCCTCCAGCGGCTGCTGCTCACTCATGACCACCACCACCATCACGGCCGCCGCCGCGTCGAGACGCCGCCTGGTCCTGATCCGTGGAGGCACCGAGATCCGCAGCATCAAGACCACGCTGGCGGCAGCAGCAGTGCCGCCGACGCCGCTGCCGCGTCCTGCGGCTGCTGCCGGGCCACTTCCGGCGCTGGTGACGACGACTGGCCCCTCCCGCAGCAGTGCCCCTTGCGCGGCGTGCTCTCCTCCTCCCTGGTATCATTACACAGGACGGCCCTGCGGCAGCTAGATGCGCCGGTGGTCTGGGTCCTGGGCGCCGGTGCAGCTTTGGCCGTGAATGTGGATGATGGACACCCGGCAGACGCCGCCGCCGTGATCCTCGGCGGCCCGACCCGGTCGTCTTCAACGGTCGCGGCCGCGGCGGCGGGCGCGGCGGCCAAGCCTTTGCTGGTGTGTGAGTCGCTGCCGCAGCCCTACACGCCCACGGATACTGCGGAGGTCGATGTCGCCGCAACGGCGGCGGCGGCAGCGGCGGTGGCGGCAGCGGGGGGCCTGTTAACGCCGGAGATGGGGGATTCGGGCTATCCCAATCCGGAAGGCGACGGCGGCGGCGGCGGCGGGGCCGGAATCCAGCAGCAGTTGCTGCTGCAGCGATTACAGCAGCGGTGGCTATTGCAGCAGCAGCAGCGTCAGCCGCAGCCGTTAGCGCCATCCTTGCATGCGGCCGGGGAGGTCAGCTGGGCAGCGGCCGAGGCAGCTCTCGGGGTTCTGCTGCCGCTTGCTGCGGAGGAGGACGGCGGCGACGGGGCCGCCTCGCCATCCGCCTCCTCGGCGCTTCTGGCATCCTTGGGGGAGGAGCGGCAGCAGGGCACCGCCAACGATGTTATCAACGGATTGGTGTCGGTGTCGTCATTGGTGTCGGTGTGCGAGTTTGCGCCTGCAGCTCCAAGCAGGAGACTCCTTTTCCTGAGCATGTCCGCTGCTGATGATGCCGCGGAGGCCGCCGCAGCTGCCGGCGCCGCCGCCGCCGGCGCCAGCGGCGGCGGTCTCGACGGCGACCCGGCGGGGCCCCTTCCTGGCGCTCCCGCGAGCAGCTGCGGCAGGCCGCCAGCAGGCTCGTCCGCGCTGGGTGAGGACCGCCATGTGGCCGCAGCTGCAGCCGTGGCTGAATACCCCAGCGGTGCTGCAGCCGCGGCGGCGGCCGCGACCCCGCCGTCGGCTTCAGGGCGCGGTACCGGTAGCAGTAGCGGCAGCGGCCGGCGACCCGGCGGCGGCGGCGGCGCTGCTGTGGCCCAATCACCGGAGCGGTGGTGCAGCACGGCCGGGGCGGCAGAAGGAGGTCGCTGCTGGTATGAAGCGGCCGCAGCCGCCGGCGATGGCGGCTGTGCTGACGGGTGTGCTGGCCTTTATGCTGGCGGTTGCAATGATGGCGTTTGCGATGATGGTGGTTGTGCTGATGGCGGTTGTGTTTGTTGCGATCACCCTTGCGATGCCAGTATGATCATCCTGGGGGACGAGGCAGACACCAACGTAGCAGCAGCAGCAGCAGCAGCAGCAGCTCATCACCGGCCCGACGCCGCACCGCACTGCTCCCGCAAATGTGCTGGTGGCCTACTTGCCGGCAGGGATGCAACAACAACAATAGGTGCGTGGCTTTGAGTGACCCACGACTGCCATGCTAATACCGTGCATACATGCAGCGACTGCAGTACGTACGGCCCATCCGTCCACGGCTATCTTACTGTTCGCTGGTTTTTTGTTCGCTAAGCAACACGTATTAATTAGGATGTTACAGTGGACCCCGCGGGTCATCGGTGAACACATTACACATTACACATTACACATTACAAAATCCGGCGCGCTTCAATCGGTCCGCCGCACTCACCCACCCACGCGCCCCTCGCGCACCCTGCCTCGTCGCTCTCGCGGCCCCGCCCCGCTCTGCGCTAACGAACGCCAACCCCGCTGCGGCCCGCCCGCCCACCGGCAGGTTACGGGGCGCTCCTGCAGCTGCTGCAAAAGTCCTCCGTCGGCACTTGCATGCTGGCACTCAACATGCACACCGACGAGGAGCAGCCCTTCGAGGAGGTGGAGGAGCTGGAGGAGGAGCAGGAGGAGCAGGTGGAGGAGGAGCGGGAGGAGGAGCAGGAGGAGGAGCAGGTCGTGGGCCGGGGCGAGATCATTTCGGAGCCCCTCGAGGCCCAGCAGAGCCCACCCGAGGGGCTCGCCGTTCCGCCGGCGGAGGGTGGCAGCCCCTGCCGCGACCGAACCACAGCCTTCGGGATGCACGGCCGTCGTCCTCCCCAGAACCCAAACCCGCACCCACAGCCATCGACGTCGCGGCTGCGCCCGTCAGGGCGGCCGCCGCCGCCGCCAGCGCCGCCGCCGCAGCAGCAGCAACGGCTGCCACCGCCGCCGACGCCGGCGCCATCGGCGGCGGCCGCCCTAAGCACCCGCAGCAACCAGAACGCCGTACAACCGCGCCAGCCGACTGATGCGCACGGCATGTCATTGTCGGCGACCCGCGGCGACATCGTTGTCTCGCCATCTGTACGACAAGACCGGCAAGCGCCTGCCGTGGGCGTCAGCGATAGTACGGCATTGTTGGGGGCCGCACGTGGTGCCGCAGCCGCTGTGCTGCCCTCGCCGCCTTTCGCCGCCGCCGCGGCCGCCGCCGCCGCTCAGGATGGCGCTCGACGGCTGTCACCGCGCCTCAGTGCTGCAGGGCCGGCCGCGGCGAGTATGCACGTGGATTCTCTGGCGGGTGGCATGGAGCCGCCGTTCGTCGGGCGCGGCAGCAGCGGCAGCTGCTGCTGCATCATATGCTCTGCGGTCGGCGACGCGTGCAGCTGTATGAACACTAGAGAAAACAGGGAACACATCGCAGCCACCGCAGCCGCCACCCACGGCACAAAACAGAGGCGCGCGGCGCTGGCCAAGACCATCGACTCGCCCCCAGCGTATGTGCTGCAGCGCTTTGGTCTGCTCCACTGGATCACGAATGCTGTTGGTGCCCCCAGCGGCGGCGGCGGGGGTGCCGGCGGCGGCGGCGGGTGTGGCGGCGGCGGCGGCGGCGCAATCAGCATCGGCGACGATAGTGCCAAGAGCTACGCCAGTCGTGCTCTCAAGAAGGTCAATCGTAATCCGGCAAGCGGCGGCGGAGACAGCAGCTGCTTGCCCATCCACCCGCCGTCCGCCGGCCTGCCGCTGCCGTTGCCGCTGCCCCTTCCGCTGCCCCGCGCCGTTGATGACCGCGGCAGTGGCGGCCGCCCGAAGGCCTCCACCTTGCTTGGCGTCCTCTCAAGCAGTGTGCCTTCGGGCTTCGAACCCGCTTCGGGCGACGAGCTCCCCACGATCAGCACGACGGGGGCCTTCAAGGCGGCCGCCACCTCCGCCACCGTCTCCTCCGCCGCCGCATCTGCAGCAGCAGCAGCAGCAGCAGCAGCAGCGGCGGCAGCGGCATCAGCAGCGGCATCGGCCGCCGCTGCCACACCGCGCAGCAGGGGCCTGGCCCCCATCAACCGAGGGAACCGCAGCGAGGGGCGCCGCAGGAAGCTGGCGTCCTGTTTCCTCGGGAGCAGTTCCGGCGCCCGCCGCGGCCGCAGCGATGCTGATGCCGGTGGCGGTGGCGGTGGCGGTGCCGTCACGCCGCGTCGGGGCATCCTCGCCGGCGCGCTCCGGAGATGGCGGCTGCGCTGGTAGCCACTATGGAGCCACTACGCAGTTACGGGTAGCCCGCCAGTCGTTTCACTGCGACCGCACGTCAGATGACGAAGGCACGCGATAGGGCGGACGCCCGCCGGCAGCTTCCAGCAGGCCGGTGTCCCTGTTTACGCAGCGGCGGCTGCGTGGCTGGACAGGATCGCATTGCTTCATTGTAGATGGTGGTGTGCGTGCTTGGATGTTTTGGTTTCATCATCAAATCTTGGTCATTGGGGTTAGTTTTGACGGAATGTCAGCAGTGGTGGTGGTGGTGGTGGTGGTCGGTGGTGGTCGTCGTTTGGGTGCCGATGCCAAGTATCCGTGATGGCGCTCGTTGATGCAAGCAGCGCCACAGGCGATAGAACCGACGATAGATAGGTAGGTAGGTAGGTAGATGTCACGCCGACTTGTAGCCAGCTGCTGTGGCCAGCAGTTGGCTGAGGCGGTGGCGGCGTGGATTTCGTGGATCTCATGGATTCATGCATGGATCTCGACTACGCCTGGGACGACCCTGCCTTGCGTGTCAGGGCAGAGGAGTCAGTTTCCGCTCGCCCTGCACATGATGAGTCATGGTGATGTCATGATGAGTAGTCATGATGAGTCATACGTGCATCTATCTGCCCGCATGTGTATTCCGTACGTACTGCCGCCGCAGCCGCAGAACGACCCGTGATGACGTACGCTGCCCCATCCATGCATCCGCGGGCGCTGCGTCATTAGACTAGTACGTGGCAACAAGCAAGCACGCACGCAACCGCACCGGTCGAAACGCATGATGCATGCATGCGGAGTACGACACAACGCGTTCCCAGCCAGGACCCCGCCGGCGGCTGCTAGCCACATATAACCTATCTACTTGACCTTCGGTCGATCGTGCGCACAGCATAGCATGCGTGCCTGTTGGTACAGAATGTACAAATGTAGGAATGGAATGGAATGGAATGGAATGGATGGGGGGTTTTGAAGTGGGCCGCGAGACCGGCGGCGGGCGCTCTTACTTGCAAACGAAGGACGTGCACCTACCGAGCTGACTGGCGGCCGATTCTGCGGGCGCGTGTGCTCGGCAATCGGGGTCGGGGTCGGGGTCGGGGTCGGACTCTTCGGGGTCGGAGCCTTCGGGGTCGGGGTCGGGGTCGGGGTCCGGGTCGGGGTCCGGGTCGGGGTCGGGGTCGGGGTCGGGGTCCGGGTCGGGGTCGGGGTCGGGGTCCCCCACGGGGCGTGGCGGGCGTGGCAGCGCCCTGGAGATGCCCGCAGGCGTAGTAACTACCTCATTGCCCGCGGGGCCGTGTGTGCATGTGTTTTTAGGTAAGAAACCGGCCCGACCATGCGTGTGTGCGTGTGCGTGTGTATGTATGTGTGTGTTGATCGGCAGGTAGGACAAGAGTGCTAGTGTCATGCAGTGGGCGTTTTGGTGCCCAACAGTATGTTGTGTGTATCTTTTATTCAGTAAAGACTGTGTGTGCGTGTGTGTTACATATCTGAACGGGCCTGACGCTGGCAAGGGGCTGCTCACCCAGCCCTAGCGTGTGTGTGTGTGTGTATGTGTGGTTGGGGGAGAGTGTGCGTGTGTGCTTGCTTTTCACAAACGCAGTGTACAGCAGGCGCCCTACAGCCCAGTCGTGACGGATTAGCGACCCCGGGGGTTGATCGTGTTGGACGGGTGACCCGCGGGTCAGTGGCGGCAGTAATAGTGAAGCATATCAAAAGGTAGAGCGGCGCGTCTTCGGCATGTTGCCCATCTATTCGTATTTGACAACCTAGCGGACTAGTCTGTCCTGTTCACCCGCCCTGTCTTGAAATATGTATATGTCATGTCATATAGAGTTTTGTTTGTTGGATCATGCACCGGTGGGCGGCCCGCGGTCGTATGCATTCACATGCCGTACGCTTACAGGCTTACTCGGATGAGGGGAGTCGCCAGGCCGATTTCGCGCAACGTAGACATACAGTCTCTCCAGATGGAGCCGAACTTCGCTCACAGTCGTTGCGCCGTGAGAGTACGATGGCTGTACGGCGGTTGGGTGTGCGTCCGTGTGCGCGTCGTGTATAGCTGGCGGAGCGGCGGGCCGTTCTGTCTGAGAATTCAGCAGTGAGTACACTTCATGACGAAGCGCTGGGCGGGGATGTATGGCGCTGTGGTCCCGTTTGGGGTCTAGGATGTGGGCCCGCGCTTGTATGTGTGGGTTTGGGTTTCGGGTCGAGGATGTGGACGGGGGCCCGCGCTTGTGTGTGTGGGTTTGGGTTTCGGGTCGAGGATGTGGACGGGGGCCCGCGCTTGTATGTGTGGGTTTGGGTTTCGGGTCGAGGATGTGGACGGGGACCCGCGCTTGTATGTGTGGGTTTGGGTTTCGGGTCGAGGATGTGGGCGGGGGCCCGCGCTTGTATGTGTGGGTTTGGGTTTCGGGTCGAGGATGTGGACGGGGGCCCGCGCTTGTATGTGTGTGCAAGCATGTGTGTCGTTCGGCACATCGGCAGGAGGGGCAGGAGTGCGATCTATGAAATGGGCGGGGTGGTGCCGCACGTGTGGTGGCGCACGTGTGGTCGTTACATATCTCTTAGACGGGTCTGACGCCGACCACCGGGGCAGCTACCCTTAGCTTGCCGTACTACGATGGCACGTACGACACAGCGCTCCTTAACGGGTACGAGTACCCGTATGTGCATCGTGACAGTGTCTTGCCGAGTCTGCCGCTGGCCAGGGCAGCTACCCTTAGCTTGCCCATCGGGGAGACCACCAAAGCACTCCTCTATTGAGGAGGTGTGTGTGTGTGTGTTTGGATAAGAGATCCCCCGTGTGTGTATGTTCGAGGGGGGACGCGCCGGGCGATGTACAGCGGCATGCTAGCCGGCTGCATCATGCAGTGGCTGCTGGTTAGGCCGCCCTGCCGTTGGATCGTTAGTTGGGTGGTTGCTTGCTCCACCGTCGGCTGGTAAACCAGCCACCGGCGGTTTAATTGGCGCACGCACGCTATGAGCTTCAGAGTTGGAGGGGATCGTCGAGTCGCGCAGGGCTGTGTCGGTGTATGTGCAGATTGCCTTCACTCATTTCCCCCGTCGTTGGTTCGTTCGTACGTTCGTTCGTACAGTCGCAGTTACAACCTGAGAACTTCCGTACGTAACTTTCGTCAAATCCGCGCGCAATTTGAGAATTCCAATATGCAGTTACTTACGGTGGCACCGCTAGCTTCCGTCCCGCAAATGGACTGGGGCGGCCCGGACCGTCCTGATCGATTATCCATGACGGCGACGTGTTTTCGATTCAACGATGGACGCCTCCGGTCTTTTCTCGTCTCGCTGTTTTGGCACGCGCTGGTTGCGCCCTGCTACCACCGGACACGCACTCCATACACACTACCGTCGTACACTACTGTCGTACGCACCCGGGACGTGCGTGGCTGCATGTCCCAGTTACCCGTCGTGATGAATCATGTCGTATCGGTCGCATGGTGGTGCCGTATTAAGTTACCCAAGTCGCGCATTCGGGGTAAGACGCGCGCGAACCGCCGTACCTATGGCCTGCTGCCTGCAGAGAGAGGGAGGGTATATCAGACAGCTTGACTGTGTGAGGGGGAGGTGCGCCCGCCCAATCCCAGCTAGCGCTCTTGGTTTTTTTTGCCATGCACGGAAGAATGAACGAAAGAAATGTACGGATGGTAGCGTTACCATGTCGCCTTGGGTTCGGCAGGTAGGCCACCTTTGGTAGGATGAGAGCAGAAAGGCGCAGAGCGTATGAAGGCGGGTTTTAGATAGGGCCCCGCTTACCATACTCTTAGCCCTCCTCGTCTTGAGCGAGTTTACTCGGTTCGCTGGGACCTTCCCTATGATGACGGCGCACGTGTTTTCATGAGTATGACAGCGAGGCTGCCATGGCCGTCGTACAGCTGCGAGGCTGCCACGCCCAGGCAGGTCTGTTGTACGCTGGCTTGCAGCACACAGTTTGAGTGGACGGTGCCGTATGATGGTGGCTCGCGAGCCCCCGTGGCTCTCCAAGATTAAGGGCCACCGCTGGAGACGTGAGTCCGCCTTGTTGGGGTGGTGATTCGCTAATAGGGGCGCCCTGGTCCCCGAGCGGGCTTTATCCCTAGCCGTGGTTGGTTCTCAGGAACGAGGTGGTTCCCTGGGAGTGTGGGCCCGGGGAGTGTTTCGGTGCACTTGTGGAGCCTGTCCGATGCGCCATGGTGGCGCAGCTTCGTTTATGCAGTGTATGGTGAGGAAGCTTCGGCTGTCGCCGATGACCCGCGGGGCCCGCTGTAACATCTTTCATAATGATGCGCCACCTGGACGTTCATGCGGACCCAGGCGACCGACCCACCCGCCGACAGCATGAGAACTAGTTCGTACTGCTGATGCCGCGGCGGCGCTGGTGGACCCGGGCAAAGCGGCATGATCAGAGTTGGAGTTGATTGACACTTATAGCGCACCGAACCCCTGGCTTTATGCAGCCATTGCAAGATGGACCCGTAGATCTGACCAGGCGATCCAATGGGCCCGGAAATCATGTATTGTAATGTAGTGTAGACCGCTTGGACTCGCTCCGGTACGGTAAAGCAACTTACGCGCTCTCAGATCCATCTCAGTGTATGGGCAAGTTTCGAAAACTTGCGGTTGGGTCCTGTCCTGGATTGGACCGCACAGTACAGCAACTTCACGGGATGAGCGGATTACGAGAGATTACGGACCAACCGCCTTGAACCGCCCGCCGTTGCAAGCGTTGCAAGGGAAAAAGCGAGGAAGTGCAAGTGCTTCAACCGAATCTTGATACCTTGTATCTGAAAAATTTTCATTTTTTATCATTACGGTAGGCGACGCTGGAAACTCAAAATCCGTGGATCCTGTCATGCTATGCTTCTTGTTTGTCTAAGGCTGCCATAAACATTCATCACATCAACTTGTTGCTGGCTGACCTCACCCGAACTTTATGTCGTTAGACATTCCAGGAGCAGATGTAGTTCTCAGCGTACAAACCGTATAGTCAAGGCCATACATAATTAATCTATTATATACACCAAGCGAGGCGTGCAAATTGCGGACTGGCTGGCTGGCTGGCTGGTTGGCGTGAAAGTCGAATTGGCAGGGAGGCTATCGGCGGGACCAATAACAATGGCAACTTGACATTGGTGTTCAAGCACGATGTCACAGGCGCCTGCCTTACAGTGCGCGACTGTGGCACGCGGCGCCGGTCAACCCTCATCCTGGCCATAGCTTGTCTTGCTGGACTGGTCACCGCAGTAGCGGCCCCTTGGGTAAGATGCCCACGCCTGTGCAGCTCAGACCACATGGCCTTCTGGCCAAAGCTCCTGGTAACGATGGCGCGCCTTGACTAAGCTTACCGGGACTGGCCCCCGCGGCAGCAGTCCATGGGTGATGTGCAGCCAGGGTTATTCGTACCGCTGCTGCTTGGGGTGCTGGTGGCTGGGACGGCCTTCTGGGAGCTGTTCCGCGTGACCAGCGGTACGGGCATACGGTGACGTACGGACATACGGTGGGAGCTGTTCCGCGTGACCAGCGGTACGGTACAGCATACGGCATTGCTTGTCAGACACGTATAAATAATGAGGGGAGCCCAATGGACACCCAAGGCAGTGGGAAGGCTAAATATTGGGAGGGCCCGGGGGAGACCCCAAAGCGGGACGGGAACGCGGACAGCCTATGCGGTTTTCCATCCTCTGTTGTTTTGGCCAACATGAAAGGGCCTGAGTGTCTGCGCCTGTCGAGAGTCTGTACCTGGTGGTTCGGTTGGCAATCCAACAAAGGATGGGGATTGTGTGTGCTCTTGCACAAGTACGGAATGCTTGCGGAGGCCAGGCTATCCCATGGGTCGCGCGATCCGGCCCCCGGGGCCCTGCTCGGATCACTGGCACCCAAGACCCAACCACTGGTCGCGGCCGCCGACGCCGGCGCCTCCTGAAAGCATCTCGGGATCCTGACCATGCGCCGGCCTGCACCCCTCCATCGCGTCACGACGATGAGCGGGCCGTTGTGGGCTCGGCTGTCCGTCGGTTCGGGTTCATCAATGCCTGATGACCATACCTCCGGACCCTTCCAAGTTCCAACCGGTATGCACCCTGCCGCCCCGCCGGCCTGCCGCCCCGCCGCCCTGCCGGATATGCGGCCGGCGGCGCAGAGAGCATCCGGGTGCTCCCCGGCGGCGTCGGGTTCATGCTGGAGTCTGTACGGCAGTGCGGGCTGCGGCGACGGCGCTTCCTGGACGCCGAGGATGTGTCGTACGTGACGCTGAGCGAGGTGCGATTGCGGCGGCGGCGGCAGTGGAAGGATTTCAGAAACACAGGCGAGGATGGGTGGAAACATACGGCTCAGATGCGCTCTCACTCTGTCGGTTTACGACAACGGGAGGGCGATGGACAGGGCGGCGTCTGAACGGCTCGTCCCGCAGGACCCCGTTTCCCTGCTTCTGGTGCTGCAAAAGACAGATCACGCAGCGCTTGCGGACGCAAGAGAAGCATCAGCATCATTAGAAACACATCCAGGAGAAACACACCGGGATATCCAGAAGTAAATATACCAGTGCAGAATCTTTAATGCTTGTTCATCTTGACACTGTCCTCCTGCGCCGTAGTCCTGCCTGAATGCAGCCATGATGCCCCGCCCGCCCTCCGCCCGCCAGGCGATCTCCAGCATCGACGTGCGCTCGTACCTGGCGTTCGTACCGACCACGCGCGGCTCGGACGGCTCGGGCAGCGCCCGTCTCGCAGTGCCGTACGAGGTACGACACGCCCTGTCACATGCGCCACGGTGACACCCCCCCAAAGCCGGGCACCTCTCATCGGGTCGAGCTAGGAGGTATCAGCCGTGCGTCAAGAGGCGTCTAGGCAATACTTGGCGTTCTAGGCAGACGTACCGTATGCCGGGAGCACTGATGTCAGCGGGGGGCACTGTCACCGTCACCGTCATCTTGATGTCCTTTACAACGGCACTAGACGGCCCATCAGGCGACGTGCTGACGCCGCTCGGGCCTCGGGCCGCCCATCCTGACCGCGGTGCAGCCATATGGCCACACAAGGTGCACCGGGTACGCGTACCGCGCTTCGGCAGAAGGACCCGAACGCCGCTTTCTGACGGCATCCTGGCCGTTAACATGTCTTGGTACGGTGACGCGCCAGATGGCGTGCCTGTCAACGTGCCAGGTACAGCCATGCGCCTGATACGGTGATGTGCCCCTGGTAGCGCGCACCCTCGATGTCCTCCACGACACGAGTCCTGGGCCTCCGGTTCGTGTTTTCGCCCTCCCCTCAACGGCGAGCGCGACGAAGGACTGACGGCAGAGGGCGTCGCCTGCTGCCCTGCAGAATCTGCTGCCGCGGCTTCGGCTGCGACACCTCCGGGCGATCTATCGGGAGCTGGAGTCGCTGCGGTCGACCGCCACCGGCCCGGACGCCGGGAGCTGAAGCACCAGCCGGCAGAAGAGATCGCCGGACGCGGAACCGGCCCCGGAGTCGACGACGTAACGCTTGGGGCCACTGAGCTGCTCTGCGGCTGGCTGATAGATACGGTACTGGGCCACGGCGGTGGCGGAGGCTGTGCGTGCGGAACACGGATGAAGCTGTGGTACGTCTCGGTACGACGGGCATTTGTAATGAACGGCCCATGATGAGGATGAGAGACCCGTGGGTCACATATTGCACGACAAATATGCACGTGCAATATATTGCACGGCATATTTCATCTCATCCTCCATCAGAATCTCGCGTGCCCGCTGCCTCCAGCAGGCTGCGTGTGAAGGATCCGTGTGAAGGAGCATGTGAAGGATCCGCCGCGTTTGATCATCCATCCATCCATCAGCCCATGGGACCTAGATAGGCAATCCAGGCGCCTAGATCCCAAGAAACCAGATGTCCGCAGGGAATCGTAGTGTTGCCCGTGAATCGTGTTAGAAGCGGACAGGTAAAAATAATATCTGTTGAGCAGTGATACCTATGAGCAGTGATACCGCCACACAACGCAACTGGCTGGGTGGCTGGCCTAGGCAGACGTCAGTTCGAGCTTGCATGCACGCCATTCGTTCCCCTCGTCAACGCCAGGCCGGAGGGAAGGCGGCATGGACACAGGCCAGAGGTCGACAAGGCGGGACGGAGCAGCCCAGGCGACGTTTACGTTAAACCCTTAGCGTATTCCCGCCATCAGCGAGAGTGTTTCCATCCCCTCCCAGCCATCAACGAATGTATGCGAGTGTGTTCCCATCCTCCGTTCCTCCCGCAGCCATCAACGAATGTATGCGAATGCCGCCGACCGTGTTGTCGGCACGGTAAGGGTCGGTCTCAGCAGGCGTGTCGGTTGCGTGTCGGTTGCGCATCACATGGGGTGAATTCCTGTGGATCATGCAAGGTTTCCGGCGGTCAACGACGTTCCCTCACGTGCAGCGCTTCTAAGGCGTGCCCACAGCGGTTGAGAGCTCTGCACGCATTACTGCCGTACAATTCCGTTAGTTGCAGTACATTCTGCGTCGATCGAGCGAAAGTAATTGTGAAGGAGGCAGGCGGAATGCGATCCGGCAGCGGGGCATGCGATCCGTCATATCACGCACTGCAACTCCTAAACCCGCAATACCGGAAATCTTGGGGGGCAGTGCTATGTCATCAAGAAAGCAAATCACCTCGCTCATGTGTTCAGCAGTCCGAACCCCCGAGCGCTCCCACTCAGCCCACGTAGATAGCCCCTCCATTATTGGGCCCTGAGTATGTGTACGCGCTCAGGGCGGGGGTTGCAGCGCGCGAGGGGGTTGCAGCGTCCCAGGGTTTTAGGGTTTAAACCCTCACCCCAAACCCACATACATCAGTCGACACGAACCCACACCTGCCCGATATGGATGTGCCCTTCGACACATCCATCGCGTCCGCCCAGCGGCTCCTTTTGGCCACGCACGCAGCCAGCACGGCTGGGCTACACATACACTCGCCGAGCCCGCAAGGCAGGCGTGCACGCAACGAGCACGAACACGAATATGTATCTGGATCCGCAGCAGCAGTGTGAAATGCAATGGAGCGTCCGATCCCCCATTTCCCCATCCAGTCGCCACCCATTCGTTCGTCCGTCCGGCCGCCCAGCCATCCATCCGTACCCGGCAAACAAGTGGCACCTGCACCCGCACCTGCTCGCAGACATATAGCAAGTTTGCTCTCTCGGCGTCGATATGATCGGATGAAGGAGGCTGACCGGTTCGCACTCACGACGGACTGTCTGCTGTGCTCGCGTCATACCTTCTAACGAGTAACGACGGACACATGACGAAGTGAGGGACGGATCGATGCGCGCGGTGGGGTGCGGCAACGACGGAGGGGGCACAGCCCCTGGGCAGGCAAAGGCAGCTCCACTCTTTAGATAGACCCACGAAGACCAAACTTACGAGCTGAAACTTAAGCTGAATCGCGTGCAAGCCATACATCAATGGACAGGTCGATGGCCACTCTTACTACGACACGCCTACGAGGTACTTCAAAATATCGTGCAAATGATGCTGGCAAGGACGTATGCATACACTCGTCAAACGCTCCACAAACCAGTCACGGCAATCAGTCATCGGCAAGCAAGCTGCACTTCTTGTGGTTACGACACAACCGCAGTTAAGACTGTCATTCCGTTCATCGGCTTTGAGTATAACGATCAGTTCGACCGTTACTACATATAAAAAAACTGTCAACCAACACAACGGTAATTCAGCCAACAGCCGCATGCACGGGCGTCGATCACTGCGCGGCAGCAGCCACTGGACCCGATCGTTGCGACGGTGTCGACGTCAGCTCGGCGGCCTTCGGGGCCGTGTCCTTGTACGGCATCACAGCCGCCACGGCAGCATCTGGATTGTACAACCTGCCGTACCCCAGCAGGCGCTCGAACAACGACAGATACTTGGGGTTGACCGCGTCTCCGTGGTAGTGGTCGTGGTGTCCGTCGAGGACGGCCAGCCAGCGCCGGTCGCCCTCGCGGAGGTCGAGGCCCGTGATGTCGGGGATGGTAATGAGGGTCAGAATGACACCCGCCAACCCACAGAAGGCGCTGATCCAGAACTTGGTCCGGTTGTCAACCATGTTGAACACCACACCCGCCACCAGCGCGCCCGCCTTGCCCACCGCCGCCGAGAAGCCGTGGCACATGGAGCGCACCTCGGTGGGCGCCAGCTCGGCGGGCAGCAGCCAGGTGGTGGCGTTGGGCCCAAACTGGCCCCAGAAGGAGGAGAAGTAGTACAGGAACTGGAAGGCGTGGATGTACCTGGATTAGAGGGAGCGAGGGGCGGCGGTTGGAACCATTAAACCGTGGCATGATGGAAAGCGAGTGAAGACCAAGGCAGCAGGCAGTAGTCCTACGGATGACGACGCTGCAGGTGCAGCCTGCCAGTCTTAGCGGGCAGCAAATACTACAATTAAATGCATGAGCACCCAACACAATGTTGCAGCTGACGGCAGCGGTACCCGTCACTGTTTCCCAAGGACGCATAATGGCATCGACCAGGGAAAGCGCCAGCGCCAGCGAGCGTGCTGTATGGGAGGGCTGATCAACCGGGTACTGCTGGCGTACGGCATGCTCGATGTCGGTGTCGCATGCCGTACGTCAGGAGATAGATACCCGGTTGATTAGCACTCCCGTGCGTTTGTTCTATTGTTGACCCGCGGGTCTGTGATGGACACCTACTTGGTCGTGGATAGCTCCTTGTAGCGCACAGCGCAGATGAGGAACAGCACGAACTGCGTGCGACGAGACGGGGGAAGGGAGGTAAGGGGCGAGACGGGGATAGGAAGAGGCGACGGCGCTCCTCCACTTGTGACCGCGTGCTGCCTCATGGTGTCATGGAGTAGTGCACCGACCGGAGTGCAAGCCTCCATGACGCCTCAGGTAAAACACAAACCCTATCCGTCCTCGGGGCAGGTTTATCATCAGCTGCATAAGCGATGGTGTCATGCCCAACGAAATCATCTGGGTGCCATGCACCGTTGTGGACAGCTGCAAGCAAAGTCGCTCGCTTACTTTTGACGCAGTCACCACTAAAGACTACTTTCATACTACTGGGACGAACTGTCCCGCACCCCGACTCGCAGCACTACACACGCACTCACCATCCAAGCGAAGCCCATGCACTGCATCCTCATGCGGCCCATCCACGGCCGGTCGATCGTGAAGGCCGCGAAATAGTAGCCCACCAGCGCGACGGAGCTGTTGAGCAGCGTCCACTCCAGGACTTGGATGAGGCTGGCGGTCGGGTTGATAATCTGGGACGGAAGAAGGGGCAGCAGCAGACGAGAGGAAGGTAAGGAAGCCGCGGGAAAGCCGCAGGAGAGGGAACAGCTCCATACAGCTGCACGTCAAGACACGACCAAGCACGCTCATGTAGGAAACGGAACGGCTCCAGCGAGCAGGTGCAACCTTGTAAAGACATGACCAAGAACGATGATACACAAATAGATAGCGCGCCTAAAACCCTAAAACCTAGACACCCCCCAACACCCCCATGACACACACACACACACAGATAGCGCGCCTACCTTGATGAACGTGCCCTGGAAGAGCTGCGTTCGCGAGTCATATCAGCCGCGCACGCGCACGCGCACCATGACATATACACGCGCAGGGCAAGGAGCGAGAATGGGGCAGGGGAGCGAGCGGCGGCAAATGCGTCAGGTCCAGTAGTGCGACATGCATAAAAATATTGCTCGGCATCTGTATGTATGTGAAGATGTTTGTTTGGGGGCCCTGCTAAATCAGCAGGCGCTCTCCGGACGACATCGTGGGCATGTGGCAAGGACACAATTGTCGGATGGCGGGCGGGCTGGTATCTTCACTGGACACATCTGGGCCCGTTATTAAGGGTCCATACGGTTGCACAATGAACGCATGTGTCCGCGCGCCTCAGCCACGGAATGGCGCATGGTAATGGATAGTTCAGACACTGGCACGACGCCCCCGCCCGCGAGTGGTGGTCGGTGTTGGGTACACAGTCCCTGGTAGCTAGCTAGGGTAGGGGCTGCGGTGATGGGATAGATGCTGAGGCTCCGTCGGTAATTAAATCGCTCGATCGCTCGCTCGAGGCCTGGATCTTCGTTCCATGTGGAACGCTTAATACGCACAAGGCCTAATCGACGGACGCCTCGACCGACTGTCAAACTGACCTTGTTTCCGTAGAATGCGAAGTCCCAGACGAACCAGCTCATGGCGGTTCCAAAGTTGCGGTGCCAGTAGTAGTACATCAGCAGGCCGAACTTGCGCCACTTGACGCCCTTGGCCTCAGCACCTGCACAATACAAGAGAAAGCACACAGGGGCAAGGTCAATGATCGTCAAGAGTGCTAGATAGCACCACGAGTGCTGGCCTTTTCTCATCAGGAGCGTTGAACAACGGTTTGTCTGACCGCTAAGGGACGGCGGCGGCTGCGGTGACGCACGAAAGCCGTTGGAAGCCCACAAGCCTGCCCTTTCTCTCGCTCGGTCAGTTTTATCGTCGAGTCGACCATCACGTCAACTGCGTGCTTACCCATGGCCTTGAGAGCTTCTCGCTTCTTCTGCCACACAGCCGACTCGCGTAGACTGAAGATGCGGTAGAGCAGGATACCGATGAGCGGAATCAGGCCGATGGCGTACGACAGCCGCCACACGACCTCCAGCGAGTGCGGGTGGTACGGCGCAGAGTACTGATGGAAGCCGGCCATGATTGCTGTGATGGGAGTACGATGTGCAGGGAAGATGAGGACACGAGTCAACATGGAACGAAGATGGGGGCACAAACCAATCAACAGGGGAGGGGACACGACGGGCAGGGACGCGGCTCCGCATGACCCCACGAGTGCAGACTGGTAGCGAGGCACGCACCTAGCTAGCTGCTATTGGATTCATACAGCAGCAGCGCTCAAGCATACGCTTTACTATACTGGCCAACCAATATGTACTGCCTGTTAACGTAAGGCTGCGACGTCCCTCGGGGCCATTGATTAGAACCCTGTGGGATCTATGGCCCAGACCATCCCATCCTGCCCCTGACAATGCATCCGAGCTAGCCCAAGCGCATTCGGTTGTCATTCATTCGGCTATCATCGGTTTGTATTTACTGCGTGGAATCTGGAATTTTCCGTACCCGCCGTCACCCCCAACCCACCAATGATGACCGCCGTGTTGACGAGGTTGCCCCAGCCCTGCATGCTGAACGTGAGGACCACCGTCTCGCCACGCCGCTTCTGCAGCGCCGCGGACGACTCGGCGCGCTCGTTGGCGGAGGTGGAGGCCACCGGGTACTCGCCGCCCACACCGATGCCGAAGATGAACTGGACCGCAGTGAACATGGCCCACAGGGCGCGGTCGGTGGGGCCGTTGGAGACGACGATCAAGATGCCGCCTGCGGGCGTGGGCGAGCGCCAGGTGTACGACAGTCATGGACTTGTATAGGCCACGAGGTAACGCCCAGCATATTGAATATACAGGGTTCGTTGCGGGATACTTCACCCCATTTGCCTCGTACATTGAAGGGATAGACACTGCAAATGTGCACGCATGACCTCTTGACCGTCAAATCGACACCGAAGATACTAATATCTTAAATTCTTAATCACAACTGGCATCGTACCATGAGCATTCGGTGACTTGGATGTGACTATCGTTTCGACTCACCCACGACCATGGTCGCCGCTGTGGCCACGCTGCCCCATTTGCGGCCGATTCGGTCCGCGAAGAAGCCCAACACGATCTGGCCGAAGATGATGCCGCAGACTTGCGTGTAGGTGATGGAGTCGGAGAGCTTGACGGGGCAGGTGACGTGCTTGGACCAGCACAGAGGGTACTCCTTCTTCCAGATGGCTGCGACAGGGTTCGTCGATAGGGCGGTAGTCACAAGGTGTTGATGTCATATTCAAAAAACGAGCGCAAACGGGAGGACATAACCCGATATGTCAGCATTCAAATGCAGACTAAGGGCCACTAGGGCTGGCAAGCCCGGAAGCTCCAGCATTTTAATAGCACAATCTATGCGAGTTGTGAGGACAGCGGGATCCATCATAATGGCGAGGCTTTTGTTCATCGCCACCGCCATGGGCACCTCAGAAATTCAAACATCAACACATGTCCTACGCTCATGGCTCACCTGACAGGTTACCGACGGCGAAGACGAAATATGCCTCACAAAACTGAATTGAAAGCGAGAACGTCGATCAGCGGTGGCAGGTTTATGACTAATGTTTACACTAGTAACTTACCATGCCGAGGCCAGGAATCATGAAGGATCCCAGGAACAGAAAGAACCTGCACACCAGGATTGATACGGACGTTGTCGAATGGTCAGACATGGATTCGGTCGGCAGCGAGATACGCGCCCGGCGACTCGTCATCGTCTGACTTACGCGACAATCGGATTCCGCTTCACTTGGGGAGCCTGCTCTTCAACATGGCATAAGGAGCTCTCGGCAGCGCCTAATCGGTCGCCGGCATCATTTGATGCCGACGGCGCCACCCTATTTCCACCGAAACTGCCAGACATGTTTGGGCTGTAAATTTTAACTCAATAGCCTCACTATGTTGTTGAATCTTTGCCCTTTTGCATTAAGCAAATCAATTGACACTAACTCTGACTTCGTACACGCCGAAGGTTTGCAACTGAAGCAAACCTGCATCTGCGCATATAGTGGGCTGATTCCATACTTATATATGCAAAAATCTATTTACATTACGACTTCCAACCAATTTACTTTTGATGCCTTGACAGATGTACGGAAGATTCGCTTTACTATTGGGGTACTTATGTCACTTGGATAGCAAATATTGGAGATAAATTATGATTTAATAATGAATTATTTGAGCGAAAAAATCCGATTGTAAACATACATTGCTGAGCTGTCGCAAGCACCTGCTGGGGATGGACGGTGCTGGTAGGCGCAAGCAGGAAAGATGGGGAGTGTATATGATAGCCATTAAATTTGAGCGACATATTTAATGTTTTATGCCTTATTGGTCGAATGGGTTTGTGTGGTGCAATTGACCGACAAGCCGTGCTGACATACCGGGTCGCCAGTCCCGTACGTGCACCAGGGCAATGGGGTGCATCGTTCCCTCAGACCTCCTAGTAAATGTATTTTACGTTTGTAAGTTTTATCGCATATGTTTATATTGCAATTTCTAGCGACGTGAGTCATCAAAGGTGCTATACGAATGCCGGTCGGCACAGCTTCTTGCCCTTTCCTGCTGAACGCAAAACGTCAAAGACTGACGCAGATAGTTACAAGTTAATACTATCAAGTTCATAAAGGTTTGACTGACAGTAGGTTGTTTCGAGAGTTGCCGCGTCGCCAGGCAACGCCGATGTCGGTCTGAGAGTCGAGGACGAACCACACGGGCATACCATAACGATCATATAATTTATGCAGATGGCACTTTCTTTTGTTCTGTTATCTTTGTTCACAACAGCCATCCAAACTGCGCAAGGCGAAGTGCGGCGTTTTCGCTGACTAAGTCTCAAGACGCGGAACAGCGTACGGTGGCCTTTCCATCAGGTGGTGGTTGGCGATGATGACGAGTCGATAACCCGCTCGTCAAAGTCCCCCACAGCGAGGTCCTGCGCTTTGCACACCGAAGTTCCCGTGCGCAGTGTACGGCGGCAATGTTGTGCAATGCACGCTGCACGGCCCTCACCCTTCGATCACGTCGAGGGAAATCTCGCGAACGCACACTTCACACGACCAGCCACGCCTATTCGGCTCCTGCACCAATATAAAATTCTGTGTGGCATGTTGCGGGTCCCATTACAGCGCAGGCTGGTGCGCGCGCAGGTTTTGTTTCACGACTGTGGGCCCTCACGTCGTTCCGTCAGGCTTCCTTCTCTTCATGACTTCTCAGCTGGGCCTTACAAGGAAACGGTGCTGATGCGACACAAAACAGATTCATTCAGCAGTTGGTTTCATTCAAACAACAAACCGATGCAGCTGTTCGCAACTGTGCACCACCCACACACCGAGACTCGGCTGCGGCGTTGGCAGGCCGTGCGTTCGGGACTTCCGCTGGAGCCATGTCCCATGTGCCTCCCTGCGCATGCATGGGCAGAAGACGGTCCCACGTGTAAGACGGTACGTACGTACGTACGGCATAGCCGTACAGATGCTCACAATATCGGGAACCCAAATGGGTCCCCAACCATCCGGATGGTTGGGGACCCAACCATCCGGCGGTAAGCATTTGCGTCGTCTTACACCACGTCGTCTTGCTACATACGGAGGTGGTGGTAGCTGGGTAATGGGGTGCCTGTGTGGGCGACCTCCCCTGTGCTTGGCTTTATCCACTTCTGGGGATTATGCCCGCTGCTGTGCCTATCCCTTTGGTAGTGTTGCCCCGCTGCGCGCCTCTGCTTGCTTCGGTGTCTGACTGGTTGGGGTTATGGCCCGGTGTGTTTTCTTTGGGTGCGGCGTTGTGGTGTGGAGGTGACCTGCCGCCTTGGCGGTGGGGCCTACTGGGGCTTGCTCTGGTATACACCGATGATCCCGTTGGGGTCCGCTGTAACATTCATTCATTCATACGGAGACCCATACCATCGCCACATCGTGATAAGATGATGAACCTAGATGACCACAACGAAGCAGCGGCGGCAACGCGGCATAGAGAACAACAGTCTTCACACGCACATGCAGCGCGCCCAGAACACGCCAAGACGCCAGAACAGCCAGAACCGCCCGAGGAGACCTGCGTGACGCGAACTACCGTAACCCGTGCATGAATGGCATGACCTGGCGGCACCTGCCTTGTGGTCCTCAGCGAGCGATGTCATCGTGTGGAGAGGAGGAGGAGGTAAAACCCTAGGAGTGGAGCGTGCCATTCGGCCGTAAACCTCCTCACCCACAATAAGGAGCAGGTCGAGCAAGACCTCATCAGGTATCTGGAAAGGAATAGCGAATACCGCCTCATCAATCGGCCAACACGCAGACAGAACGCCATGGTTTCAAGGGTGTGCTAGAGAACCAACGCGATTGCTACTTTGCACCCCGTGAGCGCAGCACCAAAACGCGGCAAGGGTATCAGGAGAGAAAGATAGTTCGTGTGTTCAGTGGTTGACGCACGGATAAGCAGCCTCCATCCCCGCCACGTACTCCTGTCGACGGTCCGGAGACCTAGCTAGTCAAATACTCTGCAGTTTCGTTGATGCCATTTCGCGTCACAGAACCTAGCCCGAATCACAGGCGCATACAGTGCACAACCCCGCAAAACGTTTACCAGGTCCGTGCCTTCCTGACAGAGGATCAATGCATGGCACAAGCGAGTAAGTGGTGCACGATTCCTGCCCAACGGACAGTAGACAATGCAAGGTCCTGCCACACACGGCGCGGGCACGCCACGCCGGGGTGTCTTGCACCTTGTGGCGGCAGATAGCGAGACGGCAGTCGTAGCCCGCTCAAGGTGCTTCACAGCACTCAGGCAAGTTTGTAATTATTATGCAGTACACAACAATGCGGAACAGAAACAAAACGGTTGCACCCACACCTAAGACACAGTCAATAACACTGAATCTTCTTCACTGCTGCTAGCCGTGCCGACCCTGAGCTACCGTTGGTGGATTCCACGACATGCGGTGCAATGGGTCGACTCGGCCGCCTTGTCATTTTGCCGTACATATCATGCCGTACACCACTGCGTGTGTCGCTGTCCAAGATAGAATCGATAGAGAAGTGTCAGAAAAGGTCAGCCGCGACAGATTCCAAGATAGAATCAAATCTCACAGCCGTTCTGTGTTCAAACAGCACAAAAAGAGATGAAAAAATTAACCGATATTAAACTTGATTGCATCCATGAGGCTATGGTGCAGCAGCAACAAACGCCCGTTTCGACGGTGTTGACGTGAGCTCGGTGGCCTTCGGGGCCGTGTCCTTGTACGGCATCACGGCAGCCACGGCAGCATCTGGATTGTACAGCCTGCCGTACCCTAGCAGGCGCTCGAACAACGACAGATACTTGGGGTTGACCGCGTCTCCGTGGTAGTGGTCGTGATGTCCGTCGAGGACGGCCAGCCAGCGCCGGTCGCCCTCGCGGAGGTCGAGGCCCGTGATGTCGGGGATGGTAATGATGGTCAGAATGACACCCGCCAACCCACAGAAGGCGCTGATCCAGAACTTGGTCCGGTTGTCAACCATGTTGAACACCACACCCGCCACCAGCGCGCCCGCCTTGCCCACTGCCGCCGAGAAGCCGTGGCACATGGAGCGCACCTCGGTGGGCGCCAGCTCGGCGGGCAGCAGCCAGGTGGTGGCGTTGGGCCCAAACTGGCCCCAGAAGGAGGAGAAGTAGTACAGGAACTGGAAGGCGTGGATGTACCTGGATGGAGTGACAACAGGGAGCGGGTGGGTGACGACGCGGGGAATCAAAAATGATACCGCCGGCTAGGGCACTGCACCGTAATGTCCTCTTTATGTAGAAGAGCACGCCCCAAGGGCGGGTAGGACCTGATGGGCCGCAAGCACCTAGGCAAACGGTACAGGATGCAGGGTTTGGCGACGGTGCAGTAGTATCACAGTTCCACCACACATCCTCCCAACCCAGCCCATGGGGCACAAGCATCCCCCCAATGCATCACAAAGCAGCGCCGTGTTTCAACGACCCGTGGGTCACATATACGTATATATGGACACTTACTTGGTCGTGGACAGCTCGTTGTAGCGCACAGCGCAGATGAGGAACAGCACGAACTGATGATACGGGATCGATGGTGCATGGGGGCGGGGTCAGAGGGGAACATCAAGGGCACAAGGGGTGAGCGAGACCAGAATAAGAGGGTCGGATTGGACAGGAACAAGATATTGCCAGTTGCAAGTCAGTTCGCTGAAGTACGACGCGCGTACTTCTGTTCCAGTCTTTGGTGGTGAAGTTTGTTTTGCGGCTGATGATAGCCATCTTTCACACACGCCACCCTAGCAGCGATCAGCGGACGACAGAAACAGGTATAAGGGTGCTCTCACACCCACCATCCATGCGAAGCCCATGCACTGCATCCTCATGCGGCCCATCCACGGCCGGTCGATCGTGAAGGCCGCGAAGTAGTAGCCCACCAGCGCGACGGAGCTGTTGAGCAGCGTCCACTCCAGGACTTGGATGAGGCTGGCGGTCGGGTTGATAATCTGCACGACGGCAAGAAATAACAAACCGTGTCATAACGAAACGTGTCGTTGCAGCAACGAACTATTGTCCTTGCTCCTATCAAAATTCACCAACCGTCCGGAAAAGCACACGGCAGCCGTGCGGCCCCCTGGACTACGCCTGCTTGCAGCTGCTGCCAGCCAAGTGCCAACACTTGCCCTCCAAATGTATGCCATTCAACAACAATCAGCTCCGATGACCCGCGGGGTCCGCTATAACATCCTTAATAATAAATCAGCTCGCGAGCAACAGGACGGCAAGCAAGATGCTGCCGCGGGAGGAATACATACCTTGATGAAGGTGCCTTGGAAGAGCTGTGTTCCACGGTCGGTACCGGCAGCAGGAGGGGCGAAGCCGGCAGCAGCCAGAAGCGGGCAGGGGGAATGGATGAGTGAGTACTTAGCCCGGGATCGACACACGCACCGCCGCTCGATCGACTCTGCCTGTCTATCTGACAAACTAAAGACGGAGGTGGACGGGAACAAGCCTGCCAGAGCCTCTCCATCTATCTTTGTTAATGATGTTACAGTGAAAACCGCGGGTCATCGGGGCTGCTGATGCACCCTGCTGCACCGATCGATGAGTGCCGGCGGTTCTTTGCCATTCTCGTGCGTTGCTTGAGCGGCCCCGCTCAGGCGTTTCGAGTCACGCACAGCCCTCCCCCATGAGAGCACGATCGCGGACGCCTCTGTGCGCAACGAAGAACGCGGGACGGGATGGACGGGAGGACGGAGATGGACGGGAGGGAATGGGACGACTTGCGGGCGTGCGTCTCCCTGGCGCGCACGCGCCCGCAGGCATCACCGCCCCACCTTCTTGCCGTGACTGCCTCACCTTGTTGCCGTAGAATGCAAAGTCCCAGACGAACCAGCTCATGGCGGTTCCAAAGTTGCGGTGCCAGTAGTAGTACATCAGCAGACCGAACTTGCGACACTGCACGCCCTTGGCCGTGGCGCCTGCAGCCATGAGCACCAGCCTCAGCCTCAGCAGCAGTAATTTGAAACTTTTTGAGTTAAACGTTAACTCCCATGTCGGCGTACAGAGGCAAGACGGATGAGACTGGATACCACAAAGCGGACCCGTGGGACTGCCCCGCCCGCCCCCCGGACTGCCCAGCGGGTGCGGACCAGAATCCACCGTGTAACGTCGGACCTCATCACGATACCCATACACCCCGCAACAGCCAGGGAAAGACGCCTCTTCAACGTCACGACGGCATCGTACAGTCATCGTACAGTCGTCGTACCTCCCATGGCCTTGAGCGCCTCGCGCTTCTTCTGCCACACCGCCGATTCATTCAGACGGAAGATGCGGTACAGCATGATGCCGATCAGCGGGATCAGGCCGATCGCGTACGACAACCGCCACGTGACCTCAAGGGCGTGCGGGTTGTATGGGGCGTTGTACTGACCGAAACCAGCCATGATCGCTGCGGACAACACACCATGGAAGCCGCGGCGGTCAAGACTAGATCAGATGACTTGGCCAGAGGGTCAAAGCCTGGCAAGGCACGGAATGCATTACTTGATGTAAAGCAACTCCAATATTTCATGTGTATAACCTACCATGGAAAGGAACATGCAGAGCGCTTTGAAAGTGAAATCTAGCCTCCAAGAAGGCTCAACAGCGCACGACAAAGCGCTGTTCCCTAGAGACCATGACTCAGGTCACCCCCAACCCACCAATGATGACCGCCGTGTTGACGAGGTTGCCCCAGCCCTGCATGCTGAACGTGAGGACCACCGTCTCGCCACGCCGCTTCTGCAGCGCCGCGGACGACTCGGCGCGCTCGTTGGCGGAGGTGGAGGCCACCGGGTACTCGCCGCCCACACCGATGCCGAAGATGAACTGGACCGCAGTGAACATGGCCCACAGGGCGCGGTCGGTGGGGCCGTTGGAGACGACGATCAAGATGCCGCCTGTGGGCGCGGGTGAGAGGCAGGTGTACGGCAGTCACGGGCTTGTATAAGCCACGAGGTAAGCTTCAGCATATAAATATACAGGTTTCGTTGCGGGATACTTTACCCCATTTGCCTTGTACGTGCAACGGTGCAAGGGATTCATACTGCAACGGACCACTTGTTCCGTCAAACCTACCAACACGGAAAATACTATCACCTGAATCACAAGTGGCATCGTACCATGAGCATTCGGTGACTTGGATGTGACTATCGTTTCGACTCACCCACGACCATGGTCGCTGCTGTGGCCACGCTGCCCCATTTGCGGCCGATTCGGTCCGCGAAGAAGCCCAACACGATCTGGCCGAAGATGATGCCGCAGACTTGCGTGTAGGTGATGGAGTCGGAGAGCTTGACGGGGCAGGTGACGTGCTTGGACCAGCACAGAGGGTACTCCTTCTTCCAGATGGCTACGTAGGGGTAGGTGAGGACCGGTGAGGACACCAACAGAGCGGGGGCGGACGGCACTCCGGATGACAACATGAGCGGGCAACGACTTTGTCCGTACCAACCGCAACACAAAGATACAAAGAACTAACAGCATTTGCAACACTCGGATTGCAGAAGCTCAGCGCTGCGCAATGTTCTGACGCAGCAGGTTAAACATCTTGACTAACCCCGTCACCTTACATGCAAGGTTTCCCACGGCGAAAACAAAGTATGCCTCGCTGAACTGCAAATGTAAAAAATAGATATTTGTTAGCGTTCGACGAAATTTGGAGGAGGGATATCATCTGCACTTGTCGCATAGCGAAATCGAACGGCTCATTTACCATGCCAAGACCAGGGATCATGAAGGAACCCAGGAATAAAATGAATCTGCATATCAATGTGACATCGGTGGAATAATTAAATTGATTACGCAGGTCAGACAGTAGTCCGGCTGTCGCAGGGCGGCGCAGATCCGGTGGCTGGACCCCGTCTGACTTACGCGACAATGGGATTGTGCTTCACTTGAGGAGCTTGCTCTTCAACATGGCAAAGGGAATTTTCTGCAGCTGATAAGGCGCCGGCCTCGTCGGCAGCGGGTCGCACTGGAGGGGACGGAGACACCCTATTTGATCCCAAACTTCCAGACATTGTCCTGCAGTTGTTCAATAATAAGTAAAATCTTATATGCACGAGATGCTAATATATAAATTACTTGCAGCGTTCTTTGACGGGAATACGGGCTTGGCTTAATTTAAGCTTAGAACGAGGACCGATAGCCTATGAGCACATTTGTGAATTTCAAGCTGATAACAGGGTTTTAAGTATTGCAAAGAAGATGTTACGGAAGAACGACTGTGACTCCGCGTTAAATGACGTTGATGACTGTTGTACAACATATTCCCCTGTGACTGAAAATGTTCTTTTGTGTACAAATCGCAATGAACAACAATTCATAAGCCAGCACATAGGTGTTCTCTCCGTTGCGAATTGCTGATTGTGTTTAGCGGGGTTCCTGACCAAACTTGTCGGACACATGGCATGGGCCGTCCTCTCCCGTCCCTACATTGTAAAGATTTGTTTAGAATGCAGCCTGCTAAAATTTGGATATCTTCATATTCTTACGCTTGCATTTTGTTGTTCCGGACATTCCGGTGTCGTCAGTTTCTAACGGTATAAATGGAATATTCCGTTGCACTCATGTCACGGCGCTGCATGTTCAGCACCCACGACTCCAATACACACTATCCTGACATATCCATGAGTATCGGGCAATCAAGACAACCAAAGCTTGAGCTTGGTAAAATACTGTACGGGCTCGTGCATTACGGAAATGATTATATGGCCGCCACCAGTGACGTACCGCTGCGATAAGTGTCCCACAATTCTCACCATTTGTTCTGGGCAAAGACGGGGTGTTTCAAGTCATACATCAGCTGCGGGTAAGGGTGTGGGGTCGATGATATTGGTGATGGTATGTTCAAATCCTAAAAATCGATGCACAGCGTTTCTGAACCTGTTTGTACATGGCATAGCATTCTTACACTACCTGCCTCAAAAGTTATCGATTGACGATCAGTACGTACACATTCAATACATAATGCTGTGTACTGTAACACGTAACTCTTGTGGGGACGGAGCATTCGGAATGCATTCCGAAGCATCGCCGCACCCCCGCGCCTCTTTCTCAAGCTCAAGGTCTTGGAACTTGACTGGATGCGCGCCCACGCCCGGATTGTCACGAAGTGCGGCAAAGCGACCACTCCTGAGAGGAGTCCTGACAGACAGACCGACCCTCGCGCCCTGCTGGAGGCAGCGCCCGGCCGTGCCTAGACCCAAGAGGTTCAATCACTCTGCGTGCCTGCTCACTTGCTTTGTATATCTCGGTGTCGTCTGTGTCAGCATCGTACAGCATCGTACAGCAGCCCCGCTTCGTTCGGAAATCCGCCGGAACCTCAGTGAGTACGTTTGCACGTTAGGCGGCGCCGTTGCTTATATCGCAGTAGCCCTTACTAGCCTTACATCAGATCTATCGATTACGGAGGACTATGGATGGCACGCACCAAACGCGCCTGCACGCACTTTCCAGATAGGTAGGGCACCACACGATTGGATGGACACGATTGCACCAGCTGTAAGCACATACACATATCCGGGAGGGTTGCATTCCTAAACACACATGTCCTTTGTTAATTGCTCCTTGCTTGCGATCGCACCTAGAAACGGTCGGGCAGCAACCGCCTAGCAAATATCTCTCTCGCACCGTCTGGCGATCGTTTACACACGGTGTCTCGCACGGGCTTCAGATGTCTGCTGGAACTAACTGACAGCCATCGAACCCGAGGCACAACACACACATGTCCCCCATTGGTCCGTGAGCCATCCGTCGTCCACCGTGGGCCCGTGGCCCCCCGTCCTCTCGGAGTGCATCCTTACAGGAGCGAGGCACGCACGGCGTGCGTATCCAGCGCATCGGTTATGCATCTTACGGTACGTGCGGTACATACGGTTGTACGTCGGACGACTCGCGCGGACCTAGCAGCACCGCACGCGCGCTCCCTACACAACGCCAGAAGCAACAACCAACAACCAACGAGCCCAGATCGCCAGTTGCTCGTGTGGATGACGATCACGGCAGACCGGCTGTCCATGCTGAATCGATCTGTTGATTCAATGCGAATCACAACATTGACACACATCGCATCCCATGGATCGCCGGCGCGTCACAACACATCGATGGCCGGTACCGCAACGCTGACTTGATTGTCTGATAGTCCTCAGAGATCCACAGGAGACAGACCAGGTGCATGGGTGCGCGTTGCCGCCCGTCGCCATCCAGCCATGTATGGAGATCCAAAGGAGACAGACCACGTGCATGGGTGCGCGTTGCCGCCCGTCGCCATCCAGCCATGTATGGATTTTGAACCGCACGCAGAGCCCGTAATGCTGGCCCCCCGAAACATGCATGCCGGCATATTCGCGTACTCAATACCTACACCACCACTGAGACATCATATGAAAGGAACGGACGTCCGATGCACGCCCGCCCGCACGCACGCACGCACGCACGCACGCACACCCCAGCAGCAGGGGAATTATATTAGTAAATACAACATACACGAACTTGCTTGCTGTCGAGGGACAGACATGGACAAATAAACTCACAGACATGGCAATGCACCTAGATAGCCAGCTACGTATTTGTCTGGGCACCCACGTAGCTGGGCCGTACTGCTGTGCGTACGTATTCGTACCTACGTACCCACCTACCTGCATGCGGGCCCTCGCTCTGACACGCAGTCGACCACACATGTCCCCTCAACAGACCTGGCGATTACCCGCGGGCGGGTTCCACTGTAACACGGGTTCCACTGTGACAGCCTTGAGGATAATAGAGACCTACCTACCCGCCGTGATTATCACTACGTACACACGGCAACTCATTTCGTACGGATTTCCATGCATGCATGCGGTTTCCCGGCGACCGAGCAACTCGCTCGTCGACGGCCCTCTGCCTAGAACCGATTGCTCAACAGCAACCGGCGGCTACGGTCCCGATTACGTAACTAGATCCGTAACCTCACGCAGCCGTGGCTGGACCCTATTCCAACTATGCTTCCAGCTGTCATATTAGCCATACTCGATCCTACGTACAGTCGTAATATTATCCGCTCCTTAGCTTTCGTAAGCCGTACGCCCCATCGAACGAAGGCTTCGTTCAAGCCCACAAAGATGTTTCCTATCCGGAGATCAGTACGGACAGTACGGGCAGTACATATCAGCTTCTCAAAAACCACGATTGAAAACGTCGTCGAGAAGGAAACTGCGACCGAAATGATCGAGAAGTAGACAATTCTACTAACGATCATGAATGCATATATTGGCATTTGTGATAGATTATCGGTTAACGTCACCTTTGCCTGGTCTCTATCGCTCGGACGTACAAACTGCTGTACTTATTTCAGTAGGATTGGGCAAAAATACTACTTGGTTACGGAATCCGCGACCCGTATGTGGCTACTGCGTGGCCGCCACGGACGTCCTGGTAACCGAAACGCGACGATACGTCATCTCCGCAACCGACTTTGGGGTGGCGTCCTTGTACGACTTCTGGGCGGCGTCGTACGGCTCGGCACTGTAGGTGGTGTTCTTGTACGCCAGTGCGGCCTCCTGCTCATGTGGGGACTCGTACAACCTGCCGTACCCCAGCAGGCGCTCGAGAAACGACAGATACTTGGGGTTGACTGCCTCTCCGTGGTAGTGGTCGTGATGTCCGTCGAGGACGGCCAGCCACCGTCGATCGCCCTCGCGCAGGTCCAGGCCCGTGATGTCGGGGACGCTGATGATGGTGAGTACGACACCTGTACGGTAAGGTGATGGCGCGCAGCGACCGAACCAATACGCGTGCGTGTGATGGAGAGGAGTGCGTGCGGACTGCGTGAGGACTGCGTAGTAAGCCTCATCGCACCGACCGCGCCCTTTCAGGCAGACGGGTGTCCATCCACCGTGTGGACGCACCGACACCAATCAAACAACGGGCCACGCACGGCAGCAACCCAGAACTATCGCCGGTTAAATCGATCATCACGCATACAATGCTGTGTGCGCATGCATGGCGCAGCGGCGGCGCAGTAGTGGTGTAGAAGGCTTGGTGATGCAGGACAGCAAGCCCTCCTACAGGCCGCTGGACCGCGGAGAGACAATCGCCCGAGAAATGGGCGGGGTTTGGGTTTCTGGCATTTCGATCGAGTAAGCCTTTGTGCCGCGCTGCTACACGTGGGCAGGCGGGATGCCTACACGCACATCTACACACCTAGTTCGCGGGAACGGCTTGGGACGTTAGTTGGGAACAGGCTCGGTGGGGGTCGGCCTGACATACACCCTCGAGGGCAACGACGGATATGCTCAGGTGGCTTACCGGCAAGGCCGCAGAAGGCGCTGATCCAGAACTTGACGCGGTTGGACACCAAATTGAACACCACACCCGCCACCAGCGCGCCCGCTTTGCCCACAGCCGCCGAGAAGCCGTGGCACATGGAGCGCACCTCGGTGGGCGCCAGCTCGGCGGGCAGCAGCCAGGTGGTGGCGTTGGGCCCGAACTGGCCCCAGAAGGAGGAGAAGTAGTACAGGAACTGGAAGGCGTGGATGTACCTGGATGGAGTGATAACAGGGACGGGGCGAGGGGCGATGCGGGGAATTAAAAAACTGCGGGCGAGCGAGGGAGGGCGCGTCACCTAAATGACGTGACGGAGGCAGCACAATCGGCGGAACGAATGGGCACAGCCGGGCAATCCAACCGACCTGGCGCGGCGCACAATTATACTCCATCCGGAGAGGCTGGGTGCGTGCGTACCAACTGCCAAGCTACCGCACCGTACTATCGTACGTGCGGTACATTCCGAAACTCGCAGGAATGAACGTGAGGAAGAGCAGCAGCGGCGGCAACCAGGGGCACGCGCGCACGTGACCGGAGCGAATCCTGTTCGGCCAAGCAGGATGGCGCTCGATATCATCAGCCGCGGTATTTGGCTGGCGGGGGTTGGCAATACACGCTACAGCGCTCGTTTGCGGGCGCTCCATACATCCCATGTATGCGCGGGTACTCACTTGGCAGTCGACAGCTCGTTGTACCGGACCGCACAGATCAGGAAGAGCACGAACTGCGCAGCGCGTATACCAAGCAAGGGCAAGACGGGAAGCAGTGCACGGTGGATCACTTGCTTGCTGCTGTCGTCGCACCAATGATAACAATAGCAATATTCAACGCCCTAGAACAATTGCCGGACAGGCAGCCAACAAATGCCAAGTATTGCATGCAGCTGGTGTGAACGTACAGCTGGCAACGGCTGGCAACAGCAAGGCGCGATGCAGTGTCGTGGCCGCCGCGGACAGCGCAGTGTATGTTGATTATTGCGGGCGCAAATTGATGAAGAACTGTTTAGTCAGCATGCATGACGGCATACACAACGCACGGAGGTCGACGTTGAGGCCCGCCCCACGGACACTGAACCACGGACACCGAACCATACGTAACAATGGCCGCCGTCGGTCGAGGGAATCGAGTCCCGCCCGCCGCCTCCTCAACTCGCAGCAGCACTACATACGCATGCACCCACCATCCAAGCGAAGCCCATGCACTGCATCCTCATGCGGCCCATCCATGGCCGGTCGATCGTGAAGGCCGCGAAATAGTAGCCCACCAGCGCGACGGCGCTGTTGAGCAGAGTCCACTCCAGCACTTGGATGACGGTGGCAGTCGGGTTGATGATCTGTACGGCGCATATCGTACAGGTACGGCAATGAAGTTCACGGAATCCCAAGAATAACTAAGGGTCCATCGACCTATTCCCGTAACGCTTCATTATTGCTTGAAGGAAAACCAGCCAGCAGCCAGGTTATGGGTATGAAACTATGAATCCCGATCAAACAGCGAAAGCAACAGCAGGAGCCTTTGCGCGCAGTAGTGGAAAATACATCGATTGCACACAAACATACTGCAGAAATTTAACGAATCGCAGCAGCACCCGGTGAGAACCTAAGAACAGTCCGCAGCGCGCACTTCGCGGCGCAAGGGACGCATCACACGGCACCAGCTGCTTGCTTGCATCTTCAACCCGCCCAACAAAACTACTACTGCCGCCTGCTGTACGTATGTCCGTTCGCTCGCTTGCGTACGTACCTGAATGAAGGTGCTTTGGAAGAGCTGTGTTGCAGGAACGCAGCGGATGCGGGCGCGTGCGGGGATGGAGGGGGAACAGGCAAGCGGCGCGGCGGCAGTTGATGATGAATCAAGCCGGGTCAACAAGGTAGTTATGTGCGTTCGGAAGACAGCGCGCACGTGCGTCGGACGCTGCTGGACGTATCCAGCAATCAGTGTCCGCTCTAGACAGACAGACACACAGACAGCAGGCAGGCAGCAGGTAAGCGGCGCGGCGCAGGTCGGTTCCACCCTGGCTGGGTTCCGCGCACCGACCCAGAGACGCGAACGAAGACAAGAACCGTACGTGCACATTACGCAGGTAACTGGTTTGGAAGGGTCTTGTTTAAGTTTATTTAGGGTTTAGGTCGGGCGACATCCTTCGCTAAACACACACGCACGCAGGCACGCACCAAGTCGACGACGCCGCAAGCTTGCTGGACGACCTTACCTTGTTTCCGTAGAATGCGAAGTCCCAGACGAACCAGCTCATGGCGGTTCCAAAGTTGCGGTGCCAGTAGTAGTACATCAGCAGGCTGAACTTGCGCCACTGCACGCCCTTGGCCTTCGATCCTGGAATGTGTTGATTGGATGGGTATATGGATAGCGAATGAAGGACACAAAGATGCATGTTTACTGCTGAAGAATCCAAGCAAGCTGCCCACGTGCCCAGTGGTGGCAGTAGTGGTTCCTGCTCGTCATCCCATGTAGCTAGTGGACGGCTGTGTCTTCGGCCATGTCTGAGTTCCCACGCACCAGCCCAACGAACAAGGCACGCACAAACAGTCGGACCGGCCTCATCATCACCAGATACGGTGTCAAGACAACCATTGTCTCAAGCTCAGCAGTGTATCGTACAGTCATCGTACAGTCATTGTACAGTCGTCGTACAGTCGTCGTACCTCCCATGGCCTTGAGCGCCTCGCGCTTCTTCTGCCACACCGCCGATTCGTTCAGACGGAAGATGCGGTACAGCATGATGCCGACCAGCGGGATCAGGCCGATCGCGTACGACAGCCGCCACGTGACCTCCAGAGAGCGCTTGTTGTAGGGTGGGTTGTACTGGTTGAATCCCGCCAGAATGGCTGCAATTTGACAGAATGGGACGTTGGGACGGCGGGGACGCGTGAGCGATCGAAAGGGTGGCTGGTACAGCTAGCTATGTCATGTAATTGTCAGACAGATAGAGCAATGACAAAAACCGAAGGGGGTACGCAGGGCTGCCGTGGCGGCGGTTGGCAAGGCGGGGTCCGCTGTAACATAATAGTAAGACGGGCTGTACGTAGGAGGGTAACTGCTGTAGGCAATAATAACCCAATAATACGTGGTTCCTGATATCTCGCGTGAGCCTGTGTGTGTCGTGTTGCTACCGTAACACCTTGACATCTTGACAGTCCCGGGACGCCGGATTCGAGCACGCACTGTTGGTTCTGCAGGCTGCAACCCACCAATGATGACCGCCGTGTTGACGAGGTTGCCCCAGCCCTGCATGCTGAACGTGAGGACCACCGTCTCGCCACGCCGCTTCTGCAGCGCCGCGGACGACTCGGCGCGCTCGTTGGCGGAGGTGGAGGCCACCGGGTACTCGCCGCCCACACCGATGCCGAAGATGAACTGGACCGCAGTGAACATGGCCCACAGCGCGCGGTCGGTGGGGCCGTTGGAGACGACGATCAAGATGCCGCCTGTGGGCGCGGGTGAGAGGCAGGTGTACGGCAGTCATATGACACACGGTCCATTGCAGTGATTTTTTAAATAGGACTGAAAAAAGGAGTCAACAGATTCAACAATTCAGGGAGATTGATATAATCGTGACCCTGAAAAGGGAGCGATTGGGAAGTCCCAAATAATGGGCCATTTCCTCCATGTCATGGATAACCAACAGCCAGTATGTATGTCAAGGATAACCAACAGCCAGTATGTACGTGTTAACGTATAGGCAGCGCCGCTTACTACTTAGCTGGCGTCGTACGTACAGCATCATCAAGGCCGAACGCAGTGAGAACACACGCAGTCGCAGCCCACAGCTCACCCACGACCATGGTCGCCGCTGTGGCCACGCTGCCCCATTTGCGGCCGATTCGGTCCGCGAAGAAGCCCAACACGATCTGGCCGAAGATGATGCCGCAGACTTGCGTGTAGTGAATGGAGTCAGAAAGCTTGACGGGACAGGTGGTGTGTTTGCTCCAACATTCTGGGTACCCCTTCTTCCATACGGCTGTCGGACAGATCACGTACATATGGCGGGAAAAAAACCGCATTGTCTGGAAGGGTCTGGATGATGGTCATGGACGGTTGAGCGAGGATTTAAGCGCTGTGGGTATATATACAGGTCTCAGGGATGCGCGGTGGGAGGAAAAAAAGTTTTAAACGAAACGATGCAATAATCGAAGCATGTGTGTGAAGCTACATAAATGTCGACGTCAGGGTGGCAGGACAATGAGACACCGTTGATCCCTTTGGGGTCCGCTGTAACGTTCAATCAGTTTCATTCATCCATTAACTGAGATCAGGAAGCTCAGTCAAGGGAACTGAGTGCTATTATGTAGATTCCTATGTTGCTGGTGAAAAATATGGTTGTCGCGAGTGTCGCGGTACTCGACACCAGGTGAGTGCAGGACGGTCCTAACTTACCCGAAAGGTTTCCAACAGCGAAAACGAAGTAGGCCTCACTGAACTGCATGATTCAAAGAACCAATCGTGCCGCTTAATTTGAGGATTCGGCGCTTGTTGTGAACCGAACAAATTAACAGCGCGTACCATGCCAAGTCCCGGAATCATAAATGAGCCCAAGAACAAGAAGAACCTGCAAAAATTTATAACGATTTTAACTCCATAATTCAATCAAACCGTGATAAACATGCAATCGCAAGCTACGGATTGTGGCGTAAATGCCTTCACTGACTCACGCGACAATAGGGTTGTGCTTGACCTGGGGCTCCTGCTCCACTACATGGCACAAACTATTCTCTGCAGCTCCTAGCTGGCCCGACTCGACAGAAGCGGGCGGCGCCGGCGCGATTGCCTGAGCTGCCGGTGTCGGATGGCTTGACCCCGAGCTTGACGACATCGTCTCAGAGTCCACGTCCGATCGACAAAGTATTCAAGCTATGCGTATTCACAAGAACGCTGGTTAAACGTGGTAGATCAGGGTTTCCTTGCTACCAGGGGAGATTGTAAATCGAAAGGGCGCAGGATGGTTCCTTAAGTTTGAAAGTGAAACATTATGTATCATCCTTAAATATCGACTACGGGTCACAATTACGAAACGGCGAATCAATCCCCTGATGCGAAGAGGATGACAGGTGTACGGATATTCTCGTGTCACTTACGGGACTGGCCTAAGGCTAGCTTGGAACAGAGGGCAGAAAGAAACGTGAGCTTTTGAAAGAAATGTTGCAGCGCCATCCTACCACCGCACCAACCAACATAGATTTGTAAGCCCGTTCAGCGGGCGGCGATCCCGTCACTTCGTTGAACATGCTGCTCTACAAATTATACCGCAAACATATCTTTATGGTACGATATTTTTACATCGTTTGCACCTACATTACTGCAAATGTCGGCATCGGGCCAAAGGCATCCTAACGCCAGGTGGTTAATATCATTAACCAATCCTTACATCCTCTCGACGCCGTCCCGAGCCCATAACTTTTTACTTTTCTCAAGATTAATTACATTGAAGTATTATGTCATTTTGTTAAATTTCTGCCTTGCGCTATGCAGGGCAAATGCGTGCAATTCTGCCGCGTGCAGCTGACATGCTAGGGACGGCGGGCACTGTTATTGCCATCGCATAACGCACTTTTACTTATTTTACTCCGCTATTTTTTGCTACGATAATTGACGCTGTGTGCCTTCTTCGTACTAAATAACGCGGGCTTGCCCGTACTCCCGGTTCAGGAGGTTTCAAAAACTGATGCGGCGACACGTAAATGCCTTAATTCAAACACAAAAGCCAACGGGCTCGCAGGGCACCACTGCAACCTCAACAATACATGTACTGCTTTGCAGGCTACGATGAACGTTTCCGCCTTGGTCCATGCATTTCCTTTCCTCTTTGGTACGCATGTTTGGACATCACAGCTGTCAAGGCTTCTCACGGGTTGTTTCGGGTGTCGGACGTCTGCGGATACTGCGGTCCGATGAAACCCCTTGCTTCCGTCCGACGACGCAGCACCTCATGGAGCGCATGCGCCCATGTACGACGGTCCCTGGGGGACTCACTCAACGCCCTCGCGCTCTTCTTGGCCTCGCGGGGGCTGGGGTAGGGTCCTGGGCGACCCTCCGCCCTCCGCCCCCAAGGATCTAGGCGGGAGTGCCGCAGTCGCCAAGTCGTTGCACTTGTGTGCCCCGGACGTACGTCGTCCTGTGTTACCGGACTTCGTTCCGGGCGTGCATTATGGGCGCGGTCATGACACTCCATACACTCCAACAAATTCAGCTTGTACGGCGCACGGGTGACGCATGCCAAATACGGTAGTTCACCGTGTCTACCGCGCATGGCCCCGTTGTTATGCTCCAGGAAACGGAATGTGTAACAGTGCAACAGATTACGGTAGACTTGGTGCGACTCATCAGCAGCACCGGGGCGGGCACGCGGCGGCGGTGCCACGCCATAGTTGCGTTGGCACCAGAGCGGTAACCGCAAGTGTTGCCCAAAAGGGCACATGGGGGTACTTGCCCCCGCCGGGGAATCGGCGCCACGACGAACCGGCGCCCCCGCGGTTCCCCCTTTCCATCCTTCCATCGGACGGGGTGCATCGGGGTTGATGAGCTGTCATGCCACGGCCACGAGTTACCCAGACCTATAATACGTACCTGTATATACAGTATCTCATACTATATATATGACCCCTGTTCGCCTCGCTCCAGTCAACGGCTGCCCCTGGTAGTTCAAGCGCCCATTGAGCCCGCTCCTCCGCGTCGCACCTCTTGCAGGGCCATTGCCCGTGGGTCGCCGCCCCACACACCCTCACACACCCACAAGCACACAGAGTGGTGCAACCCATGTGTCTGTTGAACCCTCATTTTCAGAGCAGTTTCTGTTGAACCTTTCACTTTCAAAGCAGTGCAGGCACTTGATGCACGATATCAGGCCATCTAACAGAGCATCCCGAGACGAGCGCACCTAGGGACTGTCCGAACTGACCGGCGTGAGGAGACACGCCATGTGCTCACGTCACGATCCGGTGCCGGACGTACTGCCCGGTCACATGCCGTAGGCACGCCCATCGTCGTGCACGCCGTACTGCCCGCTAGAGGTCAACGGGCACTTGCGCACAGCCCCGGACGGCCCCGACGGTAGTTCCAAGGACAGCCGCCGGCTCTGCCGCGCCTGTACGGTGTTCGTCCAGTCAACCTCCTGGCCAGCACCCGAACTTCGTGACGTCGCTGAACTTTGCATGGCCTTGCTTGCCTTACGGCAATCCTATTTTAAAAACGACCTTGCAGCCCGTTGCCTGCTTGGCAACTTTCAACTGTCAACCGTCAACACGCACACCAAGTTTCGGCCGATTGCAGCCATTGGCGGGCCGCAGCGCCCCGTAACCGTCAGACCTCCTCAACAAGAAAGGACGTTTCTGTGAGATCCCAGAATGTGGACCCATGACAAGTGCCCCTGCTTGCCATCTATTACCGTAACACACACCCGTCGCGTCCCCTGCCCCCTCACCCATTTCCCTCATCAGCCACCCGGACTCGTCCGTCCCGGTCGCATGACCGCATGCCCACGGGGCCGACGCGCCCTGCACATGGCGGTGTTTCGTCCCCCCCAAGCCCGTACCATCCCACGTCTGAACAAGGTCAAGCTACCAACTCGCAGCTCGCCGCAGCAAAATACAAGCGCGTGGTCAGCAGCCGTGTCCATGTCTGCGCTACCCAGCACCCCGGCTACGTTACGTTTCTTGCAGCACCCGTGTCGCGCCATCACCGTGACGACTCGTCTCCCGTGTCTCGTTGCGGCAGTTGCGGCATGCAATCGCAGTGCGCAGCCTCGCGCCGTGCGATATTTTGGTGTGCCAATAATTAGAAACCAGATAGTGGTTGGTCAGAAATACGGCGGGACCGCAAGTAATCCATGCCATCCAGCAAGTGAGACCACCTGGCCCAGAACAGCCGTGCCGAGCACCGGCTGACCACACACAGCACCGGGTGGGCTTCTAACTAAACACACGGCATTGAACATGACCGTTCACGCCGACTGTCCGGGCCAGAAACACAACCGGCCAGAGCCAGAGAAACAAACTGTCAGAGACATAAACCCTGTCAGCGACCGAATCCATCAGACATATCGAATTGTTGCAGCCGTCGTACTCGACCGACTGGTGATCATACCCGGCCCTGACCTGCCCCGCCTGACCGCATTTGCTGTTCACGGCGCCGACAATTGCCAAAGCCCTCCACCCCTATGGGGTGTGTAAGCAGCGACGCCTGTGTATCAGGCACAAAAGCGTCGTACAGTGTGGTACGAATAGATACAGAAGACTCCTCGCGGGGCAACGCCGTCAAATCCAACTTATGAGTTGTTCTGGTAGAGACCGCGTACACCTGCCTAGGGTCCGTTGTAATATGCATTCATTTGGGCGCCACAATAAAAACACACTGCCGCACAACAATTGTGCCATTGCCTGGATGCTATGTCAACCACATGTCAGCCCCTGCCGCACTCCGCCTTGTGGCCCGCCTTCCAGTGCGCCACCTGACACTCCCGGCTGCAGTACCGCACCCGCCCGCCGCACCGCCCGCACCCGGACAGCTTCAGACCCGCCTCGCTGTCGCCCTCCAGGTTGGTGCAGAGCGGGTTGCCGCAGGTGGGCAACACTGCCAACACCTCGCCCGGCGGCGGCAGCAGCGCGGCCGCCGCCAGCCAGCCCCGCCGCTCCACCTCTGCCAGCGAGGCCTGCGGAACCGCAAGCACGGCCCGGTCCCCGGTGCAGACCTTCTCCAGCGCTGCCAGCAGCTCCGGCTCCGGCAGGGTGCCTCCCGGGCCCAACACGTCCCCTAGTCGCGAGAGGCCCAGTGTGTGTTTGGCATGCTGCCCGGATCCCGAACCCGCTGTGGCGAACGACTGACCCTCCTGTCCAACGCGTCCGCTTAGCGCGTGCGCCAGGCGCTCCGGGGCCGTTGCTATAAGCACCCACATTGACCGAACCCAGGCTCTCTTGGCATAGTTAATCCAACACGGTCGAGTACACAACACCTCCGCCAGCCGCAGAGTCAGTCCCAGCAGCTCCGGCAGCCGCACGTCAAGCCACAGGAACCTGTCCCAGGCGGCTGCCGCTGCCCGCCGTGCGGCTGATGCTTCCGCACGAGCTGCCGGCGTTGTTGCATCGTTCTCCGCCCGTGCTATCCTGTCTTCTATCAATGTACTGGGCTGCCCAGAGATGCCATGATGCAGCGCATGGTGCGTGCCATCAGCCGGCGGACTCGCCGCCGCCAGCAGCAAGGGCAGCCAGGACAAAGCCGCCTCAAGCATTGAACCGCAGGCTTGCTCATCAAATTGGTTTCGCATACCCCAGCTGCCGGACAGGTTGCTTGCCAGGCGCGTCACCTCCGGCAGGACCCGCACTGCGATCTGAGCGAGCCCCGAGGCTAGGCGGCTGGCGCCTGACTGCTGGCCATCCCTCCGCTCAGCTCCCGTCCCAACGTTCTCATGGGCCGCACCGTTGCCGATCTCCAATGCAGGGTTCCCCGCAGCCGTTGCTTGCTCCACCGTGCTTCCGGTCGGGTCCGCCAGCTCCTCCTCCTCCGCCGCCCCCGCTGCCCTCACAGCCCCCTCCGACACCGCTGCCGCCACCGTGCACGCCTCCTCAGTGCTGTCTCTGCCGGTGGCCGCCGTGGTGGGACCAGCCCCGCCGCAATCTCCGCTGCTGGCAGGAGGTTGGACCGCCACAGCTTCAACCGCTGGCACCCCTCCTGGAGCAGCAGTCTCAGTCGCTGCCGAAGCCGTCCCAGGCCGAAGCCAAATGGTCTTAAGAAGGAAGTTCACGAACGGAGCCACGCCGGTGCTGGAAGCGTTCAAAGCTCGCGAGGCGATCGTGACGCCTTCCTTGGCCTGGTCGCAACTTTTCATTAACTCACGCTCTGCATCTAATATCTTGAACGTGCTGCTGCGGTCCCTTCCATCTACACAGCTGAAGGAAAACTCGCTGACGTCATCACTGACACCCGACGCCGCGAACTCGGCCCTGACGGCCACCGCCGCTGACTCCAGCCGTAGCGCGGCACGCCGGATCGCCTTGGCCGCGGAAGCCGCCAGGGAGGCCACATCCACGGGGGCCCCGAACGCCAGAACCTGCCCCCACGCTTCCACGGAGAGCTCCCCCAGCCCGTTGACGTACCGGTCGGGGTCCTGCGACGAGGACACGGGGCCGGCAGCCGTACATGATTACGGATGCATGCAATTCATTGGCTATTCGACGGTTCGAGGACGGGTCTAACGTCCAATGTCAACTGGGTCATATCGCGGGGTGCAAACGGCACTTACACGTCCCCGGTGCTGATACAAAAGCCGCTTAACTTTGCAACCACACCGATATAAATCGCTGGCGGCAGTTGGGTGTAGCGGCACTCACTCGCGAGTTCATGCCGGACGGCCTTCGCAGCAGCAACTCCGCCAGCCGCGGGTAGCCCGCCCGCAGCGCAGTGGCGACGTCCAGGGAGGGCTCTGGAGGCAGCGGACCTGCGCCGCGCGCGGAACAGCGAACAGCAGGACCCAGACGAAAAAGATTTACAGCGGAAAAAGATTTACAGCGGGTGCTGCAGCCTACCCATCTAGTGTACATGTCCGCTGGCTGCCTGATACCCAGTACGTTGCGGGAGTGACCAAAATTTTCTCTGCGGTGCAAATAAAACACGCCTGTCTTATGCCAAGCATGTTTATGCCAAGCATGTTTTACATCGTACAACTCTTAACAAGACGCGTTCGTTTTCATGAACATGAACATGAATATTGTCTTCGCATCGCAGTCCCTTCTTCATAGAATAAACAGATATGTGTGGATTGAACGGAGCGTCGCATGCATCAAGCTGCGGCCATGGTAAAGACCAGGCAAACCCCTCGGCAAGCCCCCCGGCACACTTCATTTTCATACACACCACATAACTACCCCTGTGTCGTTTCGCTAATGACAGGGCCTCCACTTCATTCCAATCACGGCTGCTCACTCACCCGGCTCCATTGTTCGCAATGACAGCAGGCCTCCCAGCTGGACCCGCTCCCAATCACGCCGGCCATCAGGGCCAGGTCTCGGAATCGATGCCAGGTCGATAAAGCTGGCGGTCAGGGACCACCACCGCTCAAGCTGCGCAACCTTCGCCGGCGGAGTGTCCGCCGCGGCCGCCCAGCCCACATTCCACAGCGCTACCCGAGCACAGGACAGCGCCCGCAGTCCGAGCTCGGGCGCCTGGTCGGGGTTAACCCGAGGACGCTGCCGCTGCTGCTCTTCCTCCTCCGTTGGCCGACCTGCTGCGACAGCGGGCGCATCCGCCGCCAGCGCCTCATGGGTGGAGGCCATCAGGCGCATGGCCACGTCCCAGGTGGCGGCCACCTTGAAAGGCGGCACGGTGGGGACGGAGACGATCAACTCAACGACGTCCAACTCACATTGTGCATCGCGATTCTCCTGCATTTGCTCATCTGTTAGCTCAATGTCGTCGTCAGTGATTGCCTCCAACTCCGCAAGCCGGATCCGCAGCAACGGCAGGCGGCGGGCGGCCACCTTCGCCAATGAGGATGCAAAGCCAGGCGCCTGGGGCCGCACGTGCTTTACAACTTGTGCGAGGCTCATCTCCCACTCCGAAAGCGCAAGGCACGCCAGCCGCACGTCGGCCAGGTCCGAAGCGTGCATCCGCAGCGGCCGCCCAGCCGTTGTGAACAGCGGCGTAGCAGGCACGCCCGGCCCCGTCGGCATGCCGTACGTCGCCCCGCCGTCCAGCGCCGCTGCCAGCCCCACCAGGTGCGAAGTCAGCAGGTACGACAGGCAGTGATTGCCTAACGAAATTCCGAAGCGGCTGCACCAGTCGCTCAGTAAGCGGGCCGCGAGCACCGGCGTCATGCGTTTCATCAGGGCTGCCGCCTCGGCTGAGGTGCCTTCACAGCGAGTGGCCAGCAGCAGGGCCTGCGCGCAGTGCTCCAGAAACCCGCTCTTGACAACCCCAATGATCAAGGTGGCCCGAAGTCGCGTGAGTTCTCTATCAGGCAGCAGCCAGACTTCCAGCAGTGATATTGCCTCCTTTACAACTCCATAAGCCCTGGCTCCGATCAGCCCTGACCCCGACACTGGCGCTGATCGCAGTTCGGACGCCAATCCAGCTAGAATGGCGATGTAGCAGAAGTGAGATCGCACCAGACCCAGGGCCTTGCCAACCTGATCGTACAGCTCGTCCCCCACGAAATCAAAATCATTGTTGAACCGTCTTAAATGGGCTGACAGAGAGCTGCGGAGGGCGGTGTACGTCTCACGCTCCGCGGATGGCGCAGCCGCAGCGACGGAGCGGCGCAGCGCCAGTCCGTACACTGCGACCAGGCCAGCCAGGTGACGCTCTCCGATGGCCGCCCACACGCTGGTCGAAGCATGATATGAGCTGTTATGTTTGAGCAGCTCGTGGAGGTCCTGGGTCACCTGGTCGACTCGCTCCAACGCGGGCAACCTCAGTCCATTTCCCCGCAGAGCGTCAAGAACACAAACGCTGATCGCCCTGATGCGTTTCAAGTACTTCTCCCAGGGAGGCCTGCTTCCATTTGACATGTGAGCCGCCAGGCTGAAGCACAAACTGCTGCTGCTGTAGTTTTGTTAGGTTAGTCAGAGTTCATCGCCAAGTACGCCATACATAACTGAGACACACTTTAATATTCACAATTTAACAACACGGCATCTGAACATAAAGTTAACCTTCCAAGTCACTTTGTCTGCAGAAGGTGGTATAAGATACGTGAGAGTTAAATTGATGAACCTATTGTCGAAATGGAAATATCTGAACATAAGGTTCGTTCTAGGTGCTTTTTTGGCACTGGCATACTAGCTCTAGTACGGGTTTGTACGGTACGTTGTGAAGCTGTTGATTGCCCAAAGGTTCTGCTGCCTGGGTATCTACAAGCGGTTTTAGTGTGGGTTGACTCTATTAATTGGGATAGGACGCGCTCATGAAGCGATGGAGGCACAGCTACACCTGGCAGACAGCTATCAGCAGAAGGAAAGGCCGGGAACTCTTGACCACCTCGCCCGCAACCACACCGTGCTCTTCGGATGTTCCCGGTCCCTCGCCAAGTTGCCCAGGATGTCTGATGAGGCCGCGGGCCCGCTTGCCCATCGGTGGCGCCTGGTGGCGCTTCTGCGGGGCTTCTGCGCGCCGATGATGCCCGTGGCAGCGGGGTTGGCTGGGATATAGATGTACTGCAGAACGCTGATGCCAGATGAGGTAAGTTGCATGGCAATCGGGACTAGCACCCGGCTCCCTCTCCGCCACGTGATTCGGCGGGTCTAGCGCGGTTTCCAACCTGGCCGCGGCCAACCTGGTGTGTTGGCCGGTATGGTTGTATGACCCCCCCCCTGCGGGTGATGGAGGATTGCAGCGCAGTCCTTGGTAGGGGTTGATGAGATGAGGCGCCTACGAGCTATCTGGTCCCGTTGGAACGCCCGGTCGGGACTCGGGTAGGTCCACCTGTTAACGGGTACATTACATGTCCGGGTCCAGGGACGGTTACTGTCAAGGGGTTGCACGCGTGCACAGCAGGGTGCACCGCGGAGTGCAGGGCAATAATCGCCGACCGCAGGGCGGCGCTGTAACAAAGCTCGGGCCCTATAGGGTCCCTAGTCGTAATGTAACTAACTTGTAGGTTAGTAGTCCACAGATTGGTGGTATTGAACAATACCGTTTAGGTTGAAGCATCGGTATTTAACCGATTCAAAATGCAAGCGCCATACGGCACGTGCGTACTTTGGACGAGCGGCCTCTTAGGCCTAACGTCATTACAGGCGCCCACTCAAGGGCGGTACGGATATGCACGGATGTCACACCTGAAAGTGTCCGTCACCGAAAATTTCTGTCTATTATGTGCTGTCCAGATTTCAGCGCTAGGGTTGCACATCTGTTTGCGACAATAGCTTCACGACCTGCTGAAGCCAAAATTTTATAAACGAGCTTCCGCGACAAATGAAGTATGTAAACGCTAACGCCCATAAATGGGATGTATTATACCATATTTAGCTGTTTTCACGGCTTGCTGGATCTTGCCGGAAACCACGAATATGTCGGGGACAAGCCTAGGTCATCGCACGTGCCGAACGATTTCACAGCTTGCAAATGATCCAATATTAACAGCGGAATATATTCAATGGGCCGAGACCGGAAGCGAGCCATTGCTGCTTCCCGGTCTGCTTGGCGGTTGGCCTGCGGTGGACCGATGGAGAGGGACGGCCGGACTAAGGAGGCTGAACAGCCTTGCTGGTAATGCTGAATTGCAGGTGCGTCGGCCATCTTCATGCTCTTGGATGTACATGCTGGCAACGCCGTTCTTGGCGGTTGTAATCGAGTATCCTCGTGCGTGAGATGCACCTGCAAGGCGCCAGCACTGCTGGCCTACTCGACCCGCTATGCTCTTTCATAGGTTCCCTGCGTGAGGATTGGTTTCCTACGCAGTTGATTCCTTGCCCCTAGGCCCGTGTCCGGCTCTTCGCGGCCCATGCCGATCGGATTAACCCCCCCCACACACACACACACGCACACAGAACGTCGAGGACAGCTGGTCCTGAACGGACCCGAATCTCGCGTGCCGTAGCGAGGGACGGTTAAGTACACAGCGAGGTGATCCCACCACCTCAGGCACGCCAAAACCTCATGCAGCTGAAGGGGGCCGGGGGGAGGGGTTAAGGGACCTGCACGTCAGACCAGCTGCCATCATGCTGCGCAGCAAGGGCCTCAGGCCAGAAGCGCAGTTACCCCTTTTCGGGGTCCGCTGTGACGCTCGTCCATTCAGTGATCGTATGTCCACTCGACGGGACGGCGCCGCCATCGCTCACTTGCTTTGACGCGCAGGTCATGGTTTCGGCCTCCCGCGTCTTCTACGGCGACATCTCTCGACACCAGCCCGCACCCATGACCTTGAGCCAGCTGCTAGACCTCCTGCGGCCAACAGCAACGGCGGCCGGTGCTGAAGCCGAGGCGGCCTATGCTGACACCGAAGCGGGCGGTGTCGGAGCCGAAGCGGGCGGTGTCGAAGCCGAAGCGGGCGGTGTCGAAGCCGACATGATCGATGCGCCGGCCCCAGCCGCGACTGGTGTCGCGCCGGGCGCGGCTGCGGCTGCGGCTGATGGCGCCAGGACCTATGTGCACATTGGCCTCAGCGGTCTGTGTGGCAATACTGATGGAACTAGTGGCTCCATCGACAGCGTCACGGGAAGCAGCAGCAGCAGCAGCAGCAGCATTACTGGCAGCGATACCGAAGTTAGCAGCAGCAGGAGCAGCAGCACCATTAGCCGCGAAGGGACGAGCAGTAGCGACAGCGACGGCAGCTGCGGACTTGGCGACGATGGGGAGTGCCGAGCAAACGTGTACCTGGCACAGCAGCCGATCAACGGGGGTGCGCTGTGGGTCTGGGTGTAAAAGAGAACTGAGCCGCGAGAAGCGAAGTCCAGCGTCTGGGTCTGGGTGTGGGTGAGGAGGGGGAGGGGGTGTTGGGGTGTGTTCCGCGAAGAAACTCGCCGGGCCCCAACTTACCAGGACTACCAAAGAAGCAACGCAGTGAAACAGCAATACGGTATGTGTTTAGTGAGAAGCCCACCCTAACCACCCAGGCTTGTCATGCCCAAGATGTGGTTGTAGGCAGGCAGAACAGGGCTGCGTGACATGCAATGGGCAGAATAGTGCCCTAATATTGCCCGTATGCGTAATTAGTGCACCCAATGCACGACCCATACAGGAAATAAAACGCTTACGATAAGGCCCCCCCGCTGTCATCTCTGTGGCAGCAGCGCAGTATGAATTGTCTACCATTTTCCTATATATACCCCCTACCCGCTCCAAACTCACCCGTCGGCACAGCCCTGGACGCCCTGCGAGTCGATGTGCCTCTGCCCGACTGCTTGTATGGCAAAGACGTTGCCCACACCAACCTGTGGATGTGCGGCGGGTGGGTGCGGGTGGTGGTTGTCGGTTGGAACATAGTCAGGACAACTGACAACTGGTCACTCGTTGTCAGGGCTGCGACTGCAGTCGCGAGCCTTGGGTTCGGCCGGGCAGTTGCACGCGATGGTCGTGCCCAGGACCCAACAGGGACCCCCCCCCCCGCGAAATGTTTGGCACGAAAATTGTCTGTCCTCATGTCCAGTACCGTACATGGTTGGCTCAGATCTTCTTGACATGCATGATGTCGTCGAACTGTTTTAAACAGGACGACCATGTGTTACGATTTCGGATGCGGTCTCATGCAAGCCGCGGCGGCCCTGACCGGCCGTCTCCCTGGGCGGGCTGCCGTGCCTTGCCGTACCGCCTTGCAGGGCCGTACGGTCCAGCCTGCACTACGACCCGCACCACAACCTGCTGGTGGTCGTCACGGGGCGCAAGCTCATCACGCTCGTACCGCCGTACCTGACGCACTGCGTGTACCCCATGACGCTTGCCGGTGAGTTCGTTTGGGGAGGGTGTAGGACATGGGTGGAGCCTTTGGGGGAGGGTACAGGACATGGGTAGAGGCTTTTGAGAAGGGTGTAGCAACTAGCTAGCCTTTGGGGAGGGAGAGATGCGCGTAATGACGGGAGGGGTGATGAGTCACGGAAAACAGAAATACGTGTACGGTGCTGGATTCCCATCGGGGAGGAAGGCACCGCCGATCACAAGATGCAGTAACGCCTGTGCGGCGTAATATGGCCCCCTCGCCATAGCCTAGCCATGTCCTACACCCTCCCGAAAGCCTGCACAGACGTGACGTGCGGTGCCTCTGATGAGCGTTTCAGTCTTCCTGGCGCATCGACTGGCGCGTGAGCCCCGGCGTGAGCAGTCTAGTGGTATGGATGGTCATCACGTGGTGATGTGTCCTGCTTGATGGTGCTCGCGCGTATGTCATCGTCATATGCTATGACCTGCGCCCGCCCACTCGGCGGCCGCCCGGGTGGGCGACTGCCGCGAACCTGACCCGACCCGACCCGACCCGACCCGACCCGACCCGACCCGACCCGACCCGACCCGACCCGACCCGACCCGACCCGACCCGACCCGACCCGACCCGACCCGACCCGACCCGACCCGACCCGACCCGACCCGACCCGACCCGACCCGGCCCGGCACCCCACTGTCCACCCGCCACGCCGTCCGCCACGCGCGCGCCCTGCCCGACACGGCGCCAGGCGACGCACCGAACCATTCCCAGGTGCCCTTCGCCGCCGCGCACCCCGCCGCCGCCCACCCGGCCTACCTGGCGGCGATGGCGGCGTCGCTGGTGGTGGAGCTGCGGGTGGGTCGGTGGGGAGCGGTGGGGAGCGGTGGGGAGCGGTGCCAGCCGCCGTAGGGGTTCTTAGAGGACCTCAGCTGCAGGGGGTATCGCTGATTGGGGGGTGGCAGTGGGTCAGTGGGTGGTTCGGGGCCAGCTGGGGGGCCCTGTGAGCCCCGGCAGGCAGGCAGCTGCATGGTACCTGGATAGGTCTACCGTTCTTAGGGCGTCCGCTCGGGTGCTGCGGAACCGGCCTCTACCCCCCTTGGTCTCTCTCTTTGCCTCCCTCCCTTTCTTTCTGCCTCCGCCCCTCTCCCTTGCGGCTGGCTCTCCCTCCGCGTCCCTCCGCCGCCGCTCACTCACAATCACTCCCGCCCTCGAGCGCTGTCGTACTCAGTCAGGCCGGTGACGCGCTGTTTCTGCCGGAGGGCTGGTGGCACCAGGTGAGCAAACGTGGGGCGCGAATGACACGTACGACATGTACGAATCGTACGGCACACGGCAGTAAGGCCCTCAAGCGGATGCCGTGGCACGGCGGCATCATGGGCTCTGTGCTTGATCTCAGGCCGTTGTTGGCATTTGTTGTCCCAGACCTGCAGACCCGCACAACCCGTGAACATCATGCGATGAAACGTATGCCCCCGTTCCCGGTGTCCATGCCAGGTAGACAGCGGCCCCGAAACCACCATCGCAGTTAACTACTGGTGGCGCTCCGCGCTCACCAACCTGCTCAGCGGCCGGCCGGCGGCGGCGCCGCCGCCGCTACGACCGTCACCGCCGCCACTGACCCATGGGTCGGTGGCCGATGCCCAGGGACCATGGCTTCCTCCTCCGCCAAACCCGCCTCAAGGCACAGCGGCCGATGCCGCTGCGGACGCGGCAGCGCCGGCGGCGGGTTCGCCAGCGCTCGAACCGGCGGCGGGTGCAGTACCGGGTGCAGCTGCGGCGTGCTTACCTGCGTCGCCGCCAGTTGAGCCACCGCCCGCGTCCGCAACAGCGACTGCCACCCCTCAAGGTCCATGTCAAGGTGCGGCTGTAGCTCGGGCGCCGGCTACAGCCGTGGCTACGGCGCCCCTGGAGCCGGGTCCCGGGCTCCGGAACCTGTTTGCCCTCCGCCAGCTCACCCGCGCGGCCATCGAGGACATCGCCGATGGCCTGCTGGCGGCCGTTGCGCCCGCGGCCGTCGTCGCCGCCGGCGCGGCGGACGTCGTCTCTCCGCGCCCTCAAGCCCTGCGCGGCGCCGAGCCGACCGGCGGGCGCGCTGGCGGCGACGGGGGCGCGGACTCCGACTTGGCAGCTGCCGTACAGCTGCTTACCCGCGCCATCAGCTCCCTCGGCGCCGGCGCGCCGCCACCGCCGCCGTCGCCGTCGCCGCCGCAGGTGGGCTCCCTGGCCGCAGCACCGGGTCGGGCAGCGACGGGAGCTGTCGCAGGCAATGCTCAGACCGGCACCGTGGCAGTAGAAGCACCGTCCGACATGCGGCTACAGCCTCATATTGCCGGGCTGCTGTGCCATCTGAGACCCGGAGAGGCGGCCGCGCTGGGCCTTATGCATTGCCCCCTGGCCAGCGCCCTGGTGGCCCTGACCCCAGAACACCTTGCGCACGCACTGTACGACATGTGCGGCAGTGCGCCGTACATGGTCTCGGAGTTGTTGGTGCGGGGCTGCCGGGTGCCGGCGGTGGCGTGTTTGCTGACGCGCAGCTTTGACCAGCTGCGCCCGATGGGCGGCGTCGTCGGCGGCGTCGGCGGCGGCGTGGATGTCAGTACGGCAGCAGCGGACGGGCCCGACGGGCCGACGTCGGGCGGGGCAGCTGCGCCGGGTGCCGCCGGTACGGCTGCTGCCGGTACGGCTGCTGGCGCCGCAGCCGTGGCCCCGTCTGATGTGCATCGAACGCACGGGCGAGCGGTAGCAGAAGCGGCGGCGGCGGCGGCGGCGGCGGCGGAGCTCCGAACGGAGGGCGGGCCGGAGCCGCCGCTGCCGCCGCCGCCGTCCACACGGACGGCGAACGACTCGGACGAGCGATCCGCGACGCCTGACGGAGTCGGGAGGAAGCGGCGACGGGTCTCGCAGCCCGCAGCAGACCGCTGCACCGGCGATTTCTGCAGCGGCGGCGGCATCTCGCGTGTCGGGGCGTACGGCCACCAGGCAGGGCTCCCCGGGACGTCCCGTGTGGGCGCCGTCGGTGACGCAATCAGCGTGTACGGCAGCTGTACGGCGGGCAGCGGGCTGTGGCTGGGCCCGGCCGGCGCTGACGCGCGGGCGGAGGATGGGCCAAGTGGGCCCGGGCCACTTGGCGGCGCCGAGAGCTGGCGGCGGGGTCGACATGCTGCCGCCGCGGGATGCGTCGATCCTGGACGCCGCGATCCTGGACCGGGAGGTGCAGGTGGCGGAGGCGCGGCGGCAGCTGGGTCGGTCAGTGCGGATCAAAGAGATCGCGGCACCGGCGGCCAAGGCCAAGGCGGCGGCATTGCCGTACCTGCGGACTTCTTTCAGCGATTGTACGGCACTGTGGAGGACCCCGACGAGGTGGGCGCTCATACAGAAAGCATAACAAACATATAGCACACACAGCCTGTGTGTGTGTGTGTGTGTGTGTGTGTGTGTGTGTGTGTGTGTGTGTGTGTGTGTGTGTGTGTGTGTGTGTGTGTGTGTGTGTGTGTGTGTGTGTGTGTGTGTCTGCGTGTGCGGATGGGGCGGGTTCCCTCGTGGAACATACACTACAGGTTGTGTCGCCGTCCGCGATCGTGGGGGCCGCCGCATTGAGGCTGCGGTCATACCGGTCCGGCCGACCCGTGGGTCGGGGCTGGCCAAAGGCGAGTCACCGGCCACAGTTCGGATCCGGTTGCGCTGTGATCCTTCGATGCCGTACACCGTACAGCCTTCTTATTCGATGAGGGTGATGCGTTCCGTCAGCTGTGCTCCTCGCTGCCTCCTGCAGTGTCCAGGTCTTCGTCTTCACCAGTCAGCCATTTCGTTAATATTCTTCTGATCCTGTCCCCTCCCACCTCTTTCCATCTCGTCCCATTTCTCCCCCCTTCCCCCGGCCGCGATTCGGGCTGCCGCTTTCGGGTCGTCGCCAAAGGTGTTTCAACAACTCCTGGAGGCCAGGGCGACGCTGAACGCATGCGCACGGCGGATCCTAATCGAGTCGGTCCTGTCATGACCTATTTGTCCTGGCGTCACGCTGTGAGACCGGGATGCCTTACGATGCTAAATAGGATTGATGCTATATAGGATTGATGCTATATAGGATTGATTGAGGTGGAGTCTTGACTTGACTCGCGGATCTGGAAGGATCTGTAGGGGGCGGGGTTTCGCGGCCTTGTGCTGCGTTTTGCGTTTTAGTTTTACATCTCGGTCGCATTGCCGCATACATAGTCGGTTTCGCCTTGTGGCTTTCAGATGCTTTTGTACACTCGCTTTTTGCGCAGGTGTGTTTACGTGAGTTGAAGCCGAGCGGGGTTGCGTGTAACAGATGCGCGGAGAGCCAGTACCGAGTCACAATCTTGTCAAAAAAATTGTCGACCCTTCAATTGCATATAATAACGCATTATTATTTTGTTGGTATGTGTTGCGCATCATGTGTCATTAATAACGTTTCATTTCTAGTACAATGCAACTAATCTCCGATACATCGGTGACCTGCTCAAGTGGATAAACAACAAAACCAGAGACCCGCAACCAACGAAATCTCTAGACCAAGATGCGCCATTAGTTATGCACTGAACGATTACAGTATTTGGGGTACGGTAATGGACCGTAAAATTTAGACAGAAATTGTTAAGCTAACAATTCAATTGCGCAATCTAGCCAGTCTTGGCAACTCAATACATCAGAGAATATGTGGTTGCGTTAAAACGGTAGGGAAATGTGCGCTACTCCGCTCTGTTGCCACGATCAACACGGCCTTGGTTGTCATCTACTTCATGCATGGTCATATGAACGTTCTGAGAGTAAACCAAGCTCCTATCAGTTTGAAGCGTTTAATTTTTGATCTTCATGTACGGCTGGAAGCTAATAGGAAGGGTACCTTGACGGGTCACGCCCGGACGCATTCCAAATGCGACAACATTCTACCTTGTGATTGAATTGAACTATTGACAGTCACTGTCCATGGTAACCGATAGGTAACCTTGCTTACCTGTACCTTAACTGTCATTTGGACGCTGTGGTCACTATCGCATTTTTATGGCCACAAACAATATCGATTGATTCTTTAATATATTTATTGGTCGCGAGAGATAAGGTAGCCATCTCTTTCCCTGTCGTCTGTTTCATGCCGGTTGTATGCATACATACCTTGTAACCTTCTCCGATCTGTTCTTCAACTTATCTTGGCATTTATCCTACAATGCAGCACTCTGAAGACCAGCGCTACTGCTGCTATGGCGCTGTCCTTTCGTGCCGTCTTCGGAATTCTAGCCGCACTAATACTGTAAGTTCAAGTACATACACAATCCATGGTAGCTTTCGTAATGTCCATACCCAACCGCATTAATGTGTGCAGGGCTTATCCTTATCCTTACGTTTCAAAGTTTCCCGCCGCCGCCCGTTCATCGTACTTGCGCCAGCAGGTGCACACACGCATAGAAAGGCACACGCGCGTTTGACGCATCCTCGAGGCGACCAAAGCAACCCTTGCCTTGACACATTATGACGTCGTTCACATCCCGGCACGTACCAACTAACGCTGCTGTCCCAACCCAGCAATCGATTCTATGTACGTGCGTCTATGCCGTGGCATGTAGCACGCACGCCGAACGAACAAATCATCTAACTGCCGCGCGTTCATTTGCGTGACTCAGGTACCAACCGCCCATCCTTCGATCCATCCATCGCATCCAACCAATCAACCACGATCAACCCACGAACCAACCGCAACCATCCATCCATGGTTACAGCTCTCATCATGCGTCTAATAAGCTTCAACCATCCAAGCAGCTCTCCCGAAACATACCTCAATATAATGCATACATCTAGCACATGCACTTGCCAGGTAAACCTGCCGCTGCCCTCATGAATGCACTCGCTTGCTCAACACGTCGTGCTACCGCAAACGAACACGCAGGCCATGGCCCGGCGCCGGGCAGCAGCCGTACCCGCAGCAGTGCATGGTGTGCAGCTACTGGACCGTGGTGCCCGCGCCGCCGTCAGTCTACCCAACAAACCAGCAGTTCTACTACGCCATTGCTGACGATCTGTGCTACAGCTTCGCGTCACCGCTCCAGACGTTCCTGGACGACCCGCTCTCCAGCAAGCTGTCGTGGGAGGATGGGTTCTCGGGGTTCGCGTACGGGGGTGCCGCGGGGTGCGTCCCCGACGAATTCGAGCGTTGCTCGGGGTTCAATTCCAGCGCCCAAGCTCTAAAGGTCAAGAGTTCGATCCTCAGCGGAGCCAGACAGGTCATTTCGAAGTGGCTGTGTCCCAGAGTGCGGGGCGCGTACGGCTTCACCTTCAGCACCGTCTCAAAGTACGGCTATCAGGAGTTTTATCAGGACCTGTGCGCAGCACCCACCTTCAACCTGACCGTGATGTGCCCGAGACCGAGACCCTTCCCCAGCGGCACGTAAGTCGTGCATCGTCATCTCTTACCCGTACTAGATGGGACGACTCGAGCTCGGAGCTGGGGATGCATGTATGGATGCACGCAAGCTGTGGCGTGCTTGCTTTCTTTAGGTCCATCCATTCTGCAGTACTGCGAACATGAAGGGCTAATTTATTTTTATTGAGCAATTGTCTATCCATCCATCCTACCTGAATATCGATCGGATGCAACCGACGGACGGACGGACGGACCGACGGACAGGTGCAACAAGACTGCGGGCACCTTGCCCCTGACGGTCACAAACGTCACTCAGCTGCCGGGTCCGGCGAACTACACGCGGCTGTCCTGCTTCAACATCACGTCCATGGCACCGGAGCAAGTAGTGAAGGTAGGTGCGCATACATACTGTACATACGCTTAATATATATCATACTTGCATCGATGGATGTATGTGATGACATCCTCTGGATGGCAGCTGCGCGGTTCATTTATTACCTGCACCTCGGTTGTCAGCACGCACACGCACGGTGCTTAATCACAGATAGACGTACGCGCGGATGGGTTTATTATCTGTCCCTCACATACACACGTATATACAGCAGCAGGTTCCTCGCTCGCCAAACACACAAATACATACATACAGCACGCACCCGCCGCCCGTGTACGTTTGCATATCTGATTTGACCTGCCCTGCCTACCTGCCACGCACGCACGCGCACATACATGTCATCCATTTTGTATGCGGGGCGCGACGCACGGGCCAAGCTTACACACTTACACAGTGCGCACCTACGCTACCTGCCATCTGGCTGGCCGCGCCTAGCTGCTAGCTAGATCCACACCAATTTATTTGCAACCCGTTGCTTACTTGGACAATTCACTGCAGAGCTCATGCAATGTGACAAAAGTCACTCAGGCCGATGTTTGGGCAGGTGAGCACATCGACCCACGCACTTTCTATCGTCGTCTTTTAGGGATTAACAGCGCATCGTTGCCCTTCATAGCACATCGCCTCTAGATAGATGCCATGTTTGTGTGCCCACAATCAACGAACCCATGCTGGGGTCATGCGCCGCGGAAACAAATGCCGTACCTCCAGGGTATCGTCGCGCAGCCCTGAAAAGTGTACTCGAAAGTATACTCGAAGTCGCGCAACCCTGGAAAAGCGGAAATGAGTTATTTTTGAGGTCGCGCTCGATCGATCGGCGTCTGGAAATCATCTTCATACTCGCGCAGCCTGTATAATCGTCGACGATGTACGTGGCATGTGCAGCTGCAGTCTAAGGCGACTATCGAAAAGCTTACGCTTATGAGAAAAGTAAGGGGCCACCAACAGGTTAAGACGTTACGCGCCGTTGTACACAATTGAACGAGCGAGGGGGCGACAGGTGGAGGGCGGGGTAAATAACTTCAGCAATCTCGCGCAGGCCCTCTAACAATTATTTCAGCAACTACTCGCGCAGCTACGGTTCGTTGTTATTCATTATTTAACGCGACTTTCGTTCATTTCCAAAATAATTATTTATTGTTGCGTGACGATACCCCGGAGGTACGGTGTTTACTCCAAGCTAGAGAAGTGGCGCATTTCCAAGGCGCTTTTGTTTCCACATTGGTCGCGAACGTCCACGGTCGGAGGCAGGATAGATGTTGACAACGGCGCATATATAATTTACGTAATGCCTGTAGAGTCGCTGCCGACCCTTGTTCATTGGATAGATACGCACGGTAACTCATCAGGCCGGGCAGTGAACATACTTAACTAGGAATGATTCGTTTCGTACGATGAATGGCATTATGAACATATAGCAATGCTGCTCTGCACGCAGTATTGCAGTTGTATTACGTAGTGCACGCACCTACCGGCAGCCGTACGTGCATGCAAGCAATACACATTTCTCGCGCATACGTATGCAATGCTGTTTACAGATGATAATTTGCGCCTTGGGGTAACTGCAATTCGCCTTACCAAAAATGGCGGCCAGCCGTACTGGACAACGCCGACCTGGGGTACGCCGGGCACAAACACCCTCAGAGGTAGGTACAGCTCTTACGCGGCTTGTTTGTTAGGACGTTCTTTTTTTATGACGCGCTCATGTGTGTATACTGCTTAATGGTTAATAATCAAATGGTCGTATGCAGGTGTATCTAGTAATAAGCACGCACCGCTCGTCTGCAGACTACCACACATTCTCCATCCTAGCGACGTACCTGGATCGCACTTACTTCAACCGCATATATACATGTCTGTATGTTTGTTTATTACAAACACACGTACGTAAATCCCAACTGCCCGCTCACAGTAACACTGAACTGGAACCTGACGGAGGCCATCGGCGGTGAAATCTGCTTGGAGACGGACACCACGAAAGATTTAACGCGCCTTGCCACACTGTGCATTGGCGGGAAATGGTGAGCGAGATCAATATTGATATTAATACTAATATAGCATAATACAATACAATATAATATGATATGATAAATATATATATTACATTTATCATATTATATTATAATAGCATATATTATAATATAATGTAATTAATTAATTAACCGTTACAAGGTGGACCCGTATCCCGACCGGGTGTTCCAACGGGCCCAGATAGCTCGTAGGTGCCTCGTCTCATCAACCCCTACCAAGGACTGCGCACCCATCCTCCATCACCCGCGGGGGGGTCACGCAGCCATACCGGCCACTACACCAGGTTACCAGCGCGCCAGGATGTAATATAATGTAATAATATAATGTAATGTAATGTAATATAATATTATAATATAATGTTATGTAATATAATTAGAGCAATTATGTATACGATGCATGGATTACATGGATGGATGTGAGCGATCCTTATTACATGCGACGGCGAACGAAGTCAATCACAAACTTGCACGTTCCCATATGCCCAACCGTGGCCCACCTCCCGCATTACTACTCCGACTTGACTGGGTTGCAACCCTTGCTTGTTGTCCTGCGGAATTATATTCACGCGCAGCTACGTCAGTCTGTACAACGACAAGAAGAATTGCTGCCCGGTGTCCGAGGCGCTGTGGCCGGACACCCTGCCCGACTATGACTACAGTTAATTATTATTATCGTTTAACCTAATCGAAGGAACGATCAAAAAGTTAAATGCCAGATTAAGTGCATTAATAACCGTAAATATACAAAGCAGCTGGATGGATCGATGGCATATTAATTGTATGTCCTGCAGTGTGCGTGGCTGGACAGTCTTTCTTCTTTGTTATGTCGGCTGGCCGGCGGGTCTCCCGCCACGATCAAGCCAGATAGATGGCTCTTCCGTCATGTACGTATGTACTATATAATCAACTCGTCTCGTGTTCTACCATCGATCCGCGCATCAGATATTCTATGGATGGTCAGATATACGTACGTACCGGCGGCCGACGGCGGGTGCGTGTATGTGTAACACTTTTACAAGAATTATCTAAGCAAGCGGGACAGCAGTATACGCACGACCTCACATACATGGGGAGCGCGCTCTTCGTTGGGTCTCCACGCCTTCCATCTCATCCCTGTCGTTGTAGTCGTCGGTTGTGTCGTAAGAAAACCCACAGCATCAGCATCAGTGACGGCGGCCATGCATGTATGTATGACGCAGCGATGAAATGTGAGCAGCTTGGACGGAGCTCAGCCTTGCGTGCAAGTTATTACATGTACATACAAGCCGCCTTACTTGCTTGCTTGTGTGCACACCCCACGGCCCACGCACGTACCCGCCCGCAGCCATTATTATTGAGCCCATCACACACACATACAACAGCTGATGACGCTCGCTCGCTGCGTGTGTGGCTGCCGGCGAAATTAATGAAATTGCTGGCGTTGAACATGCATGTATATATGTACGGCTCGCTGCCCGGATCTGCTGGCAGCCCGTTGGATGGCCTGGTCGGGACTTAGGGCACACCTACCTTGCAATGCATGGCTGCCTTACATCATGAAGACTGCCCTGATGCATGATATGATATGCTGTTTGATTTAGGTCTTGCTGATAGGTGCGAGGACCCGTTTGATATATATGTGCAACATTATGACGTACGGACGTATGTAGTATTGCAGTAATTGCAGGAATTGCAGCATGCACGCAGTGGCCCGCATTCAGGTGCGCGCATGACTTTACTTCCAGCCCGTCCGTCGTCCATGCATTTCCATAACTGGCCGCCAGCCAGCGCCATCTACGCCATCGCTATGCGATGTATCGAACTAGCGCACACACGGGCTGAGAAAAATGCATATTATTGTTAATAATTCAAGATTGGTAGACAGGTTTAGGCACCGCGTTTCGTTATCTCATCAGCCGCCGTGTGTACATTTGCCCCACGCATTTAAGCAATTTTGAGAATATACTAAATGTACGCAAACCGCACGCACCTGCGTTTGAAGATGTGTGATCCAGAGATGCAGCCAATATGCACCACGCAATATTCGTCCACACGCCAACACGACCAGCGAGCGAGCAGCATGCAGATCACTCGACGATGCGCGCCGTTCAAGAGTAAGGTAAAACCATGCATTTAAAACCCGCCATTCCCATCTTACTGTTATGCGTGTGGGGTTAATAATTTGTAAGGTTGAGTTTTGGGTGTCTAGAGTATATATTCAGCTTTGCAGGTCTAGCAGGTCGCTTCGTGAAGGTTTAGTATTGTAGGAATAGCCACATATATGTGCTCGTCGGTGTAACATGCATTATGAATTTGCTGCACGTACGACAAAGAAATTGGTTGACCGTAAGTTGGTAATTGACCGGCTGAACTAACGGCGGTCTGGAACGAAAGATAGGACCAGCCTTTTTTATATGTTAGATAGAGAATATACTTTATCACCATACATGTCATGGTATTAATGAATCGCCCGCTGCGCCTGTTGGTCGCTACGCGGACTCGCGACGCGCTTTAAACCCATGCGAAAAACCGTTCACCGTGCAGTTACTATGTGAGACCATAAGCCAATTTTTGAACGGCGATGATTCTCCGAAACCATACAGCAGCATCTGGGCCACTGGTGTACATAAGTGCCTTAACACCGCTTGAATGAGACAACACAGTTGCAGGGTCGCCACTCCCACCATGGCGTCGCAACTCATCCATCCGCTGCTGGTCTCGGTTCTGCTGGCGATACTCACATGGTACGTGCGCGCGCGCCTTATTAATTTCACACAGGCGCTGGGGTCCGCTGTAACGTTCATTCATTCATAGGCGCATCGCTTCTCACAAAATGACTCCTGCTGCTGTATGTGTGGCATTGAGTACGTATCTCGCCCGATCGATATCAGATTGATCGTAGCGTCATCTGGCTAGGTCACCCTCGCTCTGCATAAATGTAAATATTAAAATTTTAATTAATTTGAAGGTTGATGTTTGACGTTAAACTTCGTCGTCGGTTTCCATTGAAAACCCGCTTTGTTATGATGATTCACTTGTCTGTCCTGAACGAACGTCCCTGCAGGGCTCCAGAGACGAGCGCACAAGACGCACCGTTAGCTGCGGTGACGCAAACGGGGAAGGTCCCATATTTTCCGTTTTACGATTGCGACACAAGTCCAGCATCTTACAGCCTGGCTCCTTTCATTTCCTACACGGGTGGCAACCAGTACTGCTTCACTCTCTTCACCAATTATTGCGACCACGAGTGTTGTAATGTCGACCTGAAGAAGATTGAGGTGCGTGATAATTATTAACAAGAACATCATGCATCATACTAATTATTGTGTCAAGTTGATTGCAAAAACACGCACGCTTGAGACCGACGGAGGTTTAAGCATACACATTTCAGCTCGCTGTTTTAGCGGCTGCGCGCATCTCCAACATGCATCGTTATTTGCTGCGTGCTTACGTACGTAAATGCGCCATGTCACGTTTGGGTTATTGGTTGCGTTTTGTTATATATATAATATATATTATGCCCTGCAAAAAAGCAAAAATCTGGAACTTGCGGCCTCGCCGAAGATTTGTGATTACCTCTGCGCGCCGCGCGGCGCAAATCTGCGTGATATTAATGGCCTCGTTGGAGATCTAGAATCGTATCACCCTTTGTTCAGCAGTCCCTGCATACTCTACTACGTAGCCAATGGAGATAAACTGAATACCGTGGTTGGTTCGATTCTCAGGAACGGGGTGGTTCCCTGGTACGTAGTATGGGCACGGGGATTGTTTCGGTGCACTTGTGGAGCCTATCTAATATTTGCCCTTTTCGTTCCATGCATAACGACATTTGCTACTTGCGTGCGTGCATGCAGTTTAATGTTCGAAAGGAATGCCTGATCGCCGGAGCGTCTGTCTCAGCCACTGTCAACGGCGTCCCCATCAAGGCAACACCCGGCTTGGACAAGCCTCAAGACGGACCCGCCGGTAGCGCTATCTTGCGTCTGACACAGCTGGGACTTAGCTTATCCGCGAACCTCTCTCAGATCTGCCTGACCCTACGTACAAACGCTGCCGGCCAGGGCTGCACCACTCTGGAGCAGTTGTGTGTTCCTCCTGCTGGCATGGGCCCGGGCGCGTGCATGGCCGCGATGTTTGACTACTCGTTGGACTGCTGCCCAGTGACGACGCCCCGGCTGCCACCGCCACCTTCACCGCCGTCGCCGAACCCGCCGTCGCCCAGGCCCCCGTCCCCTGGCCCCCCGTCGCCCACTCCTCCATCACCGTTGCCTCCATCACCTTCGCCTCCTTCGCCGATGCCGCCGTCTCCTATGCCACCATCACCGGCGCCTCCCTCTCCTTCTCCCCCGTCGCCAGCGCCTCCGTCGCCGCCTTCCCCGGCGCCTCCCTCGCCGCAGCCCCCCTCTCCTTCTCCCCCGTCCCCGCCCTCCCCCGTCCCGCCCTCGCCTTCACCGCCATCCCCACTGCCTCCCTCTCCCTCGCCACCGTCTCCTGAACCTCCGTCCCCACTGCCTCCTTCTCCGTCGCCGCCCTCGCCAGTTCCGCCCTCACCACAGCCGCCGTCCCCTCCGTCGCCTCCCTCTCCTCCCTCTCCGCCTTCACCTCCTTCTCCTCCTACTCCTCCCTCTCCTCCCTCTCCCCCGACGCCCCCGTCTCCTACTCCCCCGTCCCCGGAGCCTCCCTCCCCGTCCCCGCCTTCCCCCGCTCCTCCCTCTCCTTCTCCTCCTTCGCCGCGGCCTCCGCTCCTCCCGCCGCCGTCTCCGTCTCCACTTCCCCCTGCCCCTCCACAAACCTGTGACACCTGCTTTCAGTTTTCATTGGACGCCGATGGTCTGTTCTCCGTGTTTGAGTTCGGCGAAGCCGCTTGCCTGGCAGTCCAACAAGCTGTTGCATCGGACGTTGACGCCCAGCTTGCAGCCCTGAATCTCCAGCCCATGGTTGTTCCCTTTGCACCAAACAGCACCCTGTGCGAGCCCACGCGAGTGACCGTTTGCGGATCATTCTTCTCCAAGGCCGATGCTCAGCAGCTTGAGCCATGGGCCAGGGTGCAGGCTGCTTTTTGGCTGCGGGCGCTGGCAGGGCAATGCAGCCCGGTCACCGCGGGCTACAATTTCCGTATTGCGAGCACATCGGACGAGTGTCTGGACGTGTCTGAAGGATGGAACTGCAAGCCTGACAACTCAAGCTTCCCACCCTGCAAGTAAGACTATCTTTGTTATTACTGTTATTCGCTCTGCTATCTGTATTAATGTAGATGGGTGATAAATTATTCAGGTCGGCACGTATGGGCGTATATATAAGATCAAATGCATGCATGCACGAATAATACCAATTTTATTATAATAAATAATAGGATCATAGTTGAAATATTGTTAAGATAATAATAAGGATAATGATAAGAATAATAAGAATAATAATAAGAGTAACACGCTTGGCAAACTGTAGCGTGGATGTAGGGGAATGCATGGGCGGTGAGATCTCATGCACGTACATGTGAACTGTGCTAACTGTGTGCACGCACGCGCGCACTTACCTTATTACAAAGTACGCACTGGTGGTATTACTAGGATAGTGATTTATTGCGTGTTAGACACTTCTTGTAACAATGAACTCGTATTATTTACTTGTTGTTACACACGCACGGCCCCGCCGGGCTGGGTCGGGCGGGTTCCTTTCCTCGCTCGCTAGCTAAATAAACACACGGCCCTGCCCGCCGTTTTCAGGGTTGCTCGTGAACATCCTGAAGCGAAATATATTATTAGTGGTTGATTACGGGGGTTTAGGGTTTCTAGGGCAGATGCTGACAGTGGTACTGATCCCCGCTACGTACCGCCCACCTTCCCCAACGCGCAGGTGCCACCATGGAAAGTATACCATGCCCTTCTTCGCCTACCCGACGTCTACTCAGGAGCCCGGACGATTGAATACGAGTAGTCTGTACTGCTTTTGGTTTGGAGTGGTCCAAGACACCCTTTTCGTGAGTCCTTTGTTTATTAATCGGTGTGCTAGTACAGCGGAGGGGCCGGCATTATGGCTAGTTTGCTACGTAGCTAGCTACGCCACGGGGCAGGGGTGAAGGCAGCGCAGAGGGCAGGGGCGGGGGAGCAGCCTATCCTGGCCGCCTACACTACACTATCCTGGCCGCCTACACTACACTATCCTGGCCTACACTACACTATCCTGGCCTACACTACACTATCCTGGCCTACACTACACTATCCTGGCCTACACTACACTATCCTGGCCTACACTACACTATCCTGGCCTACACTACACTATCCTGGCCTACACTACACTATCCTGGCCTACACTACTAGCTACCGCCACCACAACAGAAAACGTTCCGGGAGCACACAGCAGAAGTATTTGCAAAAATACCAACTCAACGAACGAAAACCCGTCGAGAGCAGCTGCTATCCGCATTCGTAGCTGTCTCCAGGTTGAACGTTTGTACCGAGCGAGGGTCCGCCGTCGGTCGGTGTATGTTAACACGCACCATATATACCTGATTAACCTGCCTGCCTGATCCAGCTCATCATCACAAGCGTTGAATCTTCGTGCATCTATCGATCCCAGCCACACACGCAATGTATATGCGTTCGGTAATGAGTTCGTGTGTAATTGATGCAGGGGCCGTGTGGCGCCAGCACCGTCTTGCGCAAGGTCGAGTTTTGGGCTGGTGAGTAGCTACCTACCTACGTACGTATATACATACCTCGCCCACCCCGCCGTTCGTACATTCGCAGTATTTTATCCAAATGTATGCATGGTTTCTATATTTTCTATATTTTTAAGGAAAACGGCATGAATTTGACTTCCAATCCTACTCCGAATTGGACTATATATATGTGAACACAGCCTTAGGATTTTTTGTTTATCTTTTGATCCTAATTTTGTATAATAATGCGTTTGGTTTTCTAGGGTTTCCGTCGCGCGCATACACTCGTTCGTTGCACTTACTAGTCACTCGGTGTACGTACGTGCAGACGATTCCCTTCGCCGCCAAGTCCGTGGTTTCCGACTGACGTCTAGTGGCGGTGTCCCTCGTTGGCTTTCCCCATCCTGGGGACCGTTGGGCGGCAACCAACTCAAGGGTGAGCACGTCCGTTCTTCACACGCAGCAGCGCTACGTAGCCGCGCGCGCGCAATATATATGTATGTTGTACATGCATTTCGTAAATGGGTAGTGTGGATGGCTAGGAACGCACGCATTTGTGAATTTGCCTACATGCTAACGTGTATGCGTAGTTAGTATGCGTGTATATATGCCCGACGACGCATCGCGCCTGCGTGTACGAACTGCGTGCTAACTCACACATCTATCGCCGCCGCCTGTGCGCCAACTAACCCGGCCTGCATTATTCTGATATGTCTTACTTATTAGCCACGCTGGTGAACTGGAACCTCGAGGAGGCTGACGGTGGCCAGATTTGCATTGAGGTCCGGAATCCGCTTACCCTGGACTCCTTGTGTCTGGGTGGATATCCCAATACCTGGTAAGTTTAATATACAGTAAGCCCATGCATGAGTGCGGGCGGGGCTGATCGATGAAACCGCTGCGTGCATGGTCACTCGACTTCAATGGGTGTACTGCCGGTGCAACTACATATATACCTAACCGTGCCTCCCACCCGCGCGCTGCTAGCTGTATGCTAGATGTCTGTCTGCGTGCGTTTCGTTCATATGTAGCTAGGCGCGCCCGTTTCTGTACGTTACCCCAACCTCACAATGCCCTAATGATAACCCAATCCACTGCTACATACATGCGTGGCTGCTTAGTGGTAGTAGTGCGGATACGCACGCACGCACCCTAATGCGTGCGTGGTGGCTCTTTAATTATTGGAATAATTGACCATTTCGTACTACGGTGGTGGTTTCCATTATCCGTACGTGTTCGCTCGATTCGCAGTTACATCAGTTTGTTCAACGAGGATCGGAGCTGCTGCCCTACCTACGCCGCTTTGGGCCCCGTCTAGCTGATCGAACACGGAACTGCTGCGAGGCCATATGTCCTATCCACGCTATATATCGATCCACGCACGCATTTGATGACGGCCGCCAACGAACGGTGGAACCGACGCATGTGCGCGCGTGGATGAATATGTCGATCAGTAGTGTGTAGTCCTTGCGTGTGCTCGCTCCGTGTCCAGCAGCTGGAAGCAGATCTGTGAGTCAATTTAAATAACTGCGAAATCCAATAATAAAAATTGCAATAATATTAAACCTTGATGCTTGTGCGTGTACTCGGCTAACGAACGTAATTTACTATCTAGCTACGTAGCTAGTACGTTGTGTACGTACCCGCAGTAGTGGAAGTGGATTATATGTAGCGAGGACCGGCAGCAGATAGAGTACATTCCTTCGTTGCATCGGTAGAACTCCGTCCCTTGCGTGCGTAGCGTGCGTGGGGTAGGTGATGATGGATTACTGGCGGCAACAGATCGATAGCGACGTTAGTTGCTTGCTTGCTCGACGGGGCGCATTCACGCACACACGCGGATCGGAAGTCGGTAATGCAGCTAATGCAGCAGCAGCAGGCACGCAGGACTGAGTGGTGCGTACGTACTCCGTCGATCGATTATCGCACGTACGCCGCTTGCGCGAGCTCTAGTTATTTGTGAGCACCGTTGTGAGCCAGTTTAGGAGCCATGATTATGCAGATCGAGTGGAGAGAGCGAGGAGAGAGAGAGATCGGGTCTGGTCGGCTGGGTTTATTATTATAGCAAGCAAGATAGAGCGAGCGAGGGGCGGCCGGGGAAGGAAAAGGAGCGAGCAGCAGGATGGGAAGCAAGAATCGGCAGCAGTACGTTAGTGTGGAGCCGACAAGGTCCACTCACGTGATGACCTATCTACATCGGAACTGCACAGCACGCGCGCACTAGCTACGTACTTGGATCGATGTCAATAGTACGTAGTGCGTCCATCCGCTCCTACGTACGTCGCTGGTAATCCCGCTGGCACACAAGCATACGGCGGACGAGCGATGAGGATTGACATGGCTTGTGACGACCAAGCAATTAAGCACCCAGATGTGCGAAATGCGTGTAACATAAATAATTCAGGCATCCCGAACCGACACCAGCGGCTGCAGTTGAGATGGATTGGGTTAGTGGCTGGTTTGGAGGTGCGTGGACTGGGCGGGTCATGCGTGCATGAAAGCCACTGGGCAAGTAAGGGCGGGCGAGACATTAATTGCTTACTTAAAGAGTAATATACTGGCAGCCGTATGTATTACTGATGCACATTAATGCTCACATACAGACGGACAAATATTTCCACGCACGCCGTCAGTCAATCAGCAGGGGTGATGCGGTTGGCCGCGCGCGGCGCGGGCTGCCAGTAGTTGGGATCCAAACCGTTGGAAGGCGGTTAACGGTTCGTTGATGATGCAAAGGTAGGTAGATGCCTTCCGTTCAATGCTCTTCTCAAACTGGTGCACATAAATGTAGCTAACGAGGTCGTCAGCATAAGTAAACAACAAAAGTACGTGCGTAACTCAGGCAACGCTACCACGTTGGGCACGCAGATGTTCATGCACGCAGCTAGCAGCAGCGCCGATACATGCCTCCAGTCAAGTCATGACTCGTCGCGCCTTCAATAAACTAGTCTAGGTGAGTGAACATATTATTTTTGTACGTTCGCAGGCATGCTTGCTCAGTTCGGAGTTGTGATCAGACACACGCGGTTCCGTCGTTCTCGTGCGTGCGTGTCATGCTTCGGACGACGGCGGCGCCAGCAGAACGCGGCTTGACGCGACGGACGCATCAGCAGGAGGCGCATCGGCCGGAGGCGGTGCGCGTTTGCGAAGCGCAAGGTTGGTGTCCTCGCTCTATACGTACGTAGGGTGAAGCGTGCGCGTACGCTGCATCTCGCCAACGGCAGCACGCAGGCAGGTCTATCTCTTGACCTATGTCTTGCATGCGCTAGCTTCGGCCACCGCGCGGAACGACGGCGGACCCGTGGGTCATATCCCACATATACTGATTATCCACGCACGACATAATCGATGCCCTAGTTGTATGAAGCTGCGCGCGCGCCACAGCAGATTAACACTCACACCTGCGCATGTACCCGCGCACAAACACAATATATTTCACCCTCCGCCGCGCCTCTCCTCGATTATTATCTCAGCTACATAGCATACGCAGCATTGCGTGCTGCCAAGCAATTAATCAAACGGACTTTTTTAATCGATTTGCGGCACACATACAACGATCACCTTTTACTGGTCACCGCCGCGGGCCACTGCGAAAGTGTACCACACGCATGTCCCTCCCCATCACGGCTTGTGCTTGCAGGCAGCAGCGGTTTCAGCAGGAAGCAGCTCTTGTTTGACTAGCCAGCTACTTGCTTGCGTTGCAGCAACGACCTTGGATCTATCGGTAATTGTTGATCTACGTAGCGATATAGCCCGGCATCCGTCGACCGATGGGTGTCTGCTGGACAGCACCGCCGCCTGCGGCAGGGGGCGGCAGCAGGCTGCTGCGGCCGCGGCCGCGGCCGCGGCGGCGACTGCCGTCGTCCGTGTTTGCGGCCCTGTGGCTGTCAGTTCTGCTCCTGACGGCCACCGGCGCGCTGACGGGAGCGCGGGGCTCTGCGGCTGAGGGAGGTCGCCCTGCCGGTGAGTAGATTGCGCGTCCGGTTGTGATTGTTCTTCTCGCCTCGCTCGTCAATCATCCGCGTGCGTCGTCGTAACCATGACGATTCACTGGAAGGCAAGGTCCGGCCGTCTGCGTGCCTCGGCGGCACTGCATGTGCGCGGGCGGGCAGGATATGCAGACCGGTCGGTGCGTGGTCTTTCGTTAGACGCACGGCCGCCTGCTCTGCTCGCTCGGCTGCGTGTTTGCGTCGCGTCGCGTCGAGCGACCCGTGGGTCAGTGGCGGTCGTAGCTCGTGTCGTCCAGGCGCGCGCACGCCGGCGGAACCCAGAGCCGGCAGCTGCCGGTGTTATGTTTCGGTTGGGCGATACCTTGAGAGCAATTATTGGATGTTATGCTCCATGGGTCACTGGGAAATGGGCGTGGGCTTCGCAAGCGACGACCTGGATTGTCATTTGGTCAGCGCGATGCACGGCTTGGCCGCAACGGTTCGCAGCGAGCATCTTCCCATCGCCAGGTATCCAGTAGTCAAGCATCCATTTGTTCATGGATTCCCACAAATGGACAATAGTTATCTGCGGGTCGTCATCCATGATCCATTTGACTAACGACCCATACGCGCTGTCCACCCCGACCTACACCCGTGCAACGGAATTGGCAACGGCAACGTACGGCGCCTCCATTTGTACGGCGACTCGCCCCATCTGAAGGCTCTGACCGTACGGTACGTTGCAAAAGCGAGGCAGGGGTGCGGGCGTGCTCAGAGTTCTGGAGGTACGGTGTTTGTTTGGGGTACACCTCCGGCCTCACGTGCCGTACCGTGCCGTACCGTTCTGCTGCTTGCGTTCGGACCAGCAGCCACACGAACACCAGCCAGCGACACGGCCAACATGCTGCCGTACACCCGCGCGCTCGTGTTTACGGTCCACGTGCCGCCGTACAGCAACACGTCTGTGGGTATCCGTTGGCGGCGAAGTGTCGTCCAGTTCTTGCGGACCCGCCGACCCGCCGACCCGCCGACCCGCCGACCCGCCGACCCGCCGACCCGCCGACCCGCCGACCCGCCGACCCGCCGACCCGCCGACCCGCCGACCCGCCGACCCGCCGACCCGCCGACCCGCCGACCCGCCGACCCGCCGACCCGCCGACCCGCCGACCCGCCGACCCGCCGACCCGCCGACCCGCCGACCCGCCGACCCGCCGACCCGCCGACCCGCCGACCCGCCGACCCGCCGACCCGCCGACCCGCCGACCCGCCGACCATTGCCGCCACCGCAGGCGAGGCGTCTCAAGGGTCTCCCTCGTCACCTGCTACAGCTCCCGCAGCCGGCGGCGGGCGGTACACCTGGCGGAGGTGGCGGCGGCGTCGGTGGTCCGAGTGGCGGCGGCGCAGCCGCCGCCGGCGGCATCCCTGCCGGCGGCGTGGTTCCCGCCGCCGCCGGTACCCCTGCCGCCGCCGGCGGCACCCCTGCCGCGGCCGCCGCCGCCGGCGGCATCCCTGCCGTCACGCCCTACGCCAATGTGACCGGTCGGACCCCAGCGGCCCCACCCGCTAAGGTTGCGACGACCTCGCCGCCCCCTGCAGTGATTGCCACCCTGCCTGGCAACGTCACTGTTACGGGTCCCACAAATGCAACGAATGTAACGACGAATCTTACCCTGCCCGGCAACGTCAGCACTGCCCTTCCGGCCTCGCAGCCATTCGTGCCATTTCCCGAGACGGCGACGGAGGTGCCCGTCGGCAACGTCAGCACTGGCCTGCCTCCCTCGCCGCCGCCAATCGTGCCGCCACCGGCGGAGGCGACGGAGCTGCCCGTCGGCAACGTCAGCACTGGCCTGACTCCCTCGCCGCCATTGGTACCATTTCCCGAGACGACGACGGAGCTACCCCTCGGCAACGTCAGCACCGGCCTTACTCCCTCGCCGCCGCCATTCGTGCCGCTGCCCGAGACGACGACGGAGGTGCCCGTCGGCAACGTCAGCACTGGCCTGCCTCCCTCGCCGCCGCCAATCGTACCGCCACCGGCGGAGGCGACGGAGCTGCCCGTCGGCAACGTCAGCACTGGCCTGCCTCCCTCGCCGCCGCCAATCGTACCGCCACCGGCGGAGCCGACGGAGCTGCCCGTCGGCAACGTCAGCACTGGCCTGCCTCCCTCGCCGCCATTGGTTCCATTTCCCGAGACGACGACGGAGCTACCCCTCGGCAACGTCAGCACCGGCCTTACTCCCTCGCCGCCGCCGTTCGTGCCGCTGCCCGAGACGACGACGGAGGTGCCCGTCGGCAACGTCAGCACTGGCCTTTCCCCATCGCCGCCGCCAATCGTACCGCCACCGGCGGAGGCGACGGAGCTGCCCACGACGACTCCGTCTGCTGCTGTGGAACCGCTGGCGCCTCCGCCGAGCGGTAGTACCCCTCAGGTATGTAATGGTTTACGGGTATTTGAGACGTTTTGTGATGAATTGAGACTTGTGGGTGTTTAGTGGCGGTTCGCGTCACGGTGGAAACTTGGCATTTCAGTGCCCATTCGACGGATTAGTGGCACCCTTAAGCCGGTAGGTGCTTGCTCGAAGGATTAGTGGCGCACCTCAGCCCAACAGCGCCGTACCGTAATGAATTTGTACACCATGCATTCTTACCGCCGCGTACCTCGTTCGTGCGCTCTCCGGCGCCGGCCCCTCCGTCCCTATCCTACGCCAACCACGCCATGGGACAACTCGTCGCGCGCTCGGGCCTGTGCTGTATGTACGGCTGTACGGCACCGCAGGACGGCGCCACGATTGTCAACCCCGGCAGGTGGGTTCGGTTGTACGGCGATGGATGTACGGCGGTCTTGTGTGTGCCAAGAGCGCGGCTGCCATATTGTGTGATGTAGAGCAGCAGGGCACATACACGCCGTACTCAGATCTGTACGGCAGTGGCCGTTGTACGACCTGCCTGTTTGGACCGTGCGGCCATTGTCAGGCGGAGACGTAATAGGTGTAGGTGTAGGTGTACTTTCTGTACAAATAGGTGTACTTTCTCCTGCCACCTTCGCCCGGGCTTCTTCCACTCCTTGTAGCGCCCACCTGTCGCACCCGCCTGACGGGCCCAGCCCTGGCATCCGTACACCGTACCTTTTCGCACATGCAACCAAACCCCTCTAGGGGCCATCCACGCCATATTGCCGTACATGGCTATACACTCACCAGCAAATAAAAGATATGTTCCTGGACGCATCGAGATCATGGAGACGTCGTCGGTTCGAATCTCGAGATCCTCACATGCGTGGCCGCATTAAAAAAACGCGTCTGCGCCGCGCCATATAACGCCCTCCCCCTTCCGCCGCGCCAACCTGTCCCCGTCCCCCGGGCAGCTCCCCTGCCAGCCTCAGCCAAGCGGAGAATCGGCTGTGCTGGAACGGCGGCTGCCCGGAACCCACATCTACCACCACCACCACCACCACCACCACCACCCCAATCACAACCGCCGGAGGGGAGGCGGCGGCGCCAGCAGGGAAGCGACTGCGGCGACAGCAGCGGCGGCGAAGCCTGCTGCAGCAGTGCGGCGCGGCCACGGCTGGCGAGCCGGCGGGTACTGCCACCGTCGGGGCCGGCGTCGGCTGCGAGACCAGCACTGGCGGCGGCGTCACCGGTACGGCCGGTCTGGGCGACGCCTCCTCGGGCGGCGCCCCCGGCGGTGTCGGCGGCGACGTGGCGGGAGGCACCGCAGCCGGCCGTCGGCAGCGGCGGCGCCGCCACCTGCTGCAGACGCCGAGACTGCCCGCTCCCGAGGGTCAGATCGGGTCCGTCGGCGGCGTCGCCGGCGCGGGTATGGCCGCCACAGGAGCCGTGCCCGGCAGCGGCGGCGGCGCCGCCGGCAGCGGCGAGGCAGGCGCCATCGAATCGGGAAACGCGATGGGCGCAGGGACGCCGCCCGGCTACGCAGGCGGCCGTCGGCTGGCGCGTGCTGTGGCAGCTAGGAGCGGCGGCGGCGGCGGCGGCGGCGGCGGTGGTGCGAGCAAGCTCAAGTGGCGGCGGCGCCTCCGCCAGGTCGGCGGCGTCGTCGGCGGCATCACCGCCCCCGGCTCCGGAACCAGCACCAGCGGCGGATCTACGGCGGGCGCAACCACGGGCAGCGGATCTACGGCGGGCGCAACCACGGGCACCGGCACGGGCACGGGTACGGCCACTGACGGCACCGGACCAGACGGCGGCGGCGGCGGCGGCCGCCACCTGCGGCAGGCCATATTCTACGATTACTACCTGGACTACTATCCGGTGGACTACCTGATGATGGACATCCAGGCCAACGACGACTGGTTCGCGTCGGATTACTACGGCCGGCGGAGGCGGCAGCGGCGGCGCCTGCAGCAGGGTTTGGCGGAAAGCACCACCGCGCCTGGTGGTTCCAACACCGGCCTGCCGCCGCCGCCGTCCAGTGGCGGCGAGGCTGTCACCTTGGCCCCGCTGCCGTCCGCGACTTCGGCAGAGCTGCCGCTGGCGCCGCCGCCGCCGCCGACGTCCGCCGCCGCTGGGTCGTCGACGCCGCCGGAGCCGCCGCTGGTCGAGTTTCCGCCGGGCTTTGGCCCGCCGGAAACGGCGACGGCGACGGCGGAGCCGCCGTCATCCTCGATCGTCGCGGGCCAGACCGGCGGCGGCGGCGGCCGGCGGCGGGCGCTCCGGCAGATCGGCGGCGTGGTTGGCGGCATTACTGGCAGCACCGGCGGGGGTACAACAGCCGCCGGCTCCGGAACCAGTGGTAGTGGTGCGTCGTCCGCGGATACGGGTACGGGTACGGGCGGTAGTACAAACACTGGCGGCGGCGGCCGACGGCGGCGGCGCCTCCGCCAGGTGGGCGGCGTGGTCGGCGGCATCGCCGCCGCCAGCGGTGTCTCGACGGACGGCGCCGCCGCTGACGGCTCCGGAACCAGCAGCACTACAACGAGCGGCAGCGGCGGCGGTGGTAGTGGCAGGCGGCGGGATGTACGGCAGGTCAGCGGCGTGGTCAACGGCGTGGGCTTCAGCGCCGGCGGGAAAGATCCTGGAGGGACCCAGTACGGCGGCCACGGCGGCAGGCGCCGTCAGCTTCGACAGGTGCCCGGGTCCGCCACCGCCGGCATAAACGCAGCCGCCAACCCCGTCGGCGGCGGCGGCGTGAGCGCCGGCGGAGGACCCGCGGTCGGGTACGGCAGCGGCGGCGGCGACACCGGTCTGTCCTCCGGCGGCGGCTCGAGCAGTACGACAGGGGCCACGGAGAGGATCGCCGGCAGCGACGGCGGCGTCGTCACCGACGTCGGCGGCCGGAAGTTGCGGCGGCGGCGGCAGCTGGCGCAGGTCGCCCCGCTGACGCCGCCGTCGGCGCCGCCGTCGGCCTCCGTGGGACCTTCCGTACCGACGGGCGAGCCGTCGGCTGGCGGCAGCTACGTCAGCGGGACGGGCAACGAAGTCGGCTCCGGATCGGTTGCGCCGGGCGGCGTGCGGCCGGGCACGAATGTGGGGGTCGCGGAGGTCGGCGGCGCAGCCATGGGCGGCGGGGCCATGGGCGGCGGCGGCGGCATCATTGGGCGTTAAAGTTAGTTTAGTTCGTTGCTGCTGAGACCCTGCTGATCGTCAGGAAAGTCTTTCCACAGAGCTTATCAGAAGCCGAGAAAGTACACGCTGTACGGCATGCACTACATGTCGTACATTTAGCTCCGTTGGGAGGAGGGGACTGTGCCGCCAACGCTTATCTGCAGAAGGTTTGATTTCGCCCATGGGCGGTACGGCTCTTGTGTGTGCGCCGCGTGTGTACGAACGTAGGTCATACAGGGTGCGTGTGTTCGTACAATGCTGTATCCGTCCTGCAGCTCGTCCTAACTCCTAGAACGCTATTACCAAGTACACCTCTTCGTTGTTGATCGATGCATAGAGATGTTGAAACAGGTTGTGGATGGCCAAGTGGTTGCGTTTCCAGCAGCGTGCTAATAATGCCTGTGGAAGTAAGCAAGGTGCGAGGCAGGACTTCGGCCGCTGGCGGTGTTGTGCAAACCAGCAATCTGTTGTGCTGGACTGGGAATGGTTTCTCGCGTTGTCGAGTTGGTTGTCAGTTGTTGGTTGTCGATGGGTTGTCGTGGAATATAACACCGACATACAGCAGGATGCATGCATGTAGATAGTCCGAGAAAGGTCGCTCGCTTGCTCGGCGGGTAGGGTTTGGGTGTTAACAACGCGACTGGGTGCGAGCTGATGATGAGAAGCTAGATGCCCCTGATGCCCCTTTCGCACGCAGCAGTGTATGCATGCATGTGTCGCCGCTCGGTGTAAGGATGCATGCATGCGTGTGGGACGGACGAATGGTTGAGGGATAGCTGGATGGGCGGCATACATACACGCATGGATAGGCTACGTGTGTGACTGCTGGATGGGCCTGTTGATCTATCTATCCGTCGGCCGTCCAGGAGTAAGCGGCGGTACTCCTTGTAACGCTCACGCACAGACCTACATGGCAGGCGCCTGTAGGCGGAGGGCTGGCTGCGCGCCCCGCTAGGGAATTATGCATGGCATTTGCGAAATATAAAGTACAAGCAGCGATAGGTAAGAGCGGACTGCTTTATTACGTAAGGGCTTCATCTGTCGGTGCCCAGCCAAGATGAATATATGAAGCCCTAGGGAGAAAAACATTAACCTGCAAATAAACCAGCCCTGCAAAAGCACAGCTATGCACCACTCAACGCACGAATATGTACCCCTGCAGTCGTCGACGGGGAAGTACGTACATACTCGCGTTTCAATCGTCTTCCCCGCCGGCGGCCGCTGATGTGCATCCGGCGGCTCGCTTGCCGAATAACGCACGCAGATAGATAGACTGGGTGCGTGGCGGCGCGCGCAGGGTTGGATAATAAGCACCGAGCGATGATAGATGCGTCTGCGACGCGGATCGGTGAACATACACGCCTGCGTTTGTTCCTGCGTTCCGTCCATCGTTTCTGCGTCCTTGATGAGAATCTTTTCGCCGTGCGTGTATGTGCGCGCGCGCGTCTGGCCCAAGCCGTGTACCGAAGTCCGTCCATCGATCGCCGCGCGCGTGCGTGTGCGTGTGTGCGTGTGCTTGTGCGTGTGCGCTTGTGTATATGTGCGTGTGGGCGCTGGCTCGGCAGGAAAGCAAGGGCGGGGACGGATGGCATGCATGCATGTCATGATGAGTGGGTGGTGCGTTATTACTTGCTTGCGGTGCTGACTCAGCATCCGCCTCGCCAACCCAACCAACGAACCTTGCTCCGACATCGATGCCCTTGCTTCGCTTGCTTCCCATCGGTGGCCGCCGGATCCACGCAGCAGATCCGATCACCGGCTGCTGATCATCAGGGAATGTACTCAGGGACGACACAGCGGCTGTACATATGTGGTATGTGCTGGCTACCTAGGTATAACTGAATCTTGCTTTCCGCAGGCGCAGACATTGCGCCGGAACCTTCTCCAACCAACGCGGCTCCGACTTACAGCGAGACAAAAGCAGCAGAAACGGATTTTCACTATTTTCACTAATAATTTCTGGCTCCATCGCATCGCCTACATCGCCCCGCGCGCCGCCTATCTACGTACGCCACCTCGCGCGCGCGCGCCCCACGCATGTCGGTGCCGTAGGTAGGTCTTGATACCGTCGTCGTCGTCCGGTCAGTTTATTTACGCGCGCGGCAGCAGCAGCAGTTCGCTTGCCAACCTCTATCCGCAAGCGAGGTCCGGAATCCGGGCTAGCGAGGGTCGGGCGGCCAAGAGACTGACTCGCCCCTGCATGATTTTTCCTACTTGCTATCTATACGCGGTTCTATCTTATTAATAATGAATTCGTGCATTGTTTGATTTCTGTGGTGAGTCCTAACCTTTGCCCTAGATAGAATGGGTAGGAAATGACGAGTCTCCGCCGGAGGTGTTCCAGCTGCACAGCAACAGGTAATAACAAGCAAGGGTCGCGTCCCGCCCTGAGCCACTGTTGTATCATGCCTGATCAGAAAAGGACCAGCTGGCAGATGTCCTCCAATGACATACATCTCATGGTACAACTCCAGGACGGACCGTTATACACGACAGCCACCGGCCCTCCCTTCCTGGTCGGTTGCCCCCCCTGCCCTGCCCTGCTCGGCTCTCGTCCGCGCAGATAGCCTTGGAGACGTATTAACTGACGTACAACTGCAACCAGCCATAATGAACGGTGGCGGCGGCGGCGCCCGCCGCCGGCTGCGGCGTCCGCTGGCGCCGGCGGCGCCGGCGGCGCTCCTGGTGATGATGTGTTCGCTGCTGCTGCTGCTTCTGGGCGGCGGAGGCGGAGGCGGCGTCCACCTGGCTGAGGGACTGCAGCAGGAGCCCGGCGGCGGTGGCGGCGCGGGTGGTGCCTTCACCCTTGGAGGTACGGACGTACGACATACCGACCGACGCGGTCTATCTAGTCTGTCCGCTGCTGATGTATCCGGTTCGTTGTTGTGCAAGCAATCAAACCCCGCACGAGACGCAACCCAGCCAGATGATGGATGAATGCCGGAGAAATGCGAGCTGGTGCTCTAGCTGGTCAGATCACTTCAATGGAGACCCAAAACGAGAACCGAATCAAACGGACCCACGGGTCGGTTCGACCTGTGATGCGACGCACGATCGATCCCTGCCTTAAACCATACATTGACATACAAAAAATAAATTGAAATATTCAGGATCCTGCTGATTCAGTATGCAATTGTTTTCCTCGAGAAATAAATGAGGGGATGCCGTCGCCCTCGGGTGCTTGCTGGCTTTGTCTCTTGGTCGCTCGCTTGCTTGTACGTCATCATGCTTATGGACGTCGTTCGCCTCGCTCTGTACCAATCTACCTACCTACGTACATAACTGGGCGACGAACCTCATTGTTATTGTTCATCATTCATGATCAGTAGGCGCCCAGGTATGTCGGGCACTCGGTCCGTTAGTTCGCAGCGTGTATGTACGGCACCTACCGTACCGACCCACGCACGTTTGACCAGCTTGCTGCGTGCGTGCGTGGTAGATATAGACCGACCCGGGCCTGGACGGATGGGCCCGGCTGCTTGTTTGGCTTAACGAAGGGCGCCCGGTACGCACACGATGCATGTTACGATGGGTGGGACATCATAGTCATGCAACGATAGCTACTACTATCACAATCATAGGACGCATTCAGTCAAACGGTTTGCCCTATCCTGCGTTCTACGTGGGCCATCATGCATGTGCGTGGCGATGTTGTGCAGTGGCATCGGCGCCTGCTGCAGCAGTCCGGGCCTGCTGATGCCGACACCCAGCAGCAGCCTGCCAGTGCAGCCGACACCCAGCCCACCGGAACCGCCGTGGCCACCACCACCGACGACGCCAACGGACCTGCTGCCGCTGTGGGAGATGCGACTGCCCCTGCCGGCGCGGGAGCTCTCACCGGCGATGAACGGACTTCGGGTCGCCGCCGCCGCCGGCTGCACCGTGTTAAGGCGGGTGGGGTAAATGGCGCGGCTGAGGGCGGTGCGGCGGCTGGTGCAAAAGGGCGGCGGCGGCTGCAAGACTACGATTACGACTATGACTATGACTATGACTACGATTACGACTATGACTACGATTACGACTACGATTACGATTACGATTACGATTACGATTACGATTACGATTACGATTACGATTACGATTACGACTATGACTACGACTATGACTACGACTATGACTATGACTACGACTATGACTATGACTATGACTATGACTACGACTATGACTACGATTACGACTACGATTACGACTACGATTACGACTACGATTACGACGGCAAGCGCCGCCGTAGTCTGCTCAGCGTCAAGGGTACGGCAGCCGGTACGAACAAAGGCGGCGCGGACGAGGGCAAGCGCCGCCGACGGCTTCGCAGCGTTAAAGGCACGGCAGCCGGTACCATCAAACACGGCGCAGACGACGGCAAGCGCCGCCGACGGCTACACAGCGTCAAGAATACGGCGGCCGGTACGACTGAAGGCGGCGCCGCCGACGGCACGCGCCGCCGACGGCTGCACGGCATGAAGGGTACGGCGGCCGTCACCACTGCTGAAGGCGGCGCCGCCGACGGCAAGCGCCGCCGACGGCTGCACGGCATGAAGGGTACGGCGGCCGTCACCACTGCTGAAGGCGGCGCCGCCGACGGCAAGCGCCGCCGACGGCTGCACGGCATGAAGGGTACGGCAACTGGTGCGACCGAAGACGGCGGCGCAGCCGACGGCAAGCGCCGCCGACGGCTGCACGGCATGAAGGGTACGACGGCCGTTACCACTGAAGGCGGCGCAACCGACGGCAAGCGCCACTGATGGATGAAGGTAAACGCGGCGGGTACGCCGCATCATGTACGGTGTACGACTGTGGCAGCGTCGCGCATTGCGTTTCTTTCTTGTTGGCGCGCCACATAGTTGGGGCATCCGTCTAGAGCTGATGTGGGCCTGCATCAATGATCAGCGCAGCGCCCGGGGCAGCCGCGGCCGGGTGGCGTCTCCAGGCTCGGCTGACGTTTAAGTTGATGTTGATGTTGAGACATATGACCATGATGGGCAGCACTTACAAACGAGGTCGCCATGCCCTCGAGCGCAGCATTGAAGCTCGTGTGCGTCGTAAGATGGCGCTGGATGGCTGTATGTGGCCTGGCTGCTGTACCTGAATGCGTGTATAGCTGATTACTAGCTGTGTGCTTAGGAAAGGAACCCGCTGTGTGTGTGCATGGCTTTTTGTGGATAGCTGTACATGAGTAATGTACGGCTGGATGTACGGGGATGCCTGCCGTACGCACGTGGGTGGACCAGCGCTGAGGTCGGCCGTGGCGCCTGCAGGGGCGTGGCGGCGTTTCCCAGCTTTCCACGGAAAACCGTTGCGCGTCGTATGTAGCCCCGGCGCTTGCGCCTACCTGCTAAATGTTCGTTATTGCGCTTAGCTAGCTACCTCTTCTTACGTAATATAATGCGCGCCCCGTCCTCAGTGCGTCCATGTGCTCGTCCTCTGCGGCGTTCTCGCTCAGAGGCTGCTGGGGGGCCAAAGAGGGCCTCCCAGTCGTACGGATGCACGGGTGGAATGGCGTCTTCGTTCCGGTTCGTTAGTTAGTTGGTCGTGCATGGCGGGTATGAGCTTATCACGTACGTAGTTGATGCATGTCGGCCAGCAGCCACCTGATCACACATACAGCGAGCCGCCCGCGGATTCACTATCACTGCCGTACGCGCGTTGCGACGGATGAGGCGCACGTACGGCGGGGAGTCATGAAGCGGCGGTGCGGGGCGAAGACGTCCGAGTAGTCAGTGGCGGTGTAGGGCTGGAAGCACTCGGCCAGGGGGTGGCGCCAGGTGGTGCTAGTTGACCCAACACGCTCATCCAGCCGTTGTCATTGCTTGTTGCTGAGTGTTGCACATGAACATAGCTACACGATTCCTTAACAAGCATGCATCGCTGTTGCATACGGCGATACGGGGGATTGCTGTCGGGCTGCTGCAGGTGACGTGCTGGCTGGATTACACACAGGCTTGCTTGGGTAGCTAGGTCCCAGGCGACAGCCGGCTGCCGTGCCTGCCGCCGTAGGCGTACTTGCGGCAGCCGTGCGTGAGCCACAGCGGTGAGCGAAGTTTGCGGCCACCTGCCGTGCAAAGCAACGAAACACGGCATGCCGGCACGGCGCACGACAGATTTTCCATACGCACGCGTCCCACTTACAGTCCAGGGAAGGTCGGTTTTGGCAGCTGACGTACGTTGGTACGTACGGCTGGCGGTCCCCGGGCGGAGGGCAGAAAGCATTCCACATCCGTGCACGGGCGGGTGCTGTAAACACCCAAGCAACTAACTTGGTCGTCAGGTCGGTGTACATGGGCGGAAATTTATGACGAGCACATGCAAGGCCTATAGGCGGCAAGGTAAGGTAGGAAGTCATCAAAGCAGCGAGGTAGGTCAAAGCAGCGTCGATCGCTGTCACCCACTGTCACGCACACGATGGCTCGATTGGGTACCCCCGCCGCCGCCGCGTGCATCCGCGGATGGACGCGGCGGCGGGGCCACGCACGGTTCAACGAATCATCATCACGATATATATAAGAGGAGGAGGAGTGCGGTTGCTGGTCATTCCGACAGGGTCCCATGCATGCGACCGGCGCTCTGCCTCCGATTCGGTGCCATGCGGGTGACAGCGTAGCTAGCGCGCGCGTAGGGGATCATGCAGCCATGGAAGTGGTTTCTCGACCTCAGCTGCGCATGAATTTGGCTTTTTCCGAAAGACCTCGGAAACCTTGGACAACTCTTAGAGTAGACATGCCTACAAGCGCGCGCTTCGCCCTCCGTCGCGAACCGCACCGCATAAAAACATGTCTTTGACATTTGTTTGTACTTATCACTTTGTTCAAATTCATAAATACAAATATAATTTTTTTTCTCTGCAGGCACACGCTTTGTTCCCACGTTTCCATCCACAATCATGCGACCTCCTCCCGTAAATATTTTCGTTTCGCAGATCGTTTCGCATGACCATTCTTGCGTGCAATATGTTTTGTGTGTGCGACCCTCGTCGGTGATCCATCTCCTACCAAAGGCAATCCCGGTATGCCGCGAGGGAATGAGTCACCAGCTGCGTACCCGCTTCCTTCGACAGTCCCTTCGAAATGTTCTCGCTGCTCAAAAAGCGGAAGCCGGATCCGGATCGTCAGCGGCTGCTCTCGGTTGCGCTTTACGAAGCGATCGACGGTACGTAGCTTGGCAGCACATAATAGCCAGGTCGGTCCTTTAATTTCCGCAGCAGGTTCTGCAGACGACGCAAAGTGAGTGAATAGCGTCTTGCGTTCGCGGCGGCCTGTCCTCCCAAGCAGAGACGTTTCCAAGCAACTCCAGGCAACTCCAGCTTTTATAAGTTACCATTTTGTCATTGCGCCGCTGTCGCGCACGTTTACTGCGTCGCTGCGGGTCGCTGCGGTATCGAAATCATACCTTATCCCACGCACGCACTGGGACGCATTCGGAGCGTGGAGCGTGGCCACAACTGCGATTTGCTTGGGCTTCATCACCGGCGCCGGCGGTAAGCAAATAGGCCGCCGCCGAGACGCAACAATAACGTTTCCATTGCTTTCACTCGCCTCGCCGCGTAGCGTGCGTGCCAGCCACGCAATAACCAAGCCGCGCGCGCGCAGGACCAAGCAAGCCGCGTCACAAGCGCGCCGTATACGTAGCGTTTGTCCAGTTATTGCAGATCGCCATGCACATGCTTATTTACCTGTGCCTACCTGCGTGCTGCTAGGCCCCGCTGGTCCGCGCGCGGAACCACCGCTTCCAAACTTGCGTGTTAACAGTACATTATGAGGGTCTATCTGTTGCTTTATTTTGTGTCCCATGAGCTGGTTCAACGTACGAACCTCAATCCTTGGCCGGTGAACGGATATCGTGTGGAATGTACGTATGACTAGCCCTGCCACCTGCGTTAAGAGCATCCCGGGACCCGGGTCCATCCCGTCGGTGGCCCACCTGCGCAGCTGAGCGGCGGCGGGATACGTTTCTTGATCACATACTGGCATGAATTAATCACGTTGCAGCGGACCCCGCGCGCCCGCGGGTCGTACACCCGCGACAGCCGCAGCCACCCTAGCTCCTTGCTACCTAGCCATCCTCCGTTCACAATGACCTGATGAAGCGCGCGCGCAGGCTTTCGTGCGTTCGCTGACCGGCCATCACGGCTGCCCTGCCTTGCCGTGCCCTGTTGCCCGATGCCAGGTAGTACCCAGCCATGATGAACGGAGGCGGCGGCGGCGCCCGCCGGCCGCGTCGTCGTCATCCGGTGACGGCGGCGCCGGCGGCGCTCCTGGTGGTGTGTTCGCTGCTGCTGCTGCTTCTGGGCGGCGGCGGAGGCGGCGTCCACCTGGCAGAGGGACTGCAGCAGGAGCCTGGCGGCATCAGCGGCGACAAAGGTACGGACGTTCGTACGACACGCGTTGATTGTGGGGTGCGTGTGTTCCCTTACTTGTTGCGCAAGCAAGCAAGCAAGCTTGCGTCGGCGGGACCACAAAGGCTTTAGGAGTTTTCGGGGTTTTGATCGCGTTGCATCGGCGGCCGGTGTACTTGACCCTTGCTTCAGCGGTTTACTTCACCGTTCTACATACGCGGCATTCGTTTGGGAGCCTGCTGTTGCTCTCATGCGTCGTCGTGCGTGCAGCGCTATCGATCCGGGATTGCCCGCCGCGAGCGAGGTTGAGCCAAGGTAGATAGATCCCCGCACGAGCCGCTAGATAGCTGGATAAAAACTTAATACTGCCGCTGCTCTGATTCAGTCGGGAACCGGAACGGACCCAAGGGTCGGCCGGATCCAAATACGTCGTACGCTATGCTAGCGACCTGAAGACCACATACAGTCCCTTGCAACTGATGATTCGGGATGCTGGATCATTGAAGTATTTATGTACACGACCCAGATTTAGAACGCAGAAATCGTTTTGCTGCACCACTCGCTCTGGGAACGAGGATGCATGGGTTACTAATAATGCCCTTACTTCGTTCCTTTCTTCGTCGCACCATTCATCCGCGCCCTCGGTTGCTTGCTTGCTTCCTTCGCCCTCCGGTCGCTCGCTCACTTGTACGACAACGCGCTGGCAATCTCTACCTACGTACTCACGTACTTTCATGGGCGCCGTACCGTGTTATGGTTCATCATTCGTGACGATCAGGAGGCACCCAGGTATGTGCGTGGGGCACGCCGTACGTAGGTCCGTTCGCAGCGTGTATGTACGGTAGTTATTTATGCAACAAACGTTCGTTGTTGGAGAGTCCTGAAGATCGAGGCCGGCGGACAGATCCTGCCAGATTCCTGCCCTGCCTGCGTGCGTGGCCGCTGAAGACCACGCCAGCAGAAGATAGACCGGAAACAATTGCGACCCGGTCTACCCCTATCAGCCACTGAACGCACGAACCGTTACGCTGGGCAACGCAATCGTGCAGAGCACACCGTCTTCTGGACATAGGGTACACTGGTGATCTAAGACACGATGGGAAAGATGGGAAAGGCGGCGTAGTAATATAATTATCACAAATTATTCTTAATATTATCATCATCATTGTACGACTTCTGGCGGATTTCGGCCTAGCTTTCCACCGAATAGCCTAATGCTGTGGCCCATGTGCCCACGCGCAGTGGCATCGGCGCCTGCTGCAGCAGTCCGGGCCTGCTGATGCCGACACCCAGCAGCCTGCCAGTGCAGCCGACATCCAGCCCACCGGGACCAGCACCGCCGTGGCCACCACCACCGACGACGCCAACGGACCTGCTGCCGCTGTGGGAGATGCGACTGCCCCTGCCGGCGCGGGAGCTCTCACCGGCGATGAACGGACTTCGGGTCGCCGCCGCCGGCTGCACCGTGTTAAGGCGGGTGGGGTAAATAGCGCGGCTGAGGGCGGTGCGGCGGCTGGTGCAAAAGGGCGGCGGCTGCAAGACTACGATTACGATTACGACTATGACTTCGACTACGACTACGACTACGAGTACGAGTACGAGTATGACTATGGCAAGCGCCGGCGGCGGCTGCATGGCGTTAAGGATACGGCAGCCGGAACGACCGACGGCGGCGCAGCCCACCGCAAGCTCGGCCGGCGGCTGCACGGCATGAAGGGTACAGCGGCCGCTACGACTGACAGCGGCGCGAGCGGCGGCGATGGGGCCAAAGCGCGCCGGCGGCTGCACAGCTCTGATTACGACTACGACTATGACTACGACGGCAAGCGCCGGCGGCTGCTGAACAGCGTCAAGGGTACGGCAGCCGACGGCAAGCTCGGCCGTCGGCTGCACGGCATGAAGGTTACGGCGGCCGCTACGACTGACAGCGGCGCGAGCGTCGGCGATGGGGCCAACGCACGGCGGCGGCTGCACAGCTCTGATTACGACTATGACTACGACTATGACTACGACGGCAAGCGCCGGCGGCTGCTGAACAGCATCAAGGGTACGGCAGCCGACGGCAAGCTCGGCCGTCGGCTGCACGGCATGAAGGGTACGGCGGCCGCTACGACTGATAACGGCGCGAGCGGCGGCGATGGGGCCAACGCACGGCGGCGGCTGCACAGCTCTGATTACGACTACGACTATGACTATGACTACGACGGCAAGCGCCGGCGGCTGCTGAACAGCGTCAAGGGTACGGCAGCCGACGGCAAGCTCGGCCGTCGGCTGCACGGCATGAAGGGTACGGCGGCCGCTACGAGCGCGAGCGTCGGCGATGGGGCCAACGCACGGCGGCGGCTGCACAGCTCTGATTACGACTATGACTACGACTATGACAACGACGGCAAACGCCGGCGGCTGCTGAACAGCATCAAGGGTACGGCAGCCGACGGCAAGCTCGGCCGTCGGCTGCACGGCATGAAGGGTACATCGGCCGCTACGACTGACAGCGGCGCGCGCGGCGGCGATGGGGCCAACGCACGGCGGCGGCTGCACAGCTCTGATTACGACTACGACTATGACTACGACGGCAAGCGCCGGCGGCTGCTGAACAGCGTCAAGGGTACGGCAGCCGGTACGGCTTAAAGCCGGCGCGGGCGGCACGGTTGGTTTCATAGCCCGACGATGCTGGATTAAATCTTTGACGTTTTACTTCAAGTGCCGCCGAAGGTCGAAGGTACGGCGGCCGTTTCGTCTCAAGTCATCGGCGGTGTGGGGCCCATCGAGGGGGCATGGCGTGGCGGCGGTCGCATGGCGCTTAAGGTACGGCCGGCGGCGGTATCCAGGTCGGCGTAATCTGCTGGACGGCGGCGACGATTATGACTACTATGTCAGGCGAACTCGTGTTACCTTCCTTTGGGCAGTGAGGACGGAGGGGGCTCTCGCGGTCATGGCTATGCATGTCCGTGGCTGGCAGGATAGTTGGTGATGTTGCGCTTTGCACACGTTATCTTGTGCTGTAGCATCACGCACTAATGAAAACCTTTTCTCTTGCTTTTTCGGGGGGATGCCTTTTGGGGGGGGATGCTTTTTCGGGGGGATGCTTTTTTGGGGGGATGTCCAAAGGTTACGTGCGGCCTCTTGAAAGCTGTCATAGACCCGCAAAAACAACGGGCAACGCTTTACTTGGGCAAAACCACGGTGCATCTCTCTTTCTACGTGGTATGCAGAAAGCTGTGGTCGAGGCTGTAGCTATATGGCTTCTGTGGTTGAGGTTACAGCAGCGTGAGGCTGTAAACGGCTATGCATGGCGTGAGAACTGCCGAAGTAAAGTTACGCCAGTTAAGCGAGCTGCGGTCGCATATGAGGAAGCTCGTACCATGACGATCGACGATGTTTCGCCAGCCGTTTTCTGGTACGGCATATCGACAGTCGGGTGCGAGGGTGGACGCATCCGGATCTATCCGTCCTCATTCATGCAACTGCACGCCTACGTCACGGCTGCAGTGCGTTTTGTCATCGGACGTTTTGTCATCGTGGCTCTTCAGCAGGTTGCAGTGCGTTTTAATAGTCATTGTTACAATGTGGACCCGAGTCCCGACCGGGTGTTCCGTCTTGTCATTGGACAGTGAAAGGTTGACCTGGCGCGTGGCGCTCCGGCATTTTGTGTTCGTTTTTTTGGTTGATGGCTGAGGAAGAGATTTTGAGCATGTGAAGTGGAAAGCCCAAGCTGCCCGCACTGTTTTGCTTGGGACGGGTGTTTGTACGGGTGGCGGTATGGTGCATGCGTGTGGGTGCTGCATAGCGGCCGTTCGTCGCAGGCCGGTTCTTTTTGGTTTTCGGTTTTCGGTTGGCGGCTGGCTCCCGTGCACCTGGACCGGGGTACTTGCATGGGTACATAACATGCATGGTCCGGCATTTGACAATAATGATAATCCCCTCTTCCGCGCCTGCGGTGCCCTGGCTTGGAGCTGTCCAGCCTTGTTGCCGCTCGGGCTTTCGTTGCGGTTGTGGTTCTTTGGGTTGGAGGTACGTAGAGGTCGCTTGTGGACACGGAGGGCTTGACCACTCACGGCCCTGGGAGCCGCGGACCAATGAGCTTGAAGTTGATGAATGAGCTTATAGCCGAGTTGTGATGAGGAGCACACAAACCTTCTGTCGGTTTTACGGTCGCGAAATTTGAATGAATGCGTTGTGGGCTCTTCGATGACTAAACTCATCGCCTATCAAGCGCACACCTGTACCGCCGAGACGCACCGCCGAGACGTGTATTGCAGGTGCGGTCGCGTCTTGCCTGCTGCGTTGTGCGACCCGTTGCGACCGTCGATCGACTGTGGGAGCCTGAATTGCTGGGTAATACCTCTGCATGTACAGACCTTGCAAACTAGAGATCGGATGAATCCGTGCAGATTGGACGAGAGCGGACGAGAGGAACCAGCAGCACCGCTCAACGAACGGTTGATTCCTGCGCTATTCGAGCTTCTTAGCCACGAATTTATTTTATGTCAGGAGCATCCGCTTAGCTCTCTTCGAAACTTATCTGACGCATCCTCACGATAGTCCCGACAGGTCCTGAAGCAGCCATTGGGGATCGGCGCGAAGCATGTTTACCAAGGGTGTTTACCTTGGGTTAAAGTAAAGAAATAAAACAGGAATAATTGATATATCTCTTAAGAATATAATTGATATTTCTCTTCAAGAATTGTCAGCGCACTGACCGCCGTCTGACCAAGGGTAATCACTGTTGTGGGCGGAGGCACATAAAATTATAGTGGAAGCTAGAAACATCCAACCTTGCTAATAAAATCAAAATGCCTAGCAGACATTTGACATTTTGACGTTTTTGAGTTCAACTCAAACTTCAAGCTTGTATGGTTCCGCTATGGTTCAGACGAGCCACGAGGCTCATAACCCGCAGCCGAACTGGAAGCAAGATTCAAAAAAATAAGATTCAAAGAAGTAGTATAGAAACACGATAAACAGTCGATGAACAAACCCTTCGTTAGGTCGTGCCGCGAGGCGCCGCGACGCGCGGCGCACCCGCGCGGCGCACCCGCGCGGCGCACCGCGCATTTAGTTCTCGGTTGTTTGGTCAAAACATAATGATACTTTATGCTAGTGATGAATAGAAAATAGTGTGCCTGTGAAGCCTCAACTGTACGCGCTCGATGTCAGAAGGAATGAAATGACTAATAGAGTCTACTACCATTGAGCGCGTACGCGCGCACAAGTCTGCTGATTAATATGTTAAGTTATAAATTACAACTATAAACCTCTGCATTTACGGAGAGATGCTGCCGATTGCAAGATAACGCCCTTCCGACAATGCGGCCGTAGCAAGCACCGGAAGGGGCAGGAACAGTCCGTTCGGAGCCCGTGGGTCCGTTCCACCAGCGAGACATTTTCCGGGAATGGATATAGCTTTCGTGCTGTCGTTATTTAATTTCGACAAGTCGCAATAAATTTTGCTTCACAACTGGGCTGTAGGTTTGAAACAAACGGGCGGCTGGGACCTTGCTCTCCGACATTGCCTGGCGCCAGCCGCGGTCGTCCCACACCCAAGCCATTCCGCTTGCCTTGGCACTTTGAGCTGTGAAATGCACAAAAAAACTAGAGATGCGAGCCATAGTTTTGAGTTTACCGCTCGAGGGGTAGGGTTTGCGGATAGCGGCGTCCAGCCGCGCGCTTCGCCATGGTCACGCTCGCCTGCCCACCTAGCAGCTACCTTTGTACTTCAGCGCCAGCTTCGCATCGAAGTGCCGCCATCGGAACACAGGATCCAACGAGGTCTCTTCGAAGGGCCGTTCGAAGGATGCTCATCATCTGTGACGGCAATAAATACCAAAAGGCAAACCTTTTCCTCGATCGGGGGACGCAGCGCCACGCAGCCCTTGCTTGTTCCATGCAAAACAGCACGCACGCGCCATCATCCGGCAGCAGAGACGTTACACATCCCAGCAAGGGCGCGTCGCTGACCGTGCAGCAGTCGCGCCATCCTCTCATCATACACATACCGGCGCGGTTGCGGGTGCAGACATTGCACCCATCCACGCATCCCAGGCCGCACAAGCTGAGCGCGTTGCGCGGCGACCCAGTAGAGGAACGGTGAGTGCGGTGAAGAGCGTGCGGTTGAGGGACAGGTAGGCAGCGCCCCCGGCGTGGGAGAAAACGACGATGTGAAGACCTATCAGCGCTACGTTCTGTTTGCTGCCGCTCCCACCATCCGGATGCCGCGCACTGCGCGCCGCTTCACTCGCCGTTCCGTCGCCCAGCATGCATGTGCACATGCACTGCGTGCCAACTGCGAACGTCGTGCGCATCAGCCGCGCGTTGCCGGATCGCGATTGATTGAGCCGTTACGAGGTTTCCATATCCGACGTCGTCCTAGGCCACCCACCATTCAGTAAGGTTGTCTTCTCCGCTGTTGCGCGGGTAGTAATCCGCGCGGTTGCTCGATTGAGTGAGTGATTTGAATGAATCCATGTTGGCAGCGGACCCCGGAGAGAAGAACCAGAGCTGTGCAGCTGTGCATAGCATCGATCGAGTGTGAGGCTGCGAGCATTTGCGGTTGATGCTGTGACCCGCGGGTTGGGGTGGCGACCGGCGGGTCACAGCATCAACTGTGACCCGTGGGTCGGCACCCCACCCTAGCTACCACGGTTCCTTAACGGCGAGCGACTAGGAGAGCGCGCCCGAATGCACGGACAAAGTACATCATTATTCCCTTAAGACATTCTAGCACCCTGCACCAAAAACCTAATAACTTAAGATCTAATAACCGAATGTACGGTATGTTGCCGATCATCTGTGCCCTGGCCTCCGGCTGCGCCCAAAAGACTACGTAGCTGACTCAGCACCAATCTTCCCGAGGCAAGCCCGGCAATGGCTCGGATGGCGTCGCGTGGCTGGATGGCGATGGCGGCGCTGCTGGTGGTGATTTCTCTGCTGCTGCTGGGCGGCGGCACCTACTCGGTGGAGGGGCTCGAGGAGGCCGGCACCGGCGGCGGCTCCGGACTCGTCGCCCCCGGAGGTATGTACGGGGTACGGCACCAAATACATCCGTTGTACGGCGTGTGTTGGATTGCTTTTGTGTAGCTGTGGTTCTGTAGGTGAAGGTCTGACTGCCCTGGCGGTTGAGGGAGGTACGCGTCGAGTGTCCTGTCCTGTACGACGGGTTTCGGGGCGCGCAAGGTCGTGGGTTTGGGCTGACATCCCCACTTGACGGGTCGACGTGTGTCGAGGATGCCTAACCGACCCGATGTCGTGGTCTGCGGGGTCGGTCCGTCGGTCCGTCCATCCACCTTGTCGCATCCGGGAAGCATCCCTGGGCGTGGACGTGTCTGTCAACGAGCCATCATACACGCACGACGACGTTGAAGTTGTGCTCTCTCGGATTGGCTGTGTCCGGGGCCTCCGTCATCTTACCTGCGATCTACCACCGCGCCACTGACGTCCACCACCTGACCCATTCCCCCTCGACTCGCTCGTAACCTGGCGCTCGTAACCGGCGAATGTCCCGGCGCACATGCACGTGCGCAGGCACCCAGGTAGGCGGGATCGCTTGTCGGCACGCGGGCTGACTGGGATGGGTCATAGATGTATGTAACCGTTACGAGGTAGGTGAACCTTGAGTACCCGGTACCTTGAGTACCGACCGGGCGTTCCAACGGACCAGTCTGCCTCGCTGGGAGCCTCTGCCTGGGCAGCCTGCCTTTTTGCCTTCAAGCAGAACAGGAAAGCACGCGCACGGGACCTGTACTCGACTTGTCTTGTGCACAGAGGACCAGTCGTCGTCTTTAGATAACCTCATGTTGCGTCGCGTGCAGCACGCAGTATTTGTGACCCACGGGCCTGCATACATATTTCGCGACCCATGGGCCCTTGGGCCGGCGTCCATACCCCAAGCAAACTAATCTTGCCCGTACGTGTCAAAAGTCGGTTACCTAGACGTTTGCCGTACTGGGACCGTACACTGGGCCGTCCATCTTCCCGAAAGCGCAAATCGCTGCAGTAATCCAGGACAGGAGAGTCCCCTCCCAAGGGGGTGGCCATCACGCTCCGGCCCGCGAGCTAGGGGACCTTAATGGCGGTTGCCTGCTCCCAGTCGCGCCGTCAGGCCCTCCAGCGACTCCGTCCGACCGCGCGCCGCCCCGGGTCTGCCCCACAGGCGCGGCACCTGAGCTCTGCCGAAGGCACCAGCACCCAGGAGGGCGCTGCGGCCGGCACGAAGGTGCGCGGATGCGCGTGGCTGGCTTGGTTGTTCGGTGTGGGCATGTGCGGTTCGGGCCCCGTTTGCTGTGCTGGTACCTGGTAGGTTAAAAGTAGGAAGGTACGGTAGGGGCGCAGGACAGTCGGTGCAACCTCGCATGTTGAAGAGATCACGTACGGTAGTTAAGAGAGAATGTGTTTACCGCATCTCTTTCTATGACCCTCCGGATGCCTGTGCCGTACCAAGTTGGTACGGGTACTACCCGTACACGCCCGCCTTCGATCCACCAGAGCACCACGCATTGCTGTCGCTCTGAAGTCCAAATTGAAGATGAGAAGCATGTTCTACTCGACTGCCCGGCTTATGATGCAATACGCGCGGAGGAAGATTTTCATCGCCCTAACACTATGAGGGAGGCGATGGCCTGGGATCCGGCTCGTTTGGCAAAGATGTTGGAGCGCATGTGGGCTCACCGTAATTCAATCGTGCCCTTTGGGCGCTAGTCTCGTTGACTCCTGTTAATGCGGTATTTGCAAACCAGTGCTTTTGGGCGTTTTTTGTTTGCCCTTGGGCCTCCGGCTCGTATGGGTATGTGCAGGTATGGGGTTACGCACCCCCCAACCATGTAACACACAAACAAACACCACGCATTCCCTCCGGCACATTCCGAAATGCGTCACGTCGGTTGTCTTCACCCGCATCCGCCGTTTGCATTCGCTCGCAGTGGCGGCGCCGGCGCCTGTTGAGGCGGGAGAAGGACGCGGCGATCGCGCCGGGCGGCGCGCGGCGGCTGCGCAGCGTCAAGGGCACCGAAGGCGGTACGGATGCCAGCACCGGCGCTGCTGGTGCTACCGGCGCGCGTCGCCTGCTGCGCGGCGCTACGGGCACGGCCGATGCGGTCGCCGGCGGCACCGCCGTCACCACCACCGCCGGCGGTGCCGGCGCGCGGCGACGCCTGCACCGCGCCAAGCGCTCGGCCGGCGGCGGACGCGACCTGCAGGACTACATCATCATCATCGTGGACTATTGCGATTACTACGATTACGACTACTGCAAGTAGACGCCGATCGGCGTGTGCCCCGCAGGCCGCGGCCTGCTGCCGGGCGAAGATGGTTGGCGAGTAGACACCGCCGGTCGTACTAGTCATACTGTCGTACTAGTCGTACTGCAATAATCATGTCGGCGCCTGTAATTGGAGGGGAAGCTGGTGGCGTACATGGCAGGTAGATTGGCGGTATATATATAAATATATAGATATCGCTGGCTCAAAAGTGTGTCTTCTGGCGCTTTGCTGGCTGGCGCCAGCAGGTGCCGGCTGCATCGACGGGGCCGCGCTTGAGAAACGCTGTAGCTGTCTGAATGGATGCATGTCGGTTGCCGCGGGATGCAGCAGCTGAAGCTGGCAGTTGGCAGTTGGCAGTTGGGAGTTGCTTGGTTTTGCTTCTCTCCGATCGCGCACCGGGCGCTGATGACCCGACCTGTGCACGCATCTTATCGGTGGAGCAATGGAGCTCCTGGACAAACAAATAAAGCAGCTGGCTGGGTTGCGAGTTGCGGGTTTTGTGCTACCTACGCTGTAGGGCGCCTGCTGAGTGAGGACGCAAGCGCACAGAAGTGCTTCTCTAGTGCTCTGTAAAACGGAATCCATCCACGAATGCAGTATGTTGCAGTGGACCCGCCGCGCGCAGCATCGGTGACATGTATGTTCAGCAGCATCGGTGACATGTATGTTCAGCAGCATCGGTGACATGTATGTTCAGCAGCATCGGTGACATGTATGTTCAGCAGCATCGGTGACATGTATGTTCAGCAGCATCGTCGTCACCACGCACGCCGGACTGCTACGCACACCGCGAATGGGAAATGGAAACAAGGTCGTTATGAATAATAAAGGGGCGCCATCCAGCAGACAGTGAGACCTACCTGCAGCGCACGCGCAACGAAAACTACTGGCTCGCCACAGGTCCGCATCACTTTCGAGGCGGGGCGGCAGGGAGTCCTCCCGTCCACCCGGGCATGTTGTGGTGATGCATCGCTGGAGGGTGAGGGTTGACAGAGGGGCGTGCCTCATCAGGCTACTGCCGTACACCTGTACGATCGGGTGCTGGAGATAGGGCACATATATATAGCTCCACAGCTTTCCACAGCTTACCAGCCATGTCTAAACGATCACATACCGTAGTTGACAGGAACAGATCGGAACGCATGAAAAGGATCCTGAGACTTTGGCTGCAGCAAATCTTCGCCCGCCGCTGAATGGGTAGCTGGACAGCTTCCGCGTACATACGTGTCACATCACAGCACATCACGTACCCGCTCACGGGCTCTGGTGAGTCGTCGGGGGCGCGGCCCTGCTGCAAACGAAACTCTTGACCTGCTCCTCAAGATAAATTTCATGGCCGGCCCGACGATCATTGCTTCAGCGTTCAGCCGCGGCGTCCGGCGATGTACGATGGACTGGTATGCAGCGACGGATCGATGCCGCAGTCGCGCCGCGTACGTACTTGGTTCGGGTTAGGGTCCTCAAGGCCGCGGCTGTGCTTAGGAAAGGAACCCGCTCGACCGCGCCGCAGACGCGTTTGTGTGTGGACGTCTGCTTGTTTGTCGAGCCAGTCGAGCTTTCCTTCGTTTCCATTTCGTCGCGCCGCGATGAAATGTGTGCAAGCTGCAAGGGCGTGCGCTGCTTGGTGATCTCTCGGTGGGACGCGCCCGCCTGCTTTGTTTCTGTGACCCTCTTCATCAGGTATAATTGAAATACAATGCGTTTTTTTGCTTCGCAGCAGGGAAGAACGAAGAAACTGCCGTCCCCTCCTGCGCCGCGTGTTGCTGCGGTCGTAACAGTAAGGAAACGGCCCCAGCCGCGTTTGTCTTTGCTGCGGCTGAACAAATTCAGCTGTTATTCGACGACGAGTGAAACTTAAAATAATGCTATTTACATTGATATATAATTAGATTGAGCGGTGTTTCAGCCTGGAAGCATGCTAAAGGATATTCACGCAGACGGTCGAGTACAGTACGTCGTCCGATCGGCAAACGACCGGAACTGATCGTCCTCCCAAGGAACAGCTCATATACAGAATTTTTAGTTCATGAAATTAGAAAATTATGTTGTTGTGATGCTCCCATTTGGACCAAATCGAGCAACCGAAACAACGAAAAGCGGTTGTCAAAAGCCGAGCGACCACTCTGACGTCACTGCATGGGGTCCAAGAAGAAGCTCCTTGCATCTCACTGCGTTTACGAATTGGGTGTGTAATCCAACGAAAGGAAGGACGGAATCGTTTAAGGAGGCAAACAACCAAAGGTAATAGGCAGTAAACTCGATCCAGTCCGTTACACGGACAGCTACATACCAGCGCATTTAACGCTTCACATCCTTTGCACAGACGCAATATGCCTCGCGCCTAGCCGCTGAGTGGCATGTTCGTATAGCTAGCCCGCCCGTCGGTCTTGCCGATCTCCATCGTTAGTTCGTAGACCGCTGACACACAGGCGCCTGCCTGTTTTCGGCCGCCCATCCATACATTGGCTGAGGAGCTCCCCCAGCCAGCCAGCATCCACTCGCCAGCACGCCTATATACAGAGCGCCTCTGACTTAGTCGCAGCGCATACCTACGGCGCGCATACATCATCGCATCCAATCCCAACCAAACTTTCGTTACCTCTATTACTGCCGCTTGCCGCCCTTGGAGCCCACTGAAGCGGCACACCTATATACACGGACCTGAACAGGACCGCACAGGACCGCACAGCGCCGCGCAGCTTATTGGCGGCGGCCAGGCAGCCATCTATCCAGCGGTGCGTGAGGAGGTACGTCCCTCGCTCGCCTTGCGCTTGATCACTCCAGCGATGAGCTGGCGGTCAGGTCAGGTCCTGTCAGGCTGACATCGCAAGGCCGTTGCGTGGGGCGCACGAACTTCATGCTGCTGTTATTGCCGTGGGATTGAAACGTTAGGAGACGGGGGTGAACAACTTCCGGACCGAGGGGCGCGACCTTCGATACGGTGCTCAAACCTGAATTCATTAACGCGAATGACGTTTGATTGCGCAAATAAAGCCTCTATCCCGGGCATGCCATGTGTCATTGCGCTTGCAGGCGGACATACAGCAGGTGGCGGTCAGCACCGTCGGGTCCCGCGGCGGCCACGCCAGGATGGCGGACCGCGCGACAGCGCTCCTGCACCACTCGACGCAGCTCCTCCGGGTGCTACCGGTGGTGCTGCTGCTGCTGCTGGGTCTCGCCGCACACACGGCGGCGGCGGCGCAAGGGCAGCCGCCTGCACCGACGAACCCAGGTGGGTGTATTTGTGATGTACGACTGACCACGCCATGTCTGGATCCTGCGTGTGCTTCGATCGATCGGGCCGTCGGACGTTCGTTAGTTATTGTGGGGAAGCAAGCAGGCGTTGCTTGATTGATGATCTAACTAACTAACTAACTAGGTGCGGGTGTCGGAGGGCGACCGGTTGATGCCAGCGGCAGCTTGGCCGGCGTGTGGCCGCCACAACGGGTGATGGAGGATGGGTGCGCGGTCCTACCTTGGTAGGGGTTGATGAGATGAGGCGCCTACGAGCTATCTGGGCCCGTTGGAACACCCGCCGGTCGGGACTCGGGTCCACCTTGTAACTCTTACAAACAAGGCTGGATAGACGAATCAACCAAGGAAATCCCGTCGTTCTGACCTGCTGTCGTACTGCCGTACAGGTGTTGAGTTTGGGCTGCAGGCGGCCCAGGCGGCCTCCACGCTGCCGAAGGAGGCCCTGGTGCAGCACCCCATCACCCTCACCACCACGCCCAACGCCACCTCCTTTAAGACCCCCGGCAGCGGCAACATCACCACGCTGACGGCCACGCCCGCGGTGAGCACCCGATGGGCTTTGGTTTGGAACCTTGGTGGGTTGTAGGTTGATACGAGGAATGAGCGGTGGCCTGTGGAGTAACGGGATGTGGATCGGCCGGCTTGGTTTGGCGGGTAATGGTATGAGGAATGGGCGGTGGGAGGCTGGGAGCTCGTCTTTCACCCATCGTATGACCTTGCGTCCCGCCGTTGGCCAAGCTGTTCGTTGGTGAACCTGTTGGTTGTTGAACTGACCTGCCGGTGGTCGGCGCCCTGGACCCCCCCCGCCTCCCACAGGGACCCGTCGTCACATCGGGCCTTGGTACCTCCAACCCCACCGTCGACCTGCCCGGAGGCACCACCGCCGTCGCCGGCATCCAGGCACCAGCCACCGTCGCCGCCGCGGCCCTGGCGGCGCCGCCAGCGCAGATCCCCGCCCAGGCCGCCGCGGTGCTGAAGCCGCCGCCGCCAGTGCCGGGCCCAGCTCCCGCCGTTGCTGCTGGCGCCACAGTCAAGGGAACTGCTCCACCGCCCACGCGCAAGCTGCAACAACATGGGAGCAACCCGGCCGCTGTCCATCGCAGCCACCTCCGTCGGCATCTCCTCCACCGCAGCGGCGCCAGCGGCGCCGCCGGCGGCCGCCGGTCGCTCCTGCAGGCGGGTGCAGGCACCGGCTCCGATGCCGAAGCAACCATGCCCCGCGTCCCAGCTCCCGCGGCCACGGCGGCCGGCCCCACCGAATCCAACGCCACCCTCGCCGAAAATGTCACATCGGCTGCGCATGGCGTGGCATCCAGGGTTGAGAACGCCACTCTCAACACCTCGCTGGCGGGTGCGCTCGGCAAAGCTGAGAACGCCACCCACAACGTGACGGCCGGCATCGGCAGCGCTGTCGGTCGAGTGGAGAACGCCACTCTCAACACCTCACTGGCGGGTGCGCTCGGCAAAGCTGAGAACGCCACCCACAACGTGACGGCCGGCATCGGCAGCGCTGTCGGTCGAGTGGAGAACGCCACTCTCAACACCTCACTGGCGGGTGCGCTCGGCAAAGCTGAGAACGCCACCCACAACGTGACGGCCGGCATCGGCAGCGCTGTCGGTCGAGTCGAGAACGCCACTCTCAACACCTCGCTGGCGGGTGCACTCGGCAAAGCTGAGAACGCCACCCACAACGTGACGGCCGGCATCGACAGCGCTGTCGGTCGAGTGGAGAACGCCACTCTCAACACCTCGCTGGCGGGTGCGCTCGGCAAAGCTGAGAACGCCACCCACAACGTGACGGCCGGCATCGGCAGCGCTGTCGGTCGAGTCGAGAACGCCACTCTCAACACCTCGCTGGCGGGTGCGCTCGGCAAAGCTGAGAACGCCACTCTCAACACGACTGCACACGCCGTTAACAGCACCGAGCGCGTGTTGGGCTTCGGGCCGGCGTCCCCGCCGCCGCCGCCGCCGCTGCCGCCCAAGGGTGGCGGCGTCCGCCGCCGGGCGCTGCGAAGCCTCGCACGTCACCGGGGTGCCGGTCGATCGGCGCTCCAGGCAACTGCCGCCGCAGGCAACGGCAATGCGCAAAACGCAGCTGGGCCAGTCGGCGGCATCGCTGGCGGCACTACAGGCGGCGCTACAGGCGGTACCGCTGGCGGCACTACAGGCGGCGCTACAGGCGGCACTGCTGGCGGCACAGCTGGCGGCGGGTCAGCGACTGGCGGAACCTCCAGCGGAGGTGGTACGGGTGGTACAGTCGGCGGCGGCGCAACGGCTGCAGGTGGAGGTACGGCACTTGAGGGCTCGCCAGCGGAGGAGGCAGAGGAGTCGCCGGCGATGGAGGCGGCAGAAACCCCAGCACAAGAGGCGGCGGAGTCGCCAGCTCAGGAGGCGGCGGAGTCGCCAGCTCAGGAGGCGGCGGAGTCGCCAGCTCAGGAGGCGGCGGAGTCGCCAGCTCAGGAGGCGGCGGAGTCGCCAGCTCAGGAAGCGGCGGAGTCGCCAGCTCAGGAGGCAGCGGAGACGCAAGCTCAGGAGGCGGCGGAGACGCCAGCTCAGGAGGCGGCGGAGTCGCCGGCGACCCAGGCAGCGGAGCACGAGGTGGCGGCGCCCATGGCCTCGAATGCGACGGCGGCAGCCGCCAGCATGACCGGCGCCAACGCCACCCTCATCAGGGACCTCGCAAAGGAAGCCGCCGCCGCCCGCGGGCTTGCTGCCAATCTCACCGGCGGCCTCAACGCCACCGGCGGCCGCAACGCCACCGGCGGCCTCAACGTCACCGTCATCAACTTGACGCCGCCATCCGAGACCGCCGGAAACATGACCACGCCCGGTAATATCGCCACGCCCAGTAATATCACCACGCCCAGTAGCATTATCGGCGGCGGCGCGCTTGGCGGTGGCGCGGCTGTGGCGCCTGGGGCGGGTACGGCGCAGACAACCGTACCTGGCAGCGGCCCTGCAGTCGGCGGCGGTGGTACGACACCGCCTGGCGTGGTGAGTACGATAGATAGGTGGCTGCTGGTTGCTTGGCGGTGCATGTCTTGTCGCACAGAAGACGGAGGAGCAAGGCGTGCAAGATGGAAACGTCGAGCAAACGTTGTTCATGCGTGTGCCTGGACACTCACATGTGCCAGTACGGCATCTAACGGCTAGAGATACAAAAGGGTTGAGTGCCGTTCACTTGTTGTCCGAGCGAGGTCGCGCAAAGCGGCTGTGCCGTACAAGTACGGACAAGGCCTCCGACCCCGCTGTTATCCTGCACTGTCTCGAGGGACGATGTCGAGCGAGTCTCGTCTTCTTGTACGACATTGACATGCAGGGCGGTGGTGAACGCGGAACAACCGGCAGCACCGCAGCAGCACCCGGCGGTGGAGGCGGTGGAGGCGCAGGCCCTGTCAGCGGCTCGGGAGGCGGCCCCACTGGCAGTACGACAGGTGGCGTGGCAAGCGGCCCCGCCGCCGGCACGACAGGCGGTCCCGCTGGCGGCACGGTCGGTGGCACCGCTGGTGGCCCCGTCAGCGGCGCGGGAGGCGGCCCCGCCGGCGGCACCACGCTGGCAGGGGGCAAGGGCGGCAAGCGGCGCCTGCGCGGCACGTAAACGTTGACTTCTCTAGCAATGACGAAGGAATAGCAGAGAAGTCTGGTTCTAGTGACGAGTGGAATGTTTGTTAGTTGTTTAGTTACGTACGGCAGTACGGCCAGCTGCGGCGCGGGTGGCGCCGTGGCAGCTTGTTCAGCGGCGGCCGAGACTGTGCTCGGTATCTGCCGTTGTTGCTAATTATCTAATGTTACTGCCCTTCTGCCAGGGCATACTCTAATTTCAGAATAGTCTCCGTTGCAACTCGTTCACTTTAGATTAGTTCAGAATGGCAGACGTAGTGACTAAACAGGAGTATGATGCTCTGCTCGCGAAAGTGCACGCATTGGCTGCGCAAGTTGAGCATCGGAAGAGCTTCACGGAACCTATCGGCATGAATAAAATCCTGCAGCGGAGGTTCAAGGAGGCGGAGATGATCCTGCATAGGCTGGATGTTATTCACGACTACGTGGAGCTGAAGGCCCCGAAGAAGGAGGGCAAAGTCCATGTGGACGCGGATGCGATGACCCGCGCTGCGTTCGAGGCGCTGGGCGAGTTGTCCCGGCACGTAGACATTTTATACAGCTCAATTGTCGCGGGTAGCCGGGCGGATTCCGAGCAGCAGGCCCAAGTTGCGGACGCTTATTATGACCTGATGGCGGTCCACGTGAAGGCGCCGCATGAGGATTTCACGTCGAACAAGAAGAGGCTGATCGATGTCCAGGATAAGCAGTATCGGAGCGCGCTGGCGGACGTCAAGGAGAAGCAGGAGAAGTCGCGCAACCGGACCCAGCAGGGTAACTTCCAGCAGGGTGGCGGTAGCAGCGGCAAGCGCCAGCGCACCGAGGGTACCCGCTACGAGGGCAGGCAGCAGCAGGGCCAGTACCGGGGCGGCCAGGGCAACAGGCCGCCGCCGCCGCAGCAGCAGCAGCAGCGTTACTAACTTGGCGATCTAAGGAGTGCAGGATTAGCGGTTTGTAGTTGGATGGTCATCATGGCGTTTTTGGTTTAACAGGTTGGTAGGTTGGTAGCCTAGAGCAGCATGGAGTGTGTTTCATCTCAAGTTGGCTCAGCTAATACATTCAGTTGGCCTCCCAGACCGTCGTCGGTTGAGAGTATGCAACTATCGATGCCCCGTTGCTGGCTCGATTCCCTCCTGGACCCCGTTGCTGGTCGGGAGTTGTACACCTATCGATGCCCCGTTGCTGGCTCGATTTCTTCCCTGACCCCGTTGTTGGTCGGGAGTGGTTCACCGGTCAAGCCCCATTGCTGGCTTGGAGTTATTACGCGCATTGGCACGTTGCCGGTTAGTTTTTTCAGAGTATCAGCCCCGTCGCTGGCTGAACATGTTTGTTGCGACCCCGTTGTGGTCATGGACATTGTTCAATTACCGGAACATTCGTTCGAGGCACGCATCTAGCCTGGGCCCCGTTGTAAGCTCGGCGTTTTCTCGTCTCGCTTCCTCTAAGCGAACGACAGACTGTACTGTAAAAGACGTGTCTGAAAGGCGGTCTGCGATACGCAGTAATTCTATAACAACAATAATAAGTAGCAGTCTTTGTCTTACAGTTTCCTACGAACAATGTCCCCTTTATTTTTTCAAAGGGGTACGACGGAATATCTTGAGTCTTGAGACAACTTGCCTCCTGCGCCTCAAAGAGAGACCATTGTTCTTCGTTTGAACGTTGTTGTCAGAAAATGTTTTGTTCAAGGTATGATCAAGACCGAAAGGGCAGAGTCATACGCGGGAGCATTTCGCAGCAATCTAGGCCTGTAGCTGACTCAGTGGTCGCAAGACCTAGGTTACAGTTGGCAGCGTCTTTTGTGGCGGGATCATCGTCGTCTGCAAGCTCCAGGACGGCTGCGCAAGCTCTGACATCGCAGCCAGGGGGTGTCGTGGCAGCCGCGAAGCGGCCTGCTGCTGGAGAACCTACAGACGCCCCAGCATCGATTCGGCATCATACTGGAAGCAACTCGTCCCCAGAGACGTTGCCGATCAGGCCTACTTCATCAAATCAACCACCACCTCCGAAATCAGACAATTTGCCGCAACCTTCCACGGAGCAGGGCGAGAACCCAACGAAGCCAAATACAGTTGCTATATCATCGTCTGGCGTGCTATCGTCTGGTGTACCGTCGCGGGTGTCGGCACCTACCACGGCTTGCGCGGACGTGGCATCGACCAGCGCGGCAGCGGTACTGCCCCACGCGCTAGTGCGCCAGTCACCACTGGAGTGAGCCAAATTCTGCCTCGCAAGGAAGAGGCCGCGAATCGGATAGCTTCGCAGACAGGTGGGGAGGATCTGTCTGATAGGGACTGGGAATACGAGGGTCGCGCTGGCAAGGCATGCCAAACTCAGCAGCCACCTCAAATGAGGCACCGGCTTCGGGCCAAGAAGGATTTCTGGTTGAAGGTGTGCCGCTCCGCTTTGGTTGTAAGCTGGATTTTGACGGGTTATCCCCTGAAGTGGAATGGCAAATGCCCGTCCACGGGACCACGCCCGATTATGCTTCCGAATCACAATTCGGCCGTGCAGAAGTCAGCGTTCGTGTCTGAGGCGGTAGGGGAATTGATCGCTACGGGAGCCGCGGTCGAATGCTCTTCGCAACCACATTGCGTGATGCCCCTTGGGGTAGTGCCTAAACCGGGCACAGATAAACTCCGCCTCATTTATGACGCCAGATACTTGAATCAGTTCGTGGTTACCCCGCCTTTTAAGTACGAAACGCTGACAGGGCTTGGGTCGGTTCTTCAACCAAATGATTACCTTTTCACGGTCGATTTGAAGTCGGGTTACCATCATTTGGACATTAACGTCACGTATTGGAAATACCTCGGTTTCCGGTGGGAGGGCCGGTTCTACATGTTCACACAGTTGCCTTTTGGCCTTGCCCCGGCGTGCTGGGCATTCACGAAACTCACCCGGGAGCTCCAAACGTGGTGGCGCGCGCAAGGGCATCGTACGTCCGGGTATATCGATGACAGTATTCATGCGAACCAGAGCCCCAAAGAACTGGAGTTATGGCGGACGAGGGTGCTGAGTGACCTGGAGAGCGCGGGTTTCCTCATCAGTGAGAAGAAGTGTGATCTGGAGCCCTCCCAACAAAAGCGGTACTTAGGTGCAGTGGTAGATACGGTGCAAGGTTGCCTCTTGGTGCCCGAGGAGAAGAAGGTTGCGTTGGTTTCCAGCATTCATAATGCTCTGGCGCATAAAGGGAATTGCAAGGCTCGTGTTGTCACTTCAATCGTTGGCCACATCATGTCGATGTCGTATTCCTTCGGGGAGTTGTCCACACTTATGACCCGGAGGCTTACGGCGTGGCAAAATGAGGTCGATCGGGTGCAAGGGAGCCTTAACCGGCACGCGCCCCTCTCAGCACACGTAATCGCCGAGTTGGAATTCTGGCAGACTGCTGTGCAGAGGTTTGATGGCCGAAAGCCGCTGTGGCCACCGTCTTTTGTGCACACTTTCAACGTGTTCACGGATGCGGCCGGTCGTTCCATGTACTCCTTTGGCGGCTGGGGTGGCTGGGCCTGGGTTCAGGGCGAGCTGCGGCAAGCTGCAGGCAGATGGAATTTCGAAACGAGGAAGAAGTCGTCCACGTTTCTGGAAATGCTGGGGGTGTGGAACGTCCTCCAAAGCCTGAATGCCGGAGGTCAGTTGTCCGGGCAACGAATCCTTATCAACACCGACAACCAAGGTGTTTTCCGCATTATCAGCAAGGCCGGATCGGTGGTGCCAGACATCCAAGACGTGTGTATGGAGTTGTTTTGGTACGCAATCGAGCATCAGATGTTGTTGTTAGCCAATTGGATCCCAAGGGAGCAGAATGTGTTGGCGGATGTGTTGAGTAAAGTCGACAGCTCGTCAGACTGGATGCTCAACCCACGGGAATTCTCCAAATTGCAGGCCCGTTGGGGGCCATTCCAGGTGGACTTATTCGCGTCGGCCACCAACCACCTGCTCCCGCGGTACTTCAGTCACTTCTACACCCCGTCCTGTTGGGGGGTCAACGCTTTTGCGCATCAGTGGCCCAGCACATCGTGGTGCAACCCGCCGTTTCGCATTGATTGGTCGGGTCTTGGAGCACGCGGCACGCTGCCGCTGTCGTATGGCGATGGTGGTCCCGTTTTGGCCTGGCTCCGCGTGGTGGCACCAGCTTATCGAAAATGAGTTTGCCTTCCGCTGGTTCGTGTGGGATTGCGTCGTGCTGCCGAACGCGCACGATCTCTTCCTTGGCGGCTCCTACGGCCATACGGTCGCGAGAGGGGAGCCCACCTGGAGTACCCTAGCCTTACTTACTGATTTCGGGCAAGAATGTCCTTACGTGGTGCGTGTGCCGGACTTGTGAATTGCGGTGGCGCAGACGCGGAAGTTCTCCGCTACATCCTGGACAAGCTCACTGCCGCGGGAGTTGGCGCGGACCTGCAGGCCGTGGCTGTGCGTATGATGGCGGCCGCGCGCGTCAGCAAGGCTGAAGGGACGTGGGTGGCGTACAACCCTTATCTGGTGCGCTGGTTCCAATTCTGCAGCGACCATAAGCAGAACCCGTTCGGTGCCCCAGGGATAATTGCGGCGCTGTTTCTGAGGACGGTGGCTGAAGAGACCGAACGACGGGGGGTGGGGCCTCAAGCCGTGGAGAAAGCCAGCGCAGCAATTTCGGCGCTCCACGAGCTGGTGGGTGAGCCCTCCCCCTGTGCGCAACCGCAGTGTGCCACAGTGCGGGAAGTGGCCCGGCGTACCCTGACCGCCAGACGGCTGGATCGGGAACCAGTTGCGGCTGAGGATATTCGGCGTCTCGTTGATACGCATCTTGTCGAAGGGGTCAGCCTCAAAACGCGGATGTACGTGACGAGTGCTACGCTGTGTTTTGCGGGGATGCTGCGGTTCAGTGACCTTGCGCACGTCATGGTGCATCACGACCTGATGCGCTTCTACCCTGATCGGGTGGAGTTATACCTGTTCACCAGCAAGACAGACCAGCACTGGCGTGGCGCGTTTGTGCCGATCGGCAGAGTCGGGGGCAAGTACTGCCCAGTCGGGCTCCTGGAGGACCTGCTGCGGGTGGGCGCCTACAAACAGCATCCCGCCGCCCGCGCTTCGGTGGCGGCCGATGGCACCGTGTATCACGAGGATGCGGAGGACGTAGGACCTCTGCTACGCGCGGTCTCCGCGTCGAGTAGTGGGCAGCGGCTGCGGCACGTAACGGTGCCGTTGCCACAGTGCATTAAGCCCATCGCTTATTCGTCGTTCTCCCAGGAGTTGAAGGCGCTCTTTGCGGCCGCGGGTGTCATGAAGAAAATCGGCACGCACAGCTTGCGCAGCGGTGGGGCGACGGCGGCGGTCGCGAATGGCGCGGACCGGGCGATCGTGCAGAAGACTGGCCGCTGGCGCAGCCAGAATGTGTTTGAGCTGTGCTACGTGCACGAGTCAGGCGCGCAGAAGCAGCGCGTGGCACTCTGTTTAGGCCTGGGCAGCGCTTCAGGTTAGCTCGGCTGCCGGACCCATGAGACCACCCTAGGCTACTTTAAAGTCTGCCGGTTTGGACGAGTCAGCAACAACCGGCTACGGGTCCAGCGTCGAACAAAATGCTAACGTGTGTTGCCTTGCAGGTTGTGTTTTGGTGGGACTGGTGTTCACCCTGCATGCATGTTTGGTACGAATGTAACTGAGGAGCTAGAAACGTTGACTTCTCTAGCAATGACGAAGGAATAGCAGAGAAGTCTGGTTCTAGTGACGAGTGGAATGTTTGTTAGTTGTTTAGTTACGTACGGCAGTACGGCCAGCTGCGGCGCGGGTGGCGCCGTGGCAGCTTGTTCAGCGGCGGCCGAGACTGTGCTCGGTATCTGCCGTTGTTGCTAATTATCTAATGTTACTGCCCTTCTGCCAGGGCATACTCCCCGCCCTCCCGACCCGGGTGGCAGCCGGTGAACGGGTGCGGTTGTGGGATGTTGTGGGGTTGCAACGGCGGTTTGGACGAGTCAGCAACAACCGGCTACGGGTCCAGCGTCGAACAAAATGCTAACGTGTGTTGCCTTGCAGGTTGTGTTTTGGTGGGACTGGTGTTCACCCTGCATGCATGTTTGGTACGAATGTAACTGAGGAGCTAGAATTGCGCTGACTCGGCCAACGTCCCACGTCCCGTACGATCTTTTTTCCCTGCACGGCATATGTTGGATGGATTGCTACTAATACTGTACATCTAAAACCCATGATCTCCACAAATAAGCGTGATGGCGCGGATCATTGATGGGCAGGTTAGAAGCACGGCGGATCGTTGAGCGTGTCGTACCACCAGACGGAGGGCCTGTTGCACGTACTGTTGCTAGTTCGTTGTAAGTTCGTTGGTTAATTTATTTGCTGTTGCATGGGACACACGGGTGGGTAATGTTGATGGGTGGTGTAATGTTGATGTCGGCAGGGGCCCCGAGGCGGCGGGGAGCTAGGTATTGTAACACGCAGGCTTCGGCGTCGCGGGCAAAGTCCATCCATCCGTCCGTGCGACGTAATGGGCGAGTACGAATTGAGTACGAATGAGGACATGCGGCACATCCTGGCGCAACATTGATGGAAAACTTCCACGAACCGAACCCATAAGTACACATCTAGCCATAGATGACTGCAGACGGCGAGAACCGACCCCGGGTGGGGACCCCATCACTCGTCCGAGTATATGTCAACGGGAAGATATCGTGTTCCAAACGAGGGGTCAAAGTATCTTAAACTCCATGTTTTGGCAGGCCAAAAGTATCTAAAATTTCAGAAGTTTTTCGGCCGAATAGATATTTATATCTTAAGATAGCCCTGAATCAGTGGCACACACACTGGACTGCTGCAGAACCGGCGATCGACAACGTCAAGCAGGCGCGAATGCGGTACAGTGTACAACATGCCGGCGACTCTGCCCAGCATTCAAAATCAATAAGAGAAACTTTGCAAAGTGCCGAGTATCAAGCACAGCGCCGCTGGAATGAGCCATGGGTCTTTGCGGGCCATCAAGGCCTAGGCTCATGTACCGCAGACATCGGGCGAACGAAGCAAAAGCAGTAAATAGTTGGGCTCGGCCGTGTAACCCTCCTGAGGACATATAAATCCCAGACGATCGAGTAACATCCGTCCATGCCCGCCCCTGGCTTGAGAAATTGGCGGAAGATAGCCGAACACAAGCCGACTGGCAAGATCCCTGCACGTACCCAAGCAAACCGCCGCAACCAATTCCCAACCGCTGCATCGACCAACTTCAACATACAGCTGCACAAACCAACCATATATCGCTGCACCAACCAACTTGTCATACCGAGGGAATGCTTATTGTATGGGCACCCTTCGGCAGCTGTCCGCCTTCCTCCTTCGTTCCGCATGCAACCCACCGTACATATGGATGGTACGGACGGTACGGACGGTACGGGCGGTACGGACGGTACGGACGAAGTACGTAGTCCCACGCATTTCTGCATATTTCGAAATATGTCCGTGCGGCCTGCTTATACAATATTGGATGGCCTGCACAGCTTCAGATCTTACCGGACAGAGGAGTGACAACCGAAAACGAACAACCAGAACAACCACAAAGGGGATTCCGCCGACCAAATGGGCTGATCGACGTTACCAAAACTGTAACCAAATGGGCTGATCGACGTTAGCAAAGCTGTATGGGCCGCCGGCGCCAGCCAACTATCACCACATCCAACCGCACCCTAATTTTGATTGAACAGAGTCCTAATATCGTGGTACGGCATTACGTGCGTCACAAACAGTGCATTGTACGAACGTCGCTCTAAATGAATCGCCAGCTGAGCAAACCGACGTACGATGTGTACCTAGTACGGTAGGTGGGCGGCCCCGATCCCCAATACCGTGCATGGCCCACCCGGGCCCAGCTGGCCCAACGGGCTCGACAGCCGATGCCAAATGGACGAGCATTTCCAGAGTTTCACGTACGACGGCCTTGGGAGGCAAATAACGCACTGGTATATCTACGCGCATTGGAAACAAAGCCACGGAGATCCAACCCGGCTGGACTCTACGTACGCACAGCTAGAACCTCGGTGGGCGTCGGTAGAGATTGGTGATCCTCTTTCGGGGCCCTTTATTGGCGTCCTCCCTTCATGCATCCACTCTTTCATATAGCGCTAGTAGTGCCCCCTGCCGGCACCCACACACACTACAAACACACTACAAACACACACAACGTACAAACACAAACCTAACCGCGGGAGACCCTCGCTGTTGTACGGCATCTCGCCGTGTGTACGGCACCTCGGCACGGCCATCTGCGCCACCTCTTGCCACACACCGTGCGGCGGCGGCCCGATGGCCGCCGCCTGCACGCACCTGCTGCTGCGCCTCGAGGGCTGGTTGCCGCGCGGTGCCTCGCCGAGGGCCTTTCCCCTCCCCATGTGGAAAACCCATCCCGAGAATACGCTCCGGGACACTACTGTCAGAGGCTGGATCGTGCACTTCTGAGGGGCAGGTGCAGGGGCCACAACTGGGGCGGCGGGTACAGCTGGGGTAGCGGCGACCCCGCCATCTGCGCCGTCCAGCAGTGCGACTGTGGGAGGGGGCCCCACGCCCCAGCCCCAGCCCTGCCTCCGGGTGCTCAGCGTCCGTCCAGCCGCGGTCTGCCTCCCCATCCGCCCAGCCCCAGCCTGACTCAGCATCCGCCCAGCCGCCGTGCGTTCAGCATCCGCCCAGCCATCCGAACCGGCCGATGCCCGGGATCTCCACACATCCGCTGCAGTGGCAGTGGACACGGGAACGAAGCCACACACACACACACACACACACACGCACACACTCTCTCTCGCATCGCCTTCATTCACTGCTTTGGGACGTTCGTTGATTTGGGATGTGATGTGCGGCGGGCGATCGACTTCTTACTGATCCCTTTTCGGGGTCCGCTGTCACGTTCATTCATCATGCTGAGCTTTGGTGTCCTAATAAGGGATCACGCGAACGGGACTTTTCGAGCACGTTGGCCGCAGCAGTCGCCCGGGCGAGGTTGCGGCAAGGCAGGTAAGCTGAGATGCTTACTTTGCAAGAAATAATAATCGAGGCGGAGCGAGGGCGTTTTTCGAGGGCGCTCCCTGTCAGACCCCACACACACCCCTCCCGCCCGTCCTTGCTCCTTCCATCAACGACGCCGACGCGACCCCACACCACACCCACACATACACACACGCACACACCTGCCCGTCGCCTTGTCCACTTGGACGTCCGCGTATGCCGTACTCACTTGCACCTGTGGGGTGGGGCGGTGGGTGCCAGGAGGGGGCGCAGCGCCGCCGCCCTTGACAGCTGATGATGCCGTATTCCGCCTTCGGCCTCTGCCTTCGGCCTCTGCCTTCCGCAGCCCTATCACACTCTCATGGATTATTGACCACAGCCGCCACCACCCCTTTGCTCCTACAATCTATGTTACAACAGTTACCGTTACGTGACAGGTGACAGTTACGTGACAGGTGACAGTTACATTTGTGTGGCAGTTGTGCGATCCCCCGGGCATCTCCCTCTGCAGCGCAACACGTGGATTTCTGCGACCCAGGCAGCAGCCAGGTCCCCAGCCCTCCCATAAATAGCCCACCCAAGTAAGGTAGCCTGATTAGGACATCTAGGTCTGATAAGGACCTGGCCGCATCCCACCTGAGTTGAGCTGGCAGGTGCAGGCGGAGGTGGCGGGACGTCGGACAGCACGCGGCGCCGCACGCGGTGCCGGACGCCGCTCCGCTGCCGCTGGCCCTGGCAGCCGTCCTGCCAGCCGACGTTGGCGATGCCCGGCACGGAGACGCAGCCGCTGGGTGTTGGGGGGGCCGCCGCCAGGGCGGGCAGGGAGGGCACCAAGGTACGTGGCGGGCGGCGCGTGACGGCAGCAGGTTTAGGGGGTGGGGGCGGTACGTGGTGCGTGGGTGATGACATGCAGGGTGCGCTGAACCTCCTGGACGCCGCCAGCACGGGCCTCCACACCATCCTGCTGGATGTTACATCGGTGACAGCGCAAGCTCCCACGCCGTCCTGCTGGATCAGGACTTAAAGCTCGTGTGCCAAAGCGCTTAGTACGGCACCCGCGGACCCCTCCCTGGAGGACTCCCTCGCTCGCGGTCGGTCAGTTCGAACGGCTGGGTGAAGCTTCACAACCACCGCACGACCCATGATGAGCACGCGCCCCGAGCCACCTCGATATCGTACATGCCGTATACCCCTCCGACCTGCCGTACCGGTGTGGTCCCCACACGGGTGTCTATGTCCCCGGTGGCCCACCTGCCGGTGTCCGACGTGTTGACCAGCACCTTGACGGCTCCCACATCGCCGTCCTGCTGGGGGATTATGGGGCCCCCCCAGGGGAAGCGGCGGACAGGCAAATCAATATATATATATATATCGTAATGTCTCAACAAACAAGCTTGACCTACTCAGAGAATATTTGATTGCGTTGCGCTGGGTTGGGGTTTCGAGGCTCACCGCATCGCCTTGTTTCCACAGGGGTTGCGACCGGTCCTCTCGCGCGGCGTCAATGTTAGACCCACCCAGTGACCCAGACAGTATGTGTCCACATCTCCACAACCCGAGGAAGCACCGGCAGTGCAACTCCTCCTTTTGTTTGAGTCGAAGGTACGGCAGGTCGGTCTCGCCACCGCATGCGACGAAAAGCCACGCCGCGTGCCCACTGACCTGAGCGCGTGCCCGTGACCTGGCCCACCCCACTTCAGTACACCATGTGCGCGGTTTGCCGTGTACGGCAGCACCGTACACGGTACGGCTGTGGTCGTGCGGTGCGGCGCGGCGCGGTCCCGCACTACGGTCGCATGCACACCACGCACGCGCGGCTGAGGCCTGAAGAATACCGGTACTTCCCGCGCCCGCCGCACCTGGTCCGTTGTGACCTGCGCCCAGGGCATGTCGATGGTGAAGGTGCTGCCGCCCGTGTCGACGTCACCCCGGAGCCGCCGCCGCCGCTGCCGTACTGCACTGCGGCCGACGGCGGCGTCGGCAGCAGCAGCGGGGCCTGGACCGGCACCCGTAGGACTCCCGCCGGCCGCAGGTGCGGCGGCGGCGCCGTGTTCATCATCAAAGCAGCTGCCGCCGGAGCAGCCGCCGCCGCCGCCACTGTCACCGCCACCACTGACACCGCCGTCGCCGCCGCCGCCGCCGCCGTCCGTGGAGGGGTGGCTCAGCGGAGCGCCTTGCGCGCCCGTGTCCTCAGGAATCATCAGCCCCTCGGAGCCGTCGCTGCCGACGCGACCGACGCGCCCGACTGGCCGGGCCGTCGACGGAGGGTCCGCGACCTCCACCCCCACCGCCCGGTGTCCCTCGGCGCCGGAGAGCCGGCGGCGGGCAGGAACGCGCGCGGCGGCTGCACCCGTCCGTGTACGGCATGCGTGGTGGAAGTCCAGGCGGCGGCGGGTTGAGTCACGTGTCAGCGGAAGCGGGCAGTAGTCCGTGCAGGGTGTGTGCATCCGCGTGTGTGTGTGCCGACGAGCCCTCGGGGGGTTCGTCTTCAACACCCTTGTTTACCCGGTCATCCAGGTCGTTTGGAGTACGTACAAGATTGCGGGAAACGACCGACTCCTCAGGACGACGGACGACGGGCGACGGACACCCATCCTGGAGCTCATCACATCATGAACGGAGTACTGCTAGTACTACTACGGCAAGTACGGTAGATTACCGGGAAAGCGGCCAAAACGGGACGCACCGACTTGCGACGGGATGATCGGCAGTAGTACCAGCAGCACCAGCAGCAGTAGCCGTACCGAGGGTGCCGAGGATCCCGCCTCCGCGGCCGGCACCCAGAGCCCCAGCGGCCTCCGCCGTCGCTTGCTGGTCCACCAACTGCAACGCACGGTGCCGCTGACATTACCAGCGCCCCCGCCGCTGCCGCTGAAATTGCCGCCGCCGCCAGCGATTTCCACCTTCGCGGCGGCGGCGCCCTTCGTCCCCATCTCCCACAGCGGTGCCGTACCGGCGGGGTCGTACGATGCCGTGCGCGTAGATCTGTACGGCAATCTCAGCTGACCCGCGCACTCGCAGGTTGCGGCGCCCCTCCGGGTAGGAGCTCCCGTGTCAGCAGTGGTCGGTTGACGCCATGTTGCGCCGCGGTCCTTGCCGGGAGGTTGCGTAATAAAACGAAGCTGCGGTCGCTCGTGCATCGGGGAAGGGAGAGAGGCGGGGCCCCCGGCAGCAGGGACCCGGGAGAGCTTCATTCAGCGGCAAAGTGACGAGCGGGCGGGCAATCGATCAGCAGGAGGCCGCGCACCATAGCCCCTGACCCGCGAGGTTTCCTGTAACGTCATCAATAGTTCTAGCCCAACATGGGAGGGCATCAGGCGCTAGGTACCTGCGATACGACAATGCATGGTGCCGCATCGGCGACGCAACGCATGGGAGCGCCGAATAATGGCGCGATAAGACGGACCCTGACGGATTAGGACGCGATGATAGCCGGCGTTTTGACCGCTGCAACATCCATGCATTGAAGTTTGCCCCTCTGATCAGGACTGGAACAGCCAGTAAAAGACAGCAACAAGGCTGGTCGGGGCCCTCGCGGTGGTCGCATGAGGAGGCGTTATGATGTATGACCGGCAGCCAAAGTGCCCGACCTGCACACCGCTGCACCTGTCAAATCGGCGGATCCGGGCGTCTTCTCCCCCTCAGCTTTGTTGATGACGGACTTCGAAAGGACAACGTAGCTTTAAATCTTGAGCCCAAGCTTCTTTCAGAATCCGATGCCAATTTTCATTTTCAGATACTCGCGGCGTTTTGTCGTGTGTACCTATCAGGGGTTTGCACAGACAGTATACGATATGTGCAAAAAAATTGTACACGTTGCTTACAAACACATGCGGCTTCCTTTGCGTCACTACTGTCAATTACCAGGCATCCGGAAAGTAGCGAACAAGGCAATCGTGGACCAGCGAGAGGCTGGCGTAACGGCAGAGGTGACCTTGTTTTGTAAATTGATTTTGAGATGAGGAGCGCGATTTTGCGTTAGCTAGACGGCGGTTTGCACGATCGACGGGCAGGTGCGAGCAATGCGCGGGCAAAGTCGACTTAACACCTTGCGAGTAACCTTGGCATGAGATAGACGAGCCCCGACCATCTACCATTCGCCTGCGCGGCGATGAAAATCTTAACATGCTTCAAAATTTTTTTCTTAATTTTGTGTTTTATTGTTTTATTGATAAAAACTGGTAAAGCTGACGTTGGGACTCAATCGATCGTCGGGCTTGCATCTCCCAGATCGACCGACGTGGGTCACTCGATTCTTAGCGCCGACCCAGATCGCTCGGATCGAGCTGCGGTCTGGTAACCTTGGCGGTCGCCTGATACCGCTGCTGCTGGAACTCAACCGAGCGAGTGATGAAGATCGGCGAAGACAGCACAGTACCTCAACAGTACTCGCTCCCGATTGGAACCTATTTAAACAACCGAGGTCAAACCCCAGCTGAATGTATATGTTCGCCCAGACTTTGGTTTTGGCCCAGCCAACTACGGAACGCGCTCTGGAACCCCTCTGCATGTTTGCTTTCATCGCCTGCAGCGAAATCAAATAGCAAACACCTACATCCGTTTTCATCCCACTCCATATCCTCCTTCCGCATCAAGCAGTCCGTCCTCGCATCAAACAGTCTTATCTGAGGGACCCTGAGGGTCGCATAACGCCCTCGACCAGCCGCCGCCGGCCTCCGTTGAGCGTGTACCACGTACGCCATCCACACTCCACCTCATAAGCAGGTAAGCCGCGCGCTCGAAAAATAAGCCGATGAGCCGTGCATGTGTGCCCCGCCCGCTGCTCTTGCGTGCGTGCGTCAGGCCACCACGTTTCTACTCAAGAACACATGCACACGCAAAATGGCCCCCTGAGCGAGCCCCTAGGCCCCCCTCCCATCCGCGTGCAAGGGATGTACGGGGGTCGTTCGCCCTTCCGCACTATTTGCTATTCGGCTGGTCTCCCGGCAGGCGCCGTGTTGCCTGCGCCGCCGCCGCCGCCTCCGCGCGCCGCCTCGCGCATCATCACATGCATCCCGGCCTCCGTCCCCCCCGCCTGGAGTCGCTCCGTCCCTGGAGCTGCACTGCGCGTCGACCCCGTCACTCTTGCTTGCTGGCCCCACCCCTGCGAGCACTTTACTACATACCTCCTCAACCTAATTCAAAGAGCTAGATAGGCGGCTGGCTGCAGCTTGAGCGCGCGGCAAGGTCTGATTCCTGCTGCGCCCCGCCTGCTGTATGCTGTAACGCCTACCGTACGTACGTGCCGTACCTGCAGGGGTACCGGGCGATCTGTGGGTCGCGGCGGTAACGTAACGTAACGAACGATATGGCGCCCGCTGCTGGTACAGCCGCTGCCAGGCGGCGGAGCAGTCCGCCGGCGCGCCGCCCCACGTCCACATCTGCCTCGTGGTCGTCGTCGTCGTCGTCGTCGCGGAGCTCAATGTTCCTGGCGGCCGCAACGGTGTTGGCGGCTGTCGCAGTCCTGCAGGCGCCGGTGGCCGTCGCCGGTAAGCGCACGAGCTCCGTCCGGCTCGTAACAGCAACGCGGCCCCCGGGTGGGTGTCCTGATTAGGGGGTGCAAACGTAATCCTTTTTTTACTGATCCATAGTAGGCGGCCGTCGAGGCTTAACCAGATGCCGATGGTATGTGTGGCGTCGCATCCCTTCTTGCCAGCAGCAGGCCGCTCAGGCGTTTGGGCAGCAGCAGGCTCGGGCGTGCGGACCATCCGCAGTTCCGCACGTGCGTGGTTGGGTTGCAAGATTTCAACCCCGTGCCTTGCTTGGGCGGTGTCTTGCCGCGCCGCCGTGATTTGGTTTCGGTGCGACATACGGCGTGGGACGCAGTGGCGCAATGCGTCTCGAGGTACAGCAAGGAAATCAAACCGATGCGCACTACGGGAATCAAGCCGAGGCTTACACAATCAAAATATATGCGAATGGCCGAATGCGCAGGTGCTCGCCGGGGGCTGAAGAGCAGCTGGCCCAGCTCGTTTTCCAGCTCTTGGGGCGGCTCTTGGAGTGGTGAGTGGGTGGGTGGGTGGGTGTGTCATGTGATGCGTCATGAATGAATGAACGTTACAGCGGACCCCGAAAAGGGATCAACGGTGTATAGCTGTATACCAGGGCAAGCCCCAGCGTCATGTGTGTACGTCATCATGTGTGTACGTCATCATGTGTGTACGTCATCATGTGTGTACGTCATCATGTGTGTACGTCATCATGTGTGTACGTCATCATGTGTGTACGTCATCATGCGTTGATGGGCGCGATCAGATCTGCCAGGAGACGAAGAGTAGCCACCGCAGTCTGGCACGCAGAGTTTCTCGCACGGCGTCTCCTGGGTGTTCAGCTTTGAGACGGCAGCCTTTGCCACGGGCTGCCGTACCAGCCGTAGTACTTTCTCATGTTCGTACCCGTCAAGCACACTTGCACCCCCACCCGCGGCAGCAGGCGGCCCCGTCTCCGTCAACGTCCCCGGAGTGAGCGTCTCCGGAACCAACGCCCCATCAGTAAACGTCCCTGGAGTCAACGTGCAAGTCACCGCACCGGGTGAGCCCAGCCCCGTGAAACCCGCACCGCCGCGGTACATCTTGTACGGGCCGCATTTTCAATTGAACCTGCGTCGGCTTGTCCTGCATTCACAGCGTGCTCCCTGTCGCTCACTTCGGTGTCCACTTCAATGCAGGCCAGCAGCCGCCGCCACCGCCGCCCCCGAGCGGCGGCACCTCCGCCGCGTCTTCACAGGCCACCAGCGGCGCGCAGACGGCGGCGGCCGGTTCCGGCCCTGCGCCGGTCAAGGGCTCAGCTCCCGCCGCCGCCACCCCCGCTGGTGGTAGTGGTGGCAGCCAACAGGCTTCCGCCGGTAGTGGCGGTGGACAGCCGAGCCCCGCTCCGAGCAGCAGCAGCAGCGGCAGCAGCGGCGCAGCTGGCTCGTCTCAGGCCGCCAGCGGCGTTCAGGTGACGGCGCCGGGTACCACCGTCAACGTCGGCGGCAGTGGTGGCCAGCCGAGCCCAGCTGCCGGCAGCGGCAGCAGCGGCAGCGGCAGCAGCGGCAGCAGCGGCAGCGGCAGCAGCAGCAGCGGCAGCGGCAGCAGCGGCAGCAGCGGCAGCAGCAGCAGCGGCAGCAGCGGCGCCTCCTCCCAGTCCACCAGCGGCGTTCAGGTAGTCGCGCCGGGCACCACCGTCGCCGTCGGCGGCGGCAGCGGCCAAAGCAGCTCTGCCAGCGGCCAGAGCGGCGTTCAGGTGACGGCGCCGGACACCACCGTCTCCGTTGACGGCAGCGGAGGCGGCAGCAGCAGCCCATCCTCATCGAGCGTGGCAGACAACACGAAAAGGTAACGTTCATATCATTCAAGAGGAAAGGTAGCGTATCACTATTACAGTGTCGGTTACAGCAACGGGCTCCATACCTTCAGCGCAGGGTAACAGAAAACGGTTACAAAAACGGTTACAAAAACGGTTACAACAAACGGGAACTCGTCATCCTATGTTGCTCTAAAACGCCCGTGTCAGCCGGGGACATCACCACCTCGCACCCTTCCATCCCCTGTGTCCGCGCGCGCAGTGGAACGGTGGTGGCCCCGTACGCTAGCGTGAGCTGGGGCGGCCGCCACCGGCGGCGCGGCCTCCGCGCCACCAACTACCCAACGACAACTGTCAACGCCCCAACGACCACCGTCCAGGATACCAGCCAGCAGGTACGTCTTTTGTTGAGGTTGTGATTCATCTTTGGATGTCCTTCGCTGCCATGCCAAGATGCCATGTCGTTCGTTTTGACATCCAAGCAAGCACCAGGTTAAGCTTCGTACACCAGCAGCCGTACACTGTCGTACAGCCAACCGGTGGCTCGGGTCTCGTGGTTTGGCATGGCGACGGCCTGGAACCCCGCGACGCTGGGGTGTGTCCTGCATTTCTGCATGTAGATTCTGCGCCGCGGAACTGTGCTTGGTTCTTGTGTACTGACCCGCGATAGTCCCCGCCTTGGCCCACCTAGGCCAAGTAACCTTTTGCGTCAAAGCCACACTACCGCCCGTTGCGTGGCGTGCACCCACCCGCAGACCACCGTACAGAACCCGTGGGCAGATGTCACCGTCGACAAGAGCACCGGCAGGTGGGTGTGCGTGGGTGGGTGGGAGTCGAGGGGCAGATGGGGCCCGGGAGGGAGAGGAGGCCGGGGAGCCATCTAGGGTCTCTCTCGGACCCACCGACCGGCCACTCAAACTCGCCTTGGTCCTCTGCGCGTTCTTGGAACGTGCAGTGGGAGCGTCCAAGCGCCGTACACCGACGTCAGCTGGGGCCGCCGCCGCAGCCTGCACAGCGACGGCAACGTCGGCCAAGTGCCCGTGTCGGTCACAGCTGGAGCGAGGTGAGTGCATGTGTGTGATTGCGGATTGCGGCCGCATAGCGTCAGTGCCCGAGGGCGTGTAGGCCCTCTTCAGGGACCTGGCTCTTGGCGTTCCCTGCTGTCGACTCGACTGAAGGTGGCCGTCTCAGAACTCGGGTGTGTGCCCCCGAGGGGTTAAGGATTGCGCGTGTGGAGGATTGCGGGGCGGCGAGATGGGAAAGGCCGCTTACAGTTGTCAAGGACCTACACATGACGCGTAGTAATGTCTTGCCGAGATTATGTACCGTACCGTGCGGGGTCGTTGGGGGAAGTGCGCGGGGTTGAGCGTCATGAGCTCATGACCCGTGGGTCGGTGGGTCCGTGAGGTATGCAAGGCGTTCACCTCTGCACGCCACTGATGCATGTGTGTGTATCCGCGCGCAGTGTAGCGGTGGCGACGCCGTACGCTAACGTGCGCTGGGGCGGCCGCCACCGGCGGCGCGGCCTCCGCGCCACCGACTACCCAACGACAACCGTCAACGCCCCAACGACAACCGTCCAGGATACCAGCCAGCAGGTCCGTCGGGTGCTCGGGTCGGGGATTTCCGGCGGGTCTTGACCTTTCGGGTGTCTTTGCAAGCTCGGCCCTGTCGCACGTCTTGATATCCACGTCCGTGTACCGACTGCAGCTGTGCACGCAGAGCCACAACACGCCTCCGTACGGCCCACCTCTAAACCCTTGGCCTCCTGGTTTAATTAGACCTTGGGATAGCTGGATACTCGAGCGTCTGGCTTATTGCCTTCTCATTTGGAGCAGTGGACTCTCCCCCTCACAAGCCGCGCGTTGCTCTGGTGCCCGCGCTGTCCTTGGACCCCGCGGCCGTGGGCCCCAGCCTGGCGGTGCCGCATCTTACACTCCATTTGCGCCAAGGCCACAACACCGCTCGTTGGCCACAATACCGCTCGTCCCTTGCCGTACATCCGCCCACAGACCACCGTACAGAACCCGTGGGCTGATGTCACCGTCGACAAGAACACCGGCAGGTGGGTGTGCGTGGGTGGGTGCGTGCGTGGGTGGCGAGGGGCAGATCGAGACCCGGGAGGCAAGTTCGGGTCTCCCTTCCATGTTCAGGGCACGGCCTTAGCGCACCACATCTTGCGGCGACGGCGGATGATTGTGGTCATCGGTTTTGATGTGCCTGCCTGTACCGCACTGTACGGTATTCCCTTCCTGATCATTCGAGGATCGTACGTCCCTAGAACGCTGATGATTCGCTTGGCTGCGTCGTCGTGATGGATAGAAGCCGAAGGGACTCACCAGCTGCGACCGAACCCTCATTGGTTGGTCCCTTGCTTGCCCATGCATGTAATCCGCAGTGGGTCCGTCCAGGCGCCGTACACGGACGTGACCTGGGGCCGCCGCCGCCTGCACAGCGACGACTCGAGCAGCAGCAGTAGCAGCGGCAGTAGCAGCGGCAGTAGCAGCAGCAGCAACCAGCAGCAGCAGCAGGGCGGCAGCGGCACCTACCCAACAACCACCGTCACCGCCCCAACGACCACGGTCCAGGACACAAGCCAGCAGGTGCGTGCTGATTGGGGACATGGGGAGTCCATCAGGCCTTCAATCGCTCGCCGCCGTCGTTTGCGGTGTTGGCTCACGGCCCTGTGCGGTGGCCTGTGGACCGCACCCCTCCGTCGCGCACCCACGCAATCACACGTGGTTCATTCTGCCCTTTCACCAGTCATCCTAATGTAATATAACCGGTACAAGGTGGACCCGTATCCCTGTTGGAACTCTTACCTCCTCGAATCATGCGTGTCGGTTGTCGCTCATCCCGCACCCGAAGTCATTCAAGTCGTCGTGCCGTATGTTTCTATGCGTGCGTGCGTGTGTGCCCTTCCAACGAGCGTGTGGGCAGCATGTGCGCGAGCCGGTGTGTTGCTCGGTAGTTCCCTTCAAGACCCCGTCGGTCATTTACCGCAGCTGCCACGAACGAAGCACAAAAACGGCCTTCACCCCCTGGCGTGCACCCGCCCTCAGACCACCGTGCAGAACCCGTGGGCAGATGTCACCGTCGACAAGACCACCGGCAGGTGGGTGCGTGTTGGGAGCGGCGCGGCAGGGCGCCTTTGTAGGTTGATGACCTTTCGGCTCGTGCCAGTATCATTTCTAACGTGTGCGGTCGCGACGGATATTCCAAGGGCTTCCGGCTGGCCGACGACTCGAGTTAAACAAATATGTAATTTTTTCACATCTAAAACAAAATGGTTTGTCATAGGTTTATGTTTTATTGACACGGAGTAATAAAATTATATTCAAAGTATTTGTTTCGTTATTTTCTCATTTTGTTTGTAAATCATTTTATTTATCTTTTGTGCTCATATCATTAAGAGAGTAACCGTACATGTAATTAGGTGAGGCACTTGACAAACGACGCCATAGCATTCTTGGCACGCACATAACACTGACTCGTAAAATATTTGCAGATAATAAGTATTATCTGTACCTACTATACCCGCTTTGTTTCCCTGTCCACGGAACGTTCAGCGGGAGCGTCCAGGCGCCGTACACGGACGTCAGCTGGGGCCGCCGCCGCAGCCTGCACAGCGACGGCCAAGTGCCCGTGTCGGTCACAGCTGGAGCGATGTGAGTGCATTGTGTAATTGCGTATTGCGGCCGCGCAGCGTCTGTGCCCGAGGGTGTGGGAAAGCCCTCGAGGCCTGCTTCCTGGGATTATGCATTGCACTATCTATGAATAGAGATATCCAAGGCGTTCACCTCTGCACGCCACGGATGCCTGTGTGTGTAACTGTGTATCCGCGCGCAGTGGGGAGGTGGTGACACCGTACGCTAGCGTGAGCTGGGGCGGCCGCCACCGGCGGCGCGGCCTCCGCGCCACCGACTACCCAACGACAACCGTCAACGCCCCGACGACAACCGTCCAGGATACCAGCCAGCAGGTACGTCGGGTCGTGCGAATCCCGTCATTGCTTCGGCCCGTGCGTCCTCCGAGCCCTGCCCGGCCGTACGTCGTCGTCGTCGTCGTCCACGGATATCCACGGGTTCAGCTGCGCTCACACCGGCTACCTCGCTCACACTCCAATTCGGTCAACCTCTGCCTCTGCACTCTGGGCTCGGCCTGGGTGTGGGTGTGAGCCCTGAGAACCTGGGTGTGGCGGGAGCCCTGAGAACCTGGGCCTCCATTGCCACTGACCCCCTCACGAGCTGCGCGTGCGAGCTGCGAGCTCGCTTCCAACAACCATAACCCGCCCCGGCCGTGGCGCGTGGCCCAACCAGCCCGGCCTATCCATGACCTGAGCCCAAATGACGCTCGTCCCTTGCCGTACACCCGCCCACAGACCACCGTACAGAACCCGTGGGCTGATGTCACCGTCGACAAGACCACCGGCAGGTGGGTGCGTGGGTGCCAAGAGGCATGTAGGGCCTCTAGGGGGCCAGTACTGGTCTCGGAGGTTCTGGGCATGACGTCTGAAAACGACTTTGGTACGTTTTCTTCGGGTTCGTTGTGACTGTACCGCACTGTTACGGTATCCCCGTCCTGCTCGCTCGGCTGGGCAACTGCCCTTGGTCCCTTGCCCAATGCATGTAATCCGCAGTGGGTCCGTCCAGGCGCCGTACACGGACGTGACCTGGGGCCGCCGTCGCTTGCGCAGCGACGACTCGAGCAGCGTTAGTAGCAGCGGCAGTAGCAGTGGCAGTAGCAGCAGCAGCAACCAGCAGCAGCAGCAGGGCGGCAGCGGCACCTACCCGACAACCACCGTCACCGCCCCAACGACCACGGTCCAGGACACAAGCCAGCAGGTGCACATTCACAGGCCAGAACGAATGACATGGGGCCGCCCCGGGTTTAGGTAGGCGCCACGGATCCCTCGCTCTGTGAGGTCCGCTGTAACATACCATCAGGGATGACGTCACAGCACGCCTTCAAATGGTCATCGCCGCAAGAACTCACCCCGAATCCCATGCCGTACACCCGCCCACAGACCACCGTACAGAACCCGTGGGTTGATGTCACCGTCGACAAGAACACGGGCAGGTGGGTGCGTGCGTGGGTGGGAGTCGCTGCCCATGAGATGGGGATGAAAGCCCATGAGATGGGGATCCATGCAAGCACATATTTTCACCGCGACTGCGATGGGGGTAAGGGGGCTTCGTTGTTGCAGCTCTCGGGAGCGAGGCAAGGGGAGCTTCATATGATGCTTTATGGGGTGCGCCTTTCCGGTCCACCGCGCGGCCATAGCCCGCGTGGCCGCGCCACATGGTCTTGTCGACAGTTTCGATTCATGTTTTCCTGAGATGGATCGTAGAAACTCAGTTCTCGGGCCTCCGCTCTTTGATACGCCCGTGTAACGTGCAGCGGGTCCGTCCAGGCGCCGTACACGGACGTCAACTGGGGTCGCCGCCGCCTGCACAGCGACGACTCGAGCAGCAGCAGTAGCAGCGGCAGTAGCAGCAACCAGCAGCAGCAGCAGCAGCAGCAGCAGAGCGGTAGCGGCACCTACCCAACGACCACCGTCACGGCCCCAACGACCACGGTCCAGGACAACAGCCAGCAGGTGCGCAGAGCGCAGTGCGGCCCGCGGTCTCCCTGGAATATCGGCAAACCGTCATATCTCTTTCCTGCCACGCAAAGCTTTTTGCTATGAAGAGCAACGCTCATTAACTCCCATCCACTCGGGCCGGCCTGGGCCGAACTGCGCACAAACCAATTTGACGACCACCTTGGCCCGTTGTGCTTATGTATGAATCTATAGCAGGCTCGCTCATAAATAAATTGTCATCGCCGCAAACACTCGCTCAAATCCCTTTGTCGTATACACATCTGCAGACCACCGTACAGAACCCGTGGGCTGATGTCAACGTTGACAAGAACACCGGCAGGTGCGTGGGTGTACATGTGTGTAGAGCGTGTATGTGCATGCAGTACCCTGGTGTTTGGTGTTTGGTAACGCATAGCCTGGGCAGCGGTCTGGGGCACGGGCACGGGCACGGGTGCGGGTACGGGTAGGGTCGAGTTAGATGTGAAGGCTGCATACATTCGGAGACTGCTGTTCGGGGACTGCTCACTTTCGGGGCAGGATAGGGTGAACGCCACGCGTACCACCTTGACAGGTTAGGGCGTGCCAACAGCGGGTTTCGGTGGTTTGGTTTTATCTGGCGCCAAAGCTTCCTACGGCGGGGAACCCGTACCCTAGGGTGGGGCATCCGTATCACACCCGTGGGCCCGTTGGAACGCCCGGTCGGGACTAACGGTCCACCTTATAACGGTTACGGTTACACGGCGACACGGTACGGTTACGGTTACGGTTACACCCTTGAACACCATATTGGTTACGGTTACACCCGTGAACCCCGTAACGGTTACGGTCACACCCGTGAACCCCGCCACGGGAAGCAAGTGCACACTGCCAACCACCGCAATAGCCTGTGGCGTGCCCAGCGCCGTGGCGGACCGACAGCCCCCACGCACACCCTGGGCTGCGGGATTCATTCTAGCCGCACTCCATACCCACCCCTACCTAACTTTAACCTGCCCTGCTCTACTCGTGGCTCCCTATCCTTGACCCCTCACCCCCGCCCGCAGTGGCTGTGTCGTGGTACCCGGGGTCACGGGCGTCGCCTGGGGCCAAGGTTGCGGAGGCCGCTGAGCATCGGAAAAAGCAAGCCCGATCCTTCCTAGGCGTGCCCAGCCGGCGTAGCGGCCGGATTTTCGGGCGCCGCCGAGGATACATGCACCGCCCGTCGATCGCCATCTATCTCGTAATACATTTTTTTCTCCACAATGCTAGGGACATATTAGTTGAGTTGGCATGTATTGAACCTTGCATGCGTGAAGCCGGAACCGCCTAGACCGCCCCTACATGCCACCGTCCCCCGCCAACACGCCCCGCGGCGGGTGCGTGGTTGATCCGGGACACAGCTGCTGTTGGGAGGATGCGCGCAGATTGGATGTATGTGCTGCTGCAAAGAGCAGGCGTCGAGCGTCCAGGTGCAAATAAAGCGCGGTTGCTGAAGAGTGGTACGTTGGTACGCACGTATCCCACCGCAGGCTGGATTGGTCGGTATCGTTCCTGCTCTCTAGTGTGGTACGTAACTGCGATTGTGTGATACGAGTGTGCCGCAATGTTTGGTTTTGCTTGGACAGTTCGTTCTTCGGGCAGCAGCTGCTGCAACTGCAGTCCCTGCAATGGGCGGTACGACGGACCGCTGCTTGCCGTATGTTGGGCGGGTGTTCGTTGTACTATCCTTATCACGAATGTAGACTTATGATTGTTTCCACTGCATGAATAACTGTGCGGCACTGACCGATGTTGTGTGGATTGGCAGCCATCGCCGTAGGTGCACCGACCCCTGTCGCCGTCGCCGCAAAGCAACCGAGACGGCCATGGCCAGGTCGAGGCACAATCAAATCACGTGTTGTTCCACGGCGATGTGTCCGTTATTGGCGAGCAGGATATGCACGGATATGCTCAGGTGCATGACGCCACAAGGGTCGTACACTGTACGGCATAACGCATGTCTCCACTTGCTTGGTTGTCGTACCATTCACGACGCTGCATAGCAGCGGTGAGCAGCTGGCTGTTGGTTAGTCGGCACATGGTTTATATTTGTGGATATGGATGGATGGGAGCATATGGGCACATAAACTCGATGCGGAACCGGCACGCACGGACGGCGTACTGTACATGCATTTCAATACGGGAATGTGGCATTGCGGTAGTTGCGGTAAGTCCCAGTCGTTGCTGTGAAAGACGGATGCATGTAGGTTGAGAAACAATACTTCACGAGTTTCAACCGCATGACGGTGTACGGATGGATCTCGTCATACGAGCCGTTGGTTAGTTGGCACATACGTAATCGGCCTAAATTACTCCGCATTGTTGTAACAGACAGAGCAGATCGGTGGCGCCATATTGCAACAGGAAACGATCAAACGGCTGGTGCCTTCTGGTGTTGAGCCTAAATGAGATGTGCGCACTCACCTGCGCAGCAGGCCTACCGACCCATACGTATCTGATGTGCCGGAGCGGCCCAAGCGGCATTGCCAGCTGTTGCCAGCCTTTGTCAGCGGCACGACGTTTAACTGGTTATGACAGCTGAACTGTCATAAGGTCCGATGCGGTGAAGCGGACCTTCCCTCCGCTAGCGCTGAGACCTTCCCTCCACAGCTGGTTCGTGTTCAAGTTGAGCGTAGCCCATCAGGAATCCAAAGGTGAGCCGCTCCAAATCACGACGATTCCCTTAGCCCCAGCGCTTTGTGCCGCGTGCCAATAAAGCTGTTCCGAACTTCCCCCCGAGGCCCACTCAGACAGCACGGGGGCAGGAGTCAATTTTTATTGTACCGCCAGCTCAACGCTTATGGTCGCGCGCTTTCACCCGTACTCTTGACTTCGAATGGGGCTTGGATTAGTATGAGGCTATGCGTAATGCAATATGGCGGTTACGGACCTGCGGGATGCAGGGACAGACCATAAACTGGCGACTGCTGTACAATACGAGTCATAAAGGATTCAGATTCCAGGAACGGTCGTCGTCTACATGCTAGCTTAGTTCTTGTTGGACATAATTCCGCCTTTGATTTATTTATAGGTTATATGTAATAATTTCGCCATGGCCTCCTGTTGACCACTCTATTCTGCGCCTTGGACGACCCGAAAATGCATCACTTGCCGCAATTTAAGTCCTCTCGCGAAACTGCGCAGAGTTACGTTGAATCTCTTCAACATTCTCAAAAAGCCGGATAGTCCCCATGCTCCTTGAGGACTGGGGATGTCCCGGCCAACAGCTCGGCCGTTCCTGTTGGATGAGAAGCTGTACTCGGACATAACTTCACATGCCGACAGTCCGAAAAGAGCGCTGTCGACAGCCTCAGCATCTTCAGGGCGGACGTCAGGGTCAGCGACCAATGCCTTAACCAATTACCTGGCCAAACAGGAGCAGCCTGATGTCCAAAGCCGGGTGGGCAAGGATTTACCTGAGCGAAGGCATGTTACTTTCGCTTCACCGCTGGCGCAGCAGGCGGAGGTCAGGGCTTCGGCTGTAGCGGATGCTGTCTCGCATCATGCTTGGGACAAGGGCGGCCCAGAGCGTGGAGCACGGCAGACAGTCTTGAGGTGAGACCCGAGACGCACAGCAACGTGGAGCCTGGCCAGAATCGTCCTTTCCCTGGTCGGCGCCTAACCTCGTCCGCGCCATGGTGTCCCCTTATTTCAGCTCCTCGTTCCCGCAGCCCGCATCCAAACCGACATCGGTCCGCATGGACGATGCGGCCCTGGAGGAGGAGCGCAAAAAGGTGCGTCCACGGCGAGTTTCGGTTGTCATCAGCACCGGCGGCCCCCTGCATGGTGACAGCCAGACAACCTGCGGTACCGTCCGCGCAGCCCATCCTTGAAGCACGGGCTTCCACAAATTGCGTTCGTGTTGTCTTCTGACGCTGGTACAAAACTAGTCTCAGCGCGCGCGCTGAGTTACCCTATGGGCCTCCCCGCACGCTCCTCCGTTGGGTGCCGGCCGTCATCCGGGCCCGAACTCTCCGCGGCGCCCCCCCCTTCAGGTCGGCCATGAGAGCTCCCTGCGAGCCGAACTTTTGCGCGCCGAGCAGCAACGCGCGCTGGAGCTGCTGCAGCGGGAGCGCGCGGCGGTGGTGGCGGCCACGGCCGGCGCCGACGAGCGGCTCCGGCGCGCGGAGATGGAGATGGCGGCGCTTGACCGCAAGGAGGCTGAGATGCGGCTCGTGGTGGAGCGAGCGCAGGAGCAGGTGAGTTGAGAGCTGGGCGTACAGGGCGTAAAGGACTGCGCACAGTTACTGGGTCGCCAAGCTGGCAGACAGGGCGTAAAGGGCTGTGTATAGTTACTGGCTCGCCAAGCTGGCTGTTACTACTGCACACGGACGCGCCGATCCATGCGAGGACCTAGGTGGAAGCACCAGTTGGGGGGCAGCAGCTGGCAGACATGACGCAGAGAACCCAAAAGACGGACGCGGCGTAGCGTTGCCCAGGTCAAATGTAAGCCCGTGTAAGCGCCCGCCTGTTCCATGAGTTCCTCGCCCCCCTCGCGCCCTTGACTGCAGCTCACCCAGCGCGAGTATGAAGTGAGTCAGCGCGAGCTGGCGGTGCGGTCGGCGGAGGAGATGGCAGCTCGGTTCAGCGCGCGGGAGGAGGCGCTGAGGCAGCAGGAGCTGGAGCTGCAGGCGCGGGAGGGGTCCATCTCCAGGGCTCAGCACGCCGCGGAGCAGGTCAGGGCCGCAGGGCGCCGGATGGAGGGCGACGGGGGACGCTGGCGGGGCGTTGCGCGCAGTGCGGCAGGAGGGCATGTAGGACATTGGGCGGGGGTGGGTGGGACAGGGGGCCGGGCAGGGGGGGCCGGAACCGGGACAGCGACTACACGTTTTGCGGTTTCGCTCCGTCTTGGTTGTCGTAAGGGGCAGCAAGGCAAAGACGCACTGTCGATGGGCGGTAGGCCGGGAGCCTGGAGGACTGCTCCTGCTTGCGTGTCACCTCTTATGGCAAGGAGCAGTCCGGGGAAGTCGCGCGGGCATCCTAGCCTTGTCAGGCGGAGCACAGCAGCTGGGATATACATGTCTGCGCTGCAAGTGAGGTAGCAGGAGCTGGTCGTTCCATGGTTTTGCACGCCTTATAGGGCGGGGCGTGCCCTGAGCCTGGGGACGCTAGTTGGGGTGGCGCCCGGTCAGACCCCTGGGTCAACACACAGGGTGTGACGGCGGCCGTGTCTGAAACGCCGGACGCTTCCGCGCAGGCGAACCGTGAGGTGGAGGCGCTTCGGGAGGCGTACAAGGAGCGCGCCGCGCGCTTCGCCGCCAAGGCGCGTGAGTGGGATGAGGAGCGGGCGGAGCTGCGGAGGCGGCTGGACGCGGAGGCGGCGGAGCTGGAGCAGCGCCGGCAGGCCATGTCGCTGGACCTGCACGTGGGTTGCAGCAGCCAGGCGGGGGGCGAGGGGGTTCGCTATCCATTCGCTGACGTTTCGCGGTTTCGTTGTTTATTGGAAAAGGGGGGGTTCAAGCGGTACGCAAGGGCAGGACCGTCCCGGCGGGACAGGCCATGAGCCATTCTGAGGGTCCGGAAGAGCGACGTGGAGGAGGCGCTTGGAAGGGCAACACCTAGCGGTTGCTGCGGCGGCATATCCGGGTTGGCAGTCGCTCGCGCTACGCTGTGCTGCGGTCCGGCCCGCGCAGCAGCTCTGGAAGCACTGTGGGACGGCCTGCCTCGTCCGAAGCGGTTGCTGACCCGATGGGGTCTGACAGCTTGCTTTCTTCGTAGGGCCGTCAGCGCTTGCCGCCTCTGTTTCAGCCCATGCCACTGCCGCGACATTAGATTGAAAATGGCACGGATGCGTGTGTGTTTAGCGAAAAAACCGGGTGTGTATGGGTGTGTTCTCAGGCGGGCAGAACAGGTGTGCGCGACATGCAAGGGGCAGACGAACAGGGGTGTGTGCTTTGCGCGCTCAACTCGGTCTGCCTCGGCAGCAACAACCAACTCTGTCGTGCCCACCTTACCTTGTGGGCATTGTGGACCCATGCACAGGAGCGGGACGCATCCGTGACGCTGCGTGAGCAGAAGCTGGCGGCGGACCGGAAACGGTTCGACGATGAGGTGGCGGCGTACCAGGCGGTCAGCAACGACCAGCAGCGCGCGTTGGCAGCGGAGGTCGAGGGCGCCCGCGCGCAGGCAAGCCGCGGGGCGGGGGACCACGTGGCGTGTGCGGGCGGGTCACCTAACAGCAGGGCCTTGGTCTGCGAAGGCGTTGGGACTCCCTCTTTTCCGGCTTCATGGACGTAGCAAAACGCTAGGCCCGCGCCGCCCGGGCCATGTTCATATCTATATCTGGATATCTATATCTGGATATTTATATCTGGATACCTGTATCTTGATATCTGTATCTTGGGTCCTGCACGCCGCTCGTGGTGCGCAGCTCAAGGTCCTCACGAGCGAGGTGGCGCAGCTGCAGGCCGCCCGGGAGGAGAAGGTGGAGCAGCTGGACCTGGTCAGCCAGCAGGTGAGGACGGGGCCCCCGGGGGGAACTCAACATGACATCTTACTACCTATCCAGGCGGGCTAGGAGGCGCGGCGCCAGCTTCCCACTGCATAGGTTCCGGTCGCCCTCCGCGTCGGTTTACCCCGCCGTCCCCTCGGGATCTGTGCGCTTTGAGTGCTGTTGAGGGGAACGCGTGTCGGGTTTGCGGTTGGATGGGGTTGGGGGCCGGGGACGTGACCACGTTTGGCAGTCCGATGCGGTAATGCGTCGATGCGGTGGCGGTCGCACATGCTTCCCTCGGCCATGCCGAATGCGTCTTGTCCCTGATGGCCTGGTCGTGCACTCGGTCGCGCGTGCCGTCAACGGTGCTCGCCTGTCCCTTGCGGCCTTTGAAAACGCCTCGACCTCCAACAGCTTGAGGACCTGCAGCAGCAGCTGACCCGCCTGGCAGCGGCGCGCGCAGCCGCCCTGGAGGACGCGCGCGTGGCCGAGTCAGCGGCCCGGCAGGCGCTGGGCGACACGCAGAGCAGCTTCAAGGTTCTGCAGCAGGTGGGGCGGTAGCTCCCCGCACTGCACCCGACCGCGTATCTCATTGACGTGTCGGGTAGCCCTGCTGGGATCATCCCTGAACGGTGCCTGCGGCCTTTTTAGGGCCCGCTGCGGCATTCATTCCTGTCAGGTTATGTTGAAAATATATGGGAGGAATGGGCACGTCTGTGTCCCTCTTGGGAGGCCATTCGTCGGCGACAGCCGAAGCGTCCTCATCATTGCCGGTATGTTGAGGGTTTACAGCGGCAAATGGCGGATCACGCACCTGATGACACGTCATCGCCTCATGTGCTGGTCGCTGACAGCCGGCGCGCTGATCCTTTTTCTGGAAGGCTATACCGCCCCAGCGTTTGCCCACCTCACCGCGGCGAACCTGACCGGCCCCGCGCCCTGTGCTGTTGGCGGACCCGCCCGCTCCAGGACTGCGCCAGCCTTCGCGAGGACGTGTCCTCGCTCGCGCGCGAGAAGGAGCGGCTGCTGCTGGTCATCGAGGAGGAGCGCGCCGCCTGGCACAAGCAGCACAAGGTGAGGCGGTCCACGGCCAGGAGGCCCCGCGCCGTGCGGTGATCGCGAAGGACGTGGGGCATAGCCATCATAGCCCTACCTGTCCGGGGGTCGCGGGGCCCGGGCTTGACAACCCGGGTTGCAACGGGGTGTCATCCGCGCAGCCTAATCCTGATCATTTGGCTAGTTGCCTGGCGCATCGCTCGTTTAACGGTTCCACGGCGCTGTGCTCGTGTCTCCGCGGGGGCGTGGTGAAGGAGGTCTTGCTTGCGGTCCTTGCGTGCGGGTCCTCCGGTTTGCGGCATCACGCCGTGCCGCTAGAACTCCACTACCGTGGGACGAACCGAACTCCACGACCGCTCCGCCACATCTCCTCAACCGCTCCACCACCGCTCCTCCACCGGTCGGCCACCGCTCCATTACCGCTCCACGCGGCCACCACCCCGTTGCTCACACTGGCCCCACCAGGCGGAGATGGACATCCTGCAGTCCCAGCAGCAAGCGGCCAAGCTGGAGGCCGAGCGTAGCAAGGCGGACATCGAGCTGCTCAGACAGAAGCAGGTGCGCTGAGCTCGTCGGGGTCCCCAGCACGCCCTCAGCCGAACTTGCACTCTGTGTGTTCGTTCATGAATATGACAAGGTTGGTAAAAAGCAGCAACGCCGACGTGACACAGACGAGTCCGCGTCGCACGCACGGATGCGGTTGGTGCTGGTTGGGATCGCCCCCGCTTGGCCCCTTCTCTCCTTGGGTTGCGTGGGAAGGGCGCTAGGGAGTTTCCGCGTCCGGTTCTGCATCCGTAAAGCCTATATCCCGCATCGCAATCGTCTCACGCCGCACTCCGCGTGCCAGCAAGCGCAGGAGTGCCGGGCCAAGGAGGTGGAGGAGTGGGTCGCCGAACAGACCACGGCCGTCAAGCAGAGCAAGGCCAAGATCGAGGCCGACGAGCGCAGGTGCGCGTCCGTGGTGCTGAGTCCCGCCTTCCGCCGCCTCCACCCCGCCGTCTCGTTAGAGAACCTCCGAGCTGCAACCCGCGCCCACCACCCACCGTCTCATCAAAGTCGCCAAAAACACCCGCCACCGCATCTTCCTTCGATCCGGTCTTCGTGGCATCCAACGCCCGTCTGTCCGCCCCGTCGAACCCAACTCCTTAACCCGCAGGCTGCAGGTCCTTGGCGCGGAGCTCGTCTCCCGTGAGAAGGAGATCGCGTCGCTCCGGGCGCAGCTGGCGGAGGAGCTGCACAACGCCCAGCGTGAGAGCGGGGCGGTAGCCGCCGAGCAGCGGAAGCTCCAGGTGGGGCAGGCCCGGCGGTTACATCCGCACCGTGTGTCTCCCGCAAAGCACGGAGACGGCGGCCCCCTGCCGCACGTGCTGTTGCGCGACTGCATCGCCCAAGGGCGGCGATGTTCCGAAACCGGACCCGCGCTCGGGGCCAAGGCCCCCGGTCTTCCGTCCACACAAAATGCGGGCGGTTGACTGGGAGGATGTGCCCAGGGGCGACAGCCCTCTGCGGAACGCCGGCAAATCACATCGGCGCCGTACCTAAGTTTGCTCGCTGGGGCTTGCTGCCTTCTCTATCGCTCTCATCTATTTATCTGTTCCGTACCTCAGTTTGTTCGCTGGGGCTTGCTGCCTTCTCGCTGTCGCTCTCATCTATTTATCTTACGGATTTTCCGTCCCGCCCGGCGGCGGGGTCCCCACCAGGTTGCCTCTGCGGAGCTGGCTGCTCAGCAGGCCGCCCTGGAGGAGTCCAAACGCAACATGGCGGCGGACGTGCAGCAGGGCCTCAGGGTGAGGTGGTCGGGGGTCTCCTGGGGGCTTGAGCACTACATCGGGCTTAAGGACACACACACACACACCTCACCGGCGGGTTTCTGATTGAACACAGACATCTACATGATCCGGTACTGGGCCTTAGGGGGACCTCAAATGCTGCCAATATTCGGCTGGCGATCAGCGAGGGCCTGTGGACGACGGTTTGGGCTGAGACCTGTTGCTTCGGGCCTCTCAAGCAGTATGGGCCGAGACCTGTTGCTTCGGGCCTCTCAAACCTGCTTTCCGTCCTTCTTCGGTCCTTTGCGTTCTGACCGCCACACAGGATCGCGAGGCGTCTTTGGCGGAGCGCGCAGCCCGGCTCGACCGCCGCCAGGTATGGTGCACGCGAAAGCCGTTCTCGTGTCCCCGACCCGCAGCGCCAAATCCTACAGGCCACAGTGGCGTGTCGATGAAAGATGATGTTGCGACTGACTTTGGGCTGCGTCCAGCAGTCCCGCGCACCGACGATGACAATGTGCCTGGGCCAATGCACCGTGGCAATCACCCGGGACTGCTCTTTGTGCGCCGCAGTCAGAGCTGGAGCAGCAGCGCTCCACCCAGGAGCTCGAGAACCAGCGACGGATTATGGCTTTGGAGCTCCGGGAGCAGGAACTGCAGGTGCGGGGAGGGGGGGCCATCCTGGCCACCCAGGACGCAGGTCGTTGAGGCTTCCGGGGGTCCCGACTCCGACAGTCTGTACAGGCATCGTGTGTTCGTAGGCAGGCAGGGCAGGAGGAGTGCGTGTCATGCAACGAGCACGGGATACGGGTCCACCTTGTAACGTTTACATTTAGAAGGGGCATCGCCAAGCACAGCCCGGAGAATGCATGCAAACCACACCGTCATCGTGTGCGCTGAGAGATCTGCCAGCCCAAGACTTCCTCACCAGTTGCACAGTTGTTTCGGTTTCGGTTTGGCTCGTTGCGGTTCGGGGCCGCCAGAGGGCGGCCCGGGGCGGCCGGACGCAGGACGGGCCGATGTATGGTCGTTCGGATGGCCAGGACAGCCGTGGGGAGGGTGTTCTTTGCCGTTTGCCTCTTCACGGGGCCACGGCGTGCCCCACGTCGCCCCTGTTGCTCCCCGGTGTGGCGGCGCTCGCGTGTGCGTGTGCCCCGATCCGCCGCTCGCCCGACCTGCCCACAGAATACTGCGCGATCTCTGGAGAGGAGGGCCCAGGACCTATCGGCGATGGAGCAGAGGATGGCCAGGGTGGGTGTTGGTACATATAAGGTCTGCACCGGGCCGCAGGTCACTTGCTCCGTTGGTATGGCTGAGCGCTGCCCGCCTTACAAGGAAAGCCATATGATGTCTATATGTGAACCCCATAAGGCGCTCGTGGTCCTTATGGGTGTCACGCCACGGCACGCCCCGCCTTCACACGTTCGTCAACACAAGCCTTCCTACAATAACTTCCAGGTTTCAGGCCGCCGTGGACTATCGACCTCCCTGTGACGTGTAGTGAGTGAACTCCGCGTGGCGGTGATGCCGCCCTGCCTGCCTGCCCCCACAACCCCGCAGGACACGGGCGAGAAGGAGGCGTCCCTGCGCGGCCTGGAGGCGTCCCTGCGGCTGCAGCAGTCGGATGTGGACCAGAAGCTGCAGGACCTGGCGGAGCAGCGGGACCGCCTGGCGCACGACCGGAAGGTGCGGCGCGGTTGCGGTTGCGGTGCGGCTGCGGCTGCGGCTCCGGTAACCGGAGATGACCCACATGCGAAACGCTGTGAGCAGCTGGGTCGTGGCAATGTCTCCTAGCATATTGCATCCTGCTGAACTCGGCAGCTGGGTCGTGGCAATGTCTCCTAACAAATTGCATCCTGCTGAACTCGGCAGCTGGGTCGTGGCGATTTTCCGTGGAAGCAGCGTATCATGGCGATGGTCATTGCCCGGGATGCCTGACGTTGCTGCGTTCCGTCGCAGCTGCTGGCTGCCGAGAGAGCTGAGCTGGAGCGGCTGCTGACGGAGTCGCGCCGCAAGCAGCGGGAGGCGGAGGTGGCGCGGGAGGAGGCCCAGCATGTGCAGGTACGCACGCCAGGGGTGACTAGGATGAGGGTTGCGGAAGGCGGTCGCACGCAAGGGTACAGGCTGCCTGCGACTGGTGGGCAGGCCCGTGAGCACGGAGGGCCCTTCGCAGCCATAGCAGCGCGCATCATCCCCACTTGGCATCGAAGTACCTCCGGTACTCAAGTCCTGCTGGAGTTCAATGTGCCTACTTGCTGTCCTTCGCCGCACCTTCCGGCGACTTCTGACCGCGTCGTCGTGCATCACAGGCTCGCGCTGAGGCACGCGAGCGACGCGCCCATGAGCTCGAGGAGCGGGCCAACGCCGCCGAGCGGGACGTCGCCAGCAGGATGTCGGAGCTGGCCGCGGCGACCAAGGTGCGCCCCCGCCCGCGATGCGGCGCACGGCGCAGACGTAAAGCGCGAGCGGCGAGGCAACCAAGACGGGTGAAAGCCACGAGTGTTCAGCCTTGTGATTCAACTACGCGCAGAGCAAGTGTCGTGTGTTCAGCTACGGGTAGTAAGACGGAGAATCGCGTGTACCCCGCCTGTGCATCCCCTTTTCAGTCCGCCAAGGCGCGGGAGGAGGCCGCCGTGGAGCGCGAGCGTGAAGCCCAGCAGGTGCTGCAGGGCGAGGGCCGCGCGCGGCAGCTGCTGGCGGAGGCGGAGGCGCAGCAGGCGGCCGCGCGGGCGGCCATGCAGCAGGTCGCCAACGAGCGGCGCGCGCTGGAGACACTCAGCCAGGTAGGGACGTGGTCTCTCCCACCCGACTTGACAATGCACCAACGAGCCATCCATCACTCGCATGATGAACATGTGCGCATGAATAATGCTGGGTATCGCCTAGAAGGAATCCTGAAAAGTGCCCCGCCGGCGCCCTGGCTAAGAAGTGAGAGCGTGTTCTGAGACCTGTCCGGAGTCGCCCGGGCTTCCGGGATTGAAAAGGAAATGGCCCAGACCAACCCAGCACGATAATTGCCGTTGTCCGCGACGCTGTGACTGTGGGTGGGACCTGCCGTACTGCGCAGGCCCTGTCGTCCTTGGGGTCCACCCTGGACAGCCGGGAGGCCAAGCTGCTGCAGACGTGGCGCGACCTCAACAACCAGCTCAACTCGCTGCGGGAGGAGGTGGTGGCCCTGGAGGACGGACCGCAGGGCCTCGAGGACTTGGGACCGGTGAGCTGAGGCGGCTTGCGGCTGAGACCCCGACCCCGGCCTTGCGAAGTGGTCCCAGGGTGTGCATAATGCCGGAGGCCACATAAAGAAGCAAGAACCTGCCGAACGTTGTATGGGTCTGTGCGTGCGACTGCACCCCGGGGCGCTGGGCGGGGCAGGGGCGCTGTGCTTGCACGCAGCTGGAATCTCGGCAAGCAGCGTGCTGAAGTACACCATTGCGGCGTCCCTGTTGACCTCTTAAGAGCTTCTTGCCTTCCCGGCGGTGCTGCGGCACGCCTTGCGTGCGCCCGTTGCGCTCGTCTGTTGCAGGCGGAAGTGCCGGCGTCGCTCCTGAACCCGATGCCCTCCGCGGCATCCAACTCGACCGAGATCGTGCTGGCGGGCCTGGCGGACCCCGCCGCGATGGTGGGGGCCGCGCGCTGCGGCGTCGCTGGCGCCGGCGGCGGTGCGGCGGCGACGCACGGCGCCGCGGCTGCGGCCGCCGCGGCCGCGCTGGAACGACGCCGCGCCGCGCTCCTGGAGCGGGAGACGGCGGTCCAGGAGCTGGTGCTGGGGCTCCATGTCCGGATGGCCAAGCTGGCGGCCATCGGCAAGCAGGCGCGCGCGCAGCAGGTGCGTTCCTTGTCCCCTAAGTTTCCGTCCCCTAGGTAGCCGTCCCCTCCCATGGGTCTCCGTGTCCCCTTTGGGGATGCAGAGGATTGGGTGTGTGGGATATCAGGAGGGAGGCCGCTACATATGTGGATACGAGCGGTTGGATTATGTTGCGGACCCCAGTTTGGATTTCGGCGATCCCTGATGGTGGCCCATGCAGGGTCGTGCGGCCGCGGCGGCGCAGCAGGCGGTGTCGGAGGCGCAGGTGGCGGCGCGGCGGGACAGCGAGCTGCGCGCGACGGCGGACGCGCTCAGCGAGGAGCGGACTCGGCTGCTTGCGATGGCAAGCCAGCTGCAGACGCGGAGTGAAGCCCTGGATAGGCAGCAGCACCAAATCGAGGTGGGGGCGGAGCGATGTGGTGGCATAGCAGCGGTGGTCAATCGCGGACAGGGAAAGCAACCGCGTAGGCGGTCGCTCACTTCGTTCAGTTACCCACACTTGACTTGGAACCGATTGAAGGTGACCCTGAGGATCTCCGCGGCCGGCGTCGCAGATTACTGCCCGTTGTCAGACTGGCCGTGGAAGCCGACGGCCGTGGCGCGCTGCAGTATGAGTTTTGGGATCGCAAGGAGTGGGTCGGGGTTGCGCAGGCACCCAAAAGTAATCATGCCGAAGTGAAAACCGGGCGTGTGTCGCGCTGCTAAGTAAGGATTTGAGAAACCTGAAACTGCTTCGCCGGTCGTCACGACAGGCGTCCATGAACGAGCTCAACCAGAGCCGCCAGGAGCTGAAGGCACTCCAGGCAGCGACAGCCGCCAAGGCAGCCGCGGCGGAGGCCGCAGCGCAGCGCGCCACGGAGCGCGAGGCGGCGGCCGAGGCGCGGGCTGCTGCGGCGCAGGCCGACGCCGACAAGCGCGCAAGCGAGCGCGTTGCGACGGCCGAGGCGCGTGCAGCGGAGCGCGAGGCGGCGGCGGAGAAGCGGGCTTCGGAGCGCGAGGCGGCGGCGGAGAAGCGGGTTTCGGAGCGTGAGGCGGCGGCGGAGCAGCGCGAGCGGACGTTGGCGGCGGAGCTGTCCGGGCGGGTGGAGGAGGTGTGCGCCAGGGAGCGAGACGTAGGCGATGCGGAGGCCCGCCTGGCGCGGTGGGCACAGCAGCTGGGGGAGACGCAGCAGCAGGTACGTACACACATGCCGGTACATGCAGACGGGCGTATTTGAGCTGCCCCCATACCTACCTTGCATTGCTCGGCTGCTCTCCATGCCTTCCTTGCCATGCAAGGAAGCCTGAGCCTTGCTCCTTTGCATGGCCTTGTCTTGCACATGGCCCTGTCTTGCTTGGTGTGCAAATGGCCCTGTCTTGCTTGGTGTGCAATTACTTAACTTAGCGAGTCGATTGTGGAGGTGAACACGTTCTGGTTCATGCATGTTCACGTGGTAATGTTTGGAGGTCGCGGGCACCCCTTTGATTTCGTGAGACACACACCTCCCGTGCGGCTGCAGCTGGCCGACCAGGCGGCGGCACTGGCGGAGGTGCGGGCGCTCAAGGAGCAGACGGACGCGGAGGCGCAGCGGCTCGAACGGCTGCGCGAGGACCTGGACGGGGCGAAGAAACTGCTGCAGGTGAGTCGTCGCTCTCGACCTGAGCGGCCGCGCGGAGCGGTCAAGGCGCCTCATGACACATCTAGTCCGCCACAGCGGAGGGGAAGTTTGCCGACCGCCACCCTGCTATTTCACGGATCCTGCAAAGAGGCTGCGGGCGATGGCGGTAGCTGCGCTGCCGTGCCCATCTTGCTGTCGCCTGGGGTACCGGTAATACCGTGGTTCACGTCACCCGGTTTGGCCAGGGAGGGTAACGAGCGTGGGACGTCGTGGGGCCCAAGGGGGACTGCCATGGCCTCCTCTCGAGCTGCCGTTTGTGTCGCTCTGGGTCGCCCTGGGGGTTGCCCTCCCGCACTGCCGCCTGAGGTACCGCCGCCGTCGCCCCACCGGGCTGGCTGGCATGGAGGGCTAGTGCGTGCGTCTATAGGGTCCCAGCTCCAGCGCTTGTGTTGTCCTGGGTTGCCGTCCCGGACTGCCGGCACGCCGGCCATCACACTCCTGACCGCCGTGCCGGTCTGTAGGGGTCCCAGAGGGCGGTCGCGCCCGTGCCTGGCACCCGGCTGTGTCCTTGTTGGTCATCCGCTGGCTCGCGCTGGCTCCCGCACTGCACCCGCAGGAGCAGCAGTCGGCGGCGGACAAGCGGGCCGCCGCCCTGTCGGAGCGGGAGGCGGAGGTGGAGACGCTTCAGGAGCAGCTGGCGGCCGGCAAGGAGGAGCTGCAGGTCGGGCTGCAGAAGCTGCACGACCTCAGGGAGCGGGCCAAGGAGGCGGAGGTCACGGAGGCCAGGCTGCAGGCACAGGTGGGCCATCCCGCGCGCGGCCTTCTGGCCGGTGAGGCCATTTACAGCCATTCAAGCCATGTGACATTCAATGACACGGACCAGCTCCGTGGCGTGTTCAGCACGACATCAGTTTGGGGTGCATCCCACGCATCAAACCCAACAGGCGGTCGTACTTAGGATGGACTGGAGGACAGCGGTCGGTGTGCGAGTGCGAGCGCCGGGGTCACCATTCTCCGCCACACAACGTACTCTGGTTCCCTGCTTCACAAAGGCGCCCTGCTCCCGGTTACCTAGTCACTGGTTCCCTGTACGCTGGTCCCCTGGTTGCTGGTGCCCCTCGGCTTTGCCCAGGCGGCGCAGCTGCAGGAGCATGAGACCCGGCTTGAGGCCGCGCGCGTAGAGGTGCAGGCAGAGGCGGCCAGGCTGGAGGTGCAGGCCACCCAGGCGGCCGCGGAGCTGCAGCGCGCGCAGGCGGAGCTGGCGCAGCAGCGCGCGGAGATGGAGCGGGCCGCGGCAAGGCACCATGAGGGGCTCCAGGTGCGTGCGTACGTCGGCGAGCGCGTCGGACACACACCGCGACGAGGCCGCAGGAAACATCTCGAGACCGCGGGAAGCTGTTTAGGCGTCAGCAGTTGCTTCTGACGCCGGAGCACACGCCCGATCCCGCCTTTGGCCATGGCATAGTGACCTGTTTTCGGAACATAAACGATTGAGCAGGTAGTGGCCTCCTAGTGCTTTTTGTAAGGTACGTATGACTGACGAGCATAACCCCCCGTTGTTGCTTTCTAACCGGTGGCGGAACCTAGCTACCTAGGACGTGTGAGTGCCCGACCGCTGGTGTGCTGAGGCGCGTGCATGTGCTGGCCCCACGTGCCCCACCCCCCAGGAGCTCGAAGCCCGAGCGCAGGCGCTTGAGGCGCAGGAGCAGGCGCTCGGTCAGGAGAGGACGCAGCTGGCCGCCGCGCGCCAGGAGCTGCAGTCGGACAGCGCGGCCCTGGCGGCGCGGGTCCAGGAGCTCGACAAGATGCGGGCGACCGTGCAGGCAGACGCGCAGGTGTGTTGGGGTGTTGGATGTGGGGTGTGTGCCTCGGCGAATGTGGCCTCGCCCGACCCGACCCTGTTGCCGTACATCTACCAGGATCATCTGCGAGGAAGAGCTTGCCGCCTTGCCCTGCTATACCGTACTTCGCCTGATGTGATGAGGGCGTCCGCATGCGTGGGGTGAGGAGCTAGTAAACGCAACGCCTGCACGCGGGCCGGAATGGGGGGGTGGGGGGCACGTTGATAGACCGCAATTACCACCGCCTGTGGGCAGCGGATCAGCTGGGGGACCGGTGCGTGCACCTCCCGTCGTGTACCGTATCACAATGTTGCGCCGCTTCTCGCTGGGGTCGAGTTCGTGGCCGCAGCACTGGACTGGAGTCGAAAGGAAAAGGAAAACCGAACGCACTTGGGTGCCCCACCCACCACGCCACCAGGCCATTGCCCTGGAGCGGTTGGAGCTGCACGCCAAGATGCGGCGCTCCACGGTGGAGTACGAACAGGAGGTGCAGAGCGCGCACGAGCTGGTGGAGCAGGCGAGGACACGCGCGCTGGCGGTGTCGCAGGTGGGGTGGGGCCGGTTGGGCTGGGGCGTGGTGGGCGGGGGGGGAGGGCCGCAAGTGCGGCTGCGCTGGGCGGTATGTGTACCGGTATTACCGCTATACGAAATAATGGCATGGCGGGCCCCTGAACAGTCACCGATGCAAACCAGGAATACAGAGGGAGGAGCCCCAGTGGCCTACCACCAGCTGCGCAGCAGAGGCATCCATCGGCTGTGATGCGGGTTTCAGTAAGCGCGATGCAAGCGGGTGAGGGTTCGCGCACTGCCGGATGCGCCCAATGCCAACACGAGCAAATCCTCCAAACCGAAACGGCCCGCACTCTAGCGTGTGCTTGCCTCTGCTTCCACAAGCAAATAACTTGCCACGCTCTCTCCTTTTGTCCCTCCCTCCCTCCCTCCCTCCCACGAAGGCCGAGACCGAGCTGCGGGAGCGCCAGTCGGAGCTGGTCCGCCGCGAGGCGGAGCTCACGAGACGCGAGCAGTCGCTGCAGCGCGGAATGGCGCAGGCGGTAGGCAGCACCGCCCAGCGTGGTGCCTGGTCGCGGCGCGGCGGGGACCTGCCCTGCATCACCAGGAGCGCCTGCCTGTTACGCTTGTTACGCTTGTTTACGGCGGGCTGGGGTCAGGGGCCGACGTCGTTTAAAGGCCTGGTTTAAGGTCCAATACCGTACCTTGTCCAGCCTGGCCGTGCCCGCCTCTGCCATACACTCGTGAACCTGCGTGCGTGTCGCATCGGATGGCGTTTGCGTGCGTTTGTACAGTGTGTTTAGATAAGAGACCCGCCCGACCCAAACCAAGCACCAATAGTGTGTGTGTGTGCCCCTCCGTGTGTGCCTGTGCCTGTTGGTGCAGGCGCGCGAGCGGGAGGACTTGGTCCGCCGCGCGAAGCAGCTGGAGGCACAGCGTGCCGAGGTGGAGGTGTCGCTGCAGCAGCTGGCCAGCCTGCAGGTGAGGAACCCACACCCGTGCCTCCTCAACGTGCCTCTTTATTTGCCGTGTGTGATCGCTCACTCCGAGCGGCTTCGCTGGAATCCTGTGCCCATCGCAGTCTGGCATTTCGTCCTTGATTACTTCGCGCCGAGTCCCCCTTGCATCCGCCCGACCGAACCCAACGTGTGCGTGTGTGCCATCACTGGACCGCCACAGGAGTCGCACGAGCGCTCCGTGACGCAGGTCGCTGCCCGCGAAGCCCGACTGGAGGCCCGCATGGGGGAGCTGGAGGAGCTGGACGGTAGGGGCGGCGTTGCGTGCGGGCCCCAGCCCCCTTCCATTCCAAGCCCCGAAAGTTTTGCCGCGGATTCCGAGGTTGCGGATCACTTCCTGTCATCACCGCCGTTCATCGCCTGTGCACCCTCGCCCGCCACCGGGGACCCCTGCGGCGGGCAGCATCCTCGTCCATGGCGACCCGTTGAAGGGCACTATAGCCGTGTGCATAAGAAAAATATGAGCCGCAAGAAGACGGGGTCCAGCTCAACAGTGGCGCTGTGTGTGTGTGTGTGTCCCCCGTTGGCCGCCGCGTGTTGGCACGCGGCCCCGCAGCGCGGCTCAAGGCGCTGGGCGGGCGGTTGGCGGGCGACCTGGACGCGTGGCAGGGTCGCGCCAAGGGCCTGCTGGACTGCCGTGCGGCGGCGCTGGAGGGTCTGGCCACTCGGGTGGCGGCGGACATGGACGCGCGCGAGGCGGAGCTGCTCCAGCGGGAGACGGTCCTGCAGGTGGGACCTAGACCACCGGACGGGTGGGACGGCGGGACACGGCAGGATGGGTGGGACGGGGCGAGCCACGGGGATGTCGATACACAAGGAAGCCAACCCGCCCCGGCAGCAAGGCACGCCGGAGGTGGACCTCGCGGTGGGTCAGCCCCTGTGGGCTCAACCATGAGCCCCTCAGTATCGCTAGTAGCCCAAGTTCATGTCTTTTTTTACGTGTCCGTTTACTGTATTGCTGTGTTTAACAAGAAGCCCATCCATAACCGCCTGTATTGCTGTGTGACTCAGCCCGTGTTTCCGCCTGTGCTTTTCATGCTATCGTGCATCGCGCTGCAGAGCCAGCTGCGGTCCTTCAACATCCAGCTGCAGAGCGAGCTGGCGGACTTCACGGCTGCGCGGCGAAGCGCCGCTGTAGATTTGGAGGCCCGACTCAAGCAGGTGGTTTAGGGAACCAGCGGCTCACGGGTATGGTGTAGTATTCGACTGGAAGTGTGACGGCACCCCTGCTAGCGGTCATGTCACGACGGATGCCATGGTAGCGAGACGGGTGGGGATGCGCGTCTGCGGCCGTTCTTGCCTTCATTCAAGGCCACGCGCATCTGCCACCGCTTGCCGGGAACGGCATCGTGGGGCCGTTGGATCAAGAATCCGTCCCCGGGGCATTAGTCTGCGCCGCCCCAGTATTGGCGCCGTCCCCCGCCGTCCTCCATCCCGCAGATGGAGGACAAGGCCCGCCTGGCGGAGCTGCTCAAGGCTGAGCTCGAGGCCCGGAACCGGGAGCTGCAGGTGCGGCCGGGAAAGACTGCTGCAGGTAGCAGGTACCTGTCGAACGGTGCCCGAGGAGCAATTTACGAATTCAGCCCCATGGCGCTTCTGTCCTGCCCGTGTCCTGCTGCGCAGGAGGCCAACGACCTGGTCCTCGAGCTCCGGAACCAGGTGCGCGCCTCGGAGCGGCAGGCCCAGCAGCTGCAACAGCAGCTGGCCGCGGCGCAGCAGGCCGCCCAGACGGAGCGCGAGCTGGCCACCGCCGCGGCCGCCCGGGAGCAGGACCGAGCGGCGGCGGAGCTGCAGCGCGTCGGCGCCGAGCTGCGGGAGGTCTCGGCGGCGGCGGCGGCTGAGGAGCAGCGCCTGGCGGCGGAGCTGCAGCGCGCCAGGGAGCAGGCGCAGGAGGCGGCTGCCGCCGCGACGGCGGCGGCAACGGAGCGAGACCGGCTGTCGGCGGAGGTGCAGCGGCTGCGCGAGGGCGCTCAGCGGACCAAGGATGATTTGGACTCTGCGCTGTCAGCGGCGGAAAAACTGGCGGCCGAGAAGATGCGCGCAGCTGGTGGGCTTAAGGATCGCTGTGCGCTCCGAAAATGGGGTGAAAAGAAAAAAATTAATACGGGGTCTATGTTCCGGAGCAATGACCTCCCCGCTTTTGCGATTCCGGGGTAAACTCTGGTTGGGTGTCGAATGCGGTGTTGTCGTCGAAGATTGCTGGCATGTTGGCAAGTGCTGGTTTGCCGGCCAGTCCGCTGCCCTAGGGTCTGACCCGACCAAATCATAACCCTTGGCGGTTTGCGGTTCGTGCAGGCACCATCCAAGAGCTGCAGGCCCAACTGGAGCGTGCCCGTGGGGAGGCGGACCAGGCCTCCCAGCTGGCCAGCGAGCAGGTGGGCCGGGGGGCGCACCACCCGCAGGTCCGGCCTCGTCACCTCGTGAACGGAACGGGTAACGCATACTTTTCGGCCAACTCGAATAACGGTATTACAGCCCCTGTCAGGGCATCCCTTTGGCCGGCTGGAGTCGGCGCCCGAGAATCAAGCCGATACCATGACAAAACAAATCTTGTAACGGTTACCAAAGAGAAATCAAAACAAATCCCGTCTCAACCGAGCATTCGCTTCAGCGGGGGTATGGATTGGGGAACTGATGCGTTGCACAGGACGCACATTCGTTTCAGCGGGGGGGACAGTCGACCCAGCCCCCTTTGGCCAGTCCTGAAGGCCGCCTGAAGGCCGCCTGTGAAGTCCGCGTCGCCCGCTCTCCCTCCGTGCTGCACAGGCGCTCCAGCGCGAGCGGCTGGCGACGAGCCTCACCGCCTCCCTGGAGGCCCAGCTGGCGACCGCCCGCGACGACGCCGCCACCAGCAAGGCGCGCGCCGTGGAACTGGAGCTGCAGCTGCAGCAGCGCCAGCGCCAGGTGGGACTACCAGGGCTTATGTAGTTGATTATAGGCGGGACACGGGCCTGGGCCACCCCGGTGGTCTGGCACCGAGGCGTCCACGAGGGGAGGGCAGGCTCGCAGACTTGTGCCGCGAGGGACATGCACCGTGTTGTAAACAGCCCCTAAGCGGACGGTGTACTGGAAGCCTACCCTGTGCCACGCGGGGTCACGGTTCCCTGTCCCCTGTCCTAAGCAGCGCCTTCACCGGTATTCGGCCCTGCGCTATGGTCGCAAGCTGTTGTTTTTGCCGCTCTACCTGCTGCTGCTGTGGCTGCTGCTGTCGCCCGCATATGCCCAGGCTGCGGACCGCGAGGCGGACCTGGATGCTGAGATCCGGTCGCTGCGTGAGCGGGCGGAGCAGCTGGAGCGCCAGCTGGCGGACCTGCAGGTACGTGCGGTAGGCTGGGGCCTGGGCTGGGGCTGGGGCTGGCGTTGGCGTTGGCACGGCCTGGGCTGGGCTGGGCTGCGCTGCCGCAGGCTGGGCTGACGTGGCCCAGTGCCACCAACGTTGCAAACCAGGTTCATGAGCACCCATGCCACAATGGGGACCCAGCCATGGCCCTTCTGGGGAGCCAGCCCGCGGTGGCTGACTCGCCTATACCCCATGCGCATTGACCCTCCGGGTGATCATGGTCATGCAATGCAAGTGGTCATGTTCTGGAAGTGTCAGTTTTGCATCGCAAAGAGTTCGTTGTGTACGAGGATGTACGGCAAGTCGGTTGTACGGCATGTTCGTTGTCTGTGTGCGTGTGTTGCAGGTCACGGAGGCTGAGACGCGGCGGGGGCTTGGTGCGGACCTGGAGCAGCAACAGGCGCAGGTGCGGGAGGAGCGCGCTGGGTTGCGGGAGGAGGGCCGACAGTTGGACGAGCGACGGCGTCAGTTGGACGAGCGGCAGCGTCACGCTGAGGCGGCGCTCAGTAAGCTTGATGAACGATCGCGATCCTTGGACGAGCGGTCGCGGGCGCTGGACGAACGCCAGCGGCAGCTGGACGACCGCGCGTGGAAGCTGGACGAGCAGGTCCTCCAGGCGGAGGAGCAGGCTCGGCGTCTGAATGCGCAGGCACGGCAGTTGGACGAGCGGGCCCGGAATCTGGACGAGCGGTCGCAGCGAACCGACGCATCAGAGCGTCTCGAGGAGCGCCACCGGCAGCTCGAGAGCGTCGCCTCTGAACATGAGCAACGGGCCAGGATGCTCGACGAGCGGGAGGGAGAGCTGACGCTGATGCTGCGGCAGGTGGAGCTCCAGCGACTCGACCTGGACGAGCGTACGAAGCAGTTGGACGAGCGGGCGCGGCGACTGGACGAGCGTGGGACCCAGCTTGGTGCACTGACGGGCGCGGGCTCGGAGGGCAGCGCGCAGCGACAGGTCCGTGTGGGTACTGTATGCTGGGGGCACACCCATCCATCCGACTCCAGAACTGCACTCCTGACTGCATCCAACCCCACGGAATGCACACCGACTCGTCGGCGCAACCGTGCGGAGGTTCGGAACGGGCGCTGCATGGCTAGTACGCGCCCCCCCCCCCACACACACACGCACTGGACCCATCTCGACTGTGCAGCACAGTGAAACCGAAGCGCCCTGTAGCTGCCGCACCCGACGCCCTGTAGCCGCATCCATGACACCCACCTGTAGCGGACAACATCTGAGACACCCATCCGCCTCTTTGGGGCTTCCCGCACAGGCGGCCGTTGGCCGGGAGGGCACAGCCGCGGAGCTGCACATCTCAGCCAGCCTGGACAGGCTGCTGAGTTCCCAGCTGGACAACGACAAGGCCGAGTGAGCGGGGTGGTTGTGGGGTTTACAGGACACCGGCAAGTCATAGCCATATTCAAACCGGCGGTGGGGGGCAGTCGCCGCGCTGCGGCCGCGGTGCGCTGCGGAGGCGGCCCCGCGAAGTCCTTGTGTCCTGGTCAAGCTGCAGGCACGAATCCTGACCGCGATGTGCCCGTTTTGCCACGTTTGCACCCAAGGCTCCGGTGCGGTGCCTCACGCACGGCGGCCGGGGCCCTTACGAGGGGCCCTGCAGGCCTTACGAGAAGCCCCGCAGGCCTCGCACACGTGCGCTCCTTCCTGGACTCATCACAGATCACGCTGCCCAGGCGCGGACGCCCGAACTGAGCTTGCGGCATCATCAGTACTGCTCGGCATTCTCAGCCGGCGGTCCTGCGCACCACACGCGCACTGCGCTAACGGTGACCGACGGCTCGCATCCTTCTCCAAGCCGTGCACAACTATACCCATACTCAATAATACACACACATGCTCTTTTACCCGTGACCGCCGTATCCCTCCCTCCGCCGGCGCGCGGCCGCCTCAGGTTGGACGCCCAGCGCGCCCTGCTGGAGGACGAGTTCGCGGCGCTGGCTGCGGAGCGCTCCCGTCTGGAGGGCGAGCAGCAGCTGCTGCGGACCCGCGCCATGCAGCTGGACCTGCGCCAGGAGGAGGTGGAGGCGATGCAGGCGCAGGTGGGGGGTTCCGCGGCGCGCCTGGGCTGGGGACGGCGAGAGGGTGTAGAAAACTGGCAGGCGTATGGGGACGCCCGGTCTCATAGAGCCTCAGGAGGCAACCCGCCGCCGCCTGCCCCTGCCTGGCCTCCCGCAGGTGGAGCAGCTGCAGGCCCGGGTTGAGGCGCAGCAGGCGCAGCTGCTGCAGCGGCGTGCTGAGGAGGAGGCGGCGAAGGACTCGCAGCGCGGGGTGGTGGCGGAGGCGGAGGCGCGGGAGCGCGAGGCGGCGCGCGTGCGGGCGGCGGAGGCGGCGCTGGAGCGGCGGGAGGCGGAGCTGCGCGCCCGCGAGGAGGAGTGAGTCGGGGGGTCGGAGGAAGTGACAACAGCCCAGTCCGGGGGTCGGAAAGTGACAACAGCCCAGTCGGGGGGTCGGAAAGTGACAGCAGGCCACTCGGGGGACATGCACGCATGCTACGAAGGCATCCGGGCCGCGCGGGCGGTACTGTGGGCGGTACTGTGCTCTGGGCAGGCGTGCGTTCGCATGCAGCGCTGCGTAGCGTGCCAACCAGGGGGGGTTGCCCAAGTCGCTTTGGGTAGGCGACCGCATGCTGCTGCACCGCACGGCATAGCCGCAGCGGCATAGCCGCAGCCGCGTGATACCGTAGATCCATACTCACGTCTGCGGGCTGCCCGACAAGGCCCCCCTCTGCGCCGCGCGGTTCTGCCGCCTTCCACCCACAATTCGCACATGTGGTGGCGGCTGCGCTGCGCTGCAGGCTGGCCGCGCAGCGCGACGCGCTGGCCCGCCAGATGGCCGACTTGCAGCGGCAGCACGCCGCCGCCCGGGCGCTGGTGGAGGAGAAGCAGCGGCAGTTGGACGCGGTGCTGCAGCAGGGGGAGCAGCTGGCGGCCCAGGAGGCGGGACTGCAGGTACGTGTGAGGGGGGTTGCCCTAAGAGGGGGCGGGGTCTTGGGGGCCACATGGCGCACCTGGGGCTCCCCGCAGATCATCGTCATGGGGGGGCTGCAGGTGGGGACCAGGGAGGGGGAAAACCACGGCGGGACGAGCGCCGGACGGCATCGGGGGGGGATTGGGCAGGTGGCGGGATGGGTGCGGCAGCTGGCAACGCTTCCATGCAGCGAGCGTCCGCGCCGAGGTGAGGTGAGGGACGGACGAACGGGGGAAAGCGCAACAAACGCCGGTGTTGGGGACCAGCTGTCGCACTCGCACTCGCGTCCTGCGACGAAAACCTTTGACGCCGCCCGGTGCGGTCGCGTCCCGTGGAGCCGCCGAAGCAGCTCCCTGGCAGCGGGGGCTCACCGGTTGCTTTTGCCGCGGCGCATGGCAAAAAACGCTTGCGTTGCCGACGGCGACCCACTTCGCTTCAGTACTCATCGTTACAAGTTGGACCCGATCCTGAACGGACTTCGTTTTGCTGCTGTTCCGGGTTCCTAAAATGGCATAACGCCGCAGGCGACGCGCGAGGAGGTCGCATCGCGGCTGGACCAGCAGGTGGCGGAGCTGGCAAGCCGGCAGGCCGAGGTGGAGGCGGCGCGGGACCAGCTCGCGCGTCTGGAGGCTGAGCTGTCTGTCCGGTGCGTGGAACGCATTCAGCGCCATACATGCGAACGTATTCTAGAGTATTCTAGAGTATTCTAGAGTATTCTAGAGCGGATGCGTGCTTCGCACGGCGGCGAGCTCATGTTACGGTATCGCGAACCCAACGCGCGCATTTTTATTGGCGGTTCTTACAACCAGCCCTGATGGGGTAAAATTTAGCCCTGGTAGGGTGTAAAAAATCGGTAGAAACATAGCCCTGGTGGGGTATCACGTGGCAGGCATACAGCAGCCTGATGTCGACACCTGGTGGCGTGGTAGGCATACGGTACACTGTGGCGGGCATACTCGTGACCAGCCCGGTAGGCGCAAACTCTGGGTGTGGGGGTTGGCTGGATTGATGGATTCGGCCCTCCAGGAGCGACGAGCTGGCGCGGGCAGAAGCGCGGCTGAAGGAGCAGGCGGACGCGCTCAGGGCGGAGGCGCTGCGGCTGGCGGATGAGGCGGGCAGGCAGATGGAGGCGCTGCGGGAGCTGGAGCTGCGGCGGGAGGAGCTGCAGGTGGGCGGGTGGGGTGCGGGTGTGGGTGTCACATCCATCCATCCAGCAATCCAGCAATCCATGGGAGCAGAATAGTGCTTCGGCACTTCATCGCAACGAGGCCTTGCATTCACCTGTGGAGGCGTGCAGCGAGGCGACACCCAGCTACCGTATACGTGCGGGCGCACACCGCGTTCCAGGAATGCGGTGGAGAGCAGCAGGCCGTAACACCTGCGGAAGCTTCGAGACGCGGGAGAGAAGGGGGGGTATGCGTAGGGGTGTCCGCTGCCCCTACTTGGGTGAAGCAGCAGGCCCCAAGTTGATGTATGTGGCTCTCCGCTGCCGTACAGGCCCTGGACCTACACTCCAGGGAGGCCCATGAGGCGATCCGCACCGCCGGGGCCGCGCTGGCAGCTCGAGAGGCGGCCGTGGCCGCGAGAGAGGATGAGCTGGAGGCGCGGCTCGGCCGCCTGCAGGAGCACGAACAGGCGCTGCAGGTAAGGGGGGAGTGAGCGGGGTGGCGGCCGGGTTGAGTGCCAGCCATGGCGCAGCGCGAACCGACGGGGAAGCCTGCCATGCTGGCTGCCTTCAATCTCTTGACCCGCTTCATAAACCCCAGGGCCTTGCGGTGACGGGGTGGGTGGGGCGCCCGGAGACAACAGGCACGTGAGGACGGCCCTGACAAGAGTTTGTGACGTGCCCGTAACAGGTGAAGTGGAGCAGCGGAGGCGGCGCCCCGGGCACCCTGTCTAAACAGCAGCAACAACAGCAGCAGCACGCCAACGCAGCTGCTGCGGCTGCAGCAGAGGCCGCCGCGGAGGCTGCTGCCGCGGCAGCTGTCGGGAACGCCGCCGCGGGCGCGGCGGCGGCCGCAGCAGTGGCCGCGGCGGCCGCGGCGGCCGGCGCTCCAGGGGAGGACGGCGACGACGATGACGTGGTGGCCGCCTCCCGTGACCGCGGGCCGAGGTCGCCCGGGCCCTTGGGGGTTACCGACTACTTGTATCGAATGTACACGGACGCTGCAGGTGGTGGTGGTGGTGGTGGTGGTGGTGGTGCCAGCAAGAAGGCGGCGATCCTGGCGTCCAGCGCCGACGCGGCCCGCGCCGTGGATCGCGAGGTGCATGCGTTGCATGGCGGCGCCGCTGCTGGCTTGCCGGTACAGGCCCAAACCGCTCGTGAGGCCCGCCACCGTCAGCACCACCAGCAGCAGCACCCACATCAACATAACTACCACCAGCGACCGGACCAAGACCAGCAGCAGCAACAGCAGCAACAGCACCAGCGGCGGCTGCAACCCAACAGGCACGGCGGTCCCGCGCTCCTGACCGCCGACCAGCTCACCGACGATCCCCAGGCGACCATCATGCCTCCGCCATTCCAGGCTCCGGACCCGCGGCCGCGCCACGCGACGGTTGGCGGCGTCACCCACCATGGCCTCGGTGGCGGCGGCGCCGGCGGCAGCGGCGCCGGCGGAGCTGGGACCGCGCAGGTGCAGGTGCAGGTGGCCCGCGGGTCGGCGCCCGGCGCCGTGCAGTCCGTGAATCGCACGGGCGCGGACGCGGCCTATACCAGGCAGCGGCACGTCAGCAGCCAGCTTCTGCCGCTGCACCAGCAGCCAGCGGATCTGCTGAGCGACACTCTGACGGAGTCCACGGCCTCGCTGTACCAGCCGCTGCCCTCGGAGACGCCACGTGTTCTGCGAGGCACCAGGGGCGAAGCTGGCGACGGCGCCGCCGACCCCGGCTGGCCGCAGCGGCCAACCCAGCAGCAGTCGCACCAGCAGCGCCTGCGGCCGGGGCCGGGTGGTGTGGAAGGGGCTGAGAGGGCGGCGCGGGCGGTGGGCGGGTCGGCGGCGTGGCCGGGCGACGATGAGATGCCGACCCCCGCGGCGCAGTCGGATGCGCCGCTAATCGGCTCAGTGGTGCCGGGCGCTCAGCGGAGAAGGTGAGCTCCGGAACCGACAGCCCCGAGACGCCGCGGCACATGTCCCCAAACAATTATATACCCTTCGGGTGACAAGCTTGGGATGACAGACATGCTGCGGATGAGGCACTCCCCCCCGCAACCCACGTGCCCTGGCACATGCACTGACGTGTCCTCGACACCGAGGAGCCCGCGACATACTGTATCAGTGCATCTCCCACGAAAGACGCACAGATAACACGCAAAGGTTGCGACTGTTCTCCGTATGCACCACCTTGCTTCACCGTTGCAAAAACAGGCTCTGTCATGCCCTTGAATTCCTCACGTGCAGGCAAGCAGCTGCGGCGGCCGGTCTTCCGCCCCAGGAGTCCAAAGAGCTACAGCGGCAGCAGCAGCAGCATCGACCCGCGCAGCCGCAGCAGCTCTACAGCCGGTTCCGTTTGGTGGAGCCGCCACCGCCGCCGCTGTTCACTGACCCGTCCAACGCCTCGACCTCTTCGTTGCCAGCTGCCGCGGCGGCAACGGGGCCTGGGGCTGGGGCCGGGATGCCGATCCCGAGGGAGGGCAGCGGCGGCGGTGCAAGCAGCGTCAGCAGTAGCGGCGGCGGGGGCCCACCTGGCGCGGGCCTGGCTCGTCAGCAGCGCACCCTCCACGTGCTGCTGTCCAGCATCCAGACCTCCTCATCGCGCGGCCAGGAGCGCCTGCAGGTGGGACGGGGGGAGAGTTTCGGTCTTTCGAATCTCAGCAGCGACTGGCTGGCGTGGTCAGCGCAGTTGCTTGTGCCAGTATGGGGGTGGACTGGTTGTGCGAGGGCATGGCCGCGGTCTGTGTCTTTCCGAGCTAAGATGGAGAGACGATGCAGAACCATGTGCAGAACCATGTTCGACTGTTTCCGTACCATTCTACCGAAATAATTGGCTGGCTGGCTGGCTTGGGCGTAGATGTAAGTTTAAGCATGCGTGAGTGTTCGCTTCGGATGAGAGCAAAGCCGCAAGACCAGACCGCGCAGATGTGCACACATGATTGCGGCGTGTGTGCGTGTGTGTGTTTGTGTGCATGGCCTCACGCAGCGGCTGTACCGCATCACGGAGCCCATGGCCGCCGATCTTGGCCCCAAAGAGCAGCCCTTCCTGGAGCAGTGCCGGACCTCCCTGGACCACCTCGCCGCGGAGCTGTCGGCGCTGCAGGCGGCAGTGCAGCAGACGTTGAGAGCGGTGGCCGACGCGGGTGAGCGGCGCCCGCATCGTATCTTCTTACGCGCTTATCAGCTGTCAACGATGACCTGACCGAACGGGGACCAGCGATTAGCACGGTGGACCCAGCACTGTTATGGCGCCGGTGGCGGCGGCGTCGCGCGCGGCGCTGTCTCGTCCGTTCGGCTGTGCATCCGTAGGAATCCAAACAACGGGCCAGGGGCCTTGGTTGGCAGCTCTGAACCTGGATGAATCCAGCATCTCAGCCGGTTTGCTGTTCGGGAGCCCCAGCGCCCGACCCCAGTACGGCACAGTCCGCCGCGTCCGCGACAGCTTGCGTACGTCACGTACTGTCCGTTACCCACCCCGCTCTGTTTCCACAGCTGCGCCACTGCGCTGGCCGTGTACGGCACTTGATCCGGTGGTTTTCCTCTTTTCCTCAAAATTTTCTGCTCCGTACACCTGTCCGCTTTCCCCGTAGGCACCCTCGGAGAGCTTAGCCAGGTCCGGTTGCGGGTGGAGAGCCACCAGCGGGCGCTGTCCCAGTGGGAGGGCGGCGTGGCGGCGCAGATGCGGGTCATCACGGATCTGCAGGTGCGGTGTGGGCCCGGTCTAGCTGGGGGTCTTACAAGTCGAATTGATGGTCGGCGTGCCCAGCCGAATGGTGTCTCCTCGGCCTCGGCGGTTCATGGCGCGGGTCAGGCCGTATCAGTCGCAGCGCGACACAAAGGCTTACTCGAGATGGCCTCGAAGTACTTTGCCGTCTCTAGTGCTCCGCGGACGGAATCAAGGGATCGAAGTTCTCGGGCAGGGGCTTGGGTGCGCCGCGGAACAAAGAACCCTGCCCGAGAACTTCGATTCCTTGATTCCGTCCACGGAGCACCCAAGCCCCTGCCCGAGCACCTTGATCCCTTGATTCCGTCCACGGAGCACTAGAGACGGCAAAGTACTTCGAGGCCATCTCGAGTCCATAAGATTCGAACCGCGCCGCGTCAGCCTATTTACATCTCGGGTATCGATGCAGCAGCGCGATGCAAAGGCTTACTCGAGATGTCTGGAACCTCTTTCTTGGGCTATCATTTCTTTGCGGTCCGGCCTGTAAGCAGGGCTGACTGTCCTGCTACAGTGCGGTATCTCCTGGATACGGGTGCCTGTGGACATGCGAAGGGCGGTGCCGGTGCATGACCTGCATCTCTGTCATTGACAGAGGGAGTGCGGCCGTCGATGTTGGGGATGACACCGAGTAGTGGGGGCGCCCTAGGGAGGCGGGTCGCAGGTGTCGAAGGTTGCAACATTGGGCTCAGAGGCTGCTGCCACCTGCTTTGCCCTGCCCTGCCCTCGCCCCTGCACCGCAGGATCCCGGACGCCGTGGCTCACTGATGCGAGCGCTGGGCGTCAGCGAGGGCAGCGGCAGCAGCCTGGGTCTGAGCAGCGGACGCGGAATTGTACCAGTGTAGTGTAGCGTTGCGCTGCCCGTCGGCCCTCGGATACCCCGGCTGACTGGCCCCGGAAGCCGCGTGGCCCCCGACCCGAGAGCGGACCGCGATGCGAAACGCGCGCATGAAAGAGCGGTCTGTTGGTTAAAGGCGGTTAGGGTGCCCTGTCATGGCGTGTCGACGCGTACGCTGTTTTAAATCTGGCGCACACGCCCTGAAGATTTCAGTGATTGGAGAGGTGGCCTGGTGCTCTGCGCGTTCCTACGAAATGCTCCCGTGCGTGCTCCCGTGCACGTGACTGGCCCCACACGTGCCTCAGTGTCTTGAGAGGATCGCGAGCCACAGAAGACGGCGGGGACTTGTGGGAATTCATTCATGCTTGGGACTCAAAAGTAATATCGATCCTTTTCAGGGTATCGCATCGGAGCCATTGCTTTCATTGCGGTGCCACGATCATTGCATTGTGATGCCAGGATCGCCATCTGTTTCGCGAGCGCGTGTGATGTGGCAACTCGCGAACGCCCCGCCACATGGCGCTGCATATCGGTTTCGTTGCTTCCTCGCGACGTCCTGTGGCAGTAGCGAATCCGGAGCTTCTCCTTGGGACCACATGACTCGGCAGCGCCGAAAATGCGTTGTGTATCGACGACGTGACTCAGCGCAAGGGCGGGTCTCCTCCTCCTCCCCGTAACGTCTGCGGCGCTGTAATAACATTTGCCCTTTCAGTAGCACAGGGCATCAGAAGAATTCAAGGCCTGTTCTTTTGTCCCAGCACCGGCGGAGTTCGACATGCTGCCGTGCACCTGTACTCTGCAATGACAACAGCCGCCGATCGCTCAGCACCAAGCTTGCTTAGGTTCGCGTGCTCGGGAGTGATACAAGGTCATAATACCCACGCTGGGAACGGGGTCTGATTTCAAAAAGACCGCCTGCACGGTCTTGCTGTGCATCGCGCGCCTTACCCACGGTGTGGTGACGCATTCCCATCCAAGGCGGGACAGGAAACAAACATCATCGATAAACCTGAACGCAGGTCACCCGGACCCATAACCCTGGACCCACACATATGATGAGAAATCAAGTAGCCATAAGTTAATCATGAAGCACACCATCCTACCCACTTCGTTTGTAGCGTGGCCGCACAGCGCCCCTCTGAACTCGTCTCGTCACCTACCCACCCACGCCAACCTGCGTCACTATCCACCGTGAAACCCAGTACACTGTACAGCGGCCACGGACGGATCCAGTTGTCGAGCTCCATGATGTCACTGTTGCGCCTACTGCTCTACGCTCCAACTGCCCCAGCCCCGAGCAAGGGAAACAACGCGAATCTCCGCTGCGCAGCTGTGTACTGCGCGAGTCTCGCAGCTGACCAGTCCGTGCTGTGAGGGCCCGCCAAAGCCGACCTTCAGTAGCGCTCGCTCGCCATCAGCAGGCCTCCGAATATGCGGCCCGCTGCGCGAGTGCCCGCCAGCTTCTGGTAGACACTGCCCGGGTCGACTTATGTGGCGGACCACTCCGCCGGACCGTCGTCCTCATCGCCGTACATCGCCTGCATATCGGCAAAGTTGAGCTCGCCCAGCTGCACGTGGAACAGGGTCGGCGCACCGGGGCCAGCCATTGGATCAATCGGACGATGCGATGGCCAAACTGCATCAAACGCGCAGCCCAAATGACACCGCGTCGATACCGCAATCGGAGGGACATCAGGCTTGCCGCCGTTTCAAGAAAGGATAAGGGTGCAACTGAGATCTCGCGCTTGGTATAGAGCCGACATGCGGAACGCTGGCCGCCAAAGCCATACACCTTAACGACGCGACGTCACATGCCACAAGGGCAGACCGCAAGACAGACCCACGCGACTCAACCTCAGAGAGTTACCGTTATGGCTGCCCCCAGCTGACAGTCACATCCGCCAGGCCTCGCGCACTCGCCATCCCACACGCACCCCACACGCACGTGTCCGCTCGACTCAGAACACGCTCCGACCCTCAGTTCGTTGCCTAGGGTTCCCGTCTGTCCCCCCCAAACAGCCCTTGACGCACCGTCTCGTCGCCCTCGGGAAAGCCCTCGCCAAAGGTCTGGTACGTCTCGTAGCCGCCCGTGTACCCGTCCGCTGCCTGCTGCGGCTCGGCCGAGATGCCTGTGAGCTCCACATCGAAGACCAGAGTGGCACCGCCTGCGGCACCGAGCACATTGCCAGGTGGGAGGTCCGGTGTGTCTCTTCGTCGATCCGGGTGATGAGAACGTAAGCGGAAACCAGCCGGCGAACCGTTAAGCACTGTGAGGTGGATGTGCGCTGTTACGATGTCAGGTAGGCATGACCGCTCGACAATGGCGGTCATACGTAATCGCACGGCCACATTCACGTTCCGGCTGTCTGCCTCCCGGGCCCGCACCCGGCCTCAGATGGACACCATTCAAGCCATGGGAAGGGTCAAGGTCTGCACGGTGATCAGGACCGGGTCTTCGGCCTGCGGTTTGAGTGACTGCGCACCTGGGATCGGGCCCGCGCCCTCATCGCCGTAGCCAAGGTGAGGAGGAATCTCCAGGCGGCGCTTCTCGCCAATGCTGCGGGTTATTCGAGGGCGACCAGCATGAACACATTTTCCATGATATAAAGCTGCTGCTAATTCGTGTGTGTATGTGCATATGGTGTGTATATGTATGTGTGTGTATCGTTACATATCCGACCGGTCGGATACGTACGGTAGCCCTTGAAGGTCACCGCGAAGATCCAGAAGGCCAGCGTCGCACGTTCGTTTGCCAGGCGGCCCTTGTACGAGCTCTACAGGTCTCGTGACAGCCGGTGCATGCTGAACGCAGTCATTTACGATACCCAAGTACCGGAACGTGACGTTACGTGACTGCCCGCCCCACGAGGGTTTCGCTCACTCACCACATGCCCTGGATACCAAGCTCCCATCCAGGAATAACCTGCGCAGCGTCTTATATCAGGCAGTGCAACATCGAATGGTGGACCTGAAGTTTGAAACGTTTCTCGATACCTGTTGCGCACCGAGCTGGAACTCAATAGGCTCGCCCCTGCTGTAAGAGGTGTCAAATACCGTTCCGTCCGTCAACTTGCCCTACAAACGAAACACGCATGGTCAGCTTCGACATCTCTGCACAGACGGCAGTCGACGCGTAAACTTACAACATAGTGGACAGCCACAAAATCGCCGTCAGACGCCTTATGCTCGCATTGCTCTGGCTTAAACTGCGCGGGCGAAAGATCGAGCGGTTGCCGAAGACTGACACCACGAACGGATTGCGGCATTTAATCTTGTAGAGGCATACCGTGACATCAATCCCGACACTATCCGCAGCGGCTGTCGCCCGTGCAAGTAGGGCGATGGCAAGAATCAGAAGAACAGGTAGCCGCGACATGCTTCTTGAATTCTGGGCATCAACCCAAAATATAGCTACCAACGATATTCAATGTAAACCTGAAGGTCCCTTGTACCTAATAATGAGGGTGGTCGCGCAACGTTTTTGGCACTTCGTAGTACAGGGAGGGGGTCCGGACCACCCCTCCTCCCCCATCATTCTTCCTTGCCCCTCCCGTGGCATCCATGGGCTTAGCGCGTTCCGTACCTGTGCGTTGCGCCGTTATTACAACACAGTTCCAGAGTCCCTAGCGGTAACCATGAAACCTGATCTACGCATCATTCATGATAAACCTTGTAAGCAAACAGCGCTGAGAAGCTTGGGCTTACAACACGGCAGGGCTGGGCGCATTCCTTCAGTGAAGGAGTCCATTTGAACTCTTCCGAAGCACCGCATTTCACTACTGGCATGTCGGCTGTAATCGAAGCACCTGTTCGCTTCACTTTTAGTAGACTCTGTCAAAATAGCGACGCTGGTAGTTCAATGTTGTTCAGGCATCCAGTGTGTAACATCCGATGTTTCTGGTTTTGCAATGGAATATAAGGGGCCTCTATGATGTATGAAACATGAACCCGATCCCTGAATATGTTGATTGGATTGGCGCCCGAGGCAGCCCCGCCTTGGAAGCTAGCACACAGCAGTGTACGACAACGCGCATACTTCAATATCGCCCGATCCGCATGTGCGTGCACGCGACGCATTTAGCTGCGCTCCAAAGTCACGCGTTGAACTGCAACTTGTATGGCACGGCTTGCGATGCAACAGGGTGACCCACCAGCATGTACTGCTGTGGCGCGTACGAAGCGTTGCCGTTGCCGAGACCCTGGATCGACCTAATCTCCTCTTCCTCCCACTCTGATCTCGCCATACCCTGCCACCGCTCCATATCTCGCCTGACCTGATTGAACTGCCCATTCATCTGCAGCGCGTTAAGGAGTGCATGGTGGATTGGCACACCCGTGCTTGCTGCCTCAAACACCGAACTGCCACCCCCAATCCCACCGCCACCTGGCAGGGTAACACTGCCTTGCATTGCTGCAGACCCAGCCCGAGCCTCCGCTACCATGGCTGCGTCCGGGGCGCCAGTGAAGCGCTGCATGGGGCCCAAGCCCCCTCCCGCCACCCCCACATCCAAGCCCGCATACGGCCCGGCAACCTGAGGCCGCACACCACCCGCCTGCGCCTGCACGTTGGCTGCTGCCAGTGCAATAGCGTCAGCGGCGGCATTGAAGCGCTGCATGGGGCCCAAGCCCCCTCCCGCACCCCCCACATCCAAGCCCTCAACTGCAATAAGGCAAGATCTTAAGCACCCAACCAGAGAAGTATCGCGCATGGACAAGGGAAACAATGCTTGCACTTACCAATGACCCACTTATGGTCGCCATGTCGTGACCTGACTGAGTGGCGTGGCCAGCCTAAGTGCGTATCAACTAAGGGAGGTAGATACGTGGCCAGGAACTAGCTTGCATGACTTGGTAATCAACCATTTTCAACAGTACGCTGCGCCATCGATCAGTGACGGTCGGACTGCAAATGCCGGCTGACGCAAGGAACGCACTCTATATGTTGTTGGCTTCCCAAACGAACGTATAATCTGCACATTTATCCATGTGAAGTTGCCAAGCGGATCTGCGGTATAAAGCTTGTACGGCCATGGCCGTACGCGTGCCGTACTAATGATTGTTGGGCGAGAGGGTACCTCAGACCACCCCTCCCCCCCCATCATTCGTTACTCCCACACCCCCATTACCCTACGAGGTGGCAAAAAAGTTGCACGACCACCCTCTAATCGCCTTGAAATACACGTACGGCGGTATCTAACTGAAGGCAACTACTTCGATGCTGTTTAGATCGGCCCGGATAGAACTGCAACGGGCTGATTCCTCATGTCTCAATCATGAGAGGATGACATGTGAAGAGACTCGATCACCTTGGACTCGCTGCTCGCTACTCGAGGGATGCTAATCCCTCACTACCGTATTCCCACACCCGGTCAACGACCACCCGAAATGTGTGTGAGGAACCCGCCCCAACCCCCCATGCCATGATACTTACCCAGTAACAATATATACGCATGTAATTGGCAGCCAGCAAGCACGCTTGCGAGAAGGGCGAACTGGACTGTAGTGTGATGACACAAACATCTGTACACTCGTTTTGACCGACACATTTGGGGCCCTCCGCGTTCTAGGCCCTTATTCCGTTGTGGGGGCGTGCTGCTGGTTTTGGGTACCTGTTAACTGCTGTTAAGGCCACTCGCCACTTGCAGGGCGGGGGGCGGCGGGGGGTAAGCGCAGGGTACGGGCCCGCGTGCGTGTTGATTAATCTACATAGGTGAAGGTAGATAGAAACAACAGCAACGGGCTGATGCTGCAACAATACCAGACATCACTAAGATTTCACACAGATCTACGTCGGCGATAGTTGATGCAACGGCGCGCAGTGAAGCAGGACGCTGGCCGGCAACAAGCGGTGACTTCATATCAGTTGTAAGCCAGGCAACGGGACACCGCGCCGTGAGCATGACTATGTATCAATTGAGTACAACACTCTTGTTTTACGTTTACGGACATCCGGTCGCGGCGTAACGATAATGACTTCATTAGTGCGACCGTGCTACCGTTATCGACAACTGCCGCTGTCTTACACTCTTCACGATGGCATGCATATCGCCCTACCTATATGTGCTTCCTGAATTAACGCTCATTGCATAATGGAAATCTGCAACGTGCATACTGCCGACATTTAGTCAGGACGACGCTGGTAGCATCCGACCGACCTGACATTTGAAGCATGGGAGATATGGTGATGTCGTTCATGCAAGGACGTTTGCTATTCCTTCAAATTCTACCTTACTGTCGTGCTTTCATCTCCTGCTGACCCAAAAAAGTAATTTTGACATGAACCATATTTTTCGCAATTCATTACCGTAAAGACTTGCAGTGATTGATGCCATTCTGAAAGCCTAGGCTGCAGCAGGCTATCTCCTTGGAAAAGAATGTACCCGTAGCCAATAGTCGTACGCTCCGCCGGACAGAAAAAGGCAACCGTCCCGACATGACTTATTTCCTGCTTCCTTACCACAGCGCACTATTTGGCTTTGCCGATCTCCCGTAGTATTACAGCAATGGCTGAGACGGACGTTGCCCCCGAGCAGCCTGAGCGTGGAGAGCGCAACAATGAGCCCATCGTCTATGACGAGTCCTTGCTGATCATCGTCAAGGGCAAAGTCCAGCAGCCTAAGCAGCCAGATCAGACAGAGAGCCGTCTGCTCATCCAGAAGCTGCAGGCAGAAATTACCAAGCGTGGAGATCGCATTAAGGAGATCAAGACCCTTGAGGAGCAGCTTCGTGGCAATGCCAAGGAGGCGTCTTCGGGCAACAGAGATGTCATCTCAAAGCTCAAGGAGCTGCGTGACCAGAGGGGCACGATCATTGTGAGTGGGTTACCTGGTTGGGCGCAAAGTCGTGCAACGGCTGAGCTGTCTGGTGTAGAGAACCCCAGTTGGATTTCTCTATCTGTTTTTATGTTTTCTTAATTGTGGGTCCTCGTGATTGAATGTTGTCGTGCAAGCGCAGAGGCAAAAAGCCGCTATCCGCGACGAGCTGAACAACTGCGATGGCGCCCGGGAGGCTCTTCGCACGGAGATGCGCACCATTCGCGACAAGAATCGGAACATCAACCCGGATAAGATTGAGCAGGATATCCGGGATCTGGAATTCAAGCTGGCGCACGAGTCGCTGCCGGAACAGGAGGAGAAGCGGGCGCATACGCAGCTGCAGCAGCTCACAGCCGCAAAGCCGCTCGCGAAGAAGTACGCTGAGCTCGATGCTCGGCTGAAGGAGACGGAGGCCCAGCGCTCGAGCATTATTGCTCGCTTGAAGGAGAGCGACGGTGTTATTGCTCAGCTGGACACGCAGATCACCGCTGCCAGCTCAACCCTCGACGAGGCGAAGGCCAGGGCTGACAACCTTGCCGCAGACCTTCCTTCCCTCCAGGCACGCTCGTTTTCGGGTGGCCTGCCGGGTTGGGCTGGGTTGAATGGGGTGGCTATCCTGTCGTGCAGTTGTACTTGCCCGTACTCTTGGTAGGCTGGGGCCCGTCACGTTTCAATGATGCATCGAGTCGGAGGATGTTTGCGTTGTATACAATCAGGAACGCCCTGCATGCCGGCCTGATGTAATGCGCACCTTCAAGGCAACAAAGCACAGCGCTTCATGGAGTCCTCTTGCATTTGGGTTGTGCGTCCTTCACCCTGTCCCTTGCACACGCCTTGGAGCCTGGCGTGCTCCAGATAGGGGCACGGGGCTTTGCTGACTGTGTCAATCACTTCTGGCCCGGTAGTTGGTATCTGTAAAAATCCTTGTTTTATCTGGGATTCGCGCCTCGTCCGCCGCGTTGTGCAGGTGGAGAAGAAGGAGAATTATGAGATTATGGTGGCGCTTCGCGCCAAGATCGACGAGCTTCGCAAGGCGAACGACCAAGAGTACCAGGAGTACATTAAGCGGGATCGCGCCTACCGCGGCTGGAAGCGCGAGGACGGCCGCAAGAAGTAAGTGTGGACTTGTTCAGCCATTGTTTAGCCGTTGTGCGGCCAAGTAACACGGTAGCCAGGTAGCCAGACTCTTTCATTGGGGCGGGATCAGGGGCCAGGAGTTCCTTGGGCAAGTGGTCACGAGTCAGGGGCGGGTGAGGAGCTCGGAGACAGTAACGCGAGCACCAGAGCAACGACGCGGGCAGACGGGCAACTCGCTGAGGAGCAGACTGCGGGCGCGTGTTGGCTAGGAGTCGTTGGCGCAAGCCGCTCCACCTGCTGTCGTGTTTCTCGTGTCGGATTCTCAACACGCGATGCATGACGCGGGAGACGCCCCCCATTATTCGCTCTGGCAGCAGCGCAGTATGTATATGTCTACCAATTTCCTCTACCCCCTGTGATCGGATCCAGGTACGAAGCACGACAAAAGGCTCGCGAGGAGCGCGACCGGGAGCGATCGGATGAGAGCAAGGCAATCCTGGGCGACATTGTGGCGGAGCCCTTCAGCGGCGAGGTGGGTGGGGGACAGAACGGGTAGACGCGGTGGGCACAGGGCACTCTCCAGCGGCCAAGCCCGCTGCCGTCCGGTAATGTCCAAGGGTTGCACGGACAGCTGCCAATCTCTGGTTGTCGGGTTGCAGATGTTTGGCGAAGCAGCGTCGTAGCAGCGCGCAAGACATGGTGCGTTGGGGAAAACGGGAGCAAGTTTGCGGTACCGGGGTGTCGAAGCGGTGGGCACGCGGCAGTGGGTGCCCTCGAGCGAGAGTAAGCATTCGCAGTAACCGTGAACACAGCGCGGGGCGTCAAAGCACATCGGTCAAGGGGCAAGTGGGAGCCGTTGCGGTAGTGCGGTACAACGGCTTGGTCCATGCGTGGGCGCCATACTGCGAGGAACAGGATGCAAGTGGCATTCTGCCGTTCTCATGCACTGAAATATGCAATGGATAATTGATTGCTGAACCGTCAGTACTTCCGCTTACTGCACCGAATCTGGTGTAGAGCGTCGCACCAGAGTCGGTAGCACAAGCGGGTGTGGTTGGTACAGGTGCGCTGTCCTGTTTGCCAGGCCGAGAGGGAGCGGGCACCGGGTTTGAAATCAGAATCCTGGTATCATTCAGGGTTGGTCTTGACCGACGCGGCGTCATGCGCCACGGGGGATAAGGCTCGGCAGCGGTGCAGCCGGCTTCTCTGGCCGTCACAATCCCTGCAGGCACGGCCGCTAGCTGCATGGTCTGAATCGGAAGCTATCCCTGGACCTTTCTGTGAACCAGAAGCGATCCCGTGACCCTTCTGCTCCCTTTGGTGATCCCATGCTCTGTGCTGGCGTGCAGATCTTCACCTGCGACCAGATGCTGACGTACTTGCGCTCCTTCACGGCGGTCAAGGAGGAGGTGAAGGAGGAGGTGAAGCAGGTGGAGGTGCCGGCCGGGCTGAAGCCCTTCAAGCGGCAGGAGGTCGTGGACGAGATGTTCACGGGCGTGCCCAAGAAGGCGCCGGTTTCCAAGGGCAAGGCGAGCAACTGGGATTGGGGACGGGCCTGCGCCGTGATTGCTGGCTCGCCAGGCGATCCAAGGGGTCCTTCATCCTTTTTGAATTTGCGTTAAGCTCAGATCGGAGCGTGTTCGGCATGCCGCGGCCCTGCGGTCAACAGGCGGAACCATGCGCGCACCAGCACGAGTGGCGCTGCAGAGCCTCTGCGTAGGGGCGCCCCTTGCCAAAAGGGCAGCACGCCAGCGGGCTTGAGGACCATTGAGCGAGGGAGACGTGCTCGGACAGCGCTGCATCGTGCTGTCAGCTGCGGCCTCGAACCCCTTTCTTCACCATCCCCGTTTGGTTTAATCAGACGGCCTCCTATTGGTGTGCGTGTTGGTTTTTCATTGACCAATTTATAATAGGGAGATGGAAGATACCTCGCCAACCAACCTCCCCCGCTCCCATTGGTCCCTTGTCGCCTACAGGCCGCGCCCGCTCCCCCCAAGCCCGTGGAGCCAGCAAAGCCGAAGGTGCAAAAGCTGAACCACACCCTGGACATGCTCAAGACGTTCCTGCTGCTGCAGGTGGGTTCCGAGTATCCGGCGCGTTGCTTGAATTTGACAGCACTCCACGTCCTCGGAGTCAGCGTTGTGCCCACGGTCGGACGACCTCCTGTACTCGCAGACGGAGGGTGGCTGACTGGGTGCTAGGTCGGTGTCACGATAAGGCAGTGCGCCTGGGCTAATTGTTACGGTCGCTGTGGAGGGTGCTCGGGCAATTCGATAATGTGGGTCGAGCGGATTGACGCGCCTTCCACGCAATCCGCTTTGCCATCGACCGACGGGCTTGCCCCATCTTGATTGATTCGCGTCGGGCTCGCACCTCTTCCTGTCCCCACCTCAGGTTGAGCCGCCGACGACCACCAGCGCCATCCCCGCCACCATCGAAAAGGTGGAGGCGCGCAAAGAAGAGTACAAGCAGAAGCAAGAGGAGGCGAAGCGGGCACCGCCGCCGCGCGCCGCCCGTGTGGAGGCCAACGGCTCTCACGAGGTGGGCAAGCAGGGCAGGGCAGGGCACTTCGTCGGTTTGGTACGGGTTCTGATCAGCGTCCGGATAAACGGATACGACAGTCTGGGACACGTGTGCAATTCCTCTTTTGGCTTTTGGTCACTTGGATTAGCACTCCCTACCCCGCGGGCATGCACTTCCTACCCAGTCGGTAGGGGTGCTGCGGACTTGTGGACATCACCTGACGCTCATGAAACTAATCATGTTGTGGCTTGTGGGGCTCCTCATCCCATCCACAGAGCGCCGGCAAGGAGGTCGAGGTGGAGGATGAGCCTGAGGCCGAGGCCCCGGCGGCAGCGGAGGAGGACGAGGCTGAGTCTGCTCCGGCGGAGGAGGAGCCGGAGGCCCCGGCCGCTCCGGCGGCAGAGGAGGAGGAGTCCACGGCGGCGGCAAAGGAGGAGGAGCCGTCTGCGGCGGTAAAGGAGGAGGAGCCGTCTGCGGCGCCCGCGGAGGAGGAGAAGCCGTCCGCCGCCCCCGAGAAGGCGGACGAGGCGGCTGAGGAGGAGCCGTCGTCGAGCTCAGCGCCGGAGGCAGGGAAGGACGAGGCAGCGGAGGAGGAGCCGGCTAAAGCGGAAGAGGCAGAGGCGCCCAAGGCGGAGGGAGACGGTGAGCCTGGACGGGGTGGATCCGGTTGATGGCTTCCTGGCTGTGCAATTAGAAGCATGTGGCCAGGTACTCCCTGTGTACTCCGTATCAAATCCGGTACAGGGAATTCAGCCTTCGAACCGTAAATCCCTCTATCGCCTGTCTGTCCGCATCACGTGTTAAAATCCTAAATTTTGCTCATGTATGCCGCTTTGTGTATGTTCGCTGCCGCTCCAGGTGTGGGCGTCCACCTGACAGTGGAGGGCAACAAGGTCTCCGTATCAGTCACGGCCTCGTAACGTGTGGCGGGCGGGCGGCTGGCCGGCATAGCTGTTAGACTGGCTGGCGGCCAAGCAGGACGGAGGCCGGATCGGTGGATCGCAGGAAGCAGCGGGAAGGTCCCGGCTCTTAAAACGTGTGCCCATGGACCATCCACTAATACCAAAGGAGAAGGTCTGCCACGGCGGCCCGGTCCCGTGTGTACTGTATTCAGCAGTGTTCAGAGGCGGCATTTGTCTAGGGTTGCCCACCGAAATGGACCACAGGCACATGCGCGTTGGGCGTTGACGGGATGTTGATTCGGCTGCTCGATGTGTTCAGCTCGCTGGCGGTCGGGGGAATGGAGCGGTGTGCGTGCACGTGGGTCGCGGACCTAAAATGGCACGGCGGCTCTCAGGATGGGTGTGGGCATCCTCAGCCGGTGGCCCCTGGCATGTATGCCGAGAGTTGATTGGCAAGGCCTTATGCCCCCACGACGCTTCTCACAGTCTGGAAAATTCATGTCGGAAGGGCAGGGCCACGTCCGTGTGCCCCGAGTCAGACCATCGGCCTGCACGCAGGGTGGCGGGATCGGGAAGGCGTCGGGAGCCATGCCATGTCTGCGCCGTGTCGCAGGCGCACCCGTGTTGGTCCCACACCATCTCGTGAAAGGTACTTCGCTCGGGCACTGCGGGCAGCGGGGCGGATACTGGTTGCTGCGTCTCGTGTTCTGCATTCGTGTTGTCCGGCCGTTCTGGAGGCTGGCGGTTGGTGCTGGCGTGTTACTTGTTGCATGAGTCATACATCGAATATCTTCATGGGATGATGCACAGTGGTGCAAAGGTCAGAGGGTCCAGGGGGCCGATCAGATTTTTCAAGAAGCGCCTTCAGCAATGGGGGTTGCTGGCCGATGGATAAATGTCGGTTCCATCATCTGGACGGTGCATTCGGGATGCAACCTGGCCATTGGAATGATGCCGGGGCAGCGGTTGAATCGTGGGTGGTCAGGTTCGTGATGTAAGGTGTGACTGCCCGTGAATACGCCTCAAAACCCACATGGCAAAAGGCCGTCCGCGCATCCGTCGCATGCGTTGGTACGGCAAACGACGACAACTCGTGAGCTCGAAGATACTTCACGCTCGAAATACTGCTATGGCTTTGACACTAGCAAACAAAACGTGTTATTAGTCGAAGATAAGGAAATCCAACCTGTTTCTACAGGCCCGATTCCCGCGAAATCTACTCACTGCCTTTGGTAGATTCTAGTCGAGTAAACACAGTATTACACTGGACTACTGATATCCACTTTTCAGCTGTCTGGCTTCAACGACGAATTCCGTTTGCAATTGTAACTGCAAGGATATGGCCCTGTCAGCGCATCGAGGCGTTAGGCATCGTAGCGCTTCGTTGGAATGCACATGTCTGTCAACAGCTCCCGTAACTCGTGTGCTCGGCTTGGGGGGTCCACATCGACGACGAACTGTATGCGCTGCGTTATCCTCGGGCACCGCTCCACCACAAACTACTGAAGAGCTCAAGGTACAAATATCGCCTCCCAGTTTGTAAGGCGCAGATTACACGCCCTTGCTGGCGGGGCTATCATTGATGTGTACGGCCACTCCGTCAGACGACGTCCCTAACCGGATGACGGACCTCCGGCGGCCATGTGGGTCTCCTCCCCTCCCACGACCCGCTCCCAATCGTTCGTTGCTTCAAGCGCCCTCTTTCCGGGTGGCCCTTCAGGCCGCCCTACAGTGCCGATCTCGTCTCATGTTGAGAACGCCACCGGTTAACGGTCGGCCCGCAAGGGCTCGCCACCGCCGATGCATTCCTGCCCGCAGCTTTCCGTCCTCCGCCCCCCTGCCCGCATCTCTAAATGTATCCTCCAATGAATCATGTCAGCATCACATTCTTGAAGCTCCATTCCCGTCCATCCCATCCCCTCCGCAGGCTGCCGTGATCCGCGCGGTGGGCAGCACGCAGCGCGGCAAGGCGGCCACCCCTCAGCAGCGCGCCGCCATCCTGCCGCTGCTGCAGGCGCTGGAGTCGCGCAACGCGGTGGCGGCCCCCGTGCAGTCGCCGCTGCTGTCGGGCGTGTGGGCGCTGCTGTACCAGGGTGGGTCGAGGGGCCGCGGGGTGGGGAGGCGGGGCCCCAGAGTCCCAGTCCCTGGGATCCTGGGGCGCTGGGCCTGCCCTAGGGCCCTGGGCGCAGGCACGGCGGGCAGGGGGTGCGGCGGGCAGGGGGTGCGGCGGGCAGGGGGTGCGGCGGGCAGGGGGTGCGGCGGGCAGGGGGTGCGGCGACAGTACAATCCCGGGCCCCAAGGGGGCTCCGCCAACGGACTGGGTACGGTGTTCATTTACCTTGGGTGACGCGCGCACCCGCCTTTCCGCCCGTTCTTCTTCTCCCCGCGCCGCAGCCCCCCTGGACGAGTCCCGCGCCGCCGTGGACCGCAGCGGCACCACGGAGGGGCCCTTCCTGGCCGCCTTCCAGCCGCTCACCCGGGACCTGGTGCGCACCCGGGCCAACCTGCAGCTCATCGACCTGCCTGGACGTAGGTGGGCAGCCGGCAGCGGGCGGGGGTTATTATTACGGATGTTACAGCGGACCCCGCGGGTCATCGGTGACAGCCATCGGCGACAGCCGAAGCAGTGGTGTGTCCAGCGTGCAGGGTTGAACACCACCGATCCGTCCCGTGTGCGTCTAAAGAGAAAACTCGCCTGGTTGCGGTGGGGCGTGTTTGTGTGTGAATCAGCTTCCCGCTGTACGGTACCCCTCCCTGGCCTCGTCTTGCCGCCGTACCCCTCCCTGGCTGCGCGACGCCGCCCCACTGCGCTGCAACCCCCCTCCTGAACACAGGGCAGAGAACCTTGCCGAGTTCTCTTTGGCCGGCCGCTGGGAAGGCGCCCTAAACATCGTGGGGACCGCCGCCCCGCAGCCCAACCCCAAGGTGAGGCCTCGGCGGGAGGGCAGGGCGCCTCCGCCACCTCCCTAACCCCTAACCCTAAAACTCATCACGCCATCAACGACGCTGCCCCACCGCGCGCAGGGAGGTCCCTCAGCCACTCGCGTGGACGTCGTCTTCACCCACTTTGAGCTGCGGCTGGGGGCCCAAACCAAGTTCAGGGTGTCATTGGACTGGGTGAAACCCAAGGTACGGCACGGCGCCTTATCTTGCCGTGCGGCTGAGGTCCAGCTGAAGTTGGCTGTGCTGGCTGTGCTGGGGGAGGAGTAGGAGCCGCGTCTAGGAGCCGAGCTACAGACCTGACGAGCTGGATGTGGCTCAACAAGCAACAGACAAGAGATTGTTATCGTATTTTGAGAGTATCAAACCCCGTACAGCAAAGCGGCGAGCAAACGCACGCGCGTCGCTTCCCTGGATAGCACGCTTGACGCGCGTCAACGCTAGGGTCTTGCTGCTGCCGCAATCTGATGCTGTCGTCTGCCTGCGGTGATGCACAGGGTCGTTAGGGGTCGTTATGAGTCGTCAGGGAGTCATCAGGGGTCGTCTCTTTGGGTATTATTACTGATGCTGATTCTGGATTCTGGATTCTATATTGCTGGATTGCTGGATTGCAGGGCTGGATCGAGACGACCTACCTGGACGAGGACCTGCGCGTTGGCCGAGGCGACAAGGGGTCCATCTTCGTGGCCAGCAGGTACGGTGCCGTGCCGTACACCAGTACGGCGGTGCGTATTTACGGTAATGGGTCCGCCGGTCGATTGGCGAATCACTGCAGCCTTGACCGCGCGCGTGCCGGCGCTCCTGGACGCAGGGGCGCGCACCGCCGGGTGTGCCCGCGGTGACCTGCGCCACCGACAGTTGTCGTCTTATCGAACGACCCCCGGGTGTGTGTGTGCGCTCTATAGATGGCGCCGCTCCGTGTGGGTTGACTCCGTGGGTTCGTGGGATTCCCCCCGATTCTAAAAATCGCCTTTCCCGCAAACACACACACACACACACACACCGCTTTTCTCCTTGCTAACACACATCGGCAGAGGCGGCTCAGTTCTCTTTTACACACCGGCAGACAGGGCTGGGGCGGTTCTGGGCGGGTTTGTCATCAAAACACACCGGCAGAACCGTGGGCCACCTTCGGTGCGGCTGCGGATTAATGTGGGTTTCAGATGTGGGTTTTTGGCGGGAATGTCGACGAGCCCGCGTCCGTGCTCCTCCTGCTGTCGGCCCCCCCTATATCCTGCTGTCGGCCCTCCCTATAAACTGGACTGGACTGGTTTCGGGGCGCTGCGCTGCGCTGTGCAGAGTCAAGGACACGCTCTGGCAGGGCGCGGGCGGCAGCTCATCCTGAGGTGCGCTGTACGGAACCGTACGGAAGGGAAGGAATTCATGTCATGCGGCTACACGGTACGCGCGTTGACTCCTGCCGGCCTTTCGGACAGGCGGGGTCTGGCAACCGACGTGCCGCGTAGCATGCTGCTTGCATGTGACAGTGGATTAGTATTAGTATGTTGATAAACTTCGATTAGGATGGGTTTGCGCCCTGTCGTGTATGGAATGCCCCCGAGGGAGCGAGTGGACGCGCTGCGGAGCGAGAGGACGAGCGATGTTGCCCCTGATAGAATGGACAGCAGTATGTATGTTTTTTGATTTATTTCATCGACATGAAAGTTTGAGGTTGGCCGCGGGGGACGCGACGACCCTGACATGGCGGTGTGGGGTAACTGCGGTAAGGGTACTGCGGCGAACTGTTTTGGCGTCGTCAATGGCGATTAGCAGTTGAGATATTTCAAGTGCTTGTGGATGGTTGCAATGGCGGTGATATGCTGGCAGCAGTACTTTCGACAGCGTGCAGGCCCATTCGTGGGACGTGCGCGGGTACCGTATCATGAGGGGCGAGCATCCTGCAATCGGACTTGCGGCAAGTAAACTTTTGAGAAAACAAAAGTAAATTAATTCAAAACCTGCCTGTATGCACTTTTGGAGGGCATCAGCATGCGCGCAGCCCCGTACGATGCCAGCGTAGGTACGAGTGCACGGCAGTGGTTTGGTTTGGTTTAGTCTCGGAGAATGCTTTGGTCACTTAATAATATTCTTCGCTCATTCGTCTCTGCATTTGAATTGGTATTGGTCACTGTGCCTGGAGCTAGGCCCGGACTAAACACTTCAGTTGTAGCAATGTTATAGGTTGGCGCACGCTGTTGTTGTCCGGCGCCAGCCGACAAGATGGTCAGGCCACGCTCAAGTAGCAAGGTAGCAAAACAGCGTGGCGGGTCAGACTCTGGCAAACGGAAACGCGGCGGCGTACCGAACGCTGGCGGCGGTGGTGGCCGGCCGGCCAAGCAAAGCCGTCGCGAGGGCAAGGCCAAACCAGTTGACCGTGATGTTTACGAAGCGGAAGACTCAGACCCTGATGAGGTTAAGCACGCGGAACGCTTTGACGTAAGTCGGGCGGCTGTCATGTCGGCCCACAAATGATATGTCGGCTTGCAATAAGTTGCTTGAATTATAATGTTTAAAGCAGCTCTTAACTTGCTGCGCACCAAAACATGCGTTCTCTCGCAGAAAGTCGACAATTACGAATATGAGTTGCCCTCGGATTTTGAGGACGAGGAAATCGACGAGGATCTTGCCTTCACAGAAGAGGACAAGAAAAAGTTTGGCGGCTGGTTTGAGAAGGAGGTCGATGCCGACGAGGACGAAGACGGAGGGGCTGGGATAGGCGACGATGGCGACAGCGACTGGGACGATGATGAAGATAAGGACGGGGAAGAAGGCGGCGACGATGATGATGACGACGACGGTGACCGGGGGCCTCGTCACCGTGGCAAGGCGGGTGCGCGCACCAGCAAGGGAGCAGACGACGAGGACGACCTGTTCTTGGGTGGTGATGACGACGACGATGACGATGACAACGATGAACTGGAAGCCTTCGGGGAAGACGACGAGGACGGGGATGATGTGGAGGACGACGAGGACGATGACCGACACAGGTACGTGATCGCGTTGCGGTCGCCTCTGCCAGCGATGCGACGGTCTCCTCCCTTGACGTGATGTGGCCTCTGTTGAGCGGTGGAGCGGAGGAGCCTTTTCTGTCGCCGCAAGAGGACAAAGGGTGCGGCGAAACTGCTGTTAAGACTGCTGTTTGCATGACCCTGTTCAACGGCGGCAAAACGAATCCGCCCATGCTTTGCTCTTCCTAGACACTCCGCAGTCGGACCGCACCCTGGAACGGTGCCAATCTGTGCTTGTGATGGTTCGCGTCGGTCTCCTTTATTCGGTTCACGCAGTAGATCATCAGTTCACGCAGCAGATGCAGTTAAGATGATGTAAAGATAATGTATTTCCGCCCTCTCCCCCATCATGTCTGGTGATCTTCAGGTCCATGCTGCGAGCAGTCCTGGCCGCCACGTCAGCGGAGGGGGGAACAGATGGCGGCCGGAAGCGATTCCGGCGGGACCCCAACGCCGCCGTCGTCTCTGAAGCCTATCCCGAGTCCGAATATAACCTGAATCCGGGATCGGCGTCGGCAGGTGGGCACGGTGTGTCGGGAGTGAAGAGGGCCACGTCCATTCCGACATCGGTGGTTATCGGTTGGGTGCTGTTTTTGCGGTTTCGCTGTCTTGGTTTCCCCTTGACATAAGGGGGAAGGGCCACGTAAGTCCTTAGAGAACCATGGGTCGATATGCCGTCCGGTCGGTATGTGGGTAGAAGCTGGGTAGGTGGTTGGCGCCCCTGTGTACAACTCCCCGCCTTTTGCCCATGCGGGAGCGTTGAAGGAGGGTCGCGATAGGGACTGTTCCGCTGGCTAACGGCTGCCACTGAAGCCGCCCGCGTACGACATCGATCCTTCGTCGGCGCGGGTGCATGAGACTGGCAGCAACCTCTGGCGGGCACATGTTCTGTACTGTTTTACCCCAATCCACACGCACACATCAATGTCACCACTGACTGATCATGTGGTTGCCGAATCTGTTCAAGGACCGTGTTGCGTGTGTGTTGGGAATGAATGCGGTCGATGTTATGTATCTAATATGCCTGTGCCGTACCTACTTGCAGGTGGCGCGGCGGGCGCTTTGAGTGTCGCGGACCTGCTCAAAGGCCTTACGTCGGATGAGCGGCGCAAACTGGGATCAGCCCGACGGCTGCTTGAGAAGGTTGCGGGCGCGGGCCCCGCTGCCGGAGGCGATGGCAAGGCGGTCGGCAAGGGTCTGCGGCCGGTTGCCGTACCACTGCCTGCGGTGGTGGCCGAGCGACAGGAGCGCAAGGCCGGGTACGAGGCGGCCTCGGAGGAGGTTGCCAAGTGGCAGTCAATTGTCAAGGTACGGCGGCGGTACGGCATGTACCGTTGGGAGTAGCCCTGGCATACGGGGTACAGAACTGCGTGCATGACCCTGGTCGGTGGTAAGGCTTTTTGCCTTGCGCTTTTGTAATCGTGCGCCCCTGTGTACAACTCCCCGCCTTTTGCCCATGCGGGAGCGTTGAAGGAGGGTCGCGATAGGGACTGCTCCGCTGGCTAACGGCTGCCACTGAAGTCGCCTGCGTACGACATCGATCCTTCGTCGGCGCGGGTGCATGAGACTGGCAGCAACCTCTGGCGGGCATAACTCTTTGTTGCACAACGCCTTCTGCTTAGGCTCGGTCGTGCTGCTTGTGTGGCCGCATCCCCGTAGAATATCTGGCGGTCCATTTCTTCTTTTCGCAGCGAAGCTGACCGGCAACTGGCCATGGCTCAAGGGATCTTTAAGCCATTGAATGATCATTAGTTTATTATAGACCCCACACCCGATTGCGCGCACGCACAGTTGAACCCTGGATTGTTACCGAACACGGCACATCACTATTTTCCCTGGGGCACGTCCTTTTAAACCCTGGCAGGCCAACCGCGAGGCGCCCACGCTGCGCCTGATCTCGGGGCGCGACGAAGTCCCGCGGGTCACGACGACGGCTGCGCTGGTTGCGCAGCACACGCCCTCGGCCGACAATGCGCTGGAGGCGGAGGTGGCGGCGCTGCTGGAAGCGGCGGGGGCGGCCAATACGGAGGCCCTGGAGGAAGCCGAGGAGAAGCTGGCCCTCAAAGTGAGCATCTGCTCTCGGAGCTGTGTGCGCTGCAACTGGCTGCCGCTTTAGGTTGTGGGCTCTTGGTGCAAAGTGGCCAATTTGTTTTTGAAGGGGGTGGTGAGCAATGGGCTGGAGCAGGCGGAGCGGTCTCGGTAATGCGATGCGAAGTACATAACATGTGGAGATGTGGTATGATTGCCGCGTGTTGTGATGCTCCTCACCCCGTCTGACCGTACGACGTCGTACGACGCCGTTCCTGTTCCGTGACAGGCATTGAGTCTGGAGGAGGCCAAGGAGCGGCGCAACCGACTGGCCAAGATGCGCGCGCTGCTGTTTTACCACGAGGTGAAGGCGAGGCGGCTCAAGGCCATCAAGAGCAAGGAGTACCACAGGTGGGTTGGTGGTTGGAGGGACGGTTGCTCGGAGGTTGAAGGGTTGCGACGCCGATGTGGAGGTGAAAGGAAGATTGGGCCGATGTGTTGAGATTTGCGAAGTATTTGCGGGGTTTATGGGGGCCGAGGCATTGGCATAGGTGGGCCCGGGGTAATAACAACGGCATGCGTGACGAATGCGACCCTGGGATGAGGAACCCCACGATGATCTGAACCTATTTCCGTACACCGTTGGACGGCTTGACGAGATGCGTCGTAACTTTGCGTGCTTGCGTTGCGTTGCGCCGCACCTCCCGCTTGGCTGGTGGCCGTGACTCTGCCGTACAGGCACCTGGCTCGGGCCGCGAAGCGCAAGGCGGCGAAGCTGGCGGCCGCGGCGGCGGAGGCGGGCGAAGGCGGGGACGGGGAGCCGGGCAAGGTGGACGCCGAGCGGGCGGCCGCCATCGAGGCGGAGTACCAGCGGGCGAAGGAGCGGCTGACGCAGCGGCACCGCAACAGCAGCCGGTGGGCTCGGCGGGTGCTCAAGCGGGGACAAATGCAGATCGATGAGGGTGAGTGAGGCGTGGAGCGCCTTGTAACGAGCACGGCAGCACGGCGTTCCTATCGCATGCATACATATCTTTCCTTTTTGTCGCCGCGCCCTGATAGAAGGCCATTTCCGCAATCGTCCTCACTTGGCGGAATGCGGAGAGGAGTCAAGACGAGGGGGACAGATGAGAAGGGGGGTGACGTTGCTGTGGACAGTACTGTATGCGCGCTGGTTATTACGCGTATGGGGACTGGGTCCGATCCATCCACCTACCACGTAGAGGAGGGTTCGCCACCATCAGCTTATGACTTGACGCTGCTCGACACCGATCAGTTGGCGCTGTCGCAACCGCTAACTCCCAACGTTTAACTCCCAACTTCTAACTCTCCCAGGTACCAAGGCGGCGCTGGCGGAGCAGCTCCAACTGGGGCAGCAGCTCAAGCGGAAGATTGAGGGCAGAAGGGGCGACGGGAGCGACAGCGAAGGCGACGACGACAGCGACGCCGGCAGCACCTCGGCCTCGGAGGGCGAGGAGGGCGCGGCCGCTGCACGGCAGCCCGGCGCCCGGGTCCGCAGCGCGGCGCTGGAGTTGTTGGCGGGTGCGTCTGTGTTGGGTTTGGGGGTTCGTGTGGTTCCGGTTCAAGCCCCGGAAGAAGCATTTCAGGGGTTTGGGTTTAGGGTGTGGACGGGCAAGAGGGTCGACTGGGCGATTGGGCGGATTGTGCTAGGCGATTGGGCGGATTGTGCTAGGCGGGAGGTTGCGGGAGGTTGCGGTCTTGTCGCGCAAGCAGCATCAGCACCACCACCATCACCTTCTCGCGCTCATAAGCACCTCGCAGCTGTTTATGTCGCTGCCACGGCTTCGCACGGGCGCCACATCGCACTCCACACCGCCTCCTGGGGGCCACCACATCCTCGCCGGACTCCGCTCCGCCGGCCGACGAGGGTTCCTCTGGCGGACATTTTTATCTATCGCATTATTCTTTTATTCTCAAAGATTTCGCAGCAATCACTCTCTCCAAATATTTACCTTGACGAAATATATTTCGAATGTGGTAAACATCGTCGATCATGATTGACTGGTGCTGTACGGTATCATACCGAACGCATTTTAATTATATGGGTGTTCGGTATGTTCGGCCCCCAGGCGGCGGTGCTGCCCTCGAGCTCGAGGGTGATAATGCGCCCAAGAAGGGTCTGCTGGCGCTCCCCTTTATGAAGCGCGCCATGGAACGGCGGCGTCTGGCGGCGCAACAAGAGGCCGAGCAGCTTCTTCGGGAGCTGGACGAGCAACAGGCACTGGCGAAAGCGGAGGACAATGAGGATCAGAACGGCGACGCCGCGGCGGCGGCGGCAGTGGCGGGCAGCGGCGGCGGCCCCGGCCGGTTGATCGAGGCGTTGGTTGGGTACGGCGTCCCCACAGGGGCCGCGGAGGTCTCTGGCGCCGGCGGCAGGCGCAGATTTGGTGGCGGCGGCGGCAGCGGCGCCGCCGCCGCCGCAGCTGACGCTGACGACAACGACGAGGCGGATGTGGAATCCGATGACGCCGAGGATGCGGACGCAAAGGCGGAGCGATTGGGCCGCAAACCGCGGGGGGCGGCGGCGGCGGCCGCCCCTGCGACGACGGCGGCAGGAGCTGGCAAGAAGGGCCGCAAGGCAGGCACGGCGGCGGCGGCGACGGCGCCGCCGACGGCGGCAGACGAGGCGGACTTGGACGCTGCCATCGCCGCTGGCGCCGCCGGGCGCGGCCTTCTTGTCAGCAGCTCTGTGCTCGTCGACGCCGCTGCTGACGAAGACCTCGAGCGCCGCAACAGCGGCCGTCACGCAAGCACACGGGCCGCCGCCGCCGCCGCGACGGCCAACGGCGGGGGCAATATCCTCCGGGATGTCGCGGCCCTGAAGGGCTCCATGGCGGCGGGCGGCGGCCGGGCAGCCCTGTTCAAGGGGCCAGCTGCGGCGGATGCGGCCGCGGCTCCGGCGTATGTCGCCGCTAAGAAGTTTGAGGGCGCGAAGCCCTGCTATGTGTTTAAGAAGGGACCGCAGGGACTGGGGTACTACCGAGACGGTGCGGCAGCGGCAGCAGCAGCATCAGGAGCTGCTGGGGAACAGGGCGGCAAGGGCAAGGGCAGGCAGCAACAGCAACAACGGCAACAGAAGCAGGGCAAGGGCGCCGCCGGTGCTGCAGGGACGCCAGTTGCTGTGGCGGGGCAACCCAAACCGGTGGCACAGCAGGAAGCGGGGCAGAAGCAGCCGCGGCAACGAGACGGGCACGCTCAGCAGCAGCAGAAGGCTGCCGCGGCGGCAGCGGCTGCAAGCGGTGCTCGTGCGGGTGCGGGTGCGGGTGCGGGTGCGAATAATGGTGGTGCGGGTGGCGACAGAGTTGATGACGATGACGACGACGACGATGACAACACGCCGATGATCCGGCCCATGGGCGCGGGTCAGCAGCAGCTGCAGCAGCGGGATCTCATCCGCCAAGCCTTTGCGGGAGACGACGTGGAGGCGGAGTTTGCGGCGGAGAAGGCGGCGGCGGTGGCGGAGGAGATGCCGCATGTGGAGGAGCCCTCGGCGCTGCCGGGCTGGGGCGCCTGGGCGGCGCAGCAGCGGAACCCCAAGTGGATGCAGGTCGCCAAGGACAAGGCCGCCAAGTGCGTGGGGAAGGGAAGGGAAGGGTAGGGCGGGTGGTTGGACGAGGGGGCTTGGGAGGCGGGGGTTGAGGAAATAAACCCGAAGAACGAACCCGGGCACACCCAGCATAACTCAGTATACTTACGTTGTGCGGTACCTGCATAGCAATGGAAGGATACAGACGGGGGGTGTTCGGTGGGAGCTTGGTCAAGCTATGGGTGGGGAACATGGGGATGGCCTAGACGGAGGTCAGCCAACATGTGAAGTGATGGATGCTGCTGCGAGGGGCCTTCCTCCTAGCTTCGATAAAAGCTCGCTCGCTCGCTCCTGGTACAGATGCGCCGAGTACTGCTGCTGCTGAGCCGGCTGCACGTAATACTGCTGCGACGGCTGCTGCTGATACGACTGCGACGACGGCGCGTACGACTATGCTGAGTATTGCTGCTGCGACGGCTGCTGCTGATACGACTGCGCGGCGCAGCAGCAGCCGTCGCAGCAGCAGTACTCAGCAAGTCTTTCATGTCTCGGTGGCCGTTTCCATCCTGGTGCGCGACTTGACATCATTACCCCTTCCCGTTGGCGCTTCCGTCTGCCCTGCATCTCATGATGCTGTCCTCCATCCTAATGATGCTGTCCTCCCTCCTCCGAAAGCGCAAGTCGTTTGATTCACTGCATGCTCTTTACGACCCCGCGCCACCCCCCTGCCCATCGTTGCACCCACCACCACTTGCGCCTCGACACAGGATTCGAGCGGACGCTGCCGCGAGCCGAAAGGACGCCAACCTCAAGTACGTCGTGATTTCGGAAAAGTACGACAAGAAGGCCGTCAAGTACACCACACCCGCGGCGCCCTTCCCCTTCACCAGCCAGGAGGCATACGAGCGGTCGTTGCGGCAGCCGCTGGGTCGCGAGTACAACCCCGACGCGGCCTTCCGCGACCTGACCCGCCCCGCGGTGCTCAAGCAGGCGGGAGTCACTATTGCGCCGCTTCGGTTCTCGGAGCCGATGGCCAAGGAGCTGGGCCGGCGGAGCAAGAAGGCGGAGGCGGAGCGGGAGGCGCGGCGGGTGGTGACGGTAGCGGGCGGCATGATCAAGAAGGGCAAGGCAGCCCAATGAGGGAGGGCTTGTCGTGTGGCTCGCTTTCATCGGCAGCCTCCCACTTTGCCGCCCGCTTGTTGCCGATGTCTGGGGGGAGTCCTTGTGGGTAGCTGCCTGGGGAGAGCCGGTGGGCGGCTGACGTTTTGACGGCGAGCGTGCTTGCATGGCCGAGGCCGGGATGTGGCATGGGTAGGGATGTGTTTGTGGTGCCTATTTCTTTTTGTTTTTGCGCTAGGGCTCCTGAGACGAGCGGGTGTGATGTTTCGGGGAGTGGCTGACTGTTCTTTACGACATGGTGTTGCTTGTACGATGTGTTGTGCGGCATGTAGCTGGTAGGTATATGAGATAGGGTACTGCAATCACGTACCGTTACCGTACTACCCAGGTAGGATTGTGAGGATGAGGATTACTTGTGGACGTACACAGTAAGCTGCGAGAGGCTCGACATTGACGTTTCTGACGACTAAAACTGGCTGACTTGACTGACTGACAATGACCTGCTGCAAGAGGAGACTTAACCTACAGGCATAGATCGCGTCGAGAAGGAGGAGCAAACGCTTGAGGGCGCTCAACGTTTCTTGGCTGTACGGCAATCAGCAATTGGCGTGAGCCACAGAGACTTACACCCCCTGCGTATGGGCGCATGTGCAACCTTGGTGCCCATTCCCGATTGGAATCGTCACTGCATGGAAGAACATGACGCGGGGCGAAGGGGTTACATCGGAACTGCGGTCTAGAAGGAGCTGCCGTCCAGAGAGATCTGTGGAGAGCCCTCTGGAGCGTCGGAAAGGAGGCAGCCAGGATACTCCGTGACGTGAGGTCGGTCCTGGTTGCTTGTAATGCTCAACCGCGCTTTCGTGCTTTCTTTGGGCTGATGTGGGGGTACCCGGGCCTTGGCCCTCGATCCTCACGACAAGGGAAGACCCGCTGGGTCTGCTGTAACATCGTTACTACTTCAAAAAGGGCACTGAGCAGCCATGCAGCGCACATGGCTAATTAGCTTTGATGGGTACGCTGTCTCGAATACAGGTTGGTATTGTGCGGGGATGAATAATCCTGGTTGGAAAACTACAGTGACAGAAACCCAAATGACACGAAGCGGAAACCCAAATGACAACCAGCAAAAAACCACAAGAACGAAAAATCTAACCCAAATGACGACCAACCCCCGTCGAGTGCAGCACAACCTGTCCGTCCCGGACTTCACGAAACGCTATGCCGACAGCTGTCTGTCCCGACGGCGACGATTCCGACAGCTGTCAATCCCACCCGGTGGTCTGTCTGATCCCGAACCCTGGGCCGTCGACCCAGGCACACCTGAAGGCGTTTCGACTACGGTAGGTGCGAGGGAAGGCAGCACGGGCACGCGCCAGGACCTTGCGAGCCGTGTCAGACGGCAGCCTACACTGGGGAGGTCCCAGCAAATCAAACATAGGCGCGGGCCCCGGAGTTCAAGCCTACCGTGCACAAAATCTCCTCAAAACTGAAACTTCCTTGGTGTCGTCGCATTCATGCATTGGCGCAGGAGTGCATTGGAAGGGTTGCCCCCGTGGTCCCTTGCATCTTTTGCCCCTGTGACCCCGTGCAACCCGTGAAACGGCCGGCGACTTTCATTCACCAACACCACGACATGATGCCGGAACCTGCCTGCGAGTTGACCCCTGTGTAGGCCCCGCTGTAACGCTGTGGAGCCGTGGCGGGGGAGGCGGCGGTGGCGGCGGTGGCGGCAGCGTTGTTACAAAGCCGTTGCGGTTCAGACTGAATAATTAAACTATTACATAATTTTCGGCTATCTTTTTTCAGGGGCCGTAGCGCGTTCGCAGGTCCTCGCTTACGATAGCAGCCTGTGGGTTGCAATGTTCGTTGGTGGTTGGTCGGTGCATGACGACAAACGTGCACCTGTCAAAGAGTCAAACATCAGAAGCAGTCAGCTTCTGCTGCTATTCTATACGCATAAAATAAGGTGCACGTACACTTCGTCTAGTAGCAGACATCTGAAGACGTTGCGCGCTCTGTGGGGTTCCTTACGTCTCGAACAAAGTTATCACATTACCAAAGTAGAGCCCGGACCTTACCACGATTTCGCTATGGCATATGCGCTACAATCGCCTGTGTTGTCTGTTCGGCTACCGGCGTCAGAGCGAGACTACTTGGTTCTACTACCGAAAAGCAATCGCAGCGGCTGCCATGGCGCCAGGTGCACACGCAGGAGTATGAAGTAAACCTTAGTATATTGCCTCGGGCGACCCGACTGTGTGTCAACTGTGCCGCGATAGCGAACTGGGGCTTTCGAACTTTAACAGTCGTTGGCAATGCCCGATACCATTATTTCGTTGTTAAATTTAACAAACGCTTACTTGTATCGGTTTACCTCACGGCCAACATTTTGCGCGCGCAGGAGTCCTTACGTCACATTGCAGCTGTCCAAGAACGGACAAGTGTTGAACGGCCCGCAACGGCCCTGCGCAGCACCTCTGCGAGCCTTCAACGATGACCCCTCTTCCGCATCCGGTGGCAACCCCGGCGACGAGGACGACGAGCTGGACCGCCTCCTCGGCATCGGCCGCTACCGGGACGACAGCGCCGGTTTCTTCAGCTCCCGGAATCGTAGCGACAGCGTTAACGCCAGCAGCAGCAGCAGCAACGGCGGCGAGGTTCAAGAACAGCCGGGCAGCGAAGTGCAGGACACCCTGGCGGACCTGATGCAGGTAATAGTGCGGCGGGGTAATGCTCAGGCGTGTGTGTTGTTTCGGCGTGTGTGTGTGTGTGTGTTGTTCAGGCGTGTGTGTTGTTGAGATAGGGGAATGTCGCGGGGCGGACCTGATGCAGGTGCCTACGCGCGCGCGAGGTGGTAATAATGCGGCGGGGTACTGTAGTACTCAGGCGTACGGTAATGCTCAGAGAAGAGACTCGCTCGACACGCGTGCTCGGGCATGTGTGTTGTGAGGGATAGGAACATCGCGGGGCGGACCTCGATGCGGACCTCGCTGGTGATTAATGGGTTTTTGTTAGCTCCGTTTTCAATTCGCTCTGCTTGCGCGCACTGTCCCTCCCTGCTCGCAACGTCCCTCCCGAAGGGGCGAGCGACCGCTTGGCTGCAACCAAGGCACTCTTTACCCCTGTGCTAGCTTGCCACGTGGCATGCCCGGAACCAGTACCGTGTCGCACTAATTCCACCACCCACGACGCGCGCGCGCACCGCGCCCGCGCACAACAACACACAACGGTGGTCCTTGGTTTGGGTCGGGGGGATTCTCAACTCTAAACACGTCGTGGGACGCACGCGCACTCCAGGGGGGGATGTCCAGTCTGCTGTCCGCCGCATCCACCGCAACATATTTTACGTGTTTAATGAGAAGCCCACCTATCAACCTGTGAGAAGCCTATGAGAAGCCCACCTATCAACCTATGAGAAGCCTATGAGAAGCCCACCTATCAACCTATGTGCGGACGCGGTCCACCCCGCCAGATGGAGATCCGACGGGTCCGTGCCAAGGAGGAGCTGGCGTCCGACTTGGAGGACCGTAAGGCCCAGATGAGGGCTATCGGCGAGGAGGTTAGTTAGTCGGTTGGTACCGTTGGTCGTTGGGCGGGTGGGTGGGGCCACGGGTTGGGATCTGCCCGTGGTGTTGTTGGCCCCCGTTGGGTCAACGGTGGGACGACGGGAGCGGTTGGGGGGCCGGGGAGCCTGGCGGCGGTTATCGTTTTGTTGCCCTTGTGCGGTTTCGCTGTCTTCGTTGACGAAAAAGGGGACCTGGCGGCGCGTGCAGTTGCTGACGTGGCCCGCAGCTGCAGCGCGGCTGGCGGCTGGCGGCTGGCGGCCTTGCTCCAGCCCAAAACAGCACGCATGTCATCAACCTAGGATTATGTTAGAATCAATTTTCACTCAATTTTCACTTTTCAATGCTTTATTTGCCCCGGCCCCCCCCCCCCCGGGCACGCGGGCTCTGTCCCATCATCCCAACCCTCGCACCTCGCGCCACCCGGGGGCACCCCTCCTCCCCTGGCTACCAATTTCCTATCCCCCCTCCGCCCAACGCCGTGTCGCCGCCCGGGCCCCGGCCGCCGCCCCCCAGATGAAAGCCGCCCTAGCCCGGGAGTATGAGCTGGACCGGATGCGTACGGAAATCGGCGCCAACTACGCCATTGTGAGTGTGTGCGCGAGTTCATCTGAGTTCATTTGCGGTCGGGTGTGTGCCAGCACCGTCGGCTGGGTTGGATGGGTATGCCGTACGCTGCGGGTATGTCGTACGTGCCTGTGTGCCCCATGCGTCCATATGCTCCGTCACCCATGATGGGCCTGCCTTGTCGTTTATTCCAACGACCAACGAACTGCCAACGACCAACAGTCGGAGGCCTTCCACGCACTGGACGATGTGGAGAAGGAGGTGCAGCGCATCAAGGAACAGCTCCAGGTGGGGGTCGTATGGGGACTGTACGCAACTACTGCGCAATCAGGTATTGTTTTCGCGATTTCGATTTCGCTGTGTTTATTGACAAAGGGGAACTCTTAAGGGCTTAAGGGTAATCGATTCGGGGATCCATTTATTCGGGTTCGGTCTCCAGGGGCGGGTTGGGTTGGGTTGGGGGGCGTCACCTCCGGGGGAGGGGCTGTCCGGGATCCAGGGGGGAGGGACAGGCGGGCGGGCGGGCTGGTGTGTAAGGAGGGAGCCAAGGCAGCCAGCACGGGCAGAGGTAAGGGAAGATGCAGAAAACGCGCCGAAGCAGGCCCTGTGTGTCTATAGAATTCTCTCCAGGCCGCCCTGTGTGTCTCCAAACCCTCTCCAGGCCCCAGGTTCAACTTGCATCCAACAAGTCGCTCGCCTCACCCTTCCCTGCCTCCCCGCCCGCCCCTACCAATGCGCTGCCTCCCTGCCTTCCTGCCCGCCCGCGCTTCCCTGCCCGCCCCCGGCCCCCAACAGGCCGACAAGGCGGATCTGGCCGCCTGGGAGGAGAAGACGGCGGAGGAGCGCAACAAGGGGCTGTTCTTCAAGAGCCTGTACTCGGTGGAAAAGGAGCCGAGGAAGCCGGTGGGCAAATCCATCCCGGGATATTGGCGGGTGGGTGATGGCGGGCTGGGGTTCGAGGATGGCGGGGGGGCTGGCGGCCTGGCTGCTGGTGGCCTTGCTGAGGTTCGAGGAGGCGGGCGGGGTAGAGGAGCTCTGGGGGGCCTGGGGCCTGGCTGGCTGGGGTCCTGGCTGGCTGGGGGGCTGGCTGGCTGGGGGCTGGCTGGCTGGGGGGCTGGGGGCCTGGCTGGCGGGCTAGGGGGCTGGGGGCCTGGCGGGCTGGGGGGCTGGGGCCTGGCTGGCGGGCTGGGGGCTGGGGGCCTGGGGAGCTGGTTGCTGGCTGGCTGGGGGCTGGCTGGCTGGCTGGGGGCCTGGCGGGCTGGCTGGGGGCTAGCTGGCTGGGGGGCTGGCTGGCTGGCTGGGGGGCTGGCTGGCTGGCTGGGGCCGCGGGGGCCTAGGTACATGGCTCATGGCTTTTGGCTCATGGCTCGCCCATAGCCGCCCCGGCCCTGTTTGAGAGGATCATCCGCCCACCGCCCGTCTGCATCGAGCTGGCCCCCGGCCAAGCGCCGTCCGTCCATCCGTCCGTCCATCCGTCTGTCGGTCATCTGTCCTCTGCTCACTTATATTTCATCTGTCTGTCCGTCTGTCCGTCGGTTTCTGAATCCGTCTTTCTTCCCATCTGCCCGTGCGTCATTCCGCCTGCCTGTGTAACCATCCATCCATCTATCCATCCATCACTCACTCCGTCTGTCTCTTCCTCTGTTCGTTTTGCGCTTTGTGTGTCTCTCACTCTACGCAGAAGCGCCGCGCGGAGGAAGCCGCAGCTGCCGCAGCTGCCGCGGCGGCAACAGCCACCGGCGTCGCCGCCGGCACCTCGCTCGCCGACGCCGCGGCCACGGCTGCCGCCGCCCCGACCGACGCGCCCTCGTCGCGGTGGTCGGATCCCGAGGCGGTGGTGGCGGCGGCGGAGCGGCCGCTGTCGGCCGCCAGCCGCCAGGTGCGCTCCCCCCTGCGGCTGTACCTCTTCTCCTACCTATCGGCCTTCCTCGCCCTGCTGGTCGTCAATGGTGAGCACCGGGGCTGGGTGGGGCTGGGTTGGGGCAAGCGCCGGGGCTGGGTGGGGGCGAGCACCGGGGCTGGGGAGACGGCAGTGGGGCTGGGTTGGGGCCGGCACCGGGGCTTACCTGTTGCGCGTGTGTGTATGTTTTAGGCAGACAGAGCAGGATTGCATGACATGCAAGGGGCATAGCTAAGCCCGAGGAATGCCCATATGCCGCACAAATGCCCCGGCCCCGGCCCCTGTGTGTGTTGGTGGTGGTGGTGGTGTGCATCCCGTGCGGCAGACGTGGCGTCGGCGGTGGAGCCGCACGTGGCCAAGGACGCGCTGTACGGCGTCTTGTCGACGGGTCTGGGCTTCGTGGCGGTGCAGGAACGGCAGGAGCTAGGGCAGGCGCAGGTGGGGGCAGTCAGGCGGCTGTGGGGGCGGTGAGGCGTCTGTGAGGTTTGGGGTTTGGGGGTTTGGTGGGGACTGTTTAAGGACGCGCGCGCGAGGTGGTGCAGGGGGCAGGTGGTTTCCACGAAGGCACGTTCGGCAAGACCGCGGCCATGACCTATATCCACCCACGTCGCATTGCCGCGCGGTACGGTACTCTATCAGCTACGGATGTACGTTTGAGTTACACAATCTAATTGACCTGTGCAAATTCTCTGTTATGCCTGGTAACTAATCAGGATATGAGATATTTCTTACTTATTAGATCCGTAATTACCTTGTGCAATTGCGCCACCGGGGAATCGAACCCCGCTCTTTTGCTTGGAAGGCAAATATCCTCACCACTGGACTAGTGGCGCGGTGTTGATGGGATGGGGATCGCATAATACGAGTGCCCAATCGTGTCTTCGTGTGGCAGTTGCCGTACAGGCTCGCAGGCCTCCTCTCACGCCGCGGGTCGCCGCCCCCTCGCGGGTCCGTCTGAAACACGTGCCTGCCCCCGCAGAGCGTGATGCTGGAGAGCATCCGCCGGAGCGCGGGAGCACGGAGGCAGGAGGTGGTGGAAGAGGAGGAGAAGAAGGGCCAGTCCTGAGAGCTGCATTGCCTCGGGGCCCTCGTCCCGGGGCCCAGCCGAAGACGACAGATAAAACATTAAATATTGCAACATCAGCTCGAGGACGAAGAAAGGAGCATACCGGGTTTATAAACAAATGGCACAGGAAGTCAGCACGGCATGTGGGGTGCGGCGTTTTTAGGTCGACGCTGCACCGGCATCCCTGCAGCTGCGCGCGTACGGTATCCGTGGCCGCTTGTCGTACGATATTCGTACACGATGTTCGGTTGGTGGGCTGCGCGCCATTTGGTAATTTTAGTTCCGCGTTGCGGTCATCCTGATTAGCCCAAGTAGATGATGGCCCAAGGCGTCGCTGAAGCGGCAGTCGGTGTGACGAGGATCGATGGGATATCAGCACTTCAGCAGTAATACAGTAGACTGCAAGCCGTAATATAAGAGGGCGAAGCTAGCAGGCCACACGTCAAAAGGTTCGAAAATTGAAGGATGGAGGATGACGACGCGATTTGGATGGAGCCGTTTTGGTCAAGGAATTGCATGTACAAGTATTGTACGATATGTGATTGGTGTTGTACGGATATGGAAGTGGAAGATAGTGAGGCGTGGTTGGGCGCCAGCGGGGTCGATTTGCCCCGTTGCGCCGAGCCGTACACCACACAGATTGTTTGGCGCGTGCTACGATTGGCAGTTGGCGGTTGCGCTTCATGATCGTGGTGTGTTGCTTCGGGTTGTTGGTGGTTGCCGGGTTGTTGGTGGTTGCCCGAGTAAAGCGGTATTGGTGTCGCGTGCGGGTACAGTTACGTTGGCAAGCTGAGCCCCGCAGGATTTTCTCTCCGTCGCCGCCGTACGTTCATCGCTGCTGCCGTACGATGCTTCGCGCTTAGGGCACGGCCGGACCGCTATGCGATTACCGGATTCGGCCATCCCAGCGGTCGTACACCTCAAAAACCAACACCTCTTGACATAATCACACGAATGACAACGCCACGCGCGGGTTTCTTCTCGGATGAAGTCATATGATTGTACGACCCCGGTCCCCATGGAGCGATGAGCAGCGTCTCGGATGTCGTACTGCCCCAGTCATGTCTGATGATCCTCATACCTCATAACCGGCGGTGTAGGTCCCTGGTACGCTGAGCACCAAACGGACCCGTCATTTGCCCCCGACAGATGGGCACGACGTGTACGGCGGCAGTTGGTTGGGCGTTGGTGGTCGTTGGCAAGGAGTGGGAGGTAGCGAGGTACTGTACTGACCGATTTAAAAACGGGAGTGATGATGGCCGATGGGGTCGTTGGGGTCCTGTACAGCCGGCGCGCGCGGTAAGGGAGGGCCCCGTGAGGGTGACACGCGGAAACGTCAAGCCGGAGGGTTCAAGGCGCTTGCCTGTTCGGCAGCTTGCTTCGATTGAGCCGCGGTGGGCGTGCACCACACGCCGTGGCGGGGCAAAAGCCCTGACTGCTGCGGTGGGGAGCACGGATGGCGTTGAGTTCCCTTCTTGGCGAGCAGTGGACATCGTAGGCAGCCGCACGGGCGGTAGAGGCGGTGGACAGGCATCGTCAGCGCTGCGATGGCCTCATGGCTGCCGGGGATATCTCGGGGATACGTAGGGCAGAGACACGGCGACAGCTGCAACCCGTGATAACCCAGTAAAGATTCACTTGCAGCGCAGCAAAGATACCGTCTTCCGTAGGACTGGCGCTCGTGTGAATCCTTTCCTGAAAAACGAGCGGCATGGCGGCGGGCAGATTGGCGGGCGCACTGCCGTACAGATCCAGGTGGCTGCCGGCTGATGACCCACGGGTCATCAATCAACCGCCCGGACCACCGCCCGCCTGATGGATCCCACGTGGGGGGCTCAACGCGCCCTCAGACACCAACGCCCCTCCCACCGCCCCAGCCTCCCGCGGGCCGGTCCATGCTGTGCGCCAGCAGCCACACCCAGCCAACCACCTTCAGGGTGTTTCCGCATTGGGACGACGGCAGGACGGGGTTCGGGTGTACCACTCCCTGAATACAGCTCGTCGCCCTCCGGCCCTGCTGCAGGCACCGGTCCTTGCCCGACCGTCACAGCAGCACCTCAGGTACAGGTGCGCGTATCCGTCTGTCAGCACTTTATGAATGAATGAACAAATGAATGACCGGTACAGCGGACCCCGAAAAGGGATCAACGGTGTATACCCACCAGGGCAAAAGCCCCAAGAGGCCCGTGCAGCCCACAGAGGCCCTCGCGCGCGTTCCGACCGCGGGACCCCCTCACTCCCTCTCTCCCTCATTCGTCACTCGTCACTCCCCCTCAAGCTGATGACACCAACCGTCCCGTCCCGTCCCGTCCTGGCAGCCACATCCGGAGCGTTTGTAGTCTGCCGAGAGCGGGTGATGATGGTGATCGCAACCACGGCAGGCGGCGGCGGAAGCAGAGGCGGCGGTGGCGGCGGCGCCGCCGCCGCACAGGGCGCCGAAGGCTCCCACCAGACCGCTGCCGTACCTCAGACCACACGTGTCGCACGGATCCGGCCGCCCGCGCTGCGGGTGGTGCTGCTGCAGCTTCTGGCGCTGCAGTTGGCGGCGGTGCTGTGGGTTCCAACAGGTGGGATGTAAAGTGGAGGATTGTTCGGGACTGGCCGCCAGGTCTAGGGCGCCAACACCATGCGCTTTTTCACGCGGACGCTTGCTGGCGTTTTATAGGGGGGATGGTAATATGGAATGAACGTGAGGAGCGTCACGCAGCAGCTCAGAGGAGGTGTAGTCTGAGGGACATGAAGGGCATGAGGGTGGGAGGCGCGTGTCTTTCCCTGCTTTGGTTTGGTCCGCGAAATGAGTCCCTGCGCCGAATGCCCCATGCTATCTCTGTCCTTTCCAGTCCTGCCGCGCACGCGCCCGTGGTGCTGCTGCCACTGCCGCCCCCGCTGCTGTCCCCGCCACGCCACTGCCACTGCCACTGTTGCTCCACTTGCTGCTGCCTCCACCTCCGCCCGTCCGCAATACTTTGCGGCTGTCTGGGCCCGCCAAGCCGTCAGGGCGGGGGGCAGGGTAGGTCCCCCCCACTTGTACAGGCAACAACACGCGCCCCGCCTCTGTGTTGACCGGCCGTCGGGCAATGCAGGCGCGTCACAGTCGAGGATTCTGCTGACCAACGACAACAATCACGACCAAAAGCACGATGACAAGCAGTCGAAAGGTGAGGCGCCGATCACAGGTAGTAGAGGCGGCATTGGCAGTGGGAGAGGCCGTGGGGGTGGCAGCGGTGTCGTGGCCAGCAACAGCGACGGTGGCAGTGGCGGCGGCAGCGGCAGCTGGGGCGGCAGCGAATACCGAGAGAGCAGCAATTGGGTTGGTGGCAGCATCAGCGGCGGCGCTGCTGCTGCTGCTGCTGGAGGCAGTGCCAAGTGGGGCAGCAGTGGCGGGAGCAGTAGTGGCGGGGGACAGCAGTGGCAGCAACAGCGGCAGCAACAGCGGCAGCAACAGCGGCAGCCCGAGTGGCAGTAGCTGGTTCACTGGTTCGGGCAGTAAAGGCTCGCACCCGGTCGAGGCCCATGTGAAGGTGCCAGGCGCCACAGTGGCTGTAGCAGGTGCGGACATCGCAGAGCTCCAGACACGCACCACATTACGGTAGCAGCACCAAGCTCCAAGCGCCACAATGGCTATACCGTAGCAAGTGCAGCCATAAGGGCTTTGTTGATCATTGAGGCATGTCCGCATGTCGTACATATCGTACATGCTGTACATGTCGTACATGCGGTTCCCGTCCCTTGCAGGCCAGGCTGTGGTCGTCCAGACTCCTGGCGTGGCTGTCGTGAGCAAGTCGGGTACGACCGTCGTACAGGCGCCCATGACTGGCGTCGCCTCCACCCCCGACAAGGTGATCAGGGTTGATCGGGGTTACCGGCAGTGCAGTTGGCATTGCGCGGCAGCCCCACAAGACACTCGGGACACCTACACCTCATGAAACCCTGCCCTCGCAAGCGCCCTGGCAAGCGCCCTGGCAAGCGCCCTGGCAAGCGCCCTGGCAAGGTGCTCGAGGACCCACCTCCCTCACCCGCAGCCCAGCCTGGCCACACAACCCCAATCCTGCTCCTCCTGCCGTACACAGATGTCCGTACGGAATTCCTTCGCGATCGTCGACGTGGACAAGGCCTCGGGCGGGTGAGAGTCAAGAGGCACGAAACCCAAGCGCCCAGGTCCCCGGGGAGAGCGGGTGGCACAGGTCCCGAAACCCAGGTCCCGGGCGCACAGAGGAGATTGGGACGGCGATACGGGAACAGCCGATGTCTGCGTCATGGAAACCGTCCGTCGCCCGTTTGCGAGCTATCGCGGTACCGTACCGCACCGACAGCCAGAGAGGGAGATCCTGGATCTGTGAGATCATCATCGTACTCAACCGTCTCGAACTAGCAAGAGCAAGGTTCAGCCCCACCGTTCCAGTCCAGCCCTCACCGTGCTTCATCCCCGCTGCAGTTAGTTTATACCCCTTCATTTACTCAATAACCCTTTACCCTTCACGATATTTCTGACCCGTCCTCTCCTAAGCCCCCAACCCCGAATGATGGATATCCTCATATATCCCATACCTGGGTCGCTGGGTGGTCCCTCAGGGGCTCAGTGGTGGTGCCCGTGGTCGGCCGCATCTGCTGGCTGAACGGCTGCGGAGGCGGCCGCCGCCGCGGCCTCCTCGACCGCCCCCGCCGCGCGTTGCTGCAACAGCCGTCCGCCACGCCGCTCGGCAGCAGCATCGGTGCCAATTCCAGCACGGCGGCGGGCGCCAATGCCACGAATGTCACCCACGGGTCGGCGGCCGGTAGCGGCGCCACCGCCAATGCAACGGCGGCCGGCAGTGGTACCGCCGCGCTGAACATCCGCTTACTGGTCCCCGGAGCAACTGTCACCTCCCAAGGTATGGCACTTACTCATACCTACTTCCCACGTACTAACGGAATACGGAATGCGCAGTGGGAAGGCCAGGCAGGGGCGGTGTTGGTGGCGTACGACAGCATTGCTTGGGTCTACGCGGTCGCATTCTCGTTAGTCCCACGGGTCGGAAGCTGCCGTACTTGATGGACCGATACGGGTCCAAATCCCTTGGTAGGTACCCGGGGAACCTGCGGAACCCAGTTTTGGATCCCTCGTACGACCTCGTACATCGTACCGGCACACACAATGGCGGATGTTGCCCGCTGCCCGCCCGCATTTCCCCCGGGTAACGCCGCCACCCTGGTCACGGCACCAGGACCAACGGCTGTCGTACAGAAGGGCGAAAACACTAACGTTACCGCGCCGTACACTGCCGTATCAAACACGGCAGACAAGGTACGGCCGCTTGCATGTGGCGCGTGTGCTGGTCTGTGCCTGCTGGTGTGTTCCTGTGTACTTGTCGGCCTTGTCACGCACAGGGCACAGCTCTTGCCTCGCCTGACGCCTGACGCCTGCCCCTGGTGGCATGTTCTGAGCCGCGCCAGGTGACGGTTAGCAACCCGGCCACCAGTGTTGAGGTGAACAAGACCTCCGGCGGGTGAGCTTGTACCCCGGGACATCGGGTCGGTGGTGCGGTTGGGTGGAGCGGTTGAACCAGTTGCTTATAACACGGCCTAACGGCTGAAGGGACAGGGTTAGTTAGCCGTTGCGGACCGTTGGGGTTTGTCCTGCGGCGGTCGTCGCATCACCGCCACCTCTCCATCCATCCACATTCACTCATTCAGCCCGCCTGCCCACAACTCTTATGGGCACGGAACCGCCGGCACCCCGCTGTTGTTTCGTACCACCCAATCACGCACCACCCTATGACCTTGACACCCCCAACCCCTTCACAACAGCACCTGCCTGAAAGTGCCCGGCATTGGACCCATCGGCGTCCTCGGCGGCTGCGGCGGAGGCGCCAACACCAGCATCGGCATCAGCAGCGGCAGCGGCTCGTAATCATGGCGCCGCCGGCGGGTATCGGGGGTAGCAGCCAGGCGCGGCGGGATGTGGTTTCGGTGCCACGGTGTTTCGATGCCTGTGCAGCTTCGGGGCCCGCGGGGTGTTTACGGCCCACTTGTCGGCGGTCTCGTTCCCCGGCCGAGCGTGTTCACGGCCGAGCGTGTTCGATGTCAATAGGAGATCAGCATGAGGAGCGACGGGAGACGCGGCGTGATGGGGGCGCCGGGGAGCGACTGGACGGAGACGGAGGGAATGGAGACGCGCGGCGATTAAAGCAATGCAACACGGATGCTGGCCTGCAGCGCTGCAGTTGATCCGCGTGCCGCGTTGACGCCCTGCTCACGTCCTCTCGCGGCTGCGCACGGCGGGGCCCGGTCTCTCACAGCGGGGTTGGGGAGGTGGGGCCGGGAGGCGTGGGTGGCGGGTGAGAGGGCTATTCGTGAGGCGTGCCAACGGATGATGCCCTGGATGAAAGAGTCACAAGCGCCGCGCCGACGACGGCATAAGAGTAGCAGCGACTGGTGCAGCTCCTTGCAAATTATTGGGCTCACTTGTGCATACATTTCCTCATGAATATGTAAGTTGCTCAGGAGTCTCAACTGAACACCAACCCGAGTTATCTCGGAACAAGACGAATCAGCCCGAGATAAAGGGTCGAGAAAAACACAATAAGTAATGAAGAACTCGAACTGACGTGCTTACACCAATGCGATACATCAATGCGCCCGCGGCTGCTCAAGCCTGACCAAGCAATGAGAAGACACATGCTTGCAGCTGCCCTTTGCCGTCGGCAAAATGATGTACTTGACGCTTTCAATAGAGCAATATTGGAGTAATCGTGTGACATGGCCTGCGTAACCGCGGGAAGGCGCCCTTGGTCTTCAGGAAAGCGCCGGAATCCCCACTTGGGCCCGAGATTGTGGTTTGTACAACCAATATCCTTGACGGCCGAGATCAGTACATAAAAGCGTCTGCCAATTAACCACAACAGTATCAAAATCCCACATATCGATACCATCCTAAGCATTATTTCTATCTTGCACCTGCTCCGGACCAGCGGCCCGTCGCCCCGGTGGCGTCGGTGCACGGGCTGCGCAAGCAACGATCCTCACGGGATAGCTCTAGTTGATACCTTGAGTTCAACAAATATCCTAAAATGTCGTTTGCTAGGTCCAATCCTGCCAGCTCAGTCAACGCCCTCAGTCCCAGCGCCATCCGTCGTCTGCATCGCGACCTACGCACCTGGGAGACCGAGCGTCACGAACTCAACATCCCCGCGGCTCTGAACTTCATCGATGACAAGTTCGACACCTGCTCCATCAACTTCAGGCCCACCGAGGGGCCTTTCCAGGGTCAGACAATCCATCTCCATGCGCACTTCCCGTCCGACTACCCCAGCTCACCGCCCACCGTTCGCATGATGACGCCCGGCTTCCAGCACCCCAACGTCTTCGCGTACGGATTCGGTTTCCAAGCGGGAGCCTACATCTGCCTGGACATGATCAAGCCGCCAGAGTACTACGCGCAGCCGTACAGCGGCTGGAGCGCGGCGTACGACCTTACGGGCGTGGTTCTGCAGCTGTACAGCTTCCTCATCGGGGACGACAAGATCGACCAGGAATACGGCGGCTCTGTCTCCCGGGCGTCATACCGCGGGCGGCTTGGGACGGATGCCGGACGCCCAGCTGTGGAGTTCAAGTGCCGCTGCGGCTTCACAGAGGTCCCTTGCATGGCTCCAGCGGCGGTAGCGCCGTCGGCGCAGTCCGTCGCCGCCTCCTCAGCCACCGCCGCCGCAAGGCCGGTTCCACCGCCGGCACCGCAGCAGCCACCAGAGCAGGTGGTTCCGGAGCTGCCTGACGATGTCATGGGGCTCATCGTCAGCCATGCGGACATGGGCACAATCGCCAAGATGGCGGAGGCCCCTGTACGGCAGGCCGCCGCCGCCGCCGCTGCCGCGGCTGCTGCCGGCAGCGCTGCGGCCGGCCGTCACTTTGCGACGTCCGGCGACGGCGCCGACCCCTTGGCGGAGCTGGCCCTGCGGATCAAGCAGGAGCGGGAGATCGTGTGTTTCTACCACAAGACCCCCGGAGCAGGCAGCAGCGGCGGCCGCCGTGGCAGTAGCACCGCCGCGGAGGACGATGAGGACGTGCTGGGGTTCGGCGTCACGACGGTACGGTGTCGTGCATGACATGTTGGGTGGCTATGCATTGGGTGGCTTACTAGTTGGCTGGTTCCGAGTGGCCCCGGGCGGCGCACTCAGGTGTAGGGTAGGCTCATGTACGGCGCCACGTACGGCACTACTGCGGTACACTGACACTGACAAATGCTCACCTCGCTCGAACACAGGTACGGCACCGTGACGGCGCGATCAAGAGCCTCTCCATGGCCATGGACCTCCTGTCGTACGGCGCCTTCCTCGGCGGTGTACGGAAATCCGCATGGAACGTGCCCTTCGACGCCTTTGTGCCGTTGGCGCTGAACGAGCGCCACTCGGCGCGCGCGCTGCGGGTGCTGCCCAGCTGCGTGGCCCAGATGCTGCCCGCGTCGAGTGCGACCTGTGGGTCAGCCCCTGAGGATCGCGTGCTGGAGGTCGTGGCGCGGCTGATGAACAGCCTGGTCGTCGAGATGGTCATGGAGCCCGCGCCGCGGCGCGGCGGCGGCGCCGCCAGCGGCGGCTACGACCCACGGGTCAGTGGCGGCGGCCTGCGGTCCACACACTCAGGTGCCGGCGGCTTGTCCCGCCACATGAGCGACGCGGCGCTCAAGGGCTTCTGCCACCTGCACCACCTGCTTCTGACGGTGACGCTGGCGGGTCGCAGCCCCGGCGCGCTGGTGGCGCGCTGCCAGCACGACGTGCTGCGCTTCGTGGACGGCGGGCGCGACGGCGTCGAGCGGAACAAGTCGCGCTGCCCGGACCTGGGCGTGCTGCTGATCAAGTACGTGCTCGTCCCCAAGGATGTCGTACCGTGGTCGGCCTTCGCGCCCGCCTTTGTGCGGGAGCTGCTGGCGCGGCATGTGCTGTGGGTGGGTCGCGGACTGGGCGACGGCAGCAACGCCTGCGCTGGCTTCCTGGCGCCATGGCGGGCGGCGGGTGAGGAGCCTGACATGTGGCGGCTGGAATCGCACTTGAAGCACTCGCGAACCAGCCTGGCGACGGTGGCAACTGAGGCCTTCTTTGTCAATGCGCTGGCGCGCCCCGCCGGCGGCGGCGGCGCCGCCGCCGCCGCCACAGCCGCCAGCGACGGCCGCACCGTTGCGCCGGTGGTCCTGGAGCAGCTCGCCGCCATCAAGTCGTCGTACGACAAGCGCAACGGCGAGCCGCCCGCCGCCGTGTTCGACGCCTTCAGCCGCCACGCGCGATCCGTGCTGTCGATCAGCAAGTGGACGGAGGTGCTGGCGGCGCTGCGGCTGGGTCTGTCGCCGCCGCCGCTGCGGCCCGACGGCGCGCCGACGACGGTGGGCGACCTGGCTCGGCGGATGGCGGACACGCTGCGCCAGGCGGTGCTGGACTCCCGCCGCTTGGGCTACCACACCGAGCCCAGGCTGCCGCCGGCAGGGGGCACGATGCGAGCGCAGCCCGCGCTCTACGTGGACTGGGAGGCCGCCCCGCCCGTCGGTGTGGTGAGCGACGACTGGCGGTAGTGACTGACCCGTGGGTCAATGGTGGGTGATGCAGGGTACCGGCACTGCATCATCACGCGGGCGCTCCAGGGTTGGTAGGCAGTGCGGGGCTTCCTTGCACGAAGGCCCGGAACTTGCGTATAGTTACGAATAGATGTACGGATGGATGGATGAATGTCTTCGAGCAGCGGGCGGACGAAACGTGGTGAAAGCAACAGCATGTAGTAGTGTTATGCGTTGCGAGCCGGGGGGGGAGGTGGGACAAGTAATAATTGGGGGAAGCATGTGAGGGATAACTGAAGGAGGAGCTGTCGGCAGGGGCGGTGAGGCGCCCGACTGTGTGTGAGTGTGTGCTCCGTAATGTCTGGGTGAGGTCAATGGGAGGCCCCATCTGGGGGGATGTTGGTGCGATCTGCGATGTCGAGGGACACCCGGAAGAACGGAACACGCAATCTCCTCCGGCACGATCCCTCGCCGATGGTCACACTCGGCAGCTGCTGACCGCATTGAGGTGCACGCGTGGGCTTGGCATAACCGTTGTCGTACGTGATAACAACACGGTTGCCGTACAGTGCTCACAGACTTGACACGCCTATTCCGACCGAGACTGGACATGGAAAAACTGAGTTACTGGGTACTAAGGGTGTGTTTTTTCTATTTGTTGATCGACTGGAGGGTGACCGTCTGGCAGCTGGCGTGTCCTCCCAGCGTGCCGTACAAATCCAACCTGGAAATTGGGATTCCTGACTTGCTCAAGAACTTTGGGGGGGGCTTCCTGCCCATCTTTCGTTTTTTCGTGTTGTGCAGCGTGTCTTGACGGAGGGCGGATTACCACGGAGATGGAGATGCCGTTCCTGTTTGGTATTACGGTACACCACCCCCGCTGAATCCTTCACCGTACTGCTCTTCACGTCGGACATGTCCGTCCATTGACGTGCTTTGATAAGCGCTGTACGCAGTAAGCCTCTGCGTCGCGCTGCTACACGCAGCGACTGGGGTCGCTCACAAGTGCGGTTTGCGCTGCTGCTGCGGCGGCGGCGGCGGTTGATGTGACGGCCGACATCCAGTCCATCCGTACATGGACCGAATTGTAGATCAAAAAAGATTAGAAGAACCGGCACGGGCACCGAGCAGCAGGGGTCGTTTCGTGGCGGGTGAGGTGCCGCCCCGCCTCACCCGCCACGAAACGACCAGGTGCCACCCCACCAAAGGGGGGGGTGTCTCCCCATTCCTTGTGGGCGCGTCCCACAGGTTTTGCAAACCTTTGGGGTATCACAACCGATGCGTGCGCGCCTGGGGACCTGGGAAGGCTGTCATATTTAACGTGTCGCAGAAGATCAACGACCTGAGTTCCCGTTCCATTTCCCTTTCCGTTGGACTCGCGCTTCGGCATGCTTACAGAAAGAAATTGGTATATATTGTTACAATGTGGACGGGCTCCCGGACCCTGTCTGAGTTTTTTGTCACTTTTTTCCTATGTAACCGTTACAAGGTTCGTCTTGCCTTCGGTGGATGGACAGCTGCGGAACCGCCTGAGCTTCTTGCGCCAAGCGCGGAGGCAGAGTCATTGACACCATCTGCTCCGAAACCAGGATGGGCGGCACCTCAGCGGTAGGTGTGGATGCGGGACGTACCCCGGCGCCGGGGCGATACGGCCAACACCCAGGCAACACCATTTTTGGGGCTGTGGGGTGGCACAAGCGGTTGTCGCGCAGATCGAGGCAAGGCTAGGGGTGAGCCTTCAAAGGCAGCAGGTGTGGCTCGCAACGCCCCCCGTGGGTGTGCAACAGTGTGTCTGGGACGTTGTCGTCTTGGCGGCAACCAGTGCCATGGAAACGGGCCGGCGAGCCCTGGGGGCCGACAGGTCCAGGAACGCGGGCGGGATCCCGCGGCCCTTAGGGGACGCTGAAGGGCTAGCCGCCCGGCGCGCAGTGGCAGACTTTTGGAGCCGACTCTACGACTTCGCTGAGCTGGGAGTCCCAGTGAAAGGGTGGTCAGCGGTGGGGGCTACACACCCCATCCTGAAAGTGCAGGACGGTCGTCTTGTGTGCCGAGGCCCGGTTCCGTCAGGCCAGGATTCTTAAGCCCTGTAGGTATTCTGTCGTAATAGACCGCGGGTGGACATGGTACTGACGCCCAGTGGAGCTATCGCTAGGTGTGGGCGGCTTTTTCGGCCCGGTGGGACCAGGCCCCTGATGGTGACTCGCGAGGCCCCGTGGCCCTCCAAGACTACGGGCCAGCGCTGGAGAAGTGACCCCGCCTTGGTGGGGGTGGTGGTTCGCTAATAGGGGCGCCCTGGTGGCTAACTCCCCCTGAGCGGGCTTTATCCCTTGCCATGGTTGGTTCTCAGGAACGGGGTGGTTCCCTGGTAGTGTGGACCCGGGGAGTGTTTCGGTGCACTTGGGGAGGCTGTCCGGAGCGCCATGGTGGCGTTAGTTCATTTAGGCAGTGTATGGTGAGGAAGCCTCGGCTGTCGCCGGGGCTGTCACCGATGACCCGCGGGGTCGGCTGTAACATCGTAATAATAAGCGGTAGGTCGGCTATGCTGCGCGCACCGGCGCAATCAACGTTAACGACCCACCATCACGTAAGGCCCTTCACCGCAGTCCTCCATCGCCGCCCACCTCCAGAAATGCACCGAATTCTGTCGCTGGGCGAGACCGTGAGTATGACAGCCATCGGCAGCCAGTTCCGAATTCGTAAAATGCCACACCAAATCGGCAGTTCTGACCGGCGGGTCAACTGCCACTCGTCGCTGAATGCGGAAGCAAAGTGACGACTGTTGGTTTACGGTTTGCTGCTGCCGGCGGCACGGTCCTCCGCCATCTTGGCCTCCGCTATGTGCCCATGCCCGCACGACGGACGATAAGGCCCACGAGATCGCCAGGCAGCTCCCGAACCGCCTGCTCTGGTGGCTGCTGAGGTGCCGGCGGTAGAACCGGTTGTGCGGTGCGTGGCCGAAGTGGTGATGGCGGACTGCGCTGACGAAGCTAAACTAGAGGCCTCCCGGCCAGGTGCGCATTCAGAAGCAGTTACACGGGCGCATCGCTGCGTCTGGGACTGGAGATGCAGCCTCAGGAGGTGCAGCTCCGGCTACCGTTACGCGAAGCCAGGACAGCATCCTTCGGGGCTCGTGTATGCTGGCCATCGAGTCCAGCCCACACCCACGGCAGCCCCCCTCAGCAATCCAACCGTGTCCTGATCTGGGTCGCAGTCCGGCCGCTGGCCCGCCATCCACTTCCCATCCTTGCCCACCGTACACACGCATGGCATGTACGGCACGCACTCAACTAACACACCAACTGCCCGGACACATTTTGGTCCGCGGTCTCCAGGTACAGCGGCGGGCGCTCCCGGGGCCACCTCCGCCGGGACGGCAGTCCAACCGATGGCTACGGGGCAACGGGCCCGCCCGGCACTGCTCCAGGGGCACGGGCGACACCGCAGCAGGGGGCCTTGGACTCCGCTCAGTTGCCCACCTTGACGAGCTCCACATCGAAGATGAGGGTGGCGCCGCCTGGGGCAATAGAGTACACGAGTACACTGTTATTGGACTATAAGGACCGACCGCTTGCTTGGTTGCGCAGCCGGCGCAGCGCAACGGGGGATGGGATGTGCTCTCATGACGGCGAGTGGAGTGGCGCGACTCGTCCAGCGCTCAAAGCGACCTCAAGAGGGACGTCTTTTGGCGGCCTCGAACAGTCTGCTTTCGCTGCGATTTACCAGGGCGGCGGTGCCCCAGGGTGGCGGTGCCTGCTGTCACAGTGACAAGCGCAGCGCGGCCCGTCCCAGGGCATCCACGAGGTGGGGACACGTGCCCCTCCCGAGGTATCGCCATGGCGGCCTTGCCAACAACTTGATAAAGACCCTCCCAAACACACACCCGCAGGCACAGACCCCACAACCCAATTCCCTGAAACGGTCCGCCCTGGGCATCATAACTCAATCCCCATAACCCGTTACCATACCACGTGCCCGGTAAGGTAGCGTCGCTGCATGAACCGTCAACCCCAAACCCGGACGCGTGGAGGGCTTCACCCCGGCCCCAACATTCCTCTCAAGGGGGGCGCCGCCCCGCCCACCCGTCTCCCGCGTACCCGGAATCTTCGGGGGCGAACCGCTGTCGCCGTAACCCAAGTGGCTAGGGATCTTGAGCTTGCGCTTCTCGCCGACGCTGCACCCACGACACGGCAGGCAGGGCCAGAAGGGCGCGTAAGGGAAATCATATGGAAAGGCCCAGACAGGGCGGTAAAATTGTCGATGTAAACCCTAGGTAGCTAGGTTATATATATAATTCACCGAGCAAGGGACTTCAACCTAGGCTCCCGTGGAAAAGCAAAGTTCAAAATGTACACAGGGGCAATACACGATCAGTGCACAAGGATTGATGAATACCTATAGCCGACTCGCGTCACCATAGTATGGAGCCAGCACCGGCCCCCCTTTCCGTCTACCGCATCATCCGCACGCAGGAGACGTCCCGCAGGCGGATCCGCACTCACCACATGCCCAGCAGGCCCTGGTCCCAGCCCTTGATCACCTGCCCACAGGACCAGGGTCGGGTGTTCAGAAAGGACGCAAACCCTCGGGCCGTCCCAGCACCAAGCTCAGGTGCGGCATTGGAAACCCGGACTGGGGGACGACGCGCTGGATGGGTGGGCGGGAATATGGGTGAAATGCGCACATGCGCACACCCAGTACACCCTCCAATGGGAGCCAACGGCTGGCTGGCTGGCCGGGGGAGGTGTTGACCTCCGCCGCACCCGCAAGCATGGTTGGTGCCTTGCGTCACCCGCTGGGGGTCGTCAGCCGATGGACCCGCTGGCGGATGAGTACCGTGCAGCTTGCTCACGAGGCGCATCTCCCGGACCCGGGCCTCCCAAGGACGGCGACCGACGTAGGGAGGGCCGGACAGCGTCACGGGGGCGACGCGCGCCTCGTGTGCCACACGCGCCCACAATGCAGTTGCCATGATGCGTTGCCATCCCCAAATACCATTCTACTAAACGGTTAGGTGGCCTGTGCTGCGCTTGCTTTCGCCTGCGCTGTGCACACACCGTCGCCCGATTCACCACGGCCCCGCATCCCGTTCTTACCCGGCCCTCGCCCAAGGTGAACACGAAGGGAGTCCCACGATCCACGGAGCTGTCGAACTTGGTGCCGTCCGTCAGCATTCCCTGAAACATGGGGGTACGGCAAAGGTGACCTAGGTGCGTGTCCCTAACAGACGCCCATCTACGACGTGCAACTTTGCTTGGCGTGGCCACATGGAATGGCATCAGCGAGCCAGAGAGACCCCTGCGTCCGCGAAGCGGAATACACTACACGCACATATAATTATAACGAACACGTCAGGGTGTGACTATAAGACGGTGGGCCCATAGTCGGCATAACATCCTGCGCGCTTAGTGCCATCTGTCAGGGACACTGGAGGCGAAGCCGCGAGTATATAGACACCCGCATACGAAGAGCCATAACAGAAGTCAATACCTTTGGCTGGTTCTGCCGAATTGCCTTCTCCAAGACCACTCGCACGCACGCTTGCAAAACTGGCCTATCCGGCGGTAGCTTACCGTATAGTGCACATGCACGGTGTCGCCATTACGCGTGGTTCGCTCGCACTTCTCTGGCTTGTGCTGTGCAGGCGGTACATTGCGTAGTCAGCACCAGATCAATACCTGACCTCCCCAATGAAAGTGCAGGACCAACCTTCACTCCAATCTGCAATTCCTTGACATCCTTAGACTTCTTCGCGGCATATGCGAGCGACAATGTGCAGAGAAGCAGGAGCGCGAGGGCTTGGATCTTACGAGTCATGTTTATGTTCAGCAGGTTTGCTAGATATTCAGGAATAACTTCTATAAAACTGTCCTTGCAAACATATTCAGTGCTTTGGCCATAATGCTTCCAGCAGCTGCTGCACGGCAGAGTGTCGGGCTCTTGTGCTCGTACTAGGGGTACTAACCCACTAGGCGATGTGGGACGCGTTATAGATTATCAGCTCATGCATTACGAGCATGCCGCACGGGTTTTTCATGCGGATTTGCCAGGACAGATGACAGCATGATCAAGATAATGGTGGCCACGGAGTGGTTGGGTCGCTGGCGCTCGCCTCCAAGATGCCCCCGGTGCCCCCATCTCCTATGCGAATGCGCATTTCTACATAGGCTCCCATACTTACTCGCCCCATCGGGGCCAGTCGGGGCGATGATACACAGTGCGGACCTGTACTGGCGCATCGACGTAAGAATGTCTTGGACAGCAACAAACGGCCTACACTGAGCCGCTAACAGTCTAACGCCAGCTCGTAGCGCTACAGTGATCAACTAAAATCACAGTCACAGTCCTCCCAACAGGAGCCATCCGGCTCCAGAACCACACAAACCATACATCGCACACACGCTCGCGTGCCGTATACCGTATTGGCGAAAGCCCTGGTGGAATGAGTTGCTCTGACCCATCCCCTGCTTGCATCGCCTGCTTGGGGTCGGGTTTTTGGATCGTTGGGACCTGTTGGGCCCGTTGGCGGTGTATCGGTCGTCTTTCGTCATCTGTCCTTCAAGCGTCCCCCCAATCTCTATCTTGCTCTAAGCCGCACTGTGAGCGCGGTACAGACGCCATGCTGTGAAGAGGCTAACCTATTTTGGACCCCTCGAGGATACTTCCTTATTATACGGTAGTATGCCGATGGCGCATGCTTGGGCGGCTCAGCAAATTGTGTCGTTCATTTGAAAGCCAGTCATATCTTCGGCGTGGATGACTTTCAGACAGCACCCCTGAACGTTCCAGAAGGAACCTGACCATCACGCAAAACGGATTGCGGCCTCCGGCATTTTAGTAACCGAGAAAGTAATCGGATGGTTGCCGTCGGATGACATATTTGCGCCTGGCCGTTGAGGAGGGCTGGAGGGAAGAAGGTGCGGTAGCTTCGGCCGATGCACCGTTGGCTTAAGACATAAGCCGTCGCGCCATTACGAGAAGTCGCAGGGTCCTCAAAATAAAACGCAAAAAACAATCTCTAGTTTTCATCTTGCAGGAAAATGGTGCCTGCCAATATAGCTAGGGATGCAACAAACCCTATCCAACCGTGATGCACGCAGCCGCGTTGCGTCAAGGTGTGAAAAGGGGCCAGAGGTTTCATTTGTTTGGACGAGTCCTTTTGTAAGACGCTATATGTTGTTTAGATCCAACATGACATCGGTATTGATTGGACCGCTGGGAAACCGGCACCTGTGCGCTCTTCGGCGCTATTCTGAAGTCAGGCGCATGCTGCGTTCCGAGCAAATAATATCTGCCACATTATAGATGCTACTGTTACGACGCGTATCAACATCTCTGAACACGCAAACACGCATCGCTGCTGGGATTACGAAGACGTCAACATGCGCAGCAGCTTACACGCTGCAGCTTGACTACTTTACCTAGCACCCACGAATTATATCTCCTTTGTAGGAATTTTAGGAATGTGACTTCGGCAAACCCCAAGTCAATGTCCCTGCAACAGTTTCGACTCGCTGAAATAAAACGGCTGCCAGGCTATCAGTTCTTGTGTTGAATGCTTCGTGGTTTTGATGGCTCATCGATTAACACAGCGATCCTTCCGTTAAAAGGAACTGCGGTACAGCCAGTACAGACCACTCTCCGTTACATCATTGGGGCTTGCTGTCTGCAAGAATACTGTAAATGTGCACGTTGGGGAGTACGGTTTGGCCTAGACCAACGGCTGAGGGAATCCACTACACGTATCCTTAGTACACGTTTCCCTTAAGGAATTTGATGACCGTAAGATACTACATGAGATTTGGATGCTAATTATCTGATAATCCAGGGTCAGGTTTGTGGCCGTCAACCAGTTGCTCGCTGGGAACATCTCGACGCTTTAGTAGCCTTTGGCAGGCAACGCGATGGGACCAAATGCTCGCACAACACAGATACCAATTGTAAGAGCTGTTGAAGTTGCAGTTCCACCTCCCTCTAAGCCACCCCTCTGTCAAAGTTAACCGACCTCGTCCCGTGACCCTGTCGTCCTTCCGCTGGGTTTCCAATGCGTTTCCTGACGTAGCCAAGCGCAGAGGACCCTCTCAATCCCTTGGGTCATTCAATGCGGTCTCAAGCCTGCTTGAGCGGCCCCGAGCAGGTGCGGTCCTTCCTTCGAGCACGCTCTGCCGCAAGGCATGCGTTCGCTGACTTTGTGTATTTCAACAACATGCTAGACAAGGATGAGACGTTCGCAGTTGCAAGACCGGCGGTTGCAAAATGGTGGTGTTGGGTGTCATCATGTGTTCCAAGTGACGCCGTAGTCTTTGGCGACTGCTGGCTTCCTGCTTATGAGGTCTCAGGGCCTAGGGCCCGAGCCAGCGTGCCCGCTTCAACACGGTTGCTGGCCTCACTGGTCCCCGGACAACCCGTTGAGAACACATTGCCCTGACCTCTTCGCCTCTCAGTGCGACAGCTGCGTGGAGCGGAATCAGTCGGGGCTGTGTGGCACTTCGGACGACAGCTCGGTGACGCCAGGCGGCTACTGCCAGCGCCGCAGCGCCTCCGGCCCCTCGGATCGCGGCCCATGCGGCGGCCTGCTGCCCAGCCCCTCCCTCATGCTGCTCCTGCAACAGCAACAGCAGCAACACCCGCCGCCGCCGCGGCCGCTGTCGCCACACCAGCAGTCACACCACGACGCGAAGCAGCACGTGCTGCGACATAGGAGCCCGCGGGAGCCGCTGTACACAGTGGACCAGCTGCCGGACCACCTGGTGGGCTTCCCGGTGGCCCTATCCGAGGTGTGCGAAAGAGGACGAGGGGGAGAGAGAGGGGGAGTGCGTGTGTTAAAATAAACCGAGAGACACGACTTGCGAGGACCCTAATTGCGCACGCGGACGAGCGAGGCCGTTGGCTGCGCATTGCCGACAGGCCGGGGACGTGTATATAGAAAAGAGGGGCGACATGCGATAAAGCAGAAGCAAAGACATTGTGTCCCCGTAATGGATAGTCGCGACGGTGCGGGCGGCTTACGCGGGGCTGCGACGGACATGCAAGGGACAGCAGGACCCGACCCAGCCCGAGGTCAAACCGGTTGCTGGAGATGCAGCTGGGGAGGAACGTCGAGATTACGGTGCCAGCGTCCGGGCTCCAAGGCGTGTGTGCGCGCCGCGCCGCCTCGGGGGAGTGCGTGTGTGTGTGTGTGTGTGTGTGTGTGTGTGTGTGTGTGTGTGTGTGTGAGAGAGAGAGAGAAAGTGTACCTGTGTATGTATAAGAGAACTTCGCCGCGAGAAAAGAGCAGTCCAGAGCGACCGTCTTCGTGTGTGCTTAACCAAGAAACCTGCCTGACCCGAGCCGGCGCGTCGGTGTTGCATATCTTGCCGGGCCTGACGCTGGCCAAGGGCTGCTAGTCCAGCCACCCTCATGGGAAGACCGCCGAAGCACTTCCCTCCCTTGCGGCGGACGGAGACGGCCGTGAGGGTTGAGGGACCGCGCGTCACCGCTTGGCCGACCGCCTGCCCAACCCCCAAAATGGAGAACACGCGCGCTGAAGAGTACGGCAATTTGGACCCTCCCGAAAATGAACGAGGCGTGTGTCGTTTGATGGCAGAACTGATGCCGACGCGTTCCTCTCATCCATCCGCGACCCCGACCTCCATTCCGCTCCCGCTCCTCCGCTTGGTCCTCTGCTGCAGCCGCCGGTGGTATCTCAGCTGCCGGAGTCCTGCGGCGGCGGTGGCGGCGGCGGCGGTGCCGTCATTGGACCCGATGACGGCGGCCGCTGCTGTGGCGGCGGCGACGCAGGTGTCCTCACCGCGCGAGGCTTCGGCGCCGCCGCCGCCGCCGCAGAAGCAGCAGCCGCAACCGCCGCCGCCGCGGAAGCAGCAGCCGCAACCGCCGCCGCCGCCGCCATCAACACCACGAGCGCCCTATCCCAGCAGGCGGATCCCTCAAACGGCGGCGGCGTGGGCATGGGCTGGCTGGATGCGGGATCCGTCTGGTCGTCCGTACAGCGGCGTGGCGAGGAGATGCAGCGCCGACAGCGGCAGGCGCAGCCGACGGCGCCGCCGGGCCGCCAGCGCACGTGGGCCGCCAGCGCCGCCGACGCCGCCGGCGCCGTCGCCGCCGGCGCCTCCGCCTGGCGGCGCGGCCCCTGGCGGCGCTTCGTGCAGCGCGTCCGCACGCAGGTCATCGTGACGACGCGCGTCGCCGCCAAGGACCCCTGTACGATTGTCGTACCGCTGGTGATGCTGCTGTGCATGCTGGCGCTGGGGCTGTGGGGCGTGTTCAGCGTCTCCAGCGCGACGGCGGAGGGACGCCGGCAGGTGGCGTTGAACGCGGCCACGGACTTTTCAAACACGCTCAAGAGCCACATCGCGGCGACGGTCGCGCCCGCCAGCACAGTGAAGACGCTGATTGAGATCGAGCCCACGTGGAGCGAGATCAACCGGACGTTCCACACGTGGGCTCCTTCCCTGGTGCAGAAGGGCCTGGAGACGGATGCGATCCTGACCATCGTGTTGGCGCCGCAGGTAGGGGGTACGGGGGTACGACGGGTACGGTTGTCGCGGGAGCGAAGTGTTCAGCCGGCGGGCGTTCCCGTATGTACGTGTCCTGCAGTTGCGCGCTCGACGCGCTCGAACGCAGAATAAAAGTTGTTTATGGTGTGTATATGTGCGATTTTATGACTGCACATACGTACACATACATGTATTTATGTTATAATGTATGGGTATTCGTTGTTGTGATAGCACGTCTGCCAGGACTGGTCGCTGCGTTTTGTTTCCGTTCGAGATCCGAAATCCAAAGCAAGGGAAACACGGACGGTCAAGGGTCCACCCCTCGGTCACCCGCCCGCCCACGTGTCTCCGTATGTGCCGTACGGACGCGCGGTGCTGTCGTACAGGGCGTTGTGTCGGCCATCGTGCCCACCGGGCTGCCCGCCTGGAGTCAGGTGTACGGCTTGGATCTGCTCCAGAACCTCTCCTGGCGTAACGACGCGCTCAAGACGGTGCTGCTGTCCGACCAAGGCATGGTGATGACGGGACCCTCCAGGTGGGCTGAAGGGGGCTGAAATGAGGGGGCTGAAATGAGGGGGCTGAAATGAGGGGGCTGAGATGAGGAGGCTGACTTGCGCGCTAAAATGAGCGCAAGGAGGGTGTAGGTTGTCGCTGTCTGTTCCGGGTGCCGGGGCCCTCGCTGAGCGCCACGCGTTGGGGAAGGGCCTGAAGGGGCTGGTCGTAGGCCTTGCGCGGGAAATGGACGGCGGCGCAGGTGTGGGGCCGGCGAGGCACCTAAGGGGCCTTCTGATGGTGCGAAACCGCCAAGGTATCCAGGGTGGCGGGTCCTTTGCCATCTATCTGCAGGTGAAGTGAATCCTGAGCCGAGCCGCTCCGGGGTGTTCCCTTGCGCCGTCCTCTCGCCCCGTCCCTTTGCGCCCACCGCACTGCGCCTCCTGCTGCCCACCACGTCACCAGGCTCAGCCCGGGTCCCTCCGCCTTTCTCCCGCAGACGACTCCTTCCTACCTACCTCCCCACCTACCTCCCCACCTACCTCCCTACTTACCTCCCCACCTACCTCCCTACCTACCTCCCCACCTACCTCCCCACCTTCCTCCCTACCTACGTCCCCACCTACCTCCCCACCTACCTCCCCACCTACCTCCCCACCTACCTCCCCACCTACCTCCCCACCTTCCTCCCTACCTACGTCCCCACCTACCTCCCCACCTACCTCCCCACCTACCTCCCCGCCTACATCCCCACCTACCTCCCCACCTTCCTCCCTACCTACGTCCCCACCTACCTCCCCACCTACCTCCCTACCTACCTCCCCACCTACCTCCCTACCTACGTCCCCACCTACCTCCCCACCTACCTCCCTACCTACCTCCCCGCCTACATCCCCACCTTCCTACCCACCTTCCTACCCACCCACCCGCCCGCCCATCCTCCTCCCCGTTGCATCCTCCAGGTTGCGTGCGGGCATGATGGGTATCGTGTGCCGCTACGCTGTGTTCATATCGGGCGCGGGCCCGGACGAAACCTTCGGCTTCAACCGCTCCGCGTACAACTGCACGCCCTGCTACCAGCCGCCGCCCAACGCCACGTCGGTCGGAAGGCGGTTCTGGGGCTTTGCGCAGCTCAACGTGAGACTTGGCGACCGGGGGCCCGAGGGCCGGTGGGGGGTGCACAGACAGACACTTGGGGGGTCGGGCGGGTCTCTTATCTACACACACGCTTGGGGGGGTCCTGTCCTGCCTGCCTAAGAAACACACTTGAGGAGGTTGAGGATTTGAGGAGGGAGGTTCAACCGCGGGGTGCGTCGCCCAGGTTTGCGCTTGGCGGGAATTCTCCGAGGGGGAGAACCAGGTGCTGCAAGGATTTGAGGGAGGGCAGCCCACCGAGGCCCGTGAAGCGACGGTGCTCCACGGTGCTCAGTCGGGGACGAGAGGGCATGGCTGAAGCCCTTTTACGTAGAGCCTCTGCCGTACCTTTCAGGACGGCTGTCCATTCGAGGGGCATCCTCGCTACACACACACACACACACACACACCCTAGCTAGTACGATTAGGTTGGGACGCGGGACCAGGCTAGTTTTACCGCACCAAGCAGGGGCACGTCTCCGAAACGCGCCCTGGGTGCTGCAAGGACTTGAGGAGGTTGAACAGCGGACTGCGAGGCGCAGACCGCCCGGGATGGGCCTTCGCCCACTCCCTTGAGGGGGCACAGCGGTCACCGATCCTCGGGGTTCGGGCACGCGCCCTTGGTTGAGAGCGAGGGGACAGAGGCCCCTTACGCCCCTTTCCCCCGTATCCGGGGGAAAGTGCTTCGGCGGTCTCCCGTATGGGGCGAGTTAGCGCCCCCGGCCAGTGTCGGCCCGGCAGATATGTAACGATTCACACACACACACACACACACACACACGGCTCAGCTTTTCTCCTTGATAACACACACACACACACACGCCCTGCGTTTTCCGGGTTTTCCGGGGATGGGCACCTGTTGGGCGCTGCCACGCCCCTCGCATGTCACGCACCCCTGCTGCGCTCTGCCTTGCCTGCGAACACACCCTCTGCGTTTGGGTTTTCTTTCTCTCTTCTTTCCATTTTAACCCTCTGCGTTTCCCCGCGGTCCTCCCCCTCGCAGGTCGACTGGGAGGTCCTGATCCACAACATCACGCATATGCAGGACCTGTGCGAGCGCGACAGTCTGGCGTACAACATGACGTACATTGACCCCGTCTCATTCACAAACCGCTCCATCGCGGCCTGCGGAACCGTGGGTCGCGATCCAGTGTTCGTACACATTGAGACGATGGCCAACCACTGGGTGCTCGCAGTCAGCGACATGCGCGGGTGGACGCCGAACTGGCTACCGTTGGTGGTTGTAGTTGTGGTGGTTGTGTCGTTATGGGTGGCCGTTGCGATGGCGATCATCCTCGTCAACCGGCGCGAGCACATGTGGCTGCTGCAAGCGATGCTGCCCAAAAAGGTAAACACGTACGGTACGGCGTCCGTCCGGTAATCTCGTTGCACATTATTGTACTGTCGTACGGTGCAGGAAGGGCGGCGGGGGCCTTGGCGTACGGGATATTTGCAGGGCACATCACAAGTATGACCCATGATCCGCCACCCTTTGCCGGTCTGGGGCCAACCGTCCTAATTGCCCCAACCGCCCTAACTACCCTAACCACTTGTCAGGTGATCGCCACACTCCGGCGAGGGGAGGAGTATGCCGAGGCTTTCGAGTGCGTCACCGTGTTGTTCAGTGACGTAAGTGGTCAGTACGGCATGTACGGCGATTTCGACCGCGGACTGCTTGGCTCAGGGTTCAAGGGAGGGTTACGGCGCCTGCAGGGGGCGCTGAAATGGGATCCGGGGGCTGGGTCTTGGGTGCCGCTTTCAGTCTCAAGTCTCAAGGCCATGTTTGTTTCATTCGTGCTATACGGCATCGACGCAAATGCGCCCCGGCCCGGCCCGGGCCATATCGCCGTAATCGGTGTCGTGTATATATCGAGTCAAGTATGCGTGTGACGCACGATGACGACGTTTTGGGACCGGGGCTCGGATGTGCTGTACCGTGCACCGTAATCCGGCGAAGTCCTGCCCCCCGCCCCTCGGTGTGTTCATCCCGCGCACTGGTTCCCTCGGCTACCCCGTCCGTCGCGTTTCCTTTCCGCACACGCAGATCGTGTCGTACACCACCCTTGCGGCGGAGATGGAGCCGATCAAGGTTGTACGGCTACTGAACGAGATGTACAGCGAGTACGACGCGCTTGTGGACCAGTTTGAGTGCTACAAAGTGGAGACCATCGGCGATGGTGAGCGGGCGGCGGCAGCAAAGCGGGGCGTGTGCGGCGGCAGCAGATGGGAAGGGGAAGGGGATGGGGGTCGGCGGCAGCGCTGCACGGTATGTGTAGTGCAGTGGCACAGGACGGGCTTGGGATGGGAGGGCGGGGCGGGCTTGGGACCTCTTCGTACCCGCCTTTAGGCGCGGGCTCAAGCCGTGGTGTGCTGTGTGCTGAGCCTGTGCTGTGCTGTGCTGCCCATGCGACGTCGTCTCACTACCTCTTATTCCCTTATTCCTACCCGTCCTGACCCTCTGCCCCTGCTGTCGCTGCCCCCGCTTGCTGTCACCGCCCGCTGCCTGCCCCCGCTGCCGCAAACCGCTTGCTGCTGCTACTGCCGCGGCCCCGCCGCCGCCCTCATCTGCGCTGCTACAGCCTTCATGGCGGTGTGCGGCACCCAAGGGGAGGACGCCGTGGCGGCGGCTGTCAAGATCGCGCGCCTTGCCCAGGCCATGATAGAACGCACGCGGGTGCTCGTCAATGCGGACGGTCAGAAGATCCAGATCCGGATCGGTGGGTCGGTGGGGTTGGGGTTGGGTGGGTGGGTGCGTGGGTTGGGGGAGGGTGGGTGCGTGGGTTGGGGGCCCGTCGTGGGTCGTGGGGGCTACAACCCGTGTGTGTTCGTGTGCGCACGCTCCGAACCTGATGTTTCCGGGACACGTTCATCCTGCTTGGGTTGCTGGTCATGGCATCATGGGACTGTTTGTGTACCCTTTGTCCCCCCCCACGCCCTCCTGTGCCACGCATCGGTTCCCTAATCCTTACCCCCCCCCCCAACACGCCCGACCTCTGGCCGGCCGGTTACGTCGGTACCCCTCCTCTGTCTGCACCTTGCAGGCCTCCACTCCGGGCCCGTCGTGGGGGCTGTGGTCGGCTTCAAGATGCCGCACTTCTGCCTCTGCGGCGACACGGTCAACACCGCCTCCCGCATGGAATCGAACTCACGACCCATGAAGATCCACATCTCCAATTCCACAGCGACGTTACTGCTCGCCAGCGGAGAGGATTTCCGTCTGCAGCGTCGTGGTCTCATCGAGGTCAAGGGAAAGGGGCAGATGCTGACGCATTGGCTGCTGACGCCAGATGAGTACGACAGCGACAATGACGGCGGCGGCGGCGCCGTCAGCAGCAGCGGAGGAGGAGGGATGCTGGTGATGGGGGAAGCGGCGGCGGAGGCTGCGGCGGCGGCGGCGGCGGAAGCGGCGGCGGCGGCGGAAGCGGCGGCGGCAGCGGGGTCCAGCGGCGGGGCCGGAGGTGACGGCGAGCTGGCGCTCGTTGCGGCGGCTGCGGCGGCCGATCGTCACAGCGCACAGGTGTGGCGTGAAGGTACGGCAGTGCTGGATCTGCCGACCCAGGGGTCGGCGTCGCTGGTTGAAGTACGGCTGACGTCACCGTCGTTGGTGCCAGCTATAATGGACGCAGCGGCGGAGGCGACGCGGGCGGCGGCGCCCCTGGAGGCGCCAAAGTCCGCCTCCGCTTACCTGTCGGAGGCCGCAGGCGACGCCGTGTACGGCAGTCCGCGGAGAACGGGCGTCGCTTCAAATTCGCGACCCAGCACGTCCGTAAATTTGATACTGGGCGGCGCCATAAACGCGCGCCGGCGGTTCAGCGAGGCGTGTGCCATACGCAGCGGCAGCGCCGGCAGCGTCCGCGGGGGCGGAGGCGGCGGCGCCGGCGCCGCCGCCGCCGCCGCCATCTTGCCGTCACAGCCGGGAATCGGCATCAGCGGCAGCGGCGTCGCGCCGGGCGGCTCGACCAGCAGCGGCGGCGCCGTCAGCTCCCGAATGGCCGTCAGCACGGCCGGCGGCGGCGGCGGCGGCGCCGCCGCCGCCAGCACCGCCACCATGGCCATGAGCTGCAACTTTGTCACCGCCGCCGCCGGCAAGAAAACCCGCACTCAAGTTGATCTGAGGCTCTTCCAATTGGGGGGGCCGCATGCCAAGGGGAAGTGAATCGGTACGACAACGGTCCGATTGGTACGAACCCAGCTCCGAAACCTGCTTGAGCTGTCGCATCCGCCGGACCGCATCCCTGCCTCAACGGCGCGACATATGGTTGCCGGGTTGCTGCAGGCGGGGCGGGGAGGGCATGTCCGGCTTCGGAATCGCATACGGCGTCCTCGTCTCCCACATTCGTTCCATCACGTCGTATCCGATAGGCCTTAGAACCCAAGGTTGGCACCCTTGTTCATCCAGCGATTCTTCTAACGGTTGTCAGTTGGGATCAGTGCATTTTAACCGTCCGTGAACTGCCGGTCGTTCGGTCGTGGTGCAGTACGGTGGGACGGGGTGGGCGGTGGTGACCCTAGATCGGGGATCTTGACCCTTCCAACCGACTAACCGGCCGGATCTTGACCCTTCCAACCGACTAACCGGCCAACCCTGCAACTACCTCGCCTATCCGGCGGATTACCTCGCCTGTCCGGCGGACGGCCGTTGGAAGTTGGGCTGCGGCGGTTGGTGGTTGGGCTGCGCATTGTGGTTGCGCCGCGCGGCATTGGCGGCGGCGCCCGTGTCGCATCCCGGCCCTCAGCGTACGACAGATAGCGGGTGTTTGGATGAATGAGTGTGTGGGTGAGGTGAGGTGAGGAGGGTGGATGGGTGTGTGGAGCCGGGCACACCACAGCTGGTACGTGGACGGCCGCAAGCGGCTGTTGCCTCTGTCACAGCGGTCCGCTGTCGCTGCGACATCCGCACGGACGGACGGACGGACGGACGGACGGCTCTGTGGCGCCTCGAATGCAAGCAATTTCCAAGCAAGCAATTTCCAAGCAAGCAATTTCCAAGCAAGCAATTTCCAAGCAAGCAATTTCAAAGCAAGCAATTTCAAAGCAAGCAATTTCAGACTACCACTGTCATTGGTTTGTTCATACCTCATATTTGCAAAATTCGCGTCGGCGTTGTTGGCGGCCGGCGAGGTCCGGCCACCACCACTGTCGTACTGTTTGGCGGACTGGTGGTGCAAGGGGAGCAGATGGACGGGCACGGCGGCGGCATTGGACCCACCATCCTCGCATTCGTGGTCCTGGCCGCAGTTGGAAGTTGTTTTCTTCAATGCGCGTACCGCAATGGGGGTGGATGCCGGCCGCAGCGCTGGCATTGCGCGAGCGGGGCCGGAGGGGCGGTGGTGGGCCCCGCAGCACCACCACCGACCCCTTCGCTTCGCGAAAGATCTCGACGTTGCTGACCCTCACCCCGAAAATGCTGATCTGGGAGCCCAACATCTTGTCGTACCCTCGTACAGAAGCTGGTGTCCGTACGTGCATCCATGTACGGCGCCGTGTGGGGTGATGTGGGTTTGCTGGGTCGCAGCTGTTCAGGACCGATCGGGGGTTGGCTTACGCAAAAGTGTACGGGTGGGGGGTTTGCAGAGAGTACGGTACGTACGGCGGTGTTGGTGTGTGGGTGAGCATCGTAAACTACCGTACCGTAAGCCGCGAGGCAATTCGTTATTGAAACTGGCAGGGATGAAGGGCAGGTTTGCGTGTTGTGCGATGGCGGGGCAGGGATCAACAGCTCGCCGCGGTGTGTGTTAAAATAAACCGAGAGACACGACTTGCGAGGACCGCGGTGTGTGTGTGTGTGTGTGTGTGTGTGTGTGTGTGTGTGTGTGTGTGTGTGTGTGTTGGGGCATCGCAGGAGTCGGTCGATCCGAACTAGGGCGCGTGACTCTAGACACTAAGGGGCAGCCACGGCGGCCCATGGCCCATCGCCATATGGAGCCCAACCAACCACGGCGCACTTGCTGTCCGGGCCGCCGCAATATCCCCACGCGGCAAGCGGGCCACCGTCCGGCCGGTGGCGCCCGGGGGCCACGCCGCTCGGGGCACATCGCAATCATATCATTAGCTGATGGTCTTTCAGATGACCTAAGCATTGCTGTCTCGGCCCTGTCGGTGCTTGTGTTTATGCTGGCTCGTAAGAAGAGAGGCACAGAACGACCAGAGGACAACCCGCTGGCGTCTCGTACATTTCCGTACTGTGTACGTCGCCGGCGCTCGGCTGCAAGGATCTAAGATTCCGCAGCAGGTCGTACGTTGTACGGCGCTCGTACGTCGGTATAATGCATGGTGGTGGTTGTGTTGGGGTTGTGTGCTCGGCGGCGGATCCCCGTTTTTTCTTACAAGTTGATGCAATCTGCTGGGAACGCCAAGGCGGCAGAGCGCGCCGTCGCGCTTGTGCCAGCTACCATATTCCGTCTTAAAAGCGCGTTTGTCGACTCGTACTGTCGTACTGTCATACGGTCCGTCACGAGCACACGCAGGATTACGTGCAACCCGAATCGATCGCACGGGTTGGATTAGAGGGGTGGGATCTAGGGGCTGTAGCCGTCTTGGAAGGACAGGGGCTGCAGGGGGCGGGGGGATCGGTTGCACGGTACCCGCATGGCTCGGTCGGTGAGGTAGGGACTGGCTCGTTAGTTCGTAGACGTCCTAGCGCGTTTAAGTTCGGGCTGTCGCATAAACTGCTGATAGTTTTGGCGGTGGTGGTTGCGGTGGTGATGTGTGGTGGTGGTGGCATTGGCGGGGTGATGCTGGCCGTGCAGCTCGAGCGCATGTCTGGTTTCGGCGCCGGTCGGTATACTGCAGCATCTTGAGTCGCCGCTCCGCGAGGCGCATGCGACCCGGCAATGGCGCACCCGCTGGCGACATCGGGTTGCACTTGGTTGCGGGTTGCGAGTTGCGAGAGGTGATCCGGGTGGCGGCTGCGAAGTGTGTTTGGTAGTGCTGGCTTTGGTTGGCTGGTTGGCGTTGGCGTGGCGGAGGCTCTTGCCGCCGGCGCTTGTTTCAGTCGATGCCGGCGGCGGCGGCGGCGGCGTCCACGAATGTCGTGATGTTGGCGGTGGTGGTTGCGGCGGCGGCAGACCAACGGCCGGGGAGGTTGTGAGAGGCCTTCCTGAATGTTTGCCGCAGCCTCAAGGTCTGCTCAATTCAGTGCATCGGGGTGAATGACGCCGTACAGCAGGGTCGTGAGCGGAGGGAGCGCATGGACGGACGGACGGTCGGTTGCATTCATGGCAGCTCGGCGGTGGCTAGAATACGTCCGCTACTCGAAAGCACCTCATGGGTGTTGTAAGATGCATAAGTACGGCATGCAGTACATACCGTACATGCACGCTCTCGCGATGATGAGTGCAATGACGCCTGGCTCGTGGCTCGTGGTGCTTGCTTCTTGAAGGTTCAATTCGTTACAGTTGCACGTCACGGTCGCCTCCCGTTTTGCTGTCGAGCTGTAAGCAGCCATACCGTTTGCACAGTCCCGTCATCCAGGGATCTGTCAATCGAAAATTGATAATTGAGTGAAGTGTCTATATATATTGTACGATGTCGTACGCAACTTGTACGGTGTCGTATTACGCTGCGGTACCGTCCCGCATGCCCCCGGGAAGCTGTGAAGAGGCGCTGGGGCGAAGGGTGGATGGAGTATCGGGCGGCGCGCGAAGTGGTTGTACGACGTAGACCGTACACCGTACAATGTGTTTCGTCGGAAGTTATTAATTCCGTCTTCATTCTGGTCGATTGGGTGTGTGCGTGATCACGGACGGCTTGCAGCAGGACGTGCAAGCGCAGGTGCCTGATTTGTTTCCGGCGCGCAGCTGTGCAGTATACTTGAGGTCTGCAGGCGCATACATCCAAGGTGTAAAGACTGACCTGTGGTCCGTATTTCAGTATGTTCGTACGGTGTCATCCTCACTGCTGACATGTTACGTTGGACCCAGGAAGAGACCATTCCGCTGGATGTGTCGCCTTGCTTTGCCCCTTCGATAGATTGGACTTCTTGAGCAGTTCCCGTCATTCATCTTGTGCATCAAATAAATACGTGCGTAGGAGGAAAATATTATGGGATCTGGACCGGTAATTCTCCTTCATCGGAAGGCTGGCATGCCTGCGAATTGCCAGGATCGAACTAGCGACCTCTAGATCTTCAGTCTAGCGCTCTCCCAACTGAGCTAAATCCGCTGTCCCACGATGTACAAATTGTCAAAAATCATTTCTTCGTTAGGCAGCATAATATGTACGGAGGGAGTCTGGGCTCCGAAATCATGCTTTCTTTACGCTTCCTTCGGGAATTTAATGCCCCGTCCGCCCTCCCCAACAGCCGATTCGAATGCTCATTCTCTTGCATAGTGTAAATTCATTCATTCACAATGTTCACACAAGCAAGCGCGCACACACGCGCACGCCCGGATTCATGGTTGGGCCCCGGTTCGCACCGCGCGCCGGGGTTGGCGCGGTGTTCCCGCGTCTGTGCCGCTGCCTTCCATGTATCGAGTTCGGGCAGGCCCGGGCGGGTTCCCGCCGGTCTGCGACCCACTGACTCTCTGACTGGCGCTAGGGGATTCAACCACCATTCACGGCAGCACGTAGTTTTGCGGCACGGCCCCGCGTGCCGCCGCCCTCAGGATGGTCTCCTCCTCCTCGCCGCACAACCCGGGGTCGGAGCAGCGGCAGCGGTGCTTTACCTGGGAACAGGGGCGAGAATCGTCCGAAGTATGTTTTCGAACATAACCCTAAGCATACATGCTCTCGATTATGCACAATGTCAGCATGTATATGTATATGTACGTGCTTTCGATCATGCCATCGAGGATGCCTTCACCAACCATGGGAATGCCTTCACCAACCATGGGAATGCCTTCACCAACCATGGGAATGAGGGTATGTAAATGACGGGCAGGGGAACACAGCAAGAGAAGAGGGCAGGCCAAGGGCCGTACACATGCTAAATGTCGTACACGTGCTACGGGTTCAACAATGGTCGTACGGATGCCATGGGGTGTACGGATCGCGCAGGTGGGTGCGGACGCTGGGACCCTTCACTGTCCAACCACCATCACCATCACTGACACCGTCAGCGTCACTATCCGCGGTACAAGGCTGTAGACCTTCCCCTCTACCATTCGCAGCAGCTCACCTCCACGCTTCCCTCGCCAGGTTGCCAAAACCCTCTCCCCCCCGTCCCCTGTGTATGAATCAGTCCACAAATTTCCTATGTATACCGCCCTATGTATACCGCCCGCCCTATGTATACCCTATGTATACCGCCCTATGTATACCCGCCCGCCCCTGCCTTTCCCGGCCCGCCCCGACCATCTCCACCTTTTGGCGAGAGACCCCCTGCCCACCTGCCACTGCGGCTCCATGCCCTGACATATGCGGCTGCCCATCCCAAACCCCTGGGGATTGGTCTCTGCAGGGCATCGGGCGGAGGAGAGGAGGCAGCCGCGGAGATACCCACACGAGTGTGAGAGAGTGGGTGGGGTTGGGGGTCTTGGGGTTGGGGTCTTGGGGTTGGGGTCTTGGGGTTGGGGTTGGGATTGTAGCTTTGGAACGGTTGATAAGCCCCAACGAACCCGTGGCGAACCCGGCGGTGTTGCATTTGGGAAAAGGGCATTCCGACCAACAGGACGTGACGTGACAGCACGTGAACTCCCTCCCGATGTGAACAAGAAGGGCTCCTGCGCTGTTTAACCCACGTCAGGAATGCGGGCTTGGCACCCCAAGTACTGCCCACTCACGAAAGTACTTGTCCGGCGGGTCGCTGGGGTCAAGGATGCCGCTGCGGCCCTGGAGCGCCATCAGCGCCGTCATCTCCGCATTGTCCGACCGGGCCGCCCACAGGTTGGTGTTGTGGGACAGCTCCGAACTGCCGGTAGGGGGGACAGCCAGGGGCAGGGGCAGGGGATGGCAGCAGGCGGTGTCGGAATGGGGACCCAGCCAGGGGCGGCGTGGGGAAGGGTCGAGGGAGACGAGGCGGCGTGGGGAAAGCAAGCAGCGAAAGCTCGCGATTTGGGCGACGCTCTGCACCCGCGCAGGGTGTGTGTGGGTGTGTGTGTGTGGGGGGTTCGCCCTACAGCAGTTTCATATAACCATACGCAGTTCTACGTTGCTCTATATATACATCTACATATATAAGTACTACGTCCTACTTTGACGGCGGCGTCGGCCACCCGGACAACTACTACGCACTCGGTGATTGTTTCGCGATTTCGCTGTCTTAATTGACAAAAAGGGGAGGTGGCCGCAGAGACATCACCTCGACCCGCCCCTGGAGGGACCTCCCCTGTCCCCTCCCTGGAGGGACCTCCCCTGTCCCCTCCCTGGAGGGACCTCGAAACCGAATCAAAGGGACCTGGTTGGATGTACAGTCCAAACGCGCACTTCACTTGCCCAAGCCTTCTTCCCTCCCGCCCTCGCCGCCCCTGCAGTCGGCCCCAACTCTCGCGTTCCCTTGGGGCTGGGCGGGCAACCTCGGCCCATCCCGGACCCACCGCAGGCTGCGCGGACTGAGACCCTCCGGCACACCGCCGCACTGCTGCCAGTTGGGGAACGCGGTCATGCCGGGGGGGATGGGGCAGGCCATTTGGTCGGCCTGCAATGCGGTGTGGTGGTGGTGGTGGTGGTGGGCGTGGGAAGGGGGGAGGGGGGTTGTACAGCAAGTTGGTAGGCAGGCAGAGACGGGAAGTGTCGGGGTGGGAGGGCTGTGTGTGCTGCTGGTGTGGGGCTGCGAGCTGCCGGGTGGCGTGGTGTGCTTGGGGTGTGTAGTCGCCGGTGATGAGGCAGAAGCGGACGGGCGTGTGAAAAACAAGTGGCCCACCCGACCCGACCCGTGCGATTCCCAGGCACTGATATATTTACCCGATGACCCGCAGCCCTCACCTGCCACTTCTTGACGTCCATGATGTCGTACTTAAGGTTGTCTAGGGTCACCTGCGCGACATTCCCCCCGTCCGAAGGAATCACACAGCCGTACCAGCCGTACCGCCGTACTAGCCGCAGCAGGAGGGTCGACACGCACACATCAGCAGGGCCATCCCACCGATCCTCCCGACCGGCGGGGCCCCCGGTCTTTGTATGTGACCACCAGCAATACCAGGTCCCAGTTCATGTCGTACAGGTTTCGGAACAACGTGCACACCTCTATCTCGCCCCCCACATGAACAGATGCGTGCACGCACACGCACACACACGCACATGCACACACGGTAAGCATATTTGCGCCTGCGTTAGGGCGGGCGGGCTGGTTTCATTTCTGAACACACGTCGGTGGTTTGGGTCGGGCGGGTCTTTTCACAAAACGCATGTGGGTCTCTTTCCCCAACACACACGGACACATTCCCCCGCAGCGGCCCCGACCACAGCTCACGACGACCCACGGGTCTCACCTCCCGCAGCGGCCCCAGCGTCGCGTTCCAGCCCGCCGAGTTGTGTTTCTCCGCGCTTCCAATGTGCGCGATCCGGTACCCGTACTTGGAGATCAGGTCGTTCAACATCATGGGGGTTGCTCGCATCTGGTCCCACTTGAAATGACGCTCCGGGACGCCTTGAAAGAAGGGGACAGTACGGCATAGTACGGCACAGTACGACATGAGAAATCACTCAAAGGTGCACAAGGCATGCATGACGGCTGAACGTGTCAGGGGAGCGCTTGAAGGCGTTCGGCCCGTTGGACCGAATAGGTCGCGGCCGAAAACATTCACAGCAAACACTCTTTTGTGCATGCGTCTGAAATCAACAAATCATCCGCTTAGCTGCCACCAACCTCCAAACCCACGTCCACCGCAGCCCGCGCATCCCCTCGCACCACGTCTCAACTGCTTGCTTCCACAGTCCTTCACCCAGCCGACCAGCCACCCGGGGACAGACTGAAGCCACCCACCCACCGACACGCTACCGGTATGCCCACTGCATGTCACGCACTTCTGCCTTGCCCGCCGCATTACATCCATCCGCCCACCCATCACACACACACACACACACACGCCCGCCTACCCACCCGGGGAGTACTCCATGATGATGTTCTCCACCCGATATTGGCCGCGCAGCAGGCCCTCCGCCCCGAGCATCACCGACCACTCCCAGCCCTCGACGTCCACCTGCGAGTAAGTTCGGGTGCGGGGTTGGGGGGTTGGGGGGTTGTGCGAGTTGGGGGGTTGTGCGGGGTTGGGGGTGTGGGGGTGCGGGGTTGGGGGTGTGGGGGTGCTAGGGTTACGGATGCGATGCGGGGTACGGGATGCAATGTGCGGTACAAAGGCACCGGGGATACTGGCTGGGGGCCACTGAGGGGGCCACACGCCGGGATCAGGGCCCGCCCGGCAGAGCAGTCGGTTCGTGGCGCCCCCGCCCTCTGTCGTACCTTCATCAGCAGTACATCGCGCTTGATCTCATCTTCTAGCCGTACACTGGGCACCTGGATGGTGTTGTGCTCGCCTGGGGATGAGGGTTCGTTCCAGGAGGGGGAAAGGGGGAGGGGCGAGACGAAGCGGAGGTCAGCGAGGGGAGCTGGGGGCTTGGGGGGTTTACAAGAAACAGCCCAGACACACCCAGCCCTTGGGGCTTGGGGGGTGGGTGGGTGGCGAGAGGACATTCCACCAGCTGGCCCCTGCCCTAGGCCAGCGTCAGGCCCCGGCCAGTCATTTGTGTAACGATACACACACGTCCTAACCCGCGTTACGGCCCGAGGGGGCCCCCTGGCCCCACTTTGGAGGAGGTAACTCACTCTGAATGGATGAGTCGATGTTGAGCCCATCAATACCCGCCGTACCCCAGATGCCCCGCGTGGGCACCACCATGCTCAGCATCTTGCCGGTCTCGTGACTCACCTGCCGGTACGACACGTACGACAGTGCATGCCGTACACATGTTTGTTGGGGAGAGAGCGAGGATTGGTGGACGGGGGAGGGAAGACGCGGATCGGCTGTGAGTGAGTGGGTGGGCGGGTGCGTAAAACCCTCCCCAGGAGAGGCATGGAGGCGGGCCTTGCACGGAGGCCCATCGCTTAAGCTGCCGTACCCACCACGTTTGCACGGACTTCGATGAGGTTGGCCAGGTCGTTCAAGTGGATGTTGTACTCTAAGAACGATCGGAACAGCGGCACGGGCTCGAAGGCGATCACCCTGAGAGGGGGGGGGAGAGGGTGTTGGTGTGATACAGTATGGGTGGGTGGGTGGATGGACTGGTTTGGCGGTCGCTGGAGGGTCCCAGAGCGCAATACACACACAACGGCTCCGTTCCCCCAGCTAGCTCACTCCGGAGAGAATCGACCCCGCCGTACACTCCACCGCCCCTGCACCCCACCGCCTCTGCACCCCGCCGTACCCTGCCGTACCTGCATCCCGCCCTGGCCGCCAGCACCGAGAACCAGCCGAAGTTGGCCCCCACGTCCACCACCAGCGCGCGGCTGCCGTCCTCCCGGAGGCATCGCTTGCTCAGAATCTGATAGGTGATCTGGTTTCGGAGGTGTGGGCAGGGCGGCCGGAGGTGGGGCAGGAGAGGCGAGGGTCACACGGGGCGGCCGGGGTCATATCGGTGTATAGGCGGGCGGGGGAGGAGGGGCCCGACCCAGGACACAGCCAAGAACCTCGCGGATATGTTTAGCGAGAAACCCGCCTTGCGGGTGTGTTTAATGAGAAGCCCACCCAGAACCTTGCATGCGTGTGTGTTTGTGTGTGCGTGCGTGCGTGTGTATGTGTGTATCGGTCTAGAGGGGCGGGGAAAGGCCGGCGAGCAGGGGGAGCCGCTGTTGACACCGCGTGCGGTGTATTGTACGGCGTCTCGTACGACAGCGTTGCGCGTCCGGTCCAGGTCCAAGGTCCAGGCATGGCGTCCGCAACCTAACAGGGCGCCCCGCACGCGCCAGGCGCGACAACGCGTTTGGGTTTCGGCACGCCGTACATCGGGAGTACGGCAGCCATCATCGGGACCAGCACAACCGTGCATCCTTTTTTTTGGTCCTCTCCAAGAGGACTCGCTATGGCGCCTTGTGCCCTTAGAGGAGTCCCAACCCAGCCCCATCCCCCCAGAACCCACCCAGCCACGCACCCACCACGGATATCGCCGCCTCCAGGACTCCCGTATTCTGGACGTGGTACGACACATCGAAATCCAGCTGAGGGTCCGTGTACGCGAAGACGAAGGGCATGCTGTCCGGCACCGAAGCGTTCCGTACCCGGACCTGTACTGGGCGCAAGTACGACAACGACACAGGAGGCGGGCGGCGGAGACCATAATGAAAGGTGTGTGTGTGGGGGCCTGAGGGCGTACGACAGCGGTGTGTGGTAAGAATTGAACGTAGGAGGGTGCGCGGCGAGGGTGCCCGGGTCGGGGGAATCACAACAGGCAGTTGAGGGGGAGGAACGCGTGGCGGTTATACACTACGATGGGTTAAAGTGCTCGGCTCGGAGCGGGTAGGGTGGTTGCCTGAGGTGACTGAGTTTGAAGGGGAGCAGGAGCGCCCTCAACCCACCCCACCCCAGACCCCACGTCGCCGCGGCCGACCCCACGTCCCCGCAGCCTTGTTTGTAACCGTAAACAAGGCTTCGTACAGGGTAAAACGTTTTGTAACCGTACAACCGGGGCTGCAGGCTGGACCCTGCGGCGGCCCGAACTTTTAGTAACCGTTACAAGGTGGACCCGTATCCCGACCGGGAGTTCCAACGGGCCCAGGTAGCTTCGTGGGCGCCTCATCTCATCCGAACTGATGACCCGGCTGCGCTTGCATCCGCCTTGCTGCTGAACGGCAGCCGTCCCCGACCCCCCGCCCGCCTCGCATTTAGGGTTTTGGAAGGTTGATTCACGTAATTGGTGGTGGTGATATACCCCTAACCCTCAACTACCCGGGGGCCAACCCACCTGTACGTCCCGGATCTTGAGGTATTTGACGGGCCCAACCACGTTGGGATCCTCCCTGTCGTGAAAACACAGTCAAACGGTGGTCCGGCAGTACGGCAAAGTTACCAGCCGTTGATACTGCCCCACGTAGCACCAATCGTTGAAACACAATGCGCTTTACCCCGTCTCTCCTCCCGCCTTCCCTGCCTCCCGCCACCTCGTCTCCCCTCCCGTCCTCCCTGCCTCCCGTTATCTTCCCTGCGCCCCAACCCCGCCGGAAACGCGCACGCACGCACTCCATTCCGCTACACTCGCGCCGCGCCACGCCTCGCACACCTCCCCGCACGCCACGCAAAGGCACCCTCCCCCTCCACCCCCCGCCCCCGGCTGTCCCCCAATCCCGCAACACGACACCTTGTAACGGCTACTACTATTACTACTATTACTACTAGTAATACTACTAGTACTACTACTACTACTACTATTACTACTACACCTGCGTCCCCCGGCTCACCAAGGTACGTTCCCGGCTGACGTTAGCCATGGCCCGCAGTCCTCGCAGTCCGTGCTGCCAGGTCGGGCGGGCGGTGGGCGGGGAACGAGGGTGGGGGTTGCGGGGTTTGCAAGGCGGGAGCGGGCAGATGAGACCGCCTCTGTCTGTCTGTCTGTCTGTCTGTCTGTCTGTCTGCGTTCCTTGGCTGCATGCATGCCTGACTGCCCCGCTGTGGCGTTCCCATCGCCCCGTCCTCGACAGCCGGATGATACCCATGGGTATCATCGGCACATACCCACCGATGATACCCGTTCCCACACCTCCCCGTAAGTATTTGTCGCCGGGCTGGATGTGTCTGGACTGTTTTTCTTTTCATCCCCGTTGTATTCATCACGCAGTCCTGCCCTGCCCCTGGGTATCTCCCTCCCCGCGGCCATCTGGGCTTTGCTTTCACACAAGGCGGAGGGGCGGGTTGCAAAGCTAAACGCACGGCCGGCTTTGTTTTCACAACCCCGGCAGTTTGTGGTGCGGGAAGCTAGGGCTGTCACCGATGACCCGCGGGACCCACTGTGACGTCATTTATGATGAACCCCCGGTGGGCCACTTCCCGGCACCGGCCGTCACCCACCCCAGGTCGCAGTAGGCCAGCAGGTACGGCGCCTTCACTTGGATCCGGCCCGGCCGGCCTTCCTCGCAGATGCCGTTGCGGGCCTGCGGGCGTGCGACAGCATCACGATGTGTACGGCGTTTGGGACAGAAGCCGTACGGGATGACCGGGTCACGGTGGCGGGCTGGGTCGGATGCCACGTGGCGGACACTGGGTTGTCAAGGGGGTGCCAGAGGGACGGACCGTGAAACACCAGTTTGTGTGTATGGCATGATTTGTTCATAAAAACGCACGCACAGGTATGGCACTACCACATAAGATACAGTGGGGTCATTGGCCCCTGCCACAGCATGGGCAGGTCCTCCCCGCCTCCCCCAGTATCAGGCTGCAAGGGGGACAGCCCCCGGCTCCAGGACGGGCTGTGTGGGGGCGGCGCGGAGGCGGTGTTGAGGTTGCCACAGGTGGAGGACGGCCGCCCGCCGCGCGGGGCAGTCACTCCCGGGGGAATTCCGGGGCCGGCTGCTGCGGCTGTACGACCTCCCTAGCAGTACAGCGCGGGATGATTCCCCCCCCCCGTTTGTGGGGCCCGCAGGATCCATCCATCCAATCCGTCCATTCATTCGTACATTCGTACACGCATTCCTGCACCCCCACCTTGTTGCAGGTATCATGGCAAATCTTCCGGAGGGGCGGTCCCACGCCCGCCTGCCGCAGGTTACGGGCGTGGCGCCGTACGACAGCCGGTACGACAGTCGTCCCGTCGGCAGCAGCAATGTCCTCCAGGGAGGGAGCGGAGGAGGCGGAGGCCGACCAGTAGCAGCTCGTCAGTCCCAGCGCTGGAATCGGTGGAGTTGGCGAAGTTCAACGGGGAGGGGATAGGGGAGATGAAAAGAGACATACCCACAACACCATGGGGATTAAAAAGAAACAGGATGGGGATGTAGGAACGCTGTCGACAGGGCAGACAAGAGCAACGCAATTTGCAGTGCTGATGTTCATATGAGGCGGTGGCGCGGTAAGCAAATGAGCAATGACACCCAGGCGGCAAGCGCGTTTGACGGGCGCTCACCAAGCAGCACAAGACCCGTGGCAGCGGCTACCCTCGGTGCGCGCATGACATCCGAAACAGACCAGACCAAATCGATACAAGATTGAGAGCTGCTGAGCCGCCTGTGTTTCGAAATCAAGGGGCCATATCGCAAGTAACGATGCTCACATCCGAATTCTCGCCACTGTGCCGTCCCATTGCTGAAATAACAAACAATTCCATCATCGGCTCAGTTCAGTGCAATTTCAGAACTTATTTGTACGCTGGCAAAAGTTGACCGACGGAAAGGTTCCTCACGAAGCCAGGACATCACAATTACCAACCTGTGCTGCGACACTCAATTCGTTCGGTAAATTACAAGGTTTCAACAATGTCACAAGTTCGGGTGTTCGGAGCGAGACAAGTCGCATCCTCCCTCACACACGGGTGGTACTACAACTGTCGGATCCGGCCTGTTGACACCAGTCCCCAAGCTGGCTGCCGTACAGCCCTTTTGGGCGGGGCGGACCTTTCCCATGTTAGAACTCAGCGCTCGCCGCACCGCAGCCCGTCCAATTCTGCACACGTCCTCTAGATATACCAATCTCCAATACTGTAGCGCAGTTTGAGTCAATTCGTTCAACTGGCTGTGAACCGCTTCAATGACCAATGGTCTCTCGCGAAAAAGCTCGATGCGCATGCTGCAACGCAAAGATAGAAGGCAAAGCTTGCAAGAAAATACCATTAGAACTTCAGAATTTAACTCCCGAACAGAGGCAGTCGTTCTGTGAGCGATTCCTCCCGGAACGCTTCTCGGAACACGCCCAGAATACCGGCGCTGGAGCGGTCACCTGGAGCGGCGAGCACCTGTGCATCAAGCATTACAACTACGCAAATGAGGCGCTTCGGGCGTATAACAGTAAACCCTCAGCCGCGGCTCTCGCTCGTCGGTTGCCATGGCTCCCCGTGCGCCGCGAGGAAGGCGTGGTTGCACGCGAACCGCACGTGTCAGAGGGAGCACGACTGGCAGCTGAGCACGGGCCGGTCGCATCGGTACCGTGCCGCGCTCCGTTGCGTGGTTCAAGCCCAGTACCTCGGGACGGGGATGGGGGTGCAACCGGCAAAGAAGCTGCGGGGGAGCCTGCCTCGAAACGTGGCCCGCCCGGGACGCCAGGTGCGCAATTGACGGGCGTCACCCAATTGCCAGTGCATACACCGTGACCGAGCTGGTGGACGTGCGTGCAGAGAAAGGGGCACCGCGCCTGTCGGACGTTCCTGCATCGCCTGGCGGCACCCCAGCTCAAGCGTTGGGCACGGTAACACCAGGTGGGTCCCCGTTATGTCACCTGGGCTGCTTGCAGTTACTCGTCCGACACAACCGTTACCTCTCATCGGTAACTTGCTACCTATGCAGGCAAGCAGGGCAAGCTGCGCCGTGTGCAGGCAAGCGGTGCACAGCCCACCACCCAGCTGACTGGAGCGCAGCCAAGCGGCACTCAGCCCAAAGCCGCGCAGCACGGTGGCGGGATCCGGCCGCACGCAGTAGCCGCCGATTCTCGTGTGCCGTTCAGCAAGCTGCGGCCACGTGAGGTCGCGGCGCGCATGCAGAACATAGCAGTACAGCTGAAGGCAGTTCAGAAGTCGCTTACGCCAGAGGCGCAGGCCACAAAGGGCGAGCTTATGGAGCGACTCCGGCAGTGCGAGCAGGCGCGTCAGGAGGCTTGCGAGCGGCTGGACCAGCTGACGGAGGAAATGGACGCGCTTGAGACGGAGGTGGTGGAGCTGCGCGAGCTGCGGCCCCTCAAGGTCTTCGTCCACGCTGCAGAAGCACTGGAGCGGCAGGAGCCCGGTTACCGTGGAGCCATGTGGGCCTTGTGCGAGCTGCGGGCTGTCTGCGGCCTGGCGTTGAAAGGTTCAGCTGGAGCGCGGAGGAGCAGCAGGCTCGGGAGCAGCTGGTGCAGAAGTGGGAGTGCTGGGCGTCAGAGCAGTGGCAGCAGGCCGCCATCACGCGCACGCCCCCGCCGTCACGGAAGCCTGATCCGACCAGGAGGCAGCACGGAGCAGGACAGGAGGCAGGTGCAGGTTGTGAGCGGGTGGTGGCCGCGGCGCGGGGCGTGCATCAGCCTACAGACACGGAGATGCAGGACCCGGAGGGCGGACTGGGCAACATGGAGGTGGATGGCAACCGGGAGTTGACTGGGGCTGGAAGTACGGGCGCGAGTGGGACGGATAGTGCGGCAGGCGCAAGCGGATCGGAGGGAGGGGACAGTTGTGGGCGGTCAAGGGCCGATTCAGCAATGGCCCTGCTAGCAGCGCGACTACCTTGCCAACGGCAGCTTAACGATCGCGCGAGGGACACCAACGTTGTGGAGACGTTCTTCTCGTTGATCGTTCAGCTGTTCGGATACAAGCCGCCAATCGAGCTTATCATGCAAATGGCGGACAAGGTCGACTGGCTCGCTGCACTCAGGCTGCAGCCTGTTGAGCTGCGTGGCTTCCAGATGCCTGACCCGCCGCGCCACAAGCGCAGCTACGACATTAAGGAGCTCGACGGCGACTGGGGCAGCGGGAAGGCGGATGCAGTGGACTCGAAGCAGCGCCAGCAATACATCGTGAAGGTGGAGACAAGCAGCAGCCGCATCATCAAATCGGCCGATGACATGTCGGTGCGACAGCACAACCGGCTGCGTGGTTTGGCGGGTTAGCCCCCCCCGAGTCAAGTGTTACTTGCAAGAACGCATGAATCAATGACCAACATAGAACGCTCTGTTTGGGGTCGGGGGGCGTGGTGCTTAGGAATGGGCATGTGATGAGAAGTCAAATGAGAACTACGCTTGCTGCTGCCGTGCCAACACCGACCGTCGGTAACGCTGTAACATACATTCATTCGTGTCGCGTGCGAGACGTTCGACGTCCACTTTATCTATTTTCTGAATATGCTGGAATGCTGTTAAAATGTCTTCGGGCTATAACTGGACTGTTCATCGCGTGTGTGTGCGGCTTGGACGCTGCTGTCGACAGGGCCGGGGTGCTCAATGATGCCAGCTGTGAGGCGGAAATTTGTACATATTGCTTAATATGACTATAAAATAGTTTACACGATAAAGGGAAGCCTCTGGGGGCCGCGCTTTTGCGTCAGGTGACGGGTTTCTGCATGGGGGGAGGCTGGCGGGATACCCCTGACGCGACATCGTGTTTGTAAGGGTGCCCCACCCATATTCATCCTCAAATTTGTTAGGAAGACAGTTTAACATGTATATAATGAGCCTACAATTTTTTGGGAAAAACACGGGTGGGGCAGGCACCCTTCTAACATCGCCAAAAAGGGGCCGCGGGCGACCTCCGTACAAGGCCCAGCTTGGGGACTGGTGGCCTGTTGAACGAAAACGCCGGCTAACTTGTCGTCGTTTGTATGATACAAAAATAAGTTGATAGAATCGAATATCACCTGATTTCATGATAGCAGAGTCCGGTCGGACGGCAACATTCTTGAATATGTACGGGAGCGCATGCCGAAAGTGACCGTTAGTTTGTTTCAATGTGGCCCTCGCAACGTCGCACCTGTCATCCTTACAGCTGAACCCCTGGGGCCCCATCTCCCATGACATGCCCTTCAACTTAAAAGACGACCCGGCAGCCGGCCCCCTACGGCCGTCCAACAGCACATCCACCGCCGGAGACGAGAGCCGGACTTGGCTGGGGTGGTGGTTGGCCAATATGGGCGCACCGGTGGCTAACTTCCCCTGGGCGGGATTGATCCCTGGGCTGGATATGGATGGTCCTCGGGAACATCCCAGGGTAGTTCCCCGGTAGCTAGCGTGGCTGCGGGGTGTGCTTCGGTGCACCCGTGGAGCCTGCCTGTCCGGTGCGCCACGATGGCGCTGTTTCGTTTCTGCAATGTGTGGTGAGGAAACTGCAGCTGTCACCGATGACCCTAGCCGGGTCCACTGTATCATCATACGGTACAATGTAAACTTATAATAAAGTTGAGTTGCGAGATGACACCGCGGATGAAGGCGCAACTTAGGTTCTTTTGCATAATAAGCTGATGTGCAACGAATGGATGAAGCAAGGCCGCAGCAGATCCGCCATGGGCCGTTCTGCTGAGTACGGGCGTACGGCACAGTGCTGCCAAAGCAGGCACGTCGCGCAAGCAAACCCTGCTGCTCAACGCAATCCCATGACGGCATTCCGACCAGTAGCTCGCGGATGCAGCACCTTCCCACATGGCGCGTTTCGACCTGTAGCCCTTACCGCGTCACACTCCCAACCATGGCGCGTTTCAACCTGTAGCCCGCACCGCGTCACCCTCCAACCATGGCGCGTTCCGATGGATGTGGCAGAGCTGGCAGTGAATCGGCGTGAGGCTGTCCGCACGTTGCGGCTGACAGCGAAACCAACTGGCGGTTGCAGACAAGTTGGGCATAGATGAAAGATGATCCTTTTAGGGGTCCGCTGTAACGATCAATTGTTCGTTCGTCCATTCCTTCTTTTGCATCGGTCGGCGGAGTTCCGTGGATCGACTTGCTGCCAGAGTCGGAATACGGTACCGCGAGGGGTGCTGGCTGTTGCAGCCCAAAAATAAGGCACGATGATGGCCTCGGGCGATGGAGAGATAACGCACGAAAAGGAGGAAAAGAATCTGAAGCGGAGTTTCTTGGCTCTGTCGCTTCGGACTGCAACAAAGATGACGTGCTTGGACGTGCCAGGTTATGTCAACATGCCGGACGGGGAGTCATCATGAACTTCACGATTCTAGCTCCTCTGGTTGCATTTGATCAAGCAACACCATACCCTGCGGCAACGACCTGCGAGGGCAAACCACAACCTGCAAACGACCTGCGAGGGAACATCCATTAGCAGTTTGTTGGACCCGTGGCCGATTGTTGCTGCACTGTCCAACCGGCAGATACCGGCCGTTGCAACCATCAAGCAAGGCTACACATAGCAGGCAAGCCAGGAAACCCGTTAAACCCGCAGGGCAAGATAGAGGCCGTCCAGGGCGGGCGGGCGGGGAATATCCCCTGGCAGAAGGGCATCAGCAATAATAATTAGCAACAACGGCAGATACCAAGCTTGAAGCCGGACGCGGCTGATAAGCTGCGATGGCGCTGTAAGCGCCGTACCTTGCCGTATCTACGCATAATTGAACCAATACAACCAAACACCAAATACACTACACCTCTCGTCACTAGAACCCGACTTCTCTGCTATTCCTACGTCATTGCTAGAGAAGTCAACGTTTTATCTCTTGCGCCATCACTTGCCATACCGTGCGTGTTACCTTCCTCTACATCCTTCCCTGGTGCGGACTGGTGCTGTGTATGGAACTTTCATTTCAGTCTGCGGCATGCCGGCGTGGAGGACAACCTGACTGTTGGCCGGACGTTTTATTTAGCCCTGACGATACGGCTCATGTCCTCCCGGTTGGCAGTTGGCAGTTTCAGCCGTCACATGTGGCGGGCGCAGACCGGCCGGAGATGTGCCGCTCTATCTTCCGTTGCGGCCCTTATATATTGGTTTTTTTCTACATTATTCTCAAGTGCAATATAATCATTACGGATGTGAGCTATAAGCAATATGTGCGAGGTACCGTGTTCTCCATCAGTTCCATCAGGTCCTGCGCGGCTAGGAACATGCTCACGCCATCAGAGACGTCTTGCGAATTCATTGTGGGGCATTGCTCGTAACTAATGAGCACGGCAAAGATGTGATATCGTGCGAAATCACTAAGCCCGCCAACAACCAAGTGGAGCAGTTAATTATATGTTATAATGTATCAATATATTACAACTCGCATGATGGTCATCCATATGATAGTCATCCATCTGCAAACAAGGCGTGCGAACCACAATTGCATCTATCTCGATACATATATTCTTGTGTATCAATTAAACTGATACTTACGATTGGAAATCAAATCCAGAGATCAAGTACAAATATAAACGGTGGTACCTGGGTAGACAGCATTTTCCCGTCGCGAATTGTTCGACAGCTGGTAGATATTGGGAACTCAAACTTAGAAGACACTGTAAAGTTTATTATGAGTGAATGGCCTAACGATCCAGATGCGCATCATCCATAGTTTGCTTCGCGACGGTTGCCGTGTCGATCGAAATGTACGGCACCTACAGCATCAAAGTGTCGTGCCATTCTGTCCGTATCTGCGTAGTGCAGCACAGTTATTAGGAGTAGTTCATAGTTGTCACGGTGATTGACAGTGTAGGTCCCGGCCGTGCCGGATGAATTTGGCTTGCTGAGCATTATCTGGCTGTGTCACGTATCGAGGCCCTGAAGTTGTGTAAGTAGTGATGATCTATAATATATGCACTTCGTTTGATCTTGAGCAATATCTTACCAGCAGTTGTTTTACCTTCATCCAGCATGGCTCTGCTGCAGCACTAGAATCAGTACAAGAAGTGCCGGACCGTAAAGACAAAATCCTTTTTGCGCGCTACAGGTAGCACACATCGCCTAAGATGGTGCGGCTTTTCGTGGTTGGAGCCTCAGCGATTCTCGCGCTGGCACTGGCGTGCAGCGCAGCCCCGGACCTTGTGTTCAAGACGGGTCAGTGCTGTCAAATGCTTATGCTGGCCTTGCTCTTCAGTTAGCGCCCTTCGTATTGATGTTTGACAGGTTGCCTGTGATGGATGGGTGGGCCACAGAGCGGCTTAGACTTGCTACTGTTGCACTCGATGGCAAGGGAAACGCGTTAAAGGAACGGAAAACCGCCGTGGGGCAAAATTACTTTTAGGCGCACTGGTGTTATCTCGGGCTGCGAAACGGGCTGGCTTCAGGTTTACATTGTTTGTCAGGTCATCGGGCGTTCCGTCGAAGGACACGCAATCCCGATAAAGTAGCTCATGGCTCTACGCTTGCCCGCATCTTATGACTTAATAAACGCACTCATTGCTTGGTTTTGTCTTGGCTTTGGACAGCGTGCCCATACGTGCCCGGCTACATGTACCTGCCGGACACTGCGGTCAACGACGGCGATGAGGCCTTGGCGAACATGTCGGACTCTTTCGACCAGGCGCTGGCGGATTGCTCAGCTAACCCCGACTGTAAGCAGTTCAACACCAACTCCGAGTATTACACGACCTTGAACGTCAACTTCACCCGGATTGATGGAGTCTGCACCTACTACAAAATTTGTACGTGGGGTGGGGGTGGGGGGTGACGGGGTGGGGGTGAGGACGTGAACAGATGTCCAGTAGCGTAAAATCGCACTTAAGAGTCCGTGTGTGTGTGTGTGTGTTCGTAGGCACTAGGCGGGCAGAACAGGAGTGCGTTACATGCAAGGGGCATAGCTTAGCCCGCGAAGTGCCCGTATGCCGCACATCTGCACCACTACCCCAGGCCATAAAGTTAAGCGAGATACGCGATAAGGCTGAGGGCGAATGACGCGCCTCGTTGAGTCCACGTGTGTGTGCGTGAATGAGAGAGCCAGTGAGTGCGCGCCACGCGAGGGGCACAGCCAAGCACGGAAAATGCCGGCATGCCGCACAACGGTCCCGGCACGGGAAACGCACACATGCTAATGACCGTCACGTCAAGTAATGACCGTCACGCCAAAAGGGCTGCTCACTCAGTCCTGCTGCGAAAGATCGGTGAAGCGCTTTTTTCCCGTTTTGAACTTTCTTGATCAAACGTGGACAGCTGTGGCGACAGCTGCGCCCCAGGCAGGGACAGGGCAGAATCCCATCCCAATCCCATGCGGACCGCGCCGCGCGGCCCGTTGCTCAGCGCCTCCCCCCATGTATTTGCAGCTTCCAGGGCACGGGCCTCCCCGGTGGTCTCGCCTCTGCCGATGTGAGCAATGCGCGCGAAAGCAGGCCGGGAGCACGTCCTCGGACAGACCCGGAAACCACGTGCTTCGAGTACGGCGGCACCCGTGGGGCCGTTACTGGTCCACGGCTGCGGCCACCACCGACGCCGCCGCCGCTGCCCTTTGAGGGCTCCAGTTATGCGTCGGCCGTGAGCTCACCTGTCCGGTGGGGATGTCACTTCGGAGGTCCGACGGTGACAACCGTGACGACCTCCTCACCACGCTGTGTACGGCTAGGAAAGGTGCTCTAGGATGCGGAGGGGGAACTTGTCTCGCTTTGGGCTTCCCGGGGCATTCGCGACGCCTGGACCACCCTTTCGTGGTAGGGTGGCTGAGCTGTGCTCAGCGCCGCAGCGCAGCTGGGGATGTGCGCTGGGGATGTGCGCTGGGGCCTCCAACCAACCCATCCCTCACACCTCGCCATGCTTCCGCGACGCGGGCCTCAGCGCCCCACCCGCAGCCTCAGCCGGTCTGGCTGGTTTTGTTTTGAATATCAGCCGGTTCAGTGCCCTCCCCCCCGGGGGCAGCTCCTGACAGCGTCGCCCGACCGCAGACCGGCCGCCTCGGTCGGCTGAGCCAGCCAAGCCTTCGCCGCAACACACCGCAATCCAAAGCTTCAAGACCATCACAAGGCATATCACTAGACATGTCACTAGACATATCGAATAAAAAACAATCAAGTGGATTCTGGTAGTGCGGTTAACCCACGAGTGTGTACCTTGAAGTACCTGTGCGTACCTTGCGGTTCCTGCGGCGCGCCAAGGCCTGCACGCAAGGGCGGTCCCACGCGCTCCCACCCCGCCACGGGTTTCCGACCCACCAACTCAGCTAGGCTGGCCGGCCAAACCGTGTCTCGGTGTTGTCGGCGCCCCGCTGTTCCGCCAACGCCAACGCCAACGCACGCCCTGCCCCTCTCCCCTCTGCAGCTTGCCCCAGCGTCGCCGGATACCGCGCGCTTCCCGCCGGCACCGAATTCTTCCTGTATGAGGGAGCCACTAAGGTGGCGGCACCGGACGCGGAGGCGGCGTGTGCGGCCACCGCCAACTGCCTGGCGTTCTCTACGGACGGGTTCTATGTGGTGGGCGATTCAATCAATTACGTCCGCTTCGACTTCAACGACGGCTCCCATTGCGCTTACTTGAAGGACGGTAAGTCGGTCTGGACAAGAGGGCAAAGCCAGGGGGCGAGGGGGGGACGCGGCCGGCCGACGTTCCGTTGGGCGCGGCCTGAGGTCGTGGCCAGTTGTGATGACAGTTGTGGTGACGGTTGCTGACGGTTGTTGTGGTTTGGTTCAGGGTAAACCCTGAGTAGTCCGAGTGAGCCAATCCGTTGTGTTTTGGGCTTCTGAGGTCGTGGGGGTTGCCGGCGTGGATGACGGAGGCTGGGGCATTGGGTGGGGATGGGTGATGACGCATCAGGGCCGGCTGGCTGGTGGCGGGGTCCAGGCGGGTGGTCTTTCTGTGAACTGTGAAGTAAGGTCCGATTCCGGAACGTTCCGGTACCTGCCATGCACTCGCTGTCGGACGGAGAATCCTCACGTGCCCGGAGGAATTACGAAACCCTTCCCTTCAGCAAAAAGCCTCCCATATAGAGACATGTATACATGTATATGAGAGCCCGCCATTCAGCCCCTCTCCAACGGCCTTGGTGTCCCGTGCAGAGTGCCCGCGCAAGTTCGGCTTCACTGCCCTAGCCGACACAGTTCTGGAGGGCGCGTCCGGTTTGGACGGCATCGCCAGCGGCATTCTGGACGACGGAGTCAAGTCGGAGGCCTACTGCAAGATCACCCCCAAGTGCACGGGGCACTCCACGGACGGGTCGTTCTATTTGGGCGGCGTCGTCGACGCAGTCCCCGCGCTTGGCACTTGCTCCTACCTCAAGGATGGTGGGTCGGTCCCCGTACGCTGCCGTGTACGTACGCTGCCGTGTACGTACGCTGCCGTGTACGTACGCTGCCGTACTGTTGACGTGTCGCCCCATCATGGGGGGTTTGGGTGATCCGGGGATTGAAAGGCGTCCATCCGCTTCGGTCACGTCGCGCTAGGGTTTCCAGTTGGCCTTTTTGCTCTTGAATGGCGGCGGTGTTACGGCGCTGTACGGCGCTGTACGGCGTTGCACGACGGGAGCTTTGGGTGCCTATTGAGGTTCTCGTCAGCCTCTGCACTAGTGCTTTCACCACCCGCACAACTCGATACTCAACGAGTCGATAATACCCCTGCGCAGCTGCCGGGTGCCGGCGTCCTTCGGCGTACCGGCAGCTAGCCCCTTCTCTGAGGCTGTCCACACCACCCACTGCACCTCTGGACCTGCTTGCGGCCCTCCCCCAACAACCCCAACAGTGGAGCAGTGCTCTGTAAACCCCCATCGATAAAGCCATAACGGCCATACCGGCCATACTGGCAGGGCACCTCTTTAGCTCCATACGTTAGCTCCCCTTCATGTCTGACAGTCCGTCCGCCGGCTCGCCGGGCTCTCCTCGGCGCCCTTGGTCCCCCTGCCGTACATGTGGTCGCGCCGGTACATACACAACGCACACGCGTGCAGCGTGCCCGCCCGTCGTGAACTTCACGGCCTATGAGGACAGTTCCAATGTACGGCCCGGGGCGATCGACTGGCAGCCGGACGCCACCTATCCGTCGCTCTGTTTCGCGGACATCGCCAAGAAGTGCTCAGCGGATCCGAACTGCCTCGTCTTTGACACCATGCGCCACGTCTGGTACGCCGAGTTCGCGCACGCCAACAAATTCCCTGGCATGTGCACGTACGTCAAGGTGGACGGCCTCTTCCCGAACGCCTTGAACCGCCGCCGCCGGCGCAGCGCGCTGGCCGCCGCCGGCGACAGCGGCAGCCCAGTGACGCAAGTGATGATGGGTCTGAAGCTTATCAAGGACGGGGCCATCAGCCGCCAAATCGCCGCCGATGATTTGAACACCGACGTGGTTGTCACGTTCTAAGGAATATATTAAGCACCACGGCCCACAACCGGTGACTGGCGGGACTGAAATTGAAGTCCAGCGTAAAGTGTATATTGTGAAGTTCCGCGGAATGCAAGCAGCGGTCTGGGTGTACGGGCCGTACCAGGCCGCTGGATCCAGGATAGGAGCAGCAGTTGGCGCGTGCGTGTCGCCGGCAAGGTACAGCAGGGCTGACCCGTGGGTCACGGAAGTCACGGGGCCGGACCCGTGGGTCGCGGAGGTCACGGGGCTGGAGGTCGGTGAACTGGGTGGTCGGTGACTGCGGCGACGTCCGGGGCTATTGGTGTCGTGGCGTTGCGGCGGGGCGGCCACAGTGTGCGCTTGTCAGCAAGAGTTGTTCCTCCCCGGATGTGCCGCGCTGCCGCCGCTCCGATGCAAACTAATGCCAGGTACAGGGCGGCCTCGCCCTCGTGCCACGCGGAGCCCTACGGCGTTACGACAACACGTGGGGCCAGATGACGTCATGTCACGTAACGCCATGTCACGTACCGCAGGGGGTTACCGGGGCTCAGGATGGAGGTCGTGCTGTGGGATGGAGGTCGTGCTGTGGGATGGAGGTCGCGCTGGGCGGTTTCGTGAGTGCGCGTTGGCGTGTATCGTACTCTAGTGAACGCGGGTCTTGATTGCGAACGACCCCCGCGACACGGGTTACGTGTGGGTGGGTGGGTCTGCTTGCGGTGTTGCGCTTGCGTCTGCCAGCGTGTTGCATGTGCCTGCTTGCGTGTTGCTGGTGTGTACTTCCGTGTGAGGGGACGCGGGGGCTTTGTGGGCATACACATCGGCACATACTTCTGCTGAGATGCGGTACACATTTGCGCGCCCCCTGGAGCTGGAAACACTGCTCTCGCTGTGTGTCGTACGGTCGTCTGGATCCGTACGGCACGTGTCTGGAGACCCGACGTTTATTTGACTCCAACGCAGGGCCTCTTGCAGGTTGGAGCACGCCATCGAGCAGATTTGGGGTTTCATTTCCTATGTGTCAGGCATTCCTCATCGCATCGTGTGTCGTGTCTTGTCGGTGTCGTGTCGTGTGGTTGCCTGGGGGTGGGATTGAGAGGCTGCGCCAAAGGCGCCCGCCTGCGCAAACCAGGCGACGTCGATCTACGGCATCTATAGAGCAAAGCTGGTACCGTAAATAAACGTTGTGCGGGTGCGGCGCGTGCTGTGCAACCTCTTGTCCGTTGCGGGCGTGCATACTGGTATTCTCCACCAGCACCGTCCGGACGATTGGTATATGCTGTCGTCGTTTTTTCCTGGTCCTGAATGAATGAATGTTACAGCGGACCCCAACGGGATCATCGGTGTATACCAGAGCAAGCCCCAGGTCCCCTTGTCCTGTATGTTTCTGTTTCCTTCCGTCGTGATCTTCGAACGTTCATGTCCCCTATCGTACCCCTATCGTACCGTAAACAGCTGCGGAATTCACCTCAGCTCTCGCCGCTTGTAATGTAATGTAACCGTTACCGCTTGTTGTGTAGAATCCTTGCCAGCTTGCCTGTCTGTGACCGAGACAGACGGGGCGGTCGGCCTTCTGCGGGAAGGCATGAGGTCGGCGCTGCGAGCATGCGGCCCGCACCCCAGCCGTCATTCGATTTCGCGGGCAACCTTCATTCATTCATTCAACCTGCCGATGCAACACACGCTCACAAGGCCCGGCAGCTCTGGGTGTTGAGCGCATGTGCGCTCGAGCGCGAGGGAAAGGCGGAGATTTGAAGCGTGCGAGTGCATGTCGGCAGCGACGGCACGACGAGGCGTTGGTCTTGAGTTCATGATGGAGACGGCGTGTCGTAATAGGACCAGTCTGCTGCTGAGCGGCGCGCGCGGCGACGCCCGCACAGCCCAGGACGGGGCAGGGGGTCGTCGCTGACGGTCGCTGTAATCACTACAATCGAGCAAGGAAGATGGTGCACCGATGCATAGGCAGGAACAGCTCAAATTAACGAAAGACTGCATGAGAAACGCACATTTTTGGAATCTAATCCGGATGTCGTCGGAGTTCTTAGGAGACCTTTTCATGGGATCGAAAAAATATCGACTGAACGCTGTAGCAGCCGCCCTCCCTTGAAATCAAAACCTTGCTACTTGCGCGCTGCATGATGCTACGCCACCAGATATACGTACTCGCGTTATCCTTGTCACATGTAATATGAGAAGTGATACAGCTACACCGGTGCCGTCATCACGTCTCGACAGGGTGGATGTGGCGGGCGCCCTCCGTCCGATATCATCTAAGCAGTGAGATCTCCTAGGCGTCGTGGTGCCTTTGAAAACTTATAAATTGATGATAATAATAAATTTGTTTTGAAGTTGAAGCTCGATACATGGATATCGTTTGACGGTTGACCAAGAAATGACAGCAACTACGGGTACATGTAGAAGGAATGGTCACAAACCGTATGTTCCAGCTTAATTTAAATATTAAATTATTTTATGAATGTAAACTTGTGGCGCACACAGTAGCAGCAATCGATCCTCCGTTCATGCATGTTGGGCTGCATGGCGATTTGGGATGCACAGAGATGCACCCGATGTACCCGCACGGCAACGGAGGGACTGCAGTGGGCGGCTTGTAAAGAACAACTACGAAGCGCTCATATGTGTTGGTTTGTGTGACATGCAAAACCCGCGACGTGATTCGCAGGTCAGGCTGTTCCACAACCACCTCATGGTGTGTGGGGTCCCGCGCCCCTTTGCTGCGGTTTGTGAGGCAATCCGTTGACGGAAGGTGGGAGGTGTGGGAGCGCTGGCCCACGGCAGCACGATTTCGTGAAATCGCCTCCGAAGCTCAACCACCCTGGCACCACCCTGGCACCACCCTGCGATTCTTCTCCAGGTTTGCTAGTAAATGAAGTTTTTTAAAAGAAAATTTTGGCCGTTGTGGCGCTGTAGCGATCCGTTATCGACGGAAATCAAGCGCTTTTCGTCACGACGGGTCACAGCAGTCAAGAGCGGCCAAGAACCACGCTCCGACGCCCGAGTCGGTTCTGGCTCGCTGAATTCCTCCGTTGCTGGGTTTGTGGAGCCCAGTTTTCATGAGTATGGGAAAGGGCAAAACGAGCGTGGCTTGGGCAAATCTTTCCGTCTTGAGACGACGATACGGCTTCCGAAGGCTGCCGCAGGCAAGCGTGACTTGTGGAAGCGCTACCTGTTGAGCTGAGGGCAGTTTTACACACGGTAGGACGAAGGAGGGAGGCGCTATGTATGTACGGTCATGCCGAATGGCCTGCGCTGCAAGCACCTGCCATTGCAACCCAGGGTGCACGCTCCCAGAAGCGTCCAAGGCGCCTCGAGCCTTCCACGGAAACCCAACTCGTGGACTTGCTTCTCGCGGCCACGTGTTCCCTAGCGGGTGGTGACAATGACCATCAGACAATGACAGCGGCCCCGACAGGGCAGTTCCGGTGGGAGAAGTGGTCCTCAGCTTGCCAGCTTCCCGGTCTCTTTTCCAGGGTCGGGTCAGAACGCATCCATCAATCGAAAAGCAGCACCCTGCAGCCGACGACTCACCATCACTCAGCAACCGGCAACTCACGCAGCTTGCCTGTGCTGCGTTTCCCGGAAGGTAGCAGCGGTCGCAGTGCTACTGTTACGTGCGTGTTTGCTGCAAGGGTGCGGCGAATGATTGTTGACGGGCAAGGGCCGGCAAGGATGGACAGGATCCTGCAAACGAAACGCAATTAACAAGAGCACTGTCGATTCGGATCAGTGAACAGGCAGGCGTACATGTACTGCCTCACACAACCACGGATGTCAGGCCGGAAGGATTTAAGTCGAGGCGGCAGCCTCGCTGAATTGACGAGCTGCCCCTGGACCGCGCCCCTGCGCACAAGGGCGCCAAGAGAGTGGCGGCCCAGGGGGCCAACTCAACGCGTGCCCCCCGGCAGGGGGAAAGACACCCAAAATATAGCAATTGTTACAAACCAAGTAAACCTGCACTGGGGCCCGCTGACTCGGTGCATGTGTGCAGAACGTGAGGGCCTGGTTGCAGGCCCTGCCTTGTTGCACGCGTGTCCCCACCTGCGCCCATGGCCGGCCCGCGTATTTGACGCCGCCGACCCACATAGGTGGCCGGGATGGGTCCAGGAGGGGCCTGCGACGGTCTGTCCCCCTATCTTGTGTTCAGGAGCGAATGCCAAGGGGCGGGCGCCTTGGCGCTTGTCAGGGCTGGACCTGCCCCCTCCTGCACGCTCCAGGGAAGCCCGCGTGCGTGTCTCAGGTCGCCGTTACGCCTCCACAACGGCCCCCATAACCGGTCTGGCACTCAGCCTGACATCAGAACTACGCCTGCCTGACGTCAACATATACCGAATGGGAGCAAGCACCAGCGCAAGCATCAGAGCGCCACAAAGAAAGCTGTCCTCCTCGCCCAGTCTTGCGGTACTTGCCGCACACTTTCCCGCCGCGACAAAAACTTAGGAGGAAAGGATCGAGCAGCAGGGCTTTCGAGGTCTGCACGCGCGCGTTGCCCTTCCGCACACGTGGGCAGTGCGGTGACGTCAGCATGAACGGCAGCAACAGGTCTCGGATCCGCATCCTCGGAACCTGACATGCCTTCTCCATATATACCTGATTTGCGTCCTGGGGGAGCTTTGCCAGCCCCACAAACAATCTCCACGAACAAGAAATACACCTATCATGTGGTGACTCCCAACATATATATAGAAGGCCAAGCGGATGCCCGGCCGCCGCCCGCCCGGCCCCATCCGGTCAGCCGGTTCAGTCCGGCCGGGAGCGTTCCTCAGATGACGGGGCCGGCCGGCGAAGGCGCGGCAGGGTGCCACCGGCGACACCGCCCGGGCCCGGAGCCTTCGCGTCACAGATGAAGACACCCGGCCCAGACCTCCAGTCCATACGCGCCCTTTGGCGCCGCCCAACTATTGTGGCATCGTACTGCTCTTCAGCTTGCATTAATCAGTACAACACTACAACTCGTTTTCGGTATCAAGCCAATACGCGTTAGGCCCTCGTCGTCAATCGGACTCCTGCGAGTTAGGTCATCGGTAATGACGCCCGAACGTACATCCGTACACAGGGCGAGGTCGTACAGAATGGCTGTCGTACATGTGCAGCCGTACCGTCTGTGCGACCAGCCCAGGCGCCGCTAACATAGTTGCATCCGTGTCAGTGCACCCCCAACTCCGTTCGACGACGCATCCGCGCCCAACCAACCCACCCCAACCCTTCGACCTGAATGAACACATACCGCCGTCAGCCCCTGCGCGTGCCTTGCTACGCGAGGGCGAGGCTGGGGAGTTTTTCACCCCTAGAAATATTCGCCAGTCCTGAGCCTCTTCAAAAGCCACACCACGGATTGATCTGTTGGATCCGACACCACGAGCCGGAACCCGCACGACACGCGATGTCCATCCGCTCTCGCTCGCCCCTGACGAGTCCACCCCGCCGCCCCAACGCCGCCCGCCACCCCAACGCCGCCCGCCGCCCCAACGCCGCCCGCCACCCCAACGCCGCCCGCCACCCCAACGCCGCCCGCCACCCCAACGCCGCCCCGACGCGGAGCCCCGCTGGCGTTCCTGCAGCGCACTTCATGCCGCCACGCAGCAACCACTCGAACGGGCCGACGCAGCTCACATGAGAGCGCTCCTGCTCCCAGTCCTTACAACCGTGAGCACGAATATACGATTCTTAAAACCGGGAGCACGAAGATACTAGGCTCAGAACCCCGGGGGCGCGAATGTAGGGTCCTTAGAACCCGGGGGCGCGGATGTAGGGTCCTTAGAACCCGGGGGCGCGGATGTAGGGTCCTTAGAACCCGGGGGCGCGAATGTAGGGTCCTTAGAACCCGGGGGCGCGAATGTAGGGTCCTTAGAACCCGGGGGCGCGGATGTAGGTGCACATGCCCGGCTGATCCGCGGCGGGCGTGAAGGTGGTGTCCCACATGTAGCGCATGGTGTTGAAGGCCTTGCAGTTGGGGTCGTCGTAGCAGGCCTTGTACAGGTCGGCGGGGCAGAGGTCCACGCGCCGGGAAGTCGGCGCGCTGGAGGCGTCGTAGGTGAGGCTGTTGTAGGCGGTGAAGCCGATGCGCGGGGGGCAAGCTGAGGGCCGGCGGAGGGCGGGGGAAAAGACGGAATGAAGCTGCGCGGTTAGAACAGGCGCCAGTCAGGACGTACGTTTTGCGGGTGGCAGCGGACGACGCGCACGGGTCTCCGGCCGGCCGGCGCAGTCCACAGCACGGAATATGCTCGCCAACGGCCCCTCGGCGTGCACTCAGGAAACCCTCTCTTCAGCCCCTGCCCCGACAGCGCGCGGGCTGGTTGATCAACGTGGTGTTACGATATGGCTGGTTGCCACACCGCGCTTCCCCTCCTGGGCCCCCCTGCCCACGCAGCACCCCGGCGCGCCCCTCTAAAACCCTTGACTCCTGGGCCATATAAAACCCGTAAAACCCTAAAACCCTTGACTCACGTTCCTTGACGTAGAGGCAGGTGCCGGTCGCCGGCTGCGTGGTGCCGATGCCGCCGATCAGCAGGCGGCCCGCGCTGTCCCAGCCGCTGCACTTGGGGTTGATCTTGCAGATATCCGCCGCCTCCGTGTAGCTGCTGTAGGTGCCCTCCGCGGATCCGAACTCGCCCTCGACGCCCAGGAACTGCGCGTTGGGGTGCTCCGTGAAGCCGTAGATGGGCGGGCACACTGCATGCAGGGTTGCGGGTTCCAGGGCCGGGAGGGGGAGGGTGCGCGGGGCGGGGTTAAGTTAACGGGGCGGTCCTTGGCGGGGGGCTTCAACGGCGCGTGCGGCCGGGCGGGAATAGGGTGCTTCGGGTAGGTGTGCCGCAGCGCGGGCCGCGTGTAAGCTTCTGGAAGGCGGAGCGGGGGTCTAGGGATGTGTAACGGGGTGGATGCAACTCTTTAGAGTCCGGGGTCGGGTCTCGGGTGTGGGTGGTCTGGGTTTCGGAGGCCGAGCGAGCGGCCTGCTTGTCGTACACCAAGCAGCTACCAACAAAACCCCCGGGATCAATCAGACAGCTTAAATCTCGGCTGGGGCGCAGCTCCGGAACTGCATGCACACAACTCGGCGCGCTAACCAACAACCCCTAACCAACAACCGACTGTAACGGCTCGGACGCCACCTTCAACGCGCCTGACCTCCGACTTTCAACCATCACCACCGCCACTACCGCCACCACCGCCACCACCGCCGCCACCGTCGCCACCGTCGCCACGGCCACCACCGCCACCACCGCCACCACCGTCGCCACCGCCACCACCGCCACCACCGCCACCACCGCCGCCACCGGACCCTCCCCACGAATCGGTTTATTTACCGTAATCCCCACGAATCCGTTCCCAAGCCTCACCGTTGCCCAGCGCGCTGTCCTTGAGGTAGGCGCACTTGCCGAAGCCCCAGTTGAGCGCCGCGACGTTGCCCTGGATGAGATCACCCAGCTGGTTGAACGCCGTGCAGTTGCTGGTCCGGGTGCAGTCCTGCTCCGCGGCCGACAGCGACACCAGCTTCGTGCTCCTGGACTTGTAGCCGCCGACCCAGGTGGTGTGCGTCATCAGGCGGTAGCCGTCAATCGGCTGACAGGCTGCGCATGCAGGCGGGGTAGCGCATCACCAAGTCCCGATGAAGGTGTGGCGACGGCAGCGGCGGCGGCGGCGACGGCGGCGGCGGAAAGGGTAGAAAGGCGGCGGCGGCGGCGGTAGTGGCGGAGAGGGCCCGCATAGGTGGTCGCCAAGGGGAGGGAAGTGAGGGGAGGGTCCGGGGAGGGCACGTCAGAAGGATGTTGTTGTTTATTTCGGAATCAAGTCATGGAGGTCCCAGCCATCAATCAACAGCCCTAGAGGCACCCAACAGACAACCGACCGCACGACGGCATGCGGTACACACGGTGCGGTGCGGTACGGCACGGTACGGCACGCTGTACGGCACCACTCACTCTGCTTGAGGTAGACGCAGACGCCCGGATAGCAGGTGGTGGACATGCCCACGATGCCACCCTTGATCACTTCGCCGACGTTGTTGAAGGCGGTGCAGTCGGAGTTGCCCGTGCAGAAGTCACGGGCCGTCGAGAAGATGTCGGGCCCCGACGCGCCGGTCACGGTCGCCACGGTCGCGGTCGCGCTCGCCACCCATCGAACGTCGGTTCGGACCTCATAGCCGTCGATGTGCGGGCACGCTGTCGTTGAGAACACATGCGTGAGGCGACGCAGGGCGCAGCCCCCCAGGGTCGTCGCGGCGGGCGCAAAGTTGATTCCGGAGCTGGTTCCGGAGGCGAGCAGGGCACGAGAGTCGCCACCTACGGGTAGTGTGCCAACCCCCGGCATGCGCGAGAGAACCAGGACCCACGGGTCGGTAATGGTCCGACCGAAGGGTCAGTCCCCATGCGGCGGCGCGCGGCGTGCAGCATAAGGCCAAGGATTGACCAGTCGGTTGGTGGATGTGTAGGCGTGTGTGTGTGTATATATGTATGTACGTGTGTCTATATGCCGTGTGTGTCTATATGCCGTGTGTGTCTATGTGCAGTGTGTGTCTAATTGAGGGTGGAATGGCTGCCGTACATGTTTCTCGCCTGACCTGCCTCGCGTGGCGGGGTTAAGACGCGGATTTATTGGGTGTATGGTGCTGGCGGTGGGGGCCGCTGCACGTCTGATCAGATTTACAAGAGGTCAAGCTACAGGGGGGTCCACGCGCGAAACCTACACGACTCTTTGGCCGCTGGGAGAATCACTATCTAAACGTATCAACGATGCGTAGCTACTGGGTATTGGACACGGGCTCGGAGTATCGAGACCTTGTTCATTCACCAGCGGGGAAAGGGCACTAACACTGCTCCTTTCACAAGTCCCAGTCGGCGTTGCGACGAGGGGACGCGGTATGCGCCTTGTCCCAGGGGCGGTACGGCAGAAACCCTCGTCTAAGTTCAAATCAACAGTTCAAATCCGACAAACTCCGGGCCTGCTTAAGTCCATCATCTGTCGCCGAGCCTGGTGATTTTTCCGCGGTCAATGTCAGACGGGAACCCAACGGCGAGCGAAGGCTTGGTTCGACGCATAGAAGCTTCTACGCATCAAGCATTTTCCCTTCACATTTGTTTCAACTTGAGGAAAATATTAATGGCACTCGCATCGAGCTCGTGTCCTGCTACCGGGCACAGGTACTGACTCGCAGAGCTATCCATTGTCAGGGGCCGATGGAACGCTCACCGCACCTGTGCCTAGGTTCTCCTCAATCGTCCAGCCTGCCTGGCATGAGACGGCCGCGAGCAGGACCACAGCAGTCGCGCTAGCCAGTAGCGAGGCCGCGTTGAAGGATTTGATGGAGCGCGACATCTTCTCCACGCTGGCCAGAAGTCTCTGAGGGTCCACGGTCAGAATATGTAAGTAACGAGCATTGCAAGATGGCGGAGACTCATTATGAAGGGTAGCTGCAGTCCACGCTTGTGCATGAGCTTGAGATGCGTGTGCCTACTGCCCAGCGCTAACAGCAGAAATGTTTGCAAGTAGCTCACAGTTAGGTTATATTTTCAACACCTCGTGTAGGCGCCAGATTCTGAAGGAACAAGCCCTCACCTTCCTGTGCCCTTTTGCAGACGCACTTTGTAATCACCGCCGAAGGTCTGATACCTTACAACCAACGGACAACCCTACTTGCAACTACTACACTAGGGAAGCTAGTAACTGATTTGAGCAAAAAGGCTTAGTTGGCGCATTGGAGGGGCCGTACGGAAACGCCGGAACAAACTGCAACCAGCCACCATGTGCATCTGGCGACACGTTGTGAAGTATGAACAACTTATTTAAATACTTTCAGTAAGGCTATCAATTAAAATACACCACTAATGCCGTATCCTTGCATACCTCGCCCGCCTCACACTATGAATTGGCGAGGACATAGCTGGTTACCATCATTGCATGCGATAATACCAGACCATACAAATATTTCTTCCTTTACTCATGTTACCTTAAGGTGAAGTTTTGAAGGGCACAACATTGCCCGCCCGCCAATCTTTAACCACGTTAACTTAGTCATCAAGAACCAGAACCAAAGTATGTCATTTATTCTTTTGAAGTATCTTGGATTTGACATTATGATGACTGCTGTGTAGGTTTTATCGTTATGGAGGGAACATTAGGGAAATCGCACACACATATATCATGGTAGTTGGTGCCGGTCGGTCATTTCGATTACTGAAGTTGTAAGCACCCCTAACTGGAGAGCCGATTTAAATAAACGATTTTTTATTCGGCTTATGTTATTCATTGATTGCAATCTCCTTGGATATGCCGCCCTGCAGAGGAAATGAACCTCTCAGTCCCCAGATGGAATTCAATAGGAATTAAAAGTTTTCTCAAACGTTTTAGTTCTGATTGGAGCACTGGGAGCTACACCACGGTCGCTCCATTCATACGAGTATCGCGGTGTCAAACATTCATTATTCCGAACAAAACAAATAACTTTAGAATGCTCCCCGAGCAGCAGATCCGTACCACCATGAAATGGCTATCGACTTCTCGACTGGCATCGATAACGGGCACTGCAGAAGAGGACGTTGCGTTGCATGTGGGTAGCCCTGGACAGCATACAAATCATCAACAACCGAATTTTAATGACTACAGTGCTGCTGTTGCTGCCGCTGCTGCTGTGACCACCAACCTGGTTTCATAGATGTGAAGGCCCACCAGCTGCGGATGAACGCTGTGTCAGTCATCCGATCTGCTGTGTCGCCGGTCTTACATTGTCGACGTTGCGGAACCCGCATGGTTGGATTCGAGGGGTCCAGCTGAGGGTTAGTCCAGGTTTCGCCCGCAAATCCAGTCTGATCCAGTACGGAAGAATGTTAGGATGCCCGCGCACCCAAATTGATAACAAGTACCTGATAGTGCCCTCCCTGCGACCCGCCCAGCATCTAGGTCTAGATCTAGGGATGGAACGGTTCCATCCGTTCCATTGGAAACGCGTAAACATCCGTGGTGCTTAGACTTTCGCAGGGCCCACCTACATTTCGGTACTCGACGTCAGTCCAAACCCGGTAGCCGCGACGGTAGCAGGAATGGCAGGAACTCCGGATTTCTAATTTGGCGAAGTGTCGTCCCGTTCCTTGACATTGCCGCTACCTACAGCCGCGTGATGGCAGGCCATGCAGTGCCTGCCGCAGGCCAGCAGCTGCAGAAAGAAAGCCTGTCGATGTGGCCGCAATGGGGGCTCCACAGCTAGCCCGGGAGCCAGCGCAGCCGCAGCACCACCCGCTTTAAATTCTCGTCCAACGCCTCCAAGAGACCAAAACATAGCCGCCCAAGATGCATGCATGTGTTGCCCGAAGTACGGCATCTTGACAACCAGCACCGTCCTGCCAGGTGCCAGCGCCGTCCCTCAAGCCAGAAAAATTCACAGGCCGGCCAAATCCCCTGCCGTACCAACGGCGCCGCCGGCGGCGCGCCCGCCATGCATGTCGCATGATCCTTCATTTTATTCCGTCTCTCCGCTTCTTTTAAGCTGTTGCTGCTTGCAAATGCACCCCTCAAGTCGATTTTTCGGTGATTGGCTTGAAGCCCGCTCGTGCAAACGGTTTGCTACAGGCATCGATCGAAGGCCGACTGCAGGCAGTTGAACAGACCCCGTATCCCGTAATGGCGACACCAGCGCACAGCGCCCGCCCGGCTCCACAATTGAATTGAATGAACGTTACAGCGGACCCCAAAGAGATCGACGATGTATACCAGGGCAAGCCTCAATTTGTCATGTGCACGTAACGGCATATGACCGTTTGGGCGACACCGGGTACCCGGACTCGTCACGGTTCACGACACAATGGCTCGCAGTCTTACATTTGGCTTACGTTGCGCGTCAGGGTAGTGCAAGGGCACTTGTTCGGCAATAACTGTGCACTTCCCGGGGGCGCATTGCGCACCACGCTGGCGCAACGTAAGCCAAGGTGCAGGAGTTGTGCACTTCCCTGTCTTGCGCTCTTGCCTACAAACGTGCGCCAAACACACCGTCACAAGGACCGCCGTATACCGCTGTACTGCATGTGCGCAGGTGCCGACGATCCTCCTTGCAACCGAGTGGACATCATGCGCGCTTCGTTCGCATACCTTTGACCGCATCCCCCTCATCCATCCTTTTAGAGGAGCCAGCGCGCAGGCCGCAGCGGTGCTCGCTGCGTGCCAGTCTCCGGATTGCAGTTACATCCTGTTACACCCGCAACTCCACTCGTACAGCGTTGCGCGCGCTACGGCGCGCCGCAGCAAGCAGCGCTGCCTGCGCGCGCTCCTTTTCGCACAGAAAAGGGCGGAGTCCGGCCCCCTTTCAAATGAAATGAAGCACGTTACAGCGGACCCGGCGGGTCACGGGTCATGGAGCGTCTCCAACGCCAAGACCTGACCCAAGAGTCAAGACATTCTTTCAGGCAATTCAGGCAAGGAGAGACGGAGGACGAGGACGAAAGAAGAAAGAGTGGGACGTCGGACAAGACCTTGGACGGCAGCCCAACCACCAACCGCCCTCCACGCTCATCGCCAAACGACAAACCGCCGATAACCCTCCCGATCGACACCCGGCCCTGCGCCGGATCACCACGGGATAGGGGATACCAGCGGCGTCGAAAATGCATGAATTCAGAGGGGATGGACAGCGTAGCACACACAAACCCATGTAGTAGTAAGCGTGCCCTATCCTCGTTTCCTCGCCTGTGTTGCCAACCAACGCACCCACCGCTGCAAAGTGCTGACACATCACCACTCCCCTCTACCTATCAGCAACCAGCTCACACAGAAGGGGCCACAAACGTTGTTGCCGGTCAAAAGCTTGGTTCGAAAAACCCAAACCCTAGAACCGCCTCTGACCCTAACCCTAAAAACCCACTGTGACGTTGGGGCTGCCGGGATATTGGGTTGCTGGAAGAGCCCCCGCATCCCACATCCCCGCATCCCACATCCTGGCCAAAACCTGCGAGTCCAATGACGCAAGCAACTGGTGACCTGGGGGTTCTTGCCCTGCAGGGGCAGGCGCGCTGAGCACTGCACGAGGGCGGCCCCCCTGGCTGCTTCACCTGCCGGTCCGGGCGTAGCGTTCGTTCCTTTGAGTTTTTTTTCCGATTCTTTCCACACACCCTGCCTCCCGCGCACACACAATCGCACCCACCTACCCAGTCCCTCCCCACGCATGCTTGTCGCTCTCCACCCGTCACGCTCTAAACCCGCAACCCACCTCGCCCACATCATGCATGCTCTCTTCAACCCTCCCATAACACGTTCTCTCCTCCCCACGGACATCACAACGGGCGCCTCGCCAGAAATGCAAAACCTTGAGCAGGGAGGGTATTGCCACACGGTCGGCATCGGCGTAGCACCCAAAGACAGTCACTGTCATCGATGACCCCGGGGGCCCACAGCAACATCCTTATTATTTATTATAATCCCCACGCGTAAGGGACGTAGGAACCCCCCTCGCAGCAGCCGCGGGCAGCCTGACTGGAGAATCGGTACATGAAGCCAAACATTGTAACCGTCCGTGACACTGTCCGCTGTAACGTTCATCCAAACACACTTTTCTACCAGCGCCGCCAGCAGCTGCCCGATCCAGCCGGCCCAGGGCCCACCCAATCCACCTGATCTATCTACCCCACCGCCGTACAGATCGCAACCCGTACAAGATCCAGGACGGACCCAGGACGGTGTCAGAGATCTCGCGGATCTCAAGATCATGGCGAGGCGCGAAGATGATTGATCATGTTTCTCCCCTACTTCCTGATCCTGCCTCTCCCCTACTTCCTGATCCTGTTTCTCCCCTACTTCCTGATCCTGCCTCTCCCCTACTTCCTGATCCTGCCTCTCCCCTACTTCCTGATCCTGCCTCTCCCCTACTTCCTGATCCTGCCTCTCCCCTACTTCCTGATCCTGCCTCTCCCCTACTTTACTTCCTACGAATGCGGTAGTCATCCGACAGCACCAGCACCTGGTCCCCCGGACCGAAGTCGAGCAGCTCGTTGGGTTTGGGCACCAGGCAGCACCGGCCGTCCGACCGGACCACGCCGAGCGCCACCTGCCTCAGCAGGCGGGTGGTTTCACTCAGCTCCGCGAATGTCAGCCGCTCGCCTGAGGAGGGGGAGGAGGAGGAGGAGGAGGAGGAGGTGGGGTGGGGTTGGTTAAAAGGTGGGTTAGGTTGGAGGTGGGTTAGGTTGGAGGTGGGTTAGGTTGGAGGCGGGTCGGGTTGTGTCGGGAGGTCGGGTCAATATGAGGAGTTAGGAGGAGAGGGAGGTGGGGTCAGGTCAGAGTTGGGTCGGGGCGGAGTGGTTTCAGTTGGGTGGTTGGGCGGTTGGGCGGTTGAGGGGCCGGATGAATCATATGGGTGGTTTGGTGCGGCAGAGGTCAGCAGCTGGCCCTGAGGGGAGGGGGGTCGTGGGAGCTTGAATAGCGGGCTGCAAGGCGCAGCCCGCCCAGGATGGTCTCATGCCCAATCCCTTGTGAGGGCAAAACTGTCGCCGGTCCTCTGTAAAATGGGGACCGGGCGCGCGCCCTTGGTTGCGAGCGACGGGACAGAGGCTCCTTATGCCCCGCTCCCCCGTATCCGGGGGAGAGTGATTCGGCGGTCATTCCGTTTGGGACACACCCACACCCACACCCACACCCATTCTCGTACACACCCACACCCACACCCACACCCACACCCACACCCACACCCACACCCACACCCACACCCACACCCACACCCACACCCACACCCACACCCACACCCACACCCACACCCACACCCACACCCACACCCACACCCACACCCACACCACACCCACACCCACACCCACACCCACACCCACACCCACACCCACACCCACACCCACACCCACACCCACACCCACACCCACACCCACACCCACACCCACACCCACACCCACACCCACACCCCACACCCCCATTCTCGTACACACCCACACCCACCCGGCGCGATGTTGAACACGGCCGGGCTCCTCAGGTACAGCTCCGCTCCGTCCTTGGTGATCAGCTGCGACACCAGCTGAGCGAAGGTGGGCTGGGCAGCGACCTGTGTGTGTTATTTAAGCATGCAGAACAGGGGTGCGTAACATGCGAGGGGCCGAGTGGCGCCCAATAGTTGGGCAGCGACCTGTGTGTGTGTGTGTGTGTGTGTGTGTGTGTGTGTGTGTGTGTGTGTGTGTGTGTGTGTGTGTGTGTGTGTGTGTGTGTGTGTGTGTGTGTGTGTGTGTGTGTGTGTGTGTGTGAATCGTTACATATCTGCCGGGCCGACACTGGCCGGGGGCGCTAACCCGCCCCATACGGGAGACCGCCGAAGCACTTTCCCCGGATACGGGGGAAAGGGGCGTAAGGGGCCTCTGTCCCCTCGCTCTCAACCTAGGGCGCGTGCCAGATCCCCGAGGATCGGTGACCGCTGTGCCCCCTCAAGGGAGTGGGCGAAGGCCCATCCCGGGCGGTCTGCGCCTCGCAGTCCGCTGTTCAACCTCCTCAAGTCCTTGCAGCACCCAGGGCGCGTTTCGGAGGCGCGCCCCTGCTTGGTGCGGTAAAACTAGCCTGGTCCCGCGTCCTAACCTAATCGTAATAGCTAGGGTTGCACCCTTCGGCAGGCCTGCCTGCCCAGCTGAGCCAGAGCGAGGCGGCTCGCACGCGTCAGGCCTTGCTGGGTCCGGGTATGCAGTCGGGTGCTCCATGATGGGGCTATGGTTTGCACAAGGCAGCACATCACCACGCAAGCTTCCCTGTCGTACACCCCTTCCCGTCGCAAGCGGCCCTCGCCTACACGTCCCGCTCGCTGCCAACTCCCACTGGTCGGGCCCGACCCTCCTCGGGCACCCTCGGATCCCCATCGTGCCCGGAAGTGGGCTTCCCTAGTCCCAATCCCTACCCCCTAGCGTCTCGCGCTGCTATCTATCCATCACGAGTCTACGTCTACTGGCTGCACGCAGCGGATCCGGCCGTCCACCACCGATAGGATTGGGTGGTCCGGTCCCACCCCCTCCCATCCCCGTCGCGGTCGGCCCAGTTCTGCGAAACTGGCCACCCGCTGCCAGAACTCCATGACTGCGCGCGCCTTAGCTACATCAACCGGTGTGTGTGTGTGTGTGTGTGTGTGTGTGTGTGTGTGTGTGTGTGTGTGTGTGTGTGTGTGTGTGTGTGTGTGTGTGTGTGTGTGTGTGTGTGTGTGTGTGTGTGTGTGTGTGTGTGTGTGTGTGTGTGTGTGTGTGTGTGTGTGTGTGTGTGTGTGTGTGTGTGAGAGCGGCACCACACCCACATCCGCCACCACCACCGCCACCACCACCGTCGATGGGAGGGAGGGAGGGAGGGAGGGAGGGCGACGACGGACGCGCGGGGCGAGGTCGGGGACGGTTTACGGTTGACGGTTGGATATTACCAGGTTTTGTTACGGGGGATGTTATGAGGGAATTCGTGAATGGGTTAAGGGCTCTGATTGGAAGCAGGAGGGTCTTTAGGAGGGTAGCGGTCACATCGAGGTTTTTAACCGAGTGGGATGCAGATGGGAATAGTATTGGATGTACTATGGTGGATGTATACGATATGCCGTACCTGGGTGAGCAGCGCGCCTATCAAATCGTCTGCCAGGAAGATCTCCGGATTGCGAATGATGGGCCTTTTGTCGTACGCGATGACGGGGGCCGGAGGGACGGTTGCGGCGCCGCCAGCGGAACTGCTACTGCCGCTCCCAGCCGGCGGCGTCGAGGTTGTGGTGGTTGTGGGGCCCGGGCTGCTACTGCCGCTCCCGCTGCTACTGCTACTGCCGCCGCCGCCACCACCACTGGCCGTCGCTATGTTGCCACTGCCCGAACCCGAGCTGCTGCCCCCGGCTGTAGCAGCCCCGCTGTTGCTATTGCTGCTAATGCTACTGCCGCCTGTTTGGCCGCTGCCGCCGGTTCCGCCGCCGACAGCCTGAGCGCCGCCGCCGCCGCCGCCGCTGCTGCCGGAGCTGCCGCTGGCGGCAGCACCGGCACCGGCACCGGCACCGGCGCCGGCAGCGCCACCGCCGCCGCCGCCTGGCGAGCCGGCGGAACTGGAGGTTCCGCTCGCTGCTCCGCCGCCGCCGCCGGCGGTGCCGCCATCTGCGGCGGCGACCGCCGCCGTCGCCCCCGCCGCCGAGCCCGCCGTTCCAGACCCCGCGATGGGCGCAGTCGACGGTCCACTTGACCCCGCAGACGCCACCGACAGCGCCGCGGATGGGGCCGCGGCAGCGGCGCCGCTAGGCGACGCGCCGGCGGCGGCGGCGGCGGCGGCGGATGTGGCTGGATAGCCCCCGACAGTAGCGACTGCGGGACCGGCGGCGGCGGCGGCGGGGGTCGCGGCGGCTGGCGCCGACTTCTGCTGCGGTGGCGGCGGTGTGCCGGCGCTGCCCTCCGTCCTGCACAGCCGTCCAAAAGGACGGTGGATCAAAGCAGCAGACTCGGTACGGCAAGCACACACACGCAAGGCCCCAGTGTGTGCGGGTTTCGCTCAAACACTGAGGCCTTGCGTGTGTGTGCCTGCCAACACCCAATGACCCGAATCCAAAACAGAAGCGGGGTCGGGTCACGCACGGCAGGCCACCACACGCAGCAGAGCGTAAATGTACTGCCGTACATGCGCCCGTACAAACCTGATCCCTACGACACCCGCCGACACTCACCCGATTGGCAGCGCGGGATGGGCGCTCCCCATCATCATCGCCTGCATCGCGGCCAGGTGGCCCTCCAGGGGGTGCGACTGCGCCGTCGCCGCCGCCGCAGCTGCCGCCGCTGCCGCCGCCGCTGGAGTCCCGACGGCGCCGGTGCCGCCGCCGACGGCGATCCCGAAGGTACCTGACGGCGGCTGGCCCGGCGGCGGCGCCGCCGCCGCCGGAACTACCGAGCCGCCGGGGGTGACAGCGGAGCGGACGGCGCCGCCGGATGCGGATGTCGACGGCGCCGTCGCCATCGACGCCACAGCCGCGTTATTGCTGCTACTGCCGCCACTGCCGCTGCCGCCGGGGGCGTGACCGCCCGGCGGCTCCGACGCCGTCGTACTCGGTACGGCGCCGCCAGTGCTCGCGGACGAGCCAACGGAGCTGAAGGCCCCATGCCCTTGCGTCGCCGCCGACGTCGAGGGCGCTGATGGTGCCGCCGCCGCCGCAGCGGACGGTGGCAGCTCCGGCGCCGCTGCGACGCCGCCACCGCCGGTTCCCGGCAGATGCAACACAGGAAAATGCAGCGGGAGTCCCAACGGTCCGTGGCCTGGGGCTTGAATGTTATCCGCCGCTTGTTGCAGCGGCGGTGATGACGGCTGGGCCGGCGGCGACGATCCCGCAGGGCCGGCGCTGGGGTTTGAGGCCGTGCCGTTGCCGCTTTTACCGCTTGAGGCGGCGCCCTGCAGCGGCCGCTCCTTCAGCTGCTGCTGCTCCTTGCCCTGCTGCTCTCGGTGGTGCTGCTCCCGTTGATTCTGTTGCTGCTGCGGCGACTGCGGCGGCTGATCCTTGGCCTGCGGGGCCGTGATTGCTTTTCCGGCCGTACCGGGTACGGTCGCAGTTGCCGTAGCCGCCGACGGATCGCGTCGGGAAGCCCATGGCCCCGACCCGTGGGTCACACCGACGCCTGTCGACGCCGCCCATCCGGAACCCGCCACCCGCGGCGACGCCGGCGGCGCCGTCAGAGTCGCCCAGCCGCCGCCGCCGCCGCCACCGGCCGTACCCGCCGCCGACGCCGTGCTCTGCAGGGCAGGGCCTCGCAGCAACCTCGGCGGCGGCAGTCGCCATCCGCGATCGTTTGGATGGAGGTGCAGGGCTCCAAGCGGGCTGGCGGCGGCGGCGCTTGGCGGCGCCGCCGGCGGCGCCGTCGCGGGCACCAGCGGCGGCGGCGCCGCTGCCGGCGGCGCTGGCACGGATGACGGCCGGCGCCCACCCTCTGGAATGACCGCCCGCCAGACTTGCCACCAGTGGTGATGGTGGGGGTGCGCGGAGGCTGTAGCAGCATCATCCAACGGCTGTTGCTGCGGCGGCGCCGGCGCGCCGCCGCCGCCGCCCGTCGCAGGCTGCTGCTGCTGCAGCTGTTGCGCCGGGCCGGCTTTCACCGGTGGCTGTGGCTGCTGCGGCTGCTGCAGCTGCGGCTTCAACTGTTGTTGTTGCTGCGGCGTAGTTGTTGTGGACGGCGGCGGCGCCGGCGCTGGCACCGGCGGCGGGACCCCTGGGGACGTTGCCGCAAGGGACGGCGACTCCGAGCTCGAGGCCGCCCACATCTGCACCCAGAGGTCATGGAAGCGGTCAGAGAGCTGCTGCAGCTGCAGGAGCGGATGGCTGGCGGCGGCGGCGGTGGGTGTGTGGTCGTCAGCACCCGCCTCTGAGCTTGAGCTCGGGGAGTCCCTGAGGGGGTGCTTGACGTGCTGCGCCTGCGCCTGGGCCTGCGCCAGCACCGACTCCTTAAGCGCCTCCTTCTGCCCTGATGGATTCTGAGGTTGCTGTGAAAGTTGTTGTTGGACGTGCTGCTGCTGCTGCTGCGGCGGCGGCGGCGGCGGCGGCTGTGTCGGACTCTGCTGCTGCTGCGGTGTTGGCTGCGGCTGCTGTTGTTGTTGTTGTTGTTGTTGTTGTTGTTGTTGTTGTTGTTGTTGTTGTTGTTGGGTTTGCTGTTGCTGCTGCGCCGGCTGAGTCGGCGAGGGCTGTTGTTGTTGCTGCTGATGTTGGTGTTGCTGCTGGGGAATGGGGGCCGACAGCATCTCAAAGTACCTGGACGGATGGATTGGAGCGCCGGAGGGGTGGCGTGCGCGGGGATGGGTAACGCGCAAGCAGCGACTCAGCGCCAACACCATCAATTCGTAAGATCACCTTCAAACATTGCATTGGTTGTGAGTTGTACTCAAACCGCACACATTACAGTGGATTAGAAATGCAGCCCGCCCGCCCGCCCGCCCGCCATTACAGTGGATGTGAGTTGTGAAAGCAGGACATGGGGAAGCGCAAAAAGCCCCAGCGCCACGCAACGCACCCCAAGACGTCTCTGAAGACGTCCCTGCCCAGAGATCCCTCCCACTCGCCCTCGGTCCGACATTCCGACACACTCCAACCCAGGATCCAGGGAAAGGGGGCAGTCCTCACTTGAGCGCCGTTTCGGTTGACCCGTAGCGGTTAAGACGAGCGACCACGTGCGGTGGCTCCGTACGACCGGACGCAATGACCGCATCTTGCACCTGGCGGCGGCCAAGGCCGTTGGACGGCGGTTGGACGGCGGTTGGGGGCGGTTGGTTTGCAGCTGGGGGCTTAGGGCAGCATGCCAGGGTTCGAAGTCGAGTCGACGTTACTTAGAGGCGAGGAGGATTGGTAACCAACGAGCTGTCGGTGCCGGTCTGTGGGGAAAAAATGAGCCTGGAGAGCAGCCGGTTGGAATCACGTCCTCATGCAGGTGCTGGTCTGGGAGGGTCCCTTCCCTTGGCGGGTGGTCAAAGCAGTAGACGTACTAGTACTGGGAGGAGGAAAAGGAGGAGGCGAGGAGGAGAGGCCAGTGACGCGCCTCTTATCCGAGGCCCAACCAGCCGCCGCAAAGGGATCTCAGCCCAGGCCAGGCTGTCGTACGCTGCCGTATCCTGCCGTACCTGGATCAGCCCCGCCATCACCATCGCGTCCGCCTCCCGTATGCGCGCTGTCACCGGCTTCTTGGCACACCACCGCTCCATGTCCTGCATGCACGACGTAGTACGGCAGAGTGTGACATACCGCGCGCTCCTGCCGTACATACCCGCCCGGAATGCCGTACCTGGATGGGCGGCTTCAGCACCACCGCGTCCGCTGTCTTGATGCCGGCCTCCTGCGGATGTGTCCATTTGGATTGAACTGTTGTTGTTTGGAGATAATTAAAACAGAAAAGGTAAATTACGAAGCACCCGGTGCCCCGGGAAGCCCACCCCAAAGCATAAACACATACCCTTCTCATCAGCCCGTGATCTCCGACCCCGAGGTTACCAGGCCACCACCCAAGCTCACCACCCAAGCCACTGCCCAAGCCACTGCCCAAGCCACCGGGCCGGGTGTGTCTGTCGCCGGGCTGGGTGTGTCTGGGCTGTTTCTTTTCAACCCAAGCCAACCACCCAAGCTCACCACCCCAGCCCACAACCCAACAAGCCAACCACCCCAGCCAACCACCCCAGCCAACCACCCCAGCCAGCCCTCACGTGCAGCGCCCTCAGTGTGAGCATGCTGCCCTTGGCGTCCACGTAGCGGATCCTGCAGGCGCCCGACCCGCTGGGCAGCTCGGGCTGGTCCGTGTCCGGGTCGGGCAGCGCGGAGAGGATGAAGGTGACCTGGCTGCCGTCGGGCGCGGAGTCGGAGAAGGCGGCGGCCACGTCCTAGAGGGGCCCAGTGGCAGCGGGGGGGAGGGGGGTTGGAAGGCGGGGGGGGTATAGGAAATTGGTAGACAGTGGGGCGGTGTATTGGAGATTGGAAGACAGTGGCGGATGTGTGGAAGGCGGGGCCTGGTCGATCCACCTTATCGGTTGCCGAAGGGCGGTGCCGCCGAGGTGCCGCCGAAGTGCCGGCGAGGTGCCGCCGAGGTGCCGCCGAGAGACAGAGCCTTGGGCATTTGGCTGGACCGATTTTGCTGGACAATCGAAATATTCCGGAGCCACTGTACCGCAAGGGGTATCGCTCCGCGGTCAAGAGGGCCTTGCACGATCCCCTTGTACCGGTCCCTGCCGCGACGGAACTCGACGGGCGCTCGACGCGGCGACTCCGACGGCCGTTCGACAGGCGTTCGACGGAATTTCGACGGGCGCACTCACCGGCACGTCCTCCCAACGGTAGCCCGCCATAATGACCCTCTTGGGCGGCGCGTTGTAGCCCCCGTGCCGCTTGATCCGGTCTGCGGCCGCCGCCGCCGCCGGTGGGAACAGCGTCGCCGTCGCCTCGCGCGCCTGCGGCACGCCCTGCACGCGCGCCGGTACGAACATCACCAGGTGGTCACCAACCGCCAACTCCCAACTGTCCAACTCCCGGAGGTCCATATGGAGGCTGTAACCGCCACCGAGGCCGCCGCTGACGCCGGCGCCCCCGGTGGCGGCGGCGGCGCCGGCGGAGCTGCCCATGAAGGGTAGGCCGCCTCCGCCGCCTCCGCCACCGCCGTTGTTAGACCCGCAGAGACCGTTGGCGCCGTTGGGCCGCATGACGCCAATCAGTACAGCATCGGTGTACTGGCACCGGGCCTTATTGTAGTTCGCACCGACCAGCTGGGGCGGCACGGGGATCATCAGGGCCTGGCGGGGCGGGGGCGCGAGAGGCGGCGCGGGCGTTGTGAACTGGCATTTATTCAGATGTACGGACGGGGTAGGCCGCTGCTCCGAAGGCGGGCCATGCCTGGCAGCGTGGCCTCACGTCGCTCGTCCCGGGGGACCAACTCCTCCGCCTGGCTTTGTTGAGTAAACCGTGTCTACCTTTCGTTTTTCCCCGAAAGCGTGAGGGCGCCCCAGTCGCCCCTCCCGGCCCTCAACAGTTTGATTGGTTCATTCGTCCGTCTCTGACCACCATCGTGTTCACCCCGACAACGGGGTCCGGGTCCGGGCGCGATACTGAAATGGCGTACAAGTGCCGTACACATGCCGTACCTTGACGCTGTGGGGCCCGTGCTGCAGGACGCTGGCCCAGATGCGCAGCATGCCCGGCTGTACGGCAGCCTGGCACGTGAACCTGCAGGGCCGCCGCGGGTCGGTGATGAGGAACCGGTGGTCGGTGCGGGACGGCGGACGTATGGGCCGGGTGCCGGTATGGGACCGTGGCGGGGCGGGCGGTGGGCGGCAAACCAGAGCTAGGGCGGCGCCGAGGAACGGAGGAAGTCGAGGCGGGAGGCACGGCCCTCTCCTGGCACTGGCACGCAGCCACAACGGCTTTCCTGCGCCCCGTTGATGGCCCAGCCACGGCCCGCGTTGATCATTTCAATCTCTGCACCCTCACCCTCACCCTCACCCGCACCCGCACTCTACCACCCTCACCCTCATCTTTCACATGCATACGCCCCCGCTCCCCGCCTCCCGCCCCCGCCCCCCGGCCCCGCACCTATCGATGACGGAGGCGTCCGTGGTCGGGAGCGCTTGCATGCTGCCGCTGATGTTGGCGGGCGAGGACTTGGTGAAGGAGGTCACGGGGTCCTGCGCCACCAGCACCTCGTCCGGCATCTGGAACAGCACGCGGGGCAGCCGCTGACCCGCCGACCCGTGGGTCGGCTGGGGCGCCAGGCCGAGCGCCGCCAGCGCGCGCGCGCGGATGCCCGCCACGCCTGCAGCAGCCGCAGTGTCGGGGTGTGCACGGATGGATATTCGTGATCTTCGTGATCTTCGTGATATTCCGACCCTGAGTGCATCCCGAACGCAGAGCCCGTTCTTCTGCTGCCTGTCCGCGCGCGCAGTTTGTGGTAGGTGCAATTCTCCACCATTGCGCGCAGGCTATTCCCCTCTGGATCGCTCGTGGGCTGGTCTTTTTTTCCAACCCCTCTAGCTGACACGCTGACCCATGGGTCCGTCCGCCACCAAGAGCGGAAGCTCATGCAGAAGCGGGTAGGGAGCTGCTGGTACCCATCTCACCCGTGCCACCCCAAGGTACGACACACTTCCCATGTACGGCGCTACCGAAGGAACGGCCGCGCCGTGAACCCGCGATGTAATTATGGCGTCACCCACCCGTGTTGCCGCTGCCGCTGAGCGCCTCCGCAGTGGAGGCTGACGCCGCCGCCGCCGCGGCCGCCTCCGACGCCGTCAGCGCCGCCAGCGCCATCGCAGTCGAGGCCTTGGCCGCCTCCGCCGACGCGTGGCTGGCGGCGCCGCCGGGATGTAGCACGATGATCGTGTGGGCGGACGCCGCGGCCACCGTCGAAAGGTCGCGCAGCTGTCGGGTGACACACACACACACACACGGGCAGGGGCACGCCTCCGAAGTGCTGAGGAACGCGCCCTGGGTGCTGCAAGGACTTGAGGAGGGTGAACAGCGGACTGCGAGGCGCAGACCGCCCGGGATGGGCTTCCGCCCAATCCCTTGAGGGGGCACAGCTGTCACCGATCCTCAGGGATCGGGCGCGCGTGCCTGCTGCCTTACCCTACGTTAAGACCCACCATCACAGAGCCCGGCCCACGTCAGACCCACCATCGCGGGGCTGCCCGATCTCGTGATGACCTCCAGAGTCGAGGCCTTCAGCCGCTCCGCGATTTCGTTGTCCATGTCCTGCTTCGGGTTGTCCTAAGCAAGTTGACGGGCATTGCGCACGGGTACATGTATGGGGAACTGACCCACAGGACCAACAGACTTCACGGGAAACTGACAAACTGAGCAAAGGTGCGCGTTTGCAGGGTGTTGTCTAGGCAATGGGCAGACGGGGCGCGTGTGTAGGCTGTTCAATAGGCAGTGGGTAGGCAGGAGATTCGGCGGGAGGGTGCGCGTGGTGCGGAAACAGCGAGGGCGGAGGGGCGCCTCCGCCCCACACTTTCCTGCATGGCGCAAGAATCCGGCTCTGGCCATGCATTGCATTCGAGAGAGAAGAGCAGCTTGACAGGTCAGGGCTTCGGCCATGCTCTGGTTGGCTGGGTGGTTGCCGTCATTGCCTGTCTACTGTGGACGACGGCGGCGGAACCTTAAGCCATGGCCGGGTAGACGGGCACATCCCGGTGTACCGAGCATCGTCCCGCATGTGGTGATGTGCCCTAGGCATACGGCGATCGCTGTTAAGTGCAGTGCAGTCACAGACCCGACATCACTCGTACATTGCGTACGATTGCACTGATACCGTAAACATTAATCATGTTGTCTACACAATCGACTATTTCATCAATTCGCCATAGTCTAGGCGGTCAGGATACAGGATTCTCACTCCTGAGACCCGGGTTCGAGTCCCGGTGGCGAAATAAACTTTTGCTAAACGATACATTGTCGTCGTAATGGTCCTGACGTTTCCTGAGTTGCAACGGTTGCGATACGTTTGGCGGCTTTGGTGATGGAGTTGAATGATGGCTAATGCACACCTGTTATCCTCTGAGGGGTGACAGGAGCCGGAGCACATACCCGTCTGTACCCAATTGTCGCACAAACGCACAGCCGAGCCCCAGCTAGCCTGCCAACAACAACACCAACCGACGCAGCTCGGCCGGCGGCTCATACTCCAACTGCAGCTGTATACTCTTCATGTTGCTCTAGGGCCGGTGCAGTCGTCAGGATTTGGGCTGTTTTGAATGCAGCAGGAACTAGCAGGATGCCTAAGGATGCAGCTGCGTCCCACTCGTGCCTTTTGAACGACACACCATGCACCCACCCACCCATCCACCCACAAGAATGTGTCCCGGGCAGCGGACCTTCGCCGGCTTGCAGACACAACAATGTCCGCTTTCGATCGACGGGGTTCGACATGCCGACATGCTCCAACCAACCAACGCGGTTCGCCAGTCTTACTGTGTATCTATCTATATGTGATTCTACGGAGTGGGGCTTAGGACTTTTATGGGCATGTATGCAGACCGATCACCTTTCCATCCTAGCATTAACTACGCGGCTTTCCTTTAAAAACCAGTATACAATAAAAAAACGTTACTAAGCAAATATTGAAGATTTGAAGTTGAGAATCTCATGAATGAGAATCTCAGCCCCGCCGCGGTAAGGATACAGGATTCTCGGACCCCGACCCCTCATCGAGACCCACGACCTACAAAAATCTTTCACTCATGCACGCATCGTCCTTACCAATTCACAATTCACAACGCAACCAGGGGGTTTTATGCAAAGCTCGCATGCGGCTGTGGTACCGCACGGTGCACACGCGCGGAGTGTCAAGATGTCGATTCTGGTCGATTCGCCTGCATTCGCCCGGGGTGCATTATTCATGGCTCTCCGACAGGATGTCCGGGCACTTTGGTATACATATATAAGGAAACCCCTGCTCTGCTTTCGGTACTTTATTGGACATACCCGCCTGTAGACGACACGCCGCAGTTCGTGCTGCCCCTTGACCTAGCTACAGCAGCCCCTTTCAGCCGGGCGGTTTTCGACCTGGGTTGGGTTAGCCATGCCACGCTGTCCTGCTCTTGAAGCGCATGTTTTACGCGGACGCATCCCAGCGTCTCTTTCGGCCCGGCCCACTTTCGTTTGTCATTGAACGAGGCCGCGCTAGCTCTATCTATGAGCCGACTCGCTCAGCATGATAGATCGCCTGTTGCTTGCGGGACCGGGGGGTTAAATTGAGAAAAATAAATAAACCCGCAGAACGAACCCGGGCACACCCAGCATAACGGGACCGGGGGGGGGGACTGCACGGTCGCGATTCGGACTCCGCGCCACACCGCATCTGCACGCTCTCTCCAAGTCTGGCCGTCCCTGCGGGACCCTAGGGTTGGGTTTCCAACCCGATATCTATCCCGCATGGGCGTGTGGAAGGCAACCCACAGTATGTGGAGGCCACGGCCCCCCAAACCCCCTCGTGTCGCCCGTGTATCTGTTTCACATGCCGCCGTACGGCAGCCCCACGCTGTACGGCAGTCCTACGCACCGACAACAGGACGACGGGTCGGCGGAAGAACGTGTTGCCCGCGTACTGCCGTGCCAGGTCGTACTGTCGTAGCAACGGGATGGTGTGGTGCGACCAATTGATGACGAGCACGTGGTCCCGTACACGCACTGGGTAGGTCCCGGTCTTGATGGACCTGCACCCATGCCGCGCGATGCCGTACTTGGATTCACTACGAACAGCGACCTTGCCCACGACACGACTATGGTGGTACGACAATAATGGTACGGCGCTGAACGCCTAATTCCTCCGTAACGGTGAGGCGGGACGAGCTCCAGTCGCCACACCCTCCGTGCAGTTGGGAGTTGGGAGTTGGGTAGGCCGGCCCTAGAAATCGTCACCGCCCAGAGTGTCCTGCGGTAGACCCCCTCCCCCCTGGAGGCCCTGGAGATCCTGGTACAGTTGATCCTTCACCGGACATTTGCTCTGGCAGCAGCGCAGTATGAATATGTCTATACCCCCTAGAGGCCCGACGACCTGAACCGCCCAGTATGACACGGCGCATGATGAAAGCAATTCCCGTGGTGGTGGTGGTGGTGGTGGTGGTGGTGGTGGTGGTGGTGGTGGTGGCGATGGTGGTGGTGGTGGTGGTGGTGGTGGTGGCGGTGGCGGTGGTGGTGTCGATGCGGGATGTTGGGAAACAGGGTTCTTGAGCGCTACGTAATTGGTGTTATGATAAGAGACCCGCCCGACCCAAACCAAGCACTAATATTGGTTTTATGAAAGACGGAAGCCGCATCGGAACAGCACGCTGGTAGCTCCGGTGCATACAAGAGGAAGAGTTGCGTCGAGTGGCGCGAGTGGGCCCCCCCCAACCATCCCCCCCCCACCCCCACCCCGCCGCCGCGTCATCCCGCACCTGAAGGTGGTCTTCACCTCGTCCGAAACGATCCCCAGGAAGATGGCGAAGGTGAAGAGCCCGGTGAAGAAGGCCGCGTTGACCACCAGGAAGCTGACCGCGTTGTTCTCGCGGACCTGCGGGTGTACGAATGTGTACGTGTGTTTAGATGTATGTTTAGAAATGCAACCCGCCCGACCCATGTATGTGTGTGTGACATAGATATATTTTGTGTGTATTGGGGGATCTGCGTGTCTGTGAGGGACCTGAGTGTGGGTGTATGTGTGTATGTGTATGTGTATGTGTATGTGTGTGTGGGCGAAGGGGTGCTCTTGAGAGGTTTGGCTGTCTGAGTGACCAGTGGGCTGGTGGGTGGGAGGGTCGTGGCACCCAGGGGTGTGCGGGTGCGGGTGGGGAACGTGCAGTCGGCCGCGTGGGCGTTGGGCTATTTGGCTTCTGGCTTTTTCCAAGGCGAAAGAAAGAAGTCCATTGCACACCCAGCCCTGCGAATCTGACCGCGGGGCGTGGGGACGGCTTCTCAGCAACGGTGGGCGGAGAGCTGAGACACAACCGCAGAGAACAGAATCGATGTCGTCCTCCGCTCCCGTTTCCGAATAACCAACCGCGAAGCGCGCCCGCGGCTTGTCCCGGCTTGACGACCGCGCACAGGGCGGTGAAAGGATTGGTTTCAGAGGACAGGAGATCTGCTGCGATGTGCGCAGTGCCGTACCCCGTATGTACTACAGTCGCCGGCGGCCCCTGCAGCACCGACCGACCCAGAGCGCCCAGTGCTCATCCCTAACCGACTCAACCGCTCCCTAACCGTCCCAATCGCTGCCAACCGCTGCCAACCCCCTGACCCACCATGTTGGTCCCGGGCATGCGGTTGAGGATGCAGTGGATCTTGATGAGCGCCTCCACGAAAGACTGACCCGCGGGTCGGCCGCCCACCTGTGACGATTGGCGGCAGGTGCATGGACCCAAGGGTCCGCCGTACGGTATTTCAGGTGGCGGCGGTGACAGCGATGGCAACGGTGACAGCGATGGCAGCGGTGACGGGACGAGCCACCTATAGTGTGACGGTGTTAGCGAGCCCCTCATTGACCTGCCGTAAGCTATGTTTGGGAGTGTGGGATACTCATGTCGCAGCACATGGCGTCCGCTGGCACTACCGAACCGACCCGTGGGTCCAGGCCCTCACGTCGAACCCAGTGACCCGTGGGTCCGGACCCTCGTACCGCGATGTAGTACAACGTCCCGAACGCCACCACCAGCGGCATGCTGCTGGCCAGTACGAACGCGATCTTGACGGGCAGCGCCGCGTACGACCATTTCTGCGTACGGCAAGGGCGAACGTACGATTAGAGAATGGGTTTGGCGTCATTGAGGCGGTGGGTTCCAAGTCCGTAATGAATATGGAGCCGCCTGTGCTGGGTTAGGCCAACCTGCCTTCTAAATGCATGCCGTGTTCCGCCGCCGGATGCACACGGCTCGGAGCGGTTGGTTCGGTTGGGCACCCTAGGCAAAGGGCGCTGAGCCGTGCTCGCTGCGGCTTGGGGCACGCTGCCACGCCGGGGCGAAGATGAAAGCCTCACAGACGGCAGGGCATGGCAGCACCATCCAGCACGCCGTACCACGCCGTACCTGAAACGCCCAGGAGATTGGTTCCATAACTTGATCGATGAGCGACGTCCAGGTCAGCCGAAACCACGGTACGACATCCGTCGACGCCGCCGCCACCCCCGGCACCGGATTAAGCTGCACCCAACCGACTGGCACCGGCGCCGGCGGCACCGACAGCGCGGCTGCGGCTGCGGCGGCCGTCGCCGCCGCCGCGGAAGCCGCGGCATCCTTCGCAACCAGCACGCCGACGGCGGCGGCGGCCGCCCCCAATACCAAGGCTCCAAACGCCGCCGGATCCCAGAGAAGCTTGCCGCCGCCGCCGCCGCTGCCGCCGTCGCCGTCGGCGTCGCTGCCGTCGTCGCTGGTCCCGTAATCCACGCTAGCCGCGCCATCCGCGTCGTCCAAGTCGGAGCCGCAGCCACTCTCCGCCGCCGTCGCGGCACCTACCGGCGATGCCGTACTGACGGCGTGGTGGTCAACCGTGATAGCGCCATCGCGCGGCTGTGTCGTCGTCGCCGTCGGCCTCGTCGCCGTCGCTGCTACTGCCCCACTATCGCCCGCCAGCAGCTGCGGGGCTTTGGTTTTTCGCATCGCCGCCACCGCCGATGCTACAGCCGCAAACACAGCCGTAAGCCATGCCAGAAGGTTCGGGGGCCGCCATTGCAGCAAGCGGGAAAGGACTTGTAAGGCAGGATGAGGCTCTTGGCGCGTAATTTTCAATGTACGACTGATGGAGATGACGTCACCGCTGGCCGTCGTGGCAACGACTGAGGGCCGTAGCGGAGAGCCCCCGCCGCCACTGGCGGCGGCGGCATTGGGGCCGGCGCCGCCAGGCATCGGCGGCGTCGCCGCGCCGGCCGAGCCCGAAGACACGGGGTCGTGTGTACGGGTGACGTACGTGAATACGGCACCGCCACCACTGCTGCTGCTGCCGCTTGTGGTGATCCGCATGCTACTTCCGTTGGCGTTCTGCGAGAAGGCCGCCTTGCCACTGCCGTTCCCGATGCTACTGCCGTTGCCCCCGCGGGTACTGCCCACATAGGCGTCGCTGCCATTACCGCTCCCGTAGCTACTGCCAGCTGAAGGCGCCGGCGCGGATGCCACAGCCGTGGCCGCCGCTGACGGCGGCGGCGGCAGCGCCCGCGATGAGGCGAGGCCGGGGGCCGTACTCCGGCCACCGCCGCCTCCGCCGCCTCCGCCGTCACTGCCGTCCAGCGTCGCCAGGACTGCGGCGACCGGCCCCGGCAAGGGCCCCAGCAGACTGGACGGTACGACAGGGTCGGAGCTGGCGGGATCGATGTCTCGGTCCTCGAACGATGATAAAGGGTTGATGTAAACCTGCTCCACTATTTTTATCCGGCTCTTGGTGCCGTCGGCTTCGATAATGTCGGCGCAGTTTCCGGTCGCATCTGTGAATCGATACAGCACCTCCGGAAGTTCCACCCTGGAGGGGCTCCTGCTGTTGCTGTTTCGACTGTCCTTACTTTTGCTTCGCTTTGACTTTCCTCCGGTCGAGCTGCCGCTGCTGCTGTTGGTTGCGGTGCTGCCATTTCCGCTGGCGATGCTGCTGCGGGCCCCGACGGAACCCGACGCCGTGTTGATCACCGCGTGCTTGCCACCCGGGACGAATCGCCAGTCATCGGGCAGCGCACATCCCCAGACCGGTCGCGAGAGGGTCCTCCGCAGCGGCAATCGAGACGTTGAGCGACAGGGCAGTTCCATGACCGAATGGTTTTACTCTTGCCTAGCAACGACAGCTGTTCGAACAAGTGAAAGAAACCATTTGTGCCACAATCGTTTGTGATCAAAGACTTCTGTGATAAGACTGACGCACTGACCTATTATAGTAATGCATGCTGTAGCGGCATTTACGCTGGATGAATAGCATGGACTACTAAACAATAAACAATGCTTGATATTTAGGCAGTTGTGAGCAATCTTGTGGGTCCGGCGAAACTGCCAGTGCGCACAAGGCCCGAGCCACACTTTCCGTCTTCTAGAGCCACATCCAGGCGAAATGTCAAGCTATAGATACTGCAATACATAGAAAGTTCCCGAGCATCAAATGTTGTTTCGTTAAGACTACTTGTAGTAGTAAGCCTCCTTCACATCGAAACCCGCTTTCCGTGCCTTGGCTTTCGGCGGTTTGTTAAAATACAACCAACAATGTACCTTTAACCGCGCTGGTCAGCGGAGAGCATTCAAGGCAAGCTGGTAAGCAACCGCCCGATTGGCGCGAGAACGCAGCACGCAAGACTTGTGGTGAGAGCCCGAGCCACGGGCTTTATCGTGCTCGGTGCCCATTCGCGTCGCGAACGTCTGCAGACCATCGTTCTGCCGTTATCCGGAGCGACTGAGTGCACACGTGTTCCGCTCGGCAACAGGCAACATCCAAGGCACCGTGTCGGGCTCAGTACCGGCGATGACGCTGTCTTCATAACCATATGACAACCCATTCATCCATAGCATAGCTCGTAGTCGCGTCACTGATTGTTGGTTCTTTCCGCCCCTGCCGCAAGGACCTCTAAGTCCTTCGCGTCCAGACATCGTCCCTTCCCGAGCACCTTCCTGTTCCCCTTCCCCCATTTGAATTCATTCAAACCATTTTCCTTCAAACACCCCGCAGATCCTGCCGGGGCCACCCGCCCTGTGACGGGACGCGGTTCCCTTCCGCGTTGCAGGGAGCTGTAGGCGCATGGAGGCGGCGCCAACCCTCACAAGACCTGACCCTGACCCTGACCCTGACCCCGGCTCCGAAACCGCCCCCGCCGTACCCACCAACACAAGCGCCCCCACTCGACGACCCCTCCGGACGACTCGCGCTCGACAGCAGTCCGCGGAGCTGCAGCGGCAGCTGCGCGCGGCATCGGCAGCAGCACTGAAAGCAGCACCCGCAGCAGCACCGGCCGAAGCACCGGCAGCAGCACCGGCAGCAGCACTGAAAGCAGCACCCGCAGCAGCACCGAAAACAGCGCCCGCAGCAGCACCGAAAGCAGCACCGAAAGCAGCACCGAAGGCAGCACCGGCCGAAGCATCGGCAGCAGCACCCGCAGCAGCACCGGAAGCACCACCCGCAACGGCGCCTGTGGAAGCTCGCGCACTCGCGCCAGTCCTCGCGCCAGCGGCAGTAGCCAAAACAGCCGGCACGAAGGGGAAGAGGGCCGGCCGCGCGCTCCCGGATCCAGATCTAGGTGCAGATTCTGCTGGGGTTCGGATCGCACCTGCCGGCGCGGCAATGGTGACTGCGGCGGCGGTGACGGCGGTGACGGCGGTGGCGGCGGTGGGCGAGCAGCTCCATGTTTCTCCGGGAGCCTTGGCGGAGGCGGTGACGGCGCCGTCAGCGCAGGCGGCGCCGCCGCAGCCGCCGCCGCGGCGGAGCCAGCGCGCCGCAGGCGACGGCGGAGCACCGCTGGCGGCCTCTGCTGGCGGCGGAGGGGTTGCCGTACGGGTCGCCGCTGGGAATCGGAGGCTCCGGCGGCGCGTGCGCGAGGCCACTGGTGGCGGCGACGGCGGCGGCGGCGATGGCGTGCTGGGAATGCGCGTGGCGGAGGCGGCGGAGGTGGCACCGATGGCGGGCGGCCGCGACGCGGATGGCGCGGTTGCGGTTGCGGTTGACGGTGACGGTGACGGTCTCCCTTCCAGCAACAGAGATGAACCGCGGCGTGCGGACGAGCCGCTGACAGGTGACGGTGGCGTCGCCGCCGCCGCCGCCGTCACCGCCGCCACCGCCGACGTCGCCGCCGCCGCCGCAGCTGCCCTTCCGACAGGGCGCGTGGCTCCCGACGACCTCCTGGTGATATTGTCTTCGTCCAATGATGAGGGAGGCGGCGGCGGACGTGGACGTGGACGTGGACGTGGACGTGGCGGCGCTTGTGCTCATGGCGACGACGACGACGATAATGATGATGACGATAATGATGATGACGATAATGATGATGACGATAATGATGATGACGATTTCGTCTCTCCGGCGCCGCCGCCGCGGCGACAATCAGCGCCCCAGCCCAGGGCGAAGGCCGCCGCGGCCGCGGCCGCGGCCGGCGGCGGCGCCGCCAAGAAACGGAATCGAGGCGGCAACAAGGGGTCAGGGGACGCCGAGGGAGCTCCCACCCTGGAGCGAGGGACGCAGCCGTCGTCCAAGTCTGCGACCGCGTCCCGACGCCAAACCGCGGCGGCGAAAGCGGAGGCTAGGCCGCGAAAGGCGACAGGCCCGCGAAAAACGGTGGTCAGCCGGCTCCGCCGGAGCGCTGGCGGCACTGGCGGCGGCGCCGCCGACGACGACGCCGCGGCGGACAGCGACGGCGGCAGCGACGCCGACGACGCCGATGGGGGAGACTCGGACTCGGACGTGGTTTTGGTTTCGGAGGAGGAGAGCAGCGAGGGAGAGGAGGTCGAGCTGGTGGACGAGCAGGAGGAGGACGAGGAGGAGGTGAAGGTGGCGGGCAAGAGGCGGAGAGGCGGTGGGGGCAGGGCGGCTGGCAGGGCGGCGGACGAGGACGCGGCCGGGGGCGGCGCCGGGGGCCGGGGCCGCGGTCGGGGCCGGGGCCGCAGCCGGCCGCGGACGAAGTCAGACGGCAACGGTAAGGGCGGATAGGGGAGGGTGTACGGTCAGGGAATCGCAAGTGCAACGAAGCTAATGCACTGCTGTAGTACAGTACGGCATCGACACTTGCCAAATATCATATGAGATAAAAAAAGCCATGTATGTTCTCTGAGTGTTCCTGTGGGATTTCTGATGTTTTGAACCTCCCCAGGTCCGGATGCGGCGGAGGCGGTTGTCGGCGGCGGCGGCGGCGGCGGCGGCGGCGACGACAACGACGACGAGGACGACAACCGCTGGGGCCCCTGGATGAAGGACGACCCAGACGTCGAGGCCACGCTCGACGCCGCCGCGAACCACGCGCGCGACATGCGCGAGCCGCCGCCGGAATTACTAATGCCGCTGCTGCCGTACCAGAAGCAGTTCCTGGCTTGGGCTGTACGGCAGGAGCAGGGCAACGTGCGCGGTGGCATCCTGGCGGACGAGATGGGCATGGGCAAGACCATTCAGGCGATCTCACTCATCGTCTCGCACAGATCGGACGACCTGGCGGCGGCGCCGACAGCGGCGGAGGCGGCGGAGGCACGGGCGACAGCGGCGGCCGCCGCCGCCAACGCCACCGCGGCGGCGGCGGCGGCGGCGACCAAGGCCGCCGCGCCGCGGCCGCGAATCTCGCTGCGGCGACCGGGAGCCTTTGACGAGACGACGGGGGCGGTGGCGCCGCCGCCGCCGGCGGCGGCGGGCCATGCGTGCGGCGCCGCCTGCGCACACACTACCGACGGCTCCGCCGCCGCCGTCGCGGCGGCGGCAGCCACTGGCACGGGAGCGTATGGCACCGCCGCTGACGCCGCGGCGCCAGCCGCCGCCGTTGACCACGCCGCCGCGGCGGCGGCGGCGGCGGCGGCGGCTGCCGACGATGGCTTGTGCGAGCACCTTCGGGCGAAGCTGGCGGCCTCGGGCGGCGGCAAGGGCAAGCGGAAAGGCGCTGCGAAGAGGGGCCGCTGCGAGATCTGCGAGGCCAATCTGGACCCGCGGGCTGATCCGTCTCAGGTACGGCACCGTACTTTAGTCGTACTGACTGACTCAGCCGAACCTGAACCACGGCGGCCTCTCAGCCGAACCTGAACCAAGGCGCGGGTCAGCGCATCACCCCGAGACAGCCTGTTGGAAGCCTTCAGTCTTGGACCTGACGGATCTCAACCCCGAGAATATTCCACCGCCCACACCTTCGCCCACACCTTCGCCCACACCAAAGAGCGCTCTTGCGTCTCTCCAGTTTCAGACTGTAACAACAAGCCTCGAAATCGTGACCGGACGCTCCCGCGTCGGCCGCCCGCCCGCCCGCCCGCCCGCCCGCTCGCAGGCGGGTCAGCGCTTCTGCGGCGCCAACCTGGTGGTGTGCCCCGTGGTGGCCATCATCCAGTGGCGGGGGGAGATCGCAAGGTTCACCGCTCCAGGGGCGCTCAAGGTGGTGGTGTACCACGGCACGAATCGGGGCAAGGTGAGGGGCGACAAGGGCGGAGGGGCAGAGGGGCGGAGGGGCGGGGCCGGAACCGAGGTTCATCGGGCGAGCGTGAGTGAAGAGGGATGGGGTAGGGCCCGAGGTGTGGCCGACGACAGGCGGGCTGACGAGCCTGTGAATATGTACAAGGCAGGAGGGGATTGGGGCTCTTCGGGACATATTGTATTGCATTACCGAATCTTGGATGTCTTGCTCGATAGGGTGTCGGCGTTGGATAGATCCACAGCAGCCGCCTCCCAGGTCGCTGGCGGTGAGCTAGGGGCGTTATTGCTGGAGCTGGCGGTGAGCTAGGGGCGTTATTGCTGGAGCTGGCGCCTCAGAGGCCGGTTGTGGGCGCTGACCGTACTTGGCCTTGATACTGTCTGCTGCTAAAAAGGATTTGCGGTGTGTTGCGTGTGGCGGGGTTGCAGGTGGCGGGCGGCGCCGACGGCGCGGCGCTGCGCGACGCCGACGTCGTGCTGACCACGTACAGCGTCATCGAAAACGAGTACCGCAGGTGGGAGGGCGGGTGGTGGCCGTTCGTGGTTGGGTTGGGTTCTGGGCTCATGCGGTCTCCGTACACTCCGTTCCGTACACTCCTCTCTATATCCTCCTCAAACCCAATCCATCTTTCCTGTCGTCCTCGGCAGGACAGATACTGTCTCTTACGTTTCCTGTCATCGTCCCTGACTGCTGTCGTACCACTATGTCGTACCAATACGACCGTCGTACCACACACGCGCACACGGCAGGTTTATGATGCCCAATAAGGTGCCGTGCAAGTACTGCAGCAAACGGTTCTATCCGAAGCGGCTCAAGGTAAGTGTGTTGAATGACAAGCGCACCCGAACCCAGGTGTGTGTGAGTATGGGTGTGTGTGTGTGTGTGGAGGGGGGCGTGCTGCTCGGTGTCGACATGAGTAATGTAATGTAACTGTTACAAGGTGGACCCGTATCCCGACCGGGTGTGTGTGTTTCGGGGGCCCCAACCGGCAGCCTGTCCAAACCCAAACCTAAGCTCGTGAGGCTTACTTGCACGGGGGGGCCGAGCAGGTCGCGCGGGGGCCGAGCAGGCTTACTTGCACGGGGGCCGAGCAGATGACGTTTCCCCTCCTTCACCTCACCTTCTGGAGTCCAACGCAACCATCCTCCTTACCGTCCTCCTCCTCCCCTCCCCCTTCCCTCATGTTCCGCCCAGGTCCATCTGCGGTTCTTCTGCGGGCCTTATGCCGTCAAGTCTGAGGCCCTGGCGCGGCAGCAGAAGAAACGGCCCCGGGCCGACGGCAAGGTCGCAGCGACCTCGGGGGGGCCGGACCAAGCGGGGCCAAGCTCCGCCGCCGCCGGGGGGAAGAACGGCGGTAAGGGCGGCGGCAAGGGCGGCAAGGGCGGCAAGGGCGACCTCAAGAACGGCAACGGCAAGCGGCCGCGACAGACCGCCGGCGGCGGCGGCGGCAGAGGCGGCGGCGGCGGCAGAGGCAGCGGCGGCGGTAAGGGAAGGGGCACAGGAGGGTTCATCTGAGCTGGTAGGTAGGTACGACTGTAAGGCACATCCGTACGGCACAGGCTTGTGGACTGCTGGCTTGTGTACGGCAGTGTTGCCGTACAGTTACGTATATGAATGCATGGATGAGGTCAAGTTACAGCGGAGGTGACCAGGTTCGTCGGGCGTGTTCCTACGGCGGTGTGCAGGCAAGGAGGAGGAGGATGAAGACGACGAGGAAGGGGAGGTGGAGGAGGGCGACGGAAGCGACGATGACTTGGACGCGGACGCGCAGGCGGCCGCTTGGTCTAAGGCCGCCGCCGCCGCCACCGCTGCCAAGAAGGGCGGCAAAGCCGGCAAGGCCGGCGAAGCTGACGCGGGGAAGGAGGCCGGCGGGAAGGGCGGGGCGGGCGGCAGCAGCAGCAGGGGCAGAAGACCCGCGCGGGCTGCGGCCAAGGGCAATGCCAGGCGCGGCGGGAAGGGACGGGGCGAAGGCGACGTGGAGGAGGCGGAGGAAGGGGGCGGCGCGGACTCGGAGGCGGAGGAGGGCGAGGGGCGGGGCGCAGACGGCGACAGCGACTTTGAGCCGGAGGCAGCTGTGGAGGAGGAGGAGGCGGAGGATGACGAGGAGGAGGAGGAGGACGACGTCGTCGATCTGGTTTCGGAGGACGAGGAGGGGGACGAGGAGGAAGAGGAGGAGGAAGAGGACGACAACATGGGGAAGAAAAGGTAGGTACGGCGATTGGCATAGCGCCATTTTGAGCTGTACAACAACTTGTATTGTGCCGTTAACCGGACCCGACCGGTGACTCCCCACTCCAGAGACCAAGAAGACCAACGAGTCCCCCCTCGGGGCAGCTCATCCAGTCACCTCACCTCAACCCAGCCCTCCCCCGGATCGCCCCCCCTTCTTGGATCGCTTTCAACCCCCTGCATTGCGCCTTGTCTTTCTCCAAGGCCCCTGCCACTCTCCCTGCCGCGGCAGGGCCGGCGGCAAGGCCAAGGGCAAGGCCACGGGCAAGGGCAAGGGCAAGGCGGGCGCCGGGAAGGGCCCTGGCGGTGGCGGCGGCGGCGGCAAGCGGCCCAGCCGCGCGGCGGAGCGACGGGACAGAGCTGACCTGGCGGAGAGGGAGGCGGACGCCATGATCGCTGCGGCGGCCGCCACCGCCCCCGCCCGGGCTCAGGACGCCTCGGTGCTGCACCGGGTGGGTGGGTGGGTGGGTGGGTGGCATGAAATTTCCGCTCCGAAACCCGGACTTTCCCGGATTCCACCGCTCCGAATCCGTCAGCTGCCGTCCTGACAAACCCGCCCCGCCACGCCCCGCCCCGAAGGTCCCCTGGCGCCGCATCATTTCCTCCGCTCCGAAACCGCCGTGACAAACCTGCCCACTCCCGCCCCTCTTAACTGAAGGTCCCCTGGCGCCGCATCATACTGGACGAGGCGCACTGCATCAAGGACCGCCGCTGCTCCACCGCCAAGGCCGTCTTCGCCCTCAACTCCAAGTACAAATGGGCGCTATCCGGCACGCCGCTCCAGAACCGCGTCGCGGAGCTGTACAGCCTCATCCGCTTCCTGCGGTGAGGCCCGTACGTGACGTGTACGGGTTTTTGTCGTACATTGCCGTTGCGTGTGTGTACACCGCACGCGCCGTGTGTGTTTCTGTGTGTGCGTTTGTGTGTGTGTGTGTGTGTTGCCGAAGGGGGCCGATGGGGCCGGTCCGCATTGGGGTTTTCCTTGCTGACGCCATGTTGTTGATGGCGCCCTTTCTCACGCGCGCGCGCCGTACAACATGTGTCATGTCGTACAGGATCTACCCGTACGCGTACTACTTTTGCCGCAAGGCGGGCGCCAGCTGTGGATGCACCTCCCTGGACTACCCCTTCACCAAACATAACCGCCAGTGCGATGTGTGCGGCCACTCGCCGCTGAGTCACTACTGCTGGTGGAACAGGTACGACAGCCCGTACACTGCACGCCGTACCTCCGTACAACATCCGGTTGTGCGTGTATGTTGTATCCGGTTGTGCGCCTGCTGGACTTGGGTTGTTCCGGAGATGCAGGGTGGTGCTTGGGGACGTGTACGGACCGACGCACCGTACCTGGCCTGGAGCAGGCGCGATGGGGTTGCACTCGAAACCCTTTCCCAACCAATCCATGTCCATGTTCTTGTCGTGTGGAGATGCTTTGATGCTCGTGATGCCGCGCTTCCTGATGCGATCAGTACGGCTCCTCTCGCATCCGAATCTGCCGTACCTGATTGTCGTACCGTCCTTCCAGTGCGTCATTCTCTGTCTGCACGCACCGGCCGCCGTACAGGTTCGTGGCGAACCCCATTAAGGCGCACGGATACGGAGGCCGCGGCCGCACCGCGCTGATGCTGCTCAAGAACCGCATTCTGCCGGCCATCCTGCTGCGCCGTACCAAGGTACGACAAGAGCGGAACTCGGTCTCTGCTTGTTCTGGGGGCCTCTTTCGCGGACCCCGGCGGTGTCGGCGTCACTGCGGACGGCGGCGCCGTGACACAGGACGTTCCTGACATTAATATTAAGGATGTTACAGCGGACCCCGCGGGTCATCGGTGACAGCCTGACATAGCGCATGCCCATCACGATGCCCATCACGCCGTGTGTCATGTCATGACTGCGGCGGTGCGCTATCGGTCCAGGGTGTCCAGGGGGAAATGACACAGCGGTGGTGTCGGTGTGACTGCGGACGGCGGCAGCAGCGGGCTCGAGCCGTACGACCCTGACCCTATGACCCTATGACCCTATGACCCTATGACCCTATGACCCTATGACCCTATGACCCTATGACCCTGAACTATGACAGCACTGATCCCCTTGGGACGCGAAACTGGGGCTCTGGTGCTGCACATCGACGGCAACAAGTGACCCGTGGGGGCGGGCCAGTGACCCGTGGGGCGGGGGCAGTGACCCGCCGCGCCTGGGTCTCGGGGCTGACACTGGTCCCATACGGCGATATTGCCGTCGCCGTCACTGTATGCCGTACTGCCGTACAGGTCCAGTGCGCGGACGACCTGGCGCTTCCGCCGCGCACCATACTGCTGCGTCGCGACCGCTTCGACGAGCTGGAGGAGGATTACTACCAGGCGCTGTACACGCAGGTACGGTGTACGGCATACGGCATAGGGGGGTTGGTACGCCCTGCTGGAGATACGGGCCCACCCAACACCCCCCGCGCCGCACCCACCCCTCTCCTCCTGCTCTGGCAGCAGCTCAATATAAATACGGCTTACCACCAATCTCCTGTACCCCCTCTCCTGCCTCTCCTCGCTCAGAGCCAGGCCGAGTTCGGTGCCTACGTGGACAGCGGCACCCTGCTCAATAACTACGCGGTGAGGTGGCGAGGGGTTGCCTCAGTCACCTCCAGGGAGGGGAAGGAGGCGGAGGTTGGGGGTTACTACTCGAGGGAGGGGGGGAGGTTGGGGGTTGAAGCTGGGGGGTCACGCGAAAGGGCCCTATGGGAGGGGTGCACATCTGAGGGACGAGTCGTCAGTCGCACCGGGGCAGGAAGAGGTGTTTGGGCGGTTAGGTAGGGCTGGTACGAAACAGCAGACGTGCAACACGAGCCCTGAGCCACACCGCAGCACTCCGACGGCAGGGGCGCCTGCTCCAGGGTGCCTTGAGTCGTATATTGGATGAATTTGCCGTGCAATGCTCTAGCTCGCCTTTATCGGTTTTTTTACCTGTGCCGTTATCGGTTGTTTTACCTGTACCGTTATCGGTTGCTCTGTCCCCGCAGCACATCTTCGACCTCCTCATCCGCCTGCGTCAGGCGGTGGACCATCCGTACCTGGTGGGTCGTTGGCAGTTGGTAGTTGGGATCCACGTCGTGGACCTCAACTGATTGCTGGGGTAACGGGATGTAACCGAGGCGCGGAATGGACGAGGTTAGTTGCTGGTAAGTGGAGTTGTTGACTCGGAGCCGCACCGACGTGTAACCCTCGCCCGCGCTGCCGGAAGATCGGTGAAGTCGGGACGGGATGATGAGTGTCATGTGTCTCGTAAATAAAGTAAAGTAAATTTACAAAAACGGGATGACCGGGGCTGCTGTTGGCGTCCCCAGGTAATCTATTCGGCAACCGCCACCGCGAATGCGGCGAACGAGGCCGCCGACGCCGCGGCGGCGGCTGCTGGTGACGGCGGTGGCGCCGCCAAGTCCCTCGCGACGGGCCGACGGCGCGGCGGCTCTGCCGGCAGCTGCAGCGCCGCCGCCGCCGCCGCTGCCGCGGCGCCGGGCGCGGTGCTGCAGACGGGCGCGTACGGCAGCGCCGCTGCCACAGACGGCGGCGGCGGCGGCGGCGGCATCGCCGTACCGATCTGCGGCCTCTGCCACGAGGAGATCGAGGACGGTGTGGTGGCGGGATGCGGTCACGGCTTCTGCCGTACGTGTGTGATCGAGTACGTTGAGGGGGCGGTCAGAACGGTGAGTGCTCGTGCGTCTGTGAGTCAGTCAGTGGGTGGGTGGGTGAGTTGGTGAGTGTACGGCACCCCAAGGTCAGATCTGGTCAGCTGCTCCGCCAGGGCTGTTCCGATGCAATCAGGTCGGCGTTGTTGGGCCCTATAGGGCGCCCGGGTGCGGGGGTATGGATTGGGGGTGCGGTGCCCCCCCCGGGTGCGGGGGTATGGATTGGGGGTGCGGTGCCCCCCCGGGTGCGGGGTATGGATTGGGGGTGGTGCCCCCCGGGTGCGGGGTATGGATTGGGGGTGCGGTGCCCCCGGGTGCGGGGTATGGATTGGGGGTGCGGTGCCCCCCGGGTGCGGGGTATGGATTGGGGTGCGGTGCCCCCCCGGGTGCGGGGGTATGGATTGGGGGTGCGGTGCCCCCCCCGGGTGCGGGGTATGGATTTGGGGGTGCGGGGTATGGATTGGGGTGCGGTGCCCCCCGGGTGCGGGGGTATGGATTGGGGGTGCGGTGCCCCCCCCGGGTGCGGGGTATGGATTGGGGTGCGGTGCGGGTGGATTGGGGGTGCGGTGCCCCCCCCGGGTGCGGGGGTATGGATTGGGGGTGCGGTGCCCCCCCCGGGTGCGGGGGTATGGATTGGGGGTGCGGTGCCCCCCGGGTGCGGGGGTATGGATTGGGGGTGCGGTGCCCCCCCGGGTGCGGGGGTATGGATTGGGGGTGCGGTGCCCCCCCGGGTGCGGGGTATGGATTGGGGGTGCGGTGCCCCCCCGGGTGCGGGGGTATGGATTGGGGGTGCGGTGCCCCCCGGGTGCGGGGGTATGGATTGGGGGTGCGGTGCCCCCCCGGGTGCGGGGGTATGGATTGGGGGTGCGGTGCCCCCCCCGGGTGCGGGGGTATGGATTGGGGGTGCGGTGCCCCCCCCGGGTGCGGGGGTATGGATTGGGGGTGCGGTGCCCCCCCGGGTGCGGGGGTATGGATTGGGGGTGCGGTGCCCCCCCGGGTGCGGGGGTATGGATTGGGGGTGCGGTGCCCCCCCGGGTGCGGGGGTATGGATTGGGGGTGCGGTGCCCCCCCCGGGTGCGGGGGTATGGATTGGGGGTGCACCTGGGGACCAGTCTCGACCGTGTTTCCCCATAGCACCATAAGGCCCGTTGTCCGATGGCAAAGTCACTCCTCTGCGTTTTCTCTTTCGCATCCGGTTTCGTCCCCACGCTCTCAAACCTCTGCCCTGCGCTGCCCTGCCCTGCCTCGCCCTGCCGTGCCCTGGCCGGCCCGGCGTGCCCTGCCCTGCCCTGCCCTGCCCGCTCCCTCTCCCTCTCCCTCACGCGCCCAGGCCAAGTGCCCGCGGTGCAACAAACCGCTCACAGTCGACCTCACCGCGCGCGCGGCCCTCCCCGCGCCCGGCGGCAGCGGCGGCGGCGGCGGCAGTGCTGACGGCGCCGACGGTGCCGGCGGCGCCGAAGAGGATCTGGCGCTGGCGGCAGGGGTGCACGGCGGCGGCGGCGGCGGCGGCGGCGCTGGCCGCGGCCGCCGCGGCGACGCGCTGGGTGCGGCGCTGGGTATCCTTGGCTACCGGCCCCGCAAGCAGTCCATCCTGAGCCGCATCGGCGATCTGACTCGCTTCCAGACCAGCACGAAGATCGAGGTGGGGTGGGGTGGGGTGGGGCGGGAATGATGTGGGGTGGGGTGGGGCAGGGACAGGCGTAGTGGCCTACGTGGTGGTATGTGTGTTTTGAGCGTGTGTTTAAAAATAAAACCCGCCCGCCCGCCCGAACCCGAGCGTGTGTGTTTGCAGGACTGTCTGTGCCGTCAGGCGGGAGGCACGGGCGTTTGTGACCCGTGGGTCAGCTCACCCGCTGCCGATCTTGAAGCCCCGCGACGCACGCATGCCGCGACGCACACACACACACACACACACACACACACACACACACACACACACACACACACACACGCACGCACGCACGCACGCACGCACGCACGCACGCACGCACGCACGCACGCACGCACGCACGCACGCACGCACGCACGCACGCACGCACGCACGCACGCACGCACGCACGCACGCACGCACGCACGCACGCACGCACGCACGCACGCACGCACGCACGCACGCACGCACGCACGCACGCACGCACGCACGCACGCACGCACGCACGCACGCACGCACGCACGCACGCACGCACGCACGCACGCACGCACGCACGCACGCACGCACGCACGCACGCACGCACGCACGCACGCACGCACGCACACACACACACACACACACACACACACACACACACACACACACACACACACACACACACACACACACACACACACACACACACACACACACACACACACGCACACACACACACACACACACACACGCCCAGGTGTCCCCACACTCCCCCAACCACACATCTCGAGATCCCGTCCTCCTTCATCACGCTCCACACTTTGTGTGGAGGGGACGGGGTCTGTGCTCCATCCACGCTCCGCACTCGTCCCCTCAAACACCAGTCAGGGACCACATGCCCCCAGCCCCGCCCCAGGCGCCCCAACGCCACCACACCCTGTACGTCCCCACACGCCCTTCCCCCCGGGTTTATTTCTTTTTATTCAATTTAACCCTCGCCCTCCACAGGCGCTGCGTGAGGAGCTGGACCGCATGGTGGCCCGCGACCCCTCCGCCAAGGCCATTGTGTTCTCGCAGTTCACCTCCATGCTGGACCTCTGCCACTTCCGACTCGAGCAGGTGGGTGGGGGCGGGGGGCGGGGGGCAGGGGCAGGGGCAGGGCCAGGGCCAGGGCCAGGGCCAGGGCCAGGGCCAGGGCCAGGGCCAGGGCCAGGGCCACCGGGAGTTCTCACGCACCTTCACCGCCCTGCGGCCCGCACCGCCGCGACGAGCTCGTCCCGCCGGTCTCATCCCACACGTCAAACCCAACCCAACCCGCCCCAACACCCTCCTCTCGCGCCGCCTCATCCCCACCCCCACTCCCACCCCACCCCCAGGTGGGCATCCGTTGTGTGCGACTGGAGGGCAGCATGGCCCTGGACCAGCGGGACCGCATGATAGCCGCCTTCACCCACGACCCGGACGTGCGGGTCTTCCTCATGAGCCTCAAGGCGGGCGGCGTGGCGCTCAACCTCACGGCGGCCAGGTACGGATAGATGTACGGCTGTACGGCTGTACGGCCAGGTACCGATGAGGGCGGGGAAGGGGAGAGGAGCGGGCCCGAGGAACTGTTTCATTAGCTCCTGCCCGATGTCAACGGAATCGCCCTCCCGCTGGGGGAGCTGCGCGCGCCGTCGTCACTTGACTCTTGACTCTTGGCGCGAAGGCAGGGGGCGGCGGAGGACGAAGGCACGCGCGCCGCCAAGGAATTGTCCTTTCCTTTTGAGTACCTCGAGAGATGTGTACGGGAACGAGCGCAGGGGCACACGGCCAAACAGAATGCGCACAGGGGTGCAGCTCTCCAAAGCGTTGCCGTATAACACGTGCTGACCGTACTCTTGTCGTACCTCCCACCCCGCACGCAGCCACGTGATGCTCATGGACCCCTGGTGGAACCCCGCGGTGGAGCAGCAGGCTCAGGACAGGTGGGCCTAGTGGAGGTGGTTGGGAGTTGACGGTTTTGACGGTTGTCGGTTGCATGTATGCCAGCAAAGCGCACGAATGCAGCTTCGTGACCACGGAGGGCTGTGTGGTTGTGCCCTCACCACCAACTACTCCCCCATCCGAATAATGTGCAATTGTGCATGTCCCTTCCCGTGTATTCGGCACACATATGCCCGTACCGCTGTACGTACGGCACATTCCTTGCCCGTACAGGATCCACCGGCTGGGACAGTACAAGCCCATCACGGTGGTCCGGTTCGTGATCGCGGGCACCATCGAGGAACGCATCCTGAAGCTGCAGGTGGTGGTGGTGTGTGGGGGGGTGGGGATGGCCTGGGAGGGGCGGGGGTCGGGGGTCTGAAGCTGCAGTGCAGGAGCGGAGGGGATTGGGAGGGGCGGGGGGTCGGGGGTGTGAAGCGAGGAGAAGGGGTTCAGGAAGGGCGGTCATAAAGGTCCTGACGCGAAGGGGGAAGGGGATGTGACGAGGTCCAGTCGGACAAGGCGGGGCGCCCAGGCCCTGGGGTCGGGGGTCGCTTTCGGGGGGGCGCGGCAGTGGTGTTCGTCGTCAACCTGGTGAACCTGGCGCACACAAAGGTGCACCCGTCCTTTTCACACCCCTCGGCCCAGTTGCAGGCGCCAAGGAAGCAAGGAAGGATAAGAGTATCAGAGTGCTGCCAGGACCTCCAACGATTGACCTGTTCCTCGACCTTCGCTCCCTACCTGCCCTGCCGCCCATCTCGGTCCCCTGTGTCGCTCGTGCCGTACACCCGTACACAGGAGAAAAAGCAGCTGGTGTTCGAGGGGACCGTGGGCCGTGACGTGGAGGCGCTGGGCCGCCTGACGGAGGACGACCTGCGCTTCCTATTCGGATAGACAGACAGATAGATAAGCGGGATGGATAGATAAGCGGATGAATACGGATAAACGCGTAAAGACAGAAACGCGGATATTTTCACGGATAGGCGGATAAATTCACGGGTAATTTCATGGATGAATACCCGGATAGGCGGATGAATACACGGATAGGCGGATGAATACACGGATTGGAGGATGAATACACGGATTGGAGGATGAACACACGGATTGGAGGATCGACGCACGTGGGCGCAGGGTAGGTTGGGACACCACGTGGGCGGCTCTGAGCGGGGCGCGGCCGAGGTGTGGCGGTGATGGCCGAGCAGTGGCCGCCTGGCAGGCGGCGGGTGGGGACGGTGGGGCAGGACGGGGCGGGGCGGGGCGGGACGGGACGGTGGCGGCAGACGGGCGGCGCTGCGCGGGGCGCGGCCGAGCAGTCCCCTGAGGCCGAAAGGGAGGCTGGGATTTCATCCGGGGGAAAGGAAGGCTGGGTTGCCTGAGGCGCTGAGCGCTACCCAGGGGCCGCAGGGGCGGCAGACGGCGCAGAAGGGGCAGCAGGTCGGTAGCAGGGAGATGCGCCGGCGACCAAGTTTGGTTTGAATTGGTTTGGATTGAATTGAATTAAAAGCGTGACTGTTTCGGGGGGAGGCGGGGTAGGTAGGAGGCCGTCGTGACTGTGTCCCGCTGCGCATCTTGCGTGTATCGTGTGGGCTGAATATCCAGCAGGCGAGAACCTCATCACTTGCGGAACGGTGGGTCTGGAGCCCGAAGGCCCCTAGGACACTCGACCCTGCGCTTGACACCCACTAACCTGGCCCCGCCGCCAGCAGACTGGTTTATCCGGTATCTGAAGAAGTATCTGAGCAACCGGAGGATCGTTGCCGGCGTTTTCTATCTCTGGGCGCTGCCATCCGTGACAGCCGAGCAGGGGGATATATCCTGCTGAAGTGTTAAGCTGCTACCGAGCTTCGCGCGTCTGGGCGTAGAGCTGTTAACCTGACTGAGGCGTCCACCAGCTGTCGGTTGACGGCGCCACAGAATTGCCGTGCCATCATCGGTGCACGACATGATGAGGTTGAACAGCGGGTTGCAGCGTGCAGCCCGCCCAGGATGGGCTTTTGCCCAATCCCTTGAGGCGGCACAGCTGTCACCGGTCCTCGGTAAAATGGGGATCGGGCGAGTGCCGTTGGTTGAGTGCGAGGGAGCAGAGGCTCCTTACGCCCCTCTCCCCCGTATCCCGCTGGGGATGAGTGCTTCGGCGGTCTTTCCCTTAGGGCTGGGTCAGCAGCCCTTAGCCAACGTCGGGCCCGGTCAGATATTGCCTTTTTCGAACATATGGCGTGTCAGGTAGGCTTTGCTGAGGTTTCGACAGCTCGTTTGGATTCTTTGGACTGTTAGTGCGGCTGCTTCGCGAGGGCCATTTCGGCTATATGTGCCTATGTGAGCTATATTTGCCTATATGTGCGGTATCTATATGCTATATGGCTATAGGGGCGGATGGATTCACTTTTTGCGTTTTTGGTTTGGTTTGGTTTGGTACGGTCAAAGTGCTTTTTTGCGCGTTTGCGGCACACACCAACGGGCAGGAAGTTTGTTCTCCGAACAGCCATAAAGCATGAAGTTTAGGTCGATTGTTCTTAGCAACAGAGAGAAGTGACAACGAAAATCAGAATATCGGACGAGCCCTGGTGAGCAGTACCTGTTCACTGTAGTTGCCAAAGATACAAAAGGAGTTTTATCATAATATCATAAACCTCAGGGGTTTCCACGAATTACGTTATCAACTTATCATGTTATCAATGCTAGGAATGCGCGTACTTATTAGCAGATGCATGCCACAATGAAGGATACCGTTCTCTTGACTCTTTGCTACCTTTTAGACGATAAAGGATGGGCATACGTTTGATTTTATTTCATGCCTGGTTATCCTGCCTTCCTGCCTGCGTACTTGCACTGCCTGTAAGGCGCAGGCTTACTCGTAGCTGACATTTGTAGACAAACATTTTGTGAAGAACTAACAAGGTTGGGGAATATTTGACTGAAGTGCAGCTATGTTGTTACAGCATTCGCGTAAGCTTGGCGTCCACAGAGCATTACAGACTCTCATACTTACATTTCACGCTCTGGCATTTTCTATCGGACGAGCTTCACGGCCTTGTGGACCGCCTCACGACCTTCATCCGCAAACCGTGGAGCGAACTGGAGAGGCGCTGGAGCGGAGACAGCTGATTTCGGACGTTGCATACATCACAACCGCAGAACAATATGTCGCAGCCATCACAAACAACAACGTCCGTGTCATGTACATTTCAACGATGGAACTCCTGGTCCCCGCGTCAGCCTGGGCATCTTACACCGGCGACCCGTTTGTAATACGACGCGATTTCCTCCTAACGGCCGACCCAAAGTTCAGCGAATGGCCATCGATCAACATGTACTACGTCCAGGGCAAGGTACGTCGCCAGCAGGGTACGGGCGTGGATGTTCGTGTATATGTTCTTAGAGACCAACAACGAAGGAAGTCGGATGATGATGTGATGGGTAAATGTATGCGTGTATGTCTGTTGTCTGTTTGGTTCGTAGCCACTTCCATCCACACAACGAACATACGTGTGGGTCGACACATGTACATACGTACATACACATGCAGCAGCTTGGTGGTCTGACAGCAGATTCTGCATTTGCATTCTCTGGTGGGGTGGGGTGGATGTGCGTGGGGTGGGGTAGGTGGGGGCCCAGCCTGAAATGAATTGTGTGGGAGGGTTACGTCTGGCATATACATACGGATCTAGGCGTCGCCATATCAGCAATACATAGGCGTGCGTGCGCGCGCGTTCCGTCGTACATGCGAACTCATTAGCAGCCGAACATACCAATGAAGCGAGCGAGTTGGGTGGCAAGGCAGGTATTCGCGCAGTAACCGACGTCAGATCTGTCGTACCGGGTAGGGCATCATTAATGTTGTGCTCTCCGTCAGCCTGCCTGGCTATATATATAGCTGTATATAGCTATATATAGCTGTATGTGTGTGTCTTCGAGCCATGCATGCTCTTCAATATCTACACGCAGTTGCGACTGGCCAACAACACGACCTTTTCATCGAGAAGGGTGGTCATGAGTGGCGTGCGAGCCCAGTCGGCCCGGGCCCCTGGTGCGTGCGTGATGGGTAGTAGTAGCTGGATATGTACATACGTAATGCTTGGTGCGTGCAGGCAGGCCAGGGGAAACCCACGTATATATGTATATCGGTGTCCTCCGTCTGTATGTGACATGCGCACATACATATACATACATATACACCGTAACTGCTGCCCCTCGTGTTCTTATCTATACAACAACTATCAACCCCACCCCATGCATACAACTTTGCCCTCCTTCATGGACGCGTCTCAGTTTAGGTAGGTAGGATTATACAGTGCGTAATACCTAGGTTTAGTGTCAGCAGGGACACTATACTAGGAACCAGTACTACAACTACTACACCGCAAGTACGTACTCGCTAGGTAGTTATAGGTGTCCTATTTACTTCTTAGTACGCGGGCTTATTACGAAGCGGCACTGTTTTATTTTTGCCGCGCCGCCGTCGTCCAACGTCCGATCCCTGCCGCCTCGCTTGCTAGCAAGTAAAAGTAGTAAAACATATGCAATACGCTATACTACTGTCGCTGGTAAATGTATCACTACATATGAGTCGACGAAGGCTCGAATACTCATTACTTGGATTACTTGGATGCATACGTTTTTTAGTGTTGAGTTAGTTGAGTACGTACGTGTGTATGTACGTACTCGTACGTGATGATGGTAGTGATCGATGCATGACGCACGGCATGCAGCTACGTATGGCAGCCAATGAACAGCACACAGATCTATCTGCGGCCACACAACGATTGATACAGCAGCGTAGCGAGGAAGGGTGACACGAACAACGGACGGCAGGAACAATCCACGAACGCATCGCTTCGGCGTGCCTTCCGTTCCCCGGGCGGGTGCCGTGCAGCGCGCGTGCGTGTCACCCCGCCCCGCACGCTACATCGATGTAAGGAAGGACGTAGGCCTTACAGGTGCCCAGCGCCCGCGCGCGGAGGCTTTTTTGAAAGATCGTCCTTACATTACACATATCTCTGCATGCCCGCCGGTGCGCACGCACACATATACAGGTGTCTCCCCGTGTCCATACATTCGTGCGTGCGTGCGTGTGCTGCGCGCGTGTCGACGTAGCCGATTCAAAAACCGCACTCCAACCAATGCTCCTCATCGTTTTATATAATATATATGTATGTATATGCAACAATTACCATGTGCACATGCCGTATCGATATTTTATTATATATGCCGCCGGCAGTATACTCATACTCAGTGTACAGCGTCTTACTTGACAATCTATCTAGCTAATCAATTTAAACGTGACCCTAGCTATATATCTCGCTCCGCCGGCCCCCACGCCGCTCATTACGCTAAATATGTGGCAAGCACACAGGTCTCGATATCTTCGCCCCCAGTCTCCCTGGAGAGGTCGGCTACGTCATTATAGAGGATGCGGCCATGTTCGTGAGTGAGTGATGACACGTACCCTTCATATTTTAGCGGTCCAGCAATGCACGCAACCGGTCGAATAGTCCCATGAACGCCGTCACGCGATCAGCAGGCAGGGTGATGCGGTAGCTCGCTCGGTCAGCAATACTGTTTGTTTCTTCGTTGCTTTCTTATCTTTCTAACGGCGCGTTGACCTACGCACCTGGGCACGCACATGTCTGTACGTACGTATTCAGTTCATGCGCGCCATTTTTATGTATTACCCAATGAATAATGTCCGTCCGTTCACGCGCATACACACACATACACACACACACACACACACACACACACACACACACACACACACACACACACACACACACACACACACACACACACACACACACACACACACACACACACACACACACACACGGGCGGGTTGCACTTCTAAACACACACACACACACACACACGCATACCACACATACACGCACTGGTTGGATTGCGTGGCCGCGACTGCTTTCCGAGGAGGATCGGAGCCGTGCCACCTGCATAGTCCTCGCTCCGTTGCGTGGTCTGCTTTTGCCGTGTGTGCCTGGCCTTCGGCTGGTTGCGCTGAACGTGTAGGGGTTTTGTTTGAGTTGGCCCCGTGATCGGCTTTATAAAGGCAGGTTGGCTTGCTGCCTGACCTCGTGGCGCGTTTTAGATGGGGCTAGAGGCCCCGGGTGCACGGCACCCTTGCTTGTGGTCCCGTGCTGTGTCTCCTCGCCCCTCTCCCAGTTCTCTGGGAGAGTGCTTCGGCGGTCTCCCGTATGGGGCGGGTTAGCGCCCCCGGCCAGCGTCGGCCCGGCAGATATGTAATGATACACGCACACGCACTACTGAGCGGGCGCCAATCGGCCCCTCGCATGTCACGCACTCCTGTTCTGCCGCCTGCCTAAATAACACACGCACTAGTGAGCGGAGCGAGGTAAACCCCTTCGTACCGTTGGTGCCTCGCTGTTCAATAATCCACGCATCCTGCTGATGCCGCTGCCTGCTTCGTGCTGCATGCGTTATGCTGTTGCTGCAATGCTGTGGAGGCCTCTGTTACCCTAGCAGCGTCCTCATCGAACAAGCCGTCATACACTTGGCGACAAGGCCTCCTCACTTTCCTGGCAATAGCACCGTCACCATGTACGCGTCTCAGGTACTTATTTTCTGCAACTCTCATGTATGGTAATTTGTTGCTCAGATGTATTTTCGTAATTAATGAATGCATGCGTAGTAACGTAAGTAACGACGATGCTCGGATTGTAAACCTGATGGCAATAACTTTTAAATTACAAATTTAATCCGTTTCTTAAACATGCACGCCGTTGTTATCGTTATATTTATTTTATTATTTGCTTACAATCTTTTCTCGCAAAGCGCTAATAATAATGAATGAATGAATAGTGAACGTTACAGCGGACCCCAATAATAATATCAGCCGATGTATGGATGGGGGGGAGCCGCGGAAGGGGGGCCGGGGCTGTGGAGGGTGTGACAGCAGGTCGGGGAGGAGAGGCGGCGACGGCCGATGGGACGGCCCGTCTCAGTCGGCAGGGGGCCGCAGCAGTCGGGAAGTAAGGGCGGCACGGGGAGAGGGTGGGAGGTCGGGCCACTGCACGGGGCGGGGAAGGCTGCTGCGCGCTTCACTGACGCTGGACTGGACGATGCGAGTTCACAAACGTATGTTAAAGGCGCTCGAGGTCGCAAATTTTATATAATTTAAACGTTCCTCAAAACTCCGACCGAAGCCTTGCAAATAATTAGCGTCGCAAATAATTATTAGCGTCAGTACGGTACTTCGGTTGTGAACTAACGTTCAGATAACGGCGGTATGTATACCGCCGTCCCCTGCTATTACATATATATATATGTACCATCCCCCCGCACTTCTGATCGATGATAGCGCACGAACGCACGCAGTCCACGTACGTTTTATTTATTTCACTCGACACACGTTTGCGTGCATTACCGTGTTGCATGCTACTACAAGACATGTAAGTATCGCTATATACGAAGCGCCGAATGACATACATACATACATACGTATGTACATGCCTGCCTGCGCGCGTGCGTGTGCTCGTTCAACTGCAGGAGGGGTGCGTCAACGACACCTCAGCGCCCATGGCAAAGCGATGCTACGGACAGAAAAACGTCATCAACGACGCGGCCTTGTACGGGGCCGACTACGACATCAACACGGACGCAACGACACCAAACGGCATGGTGATGTTGCTGATCAACACATGGTTCTTATGCGCCGTGGTCCTGGATGAGGCTTGTTTCACTGTTGAGAATAAGCCTCCTTTGCTTTGCGTCCTTGAGGCAAGGAAGCGTCTCGAAGACGAAGCGGCCGCCGCCGCCGCTCGGCCGCCGCCGTCATCGGCGGCGGTGCCCGTGGCATCAGGAGGTGGAGAAGCCAAAGGTGGCAGGGCCGATGTGCCCATTCCAGCAATTGCTGGCGGCGCAGCAGCAGCAGGTACGTAGGTGCCGTACGCTCGGGCACGCTGGCGGGTCGGTAATAAGCAACGTGCGTGACAGGGCAAGCCGTGTATGTAAGCTGTGCGCCGATGGATGGGCGCCGACGTTACGTACGGACCTCACACGCTTGCTTGACAGCAAGTTGCTGGAGGTGACGACTACGTTTACGGTATTACCGACGACTACCTAGGCAGCAAAGCAAGCAGGCATTTGAGGGTTGGAAGCAGCATAAATGCTGACATAACAATGTTTACATTTATGCTCAAATAGTCAACAGTATTATTTGGTAAAACAAACTGGCACAGCGCTTCCGACGTCCCCCCCTACCGCTACCGCTACCGGCTACCCCTACTGCTACCACTAGTACAATTTTGATTATGATTATTAGTATTATTATGATTATGATGATACTGTTTCGTACGGTTATTTATTATCTATTATCGATGTACAAATAAATATATTTATTATAATTACTGTGATTATTCTGATTATTGTTATAATTGTTATTATTATTAAGGATGTTTCAGTGCACCCCGCGGGTCATCGGTGACAGCCAAGCAAAGCTTCCTCACCATATACCGTACTGCCTCTAGTTATTTGCTGAATAATTAATTATTTATTTACAACCTCGCCTCGCAAAGCTCTAAAACGATTGCCGGGGGTACCTCGCAAATACTTAGACTTTGTAAATAAATACGTTGACAGACTCGCAAAAATAACTCGCAAAATTAACTCATGCAAGCGCACCGACAATATGCTTGGTTTAAAATCCCCTAGAACCGATGCTGTTGGGTGCGCAGGGTCGCTGGTCGACGCTGCGAGCTTGTGCGTGCCGGTGACAGGTCCGGGGTTGCACCACCTACGGCACTGCGGTCCATGCGTTCGCTTCTGTTTGGCCTGTAGGGGCACAGCAATCTCGCGAAACTTGTTTTACGGCCGGGGTGCCTCGCAAAGCTTTACAGTTCCTCGAAAAACTCCGAAGCACACCTCGCAAATAATTACGCTTGCAAATAATTAGAGGCAGCATGCGTGGCATACACTGCATGAGCGAAACTGCGGCACCACGGCGCACCGGACAGCAGGCTCCACAAGTGCACCGAAACACTCCCCGTGCCCACTCCATGCGTAGAACCATCCTGGTTATGATTGTCATTATCATCATGTATGTTCAATATTAGTAATCACGCGTCAACCCGCCCAGGTGGGCTGCTGGTGGCTGGCCTGCTGATTGCCGCGGTGGTCATTAGGCGCCGGCGGCAGCGGCGGGCGCGATATGAAGGATGCGGTGGGAAGGTCCAGCAGGGGCAGAGCGGCATCGCCGACGATGCGGCAGGTCGTGAGGGAGAAGATGGCGGCGGCGGCGGGGGAAGGTAAGCTCGCTGCGCAGCAAGGGTGCGTGCGTACGTACGTACGTACATGTCACCAGATAGATAGACCCAGCCATCACCAGCCGCCGCACTCACGCTCTGTATGCGACCAGCCACGTACGGCACTCATCATGCACCCGTCTACATCAGCCGCATTCGTTAATATTATTGCTGATATGATTGCTATATATATATTTATTTATTATTACATGCCGGAGTCTGCTGCTGCTGGCGCTCCAATCAGCCACCACCTGTTATTTGACCTTATACTGATCCCTTACATCGATTATTACCTAATAAGCTACGTACGTACGCACTGCGTCAACACACGGAACCCGCGCTTCATTATCCCAAACAAGCTGTCGTCGATTCCAGCTCCAACAGCCAGCAGCCCCAGCCAGCTTTGTTGCAGCAATAGCTCCATCTTATACATGCAATCTCGGCCCGCGATTGGTGTTCGTTGATTTGTCGGTCGGTGATAAATATGCATCGCACGCAGAAATTCTATGGACCTGGCTGCGTGTTGGGCAGTAGCTGACCTGCTTCGTCAGTACCATACGCCACAAGGTACGATATTGTGTGTGTTACATGTATTATGTGTATATATGTATATGTAGTTTAGGGCGTTTTAATTATACGCAATCAACTACGTAGATCAGCAATTAACGAATGCTTGTTTATTTGTGCTTCGCGTCGTGCGTCGAACAAATGCGTTATATACTACTGCTCCGTATGTAGCTGGCTTGGGTTTCATTTATTTGGCCTCGGCCGGCCACATTGCGTGTCGCTGTCCTCTTTGACAAACACATGCATGTGCCCTTACTACGTACCCTTACTGTGTATGTGTGTGCTTAATCTGTAACACGCAACGGACGGCGCCGTGGCGGGCGCCTCGCCTTTTCCAGGCCTTGGGGTTGTGGCGGTGGTGGATGCCGGGCAGGAAAAAACGCAGCACCTGACGGATCACCGAACAACGCTGCTGGCATTCGAATGCAGCTCTCCATTGCGTGTGTACGACATTGCCGTGACGCCTTTCACGAAACCCCGACCTGAGGTGGCACTGGGAGTGGTGGAGCTTGTGGAGCTAAGAACGGCGACGACCATGGATTCGCCGCTGGTCTCGCTTCCGACCGGTGGGGCCGGGGCACCTACGTACATCATGACAGACCACATACCGACTATGCAGCGAGATAAATCTACCACGGACCTTTGGAAGCGATTGTAGACCGTGATGGGAACGCTATTTCCAGCGTCAGCTAACACGAGTGCGTGTGTGGTCAAATAGCGGACGAATGAACGGAACCCCCTCCGGGGGGCGATAGCGAGATTCGTTCATAACTCGCTCAGCCGCGTAAAACATTTTGTTAAGTACCTTTTCTCCCATCCAATCTGCTGGTAATAATCAAAATTATTCTATGTGAATACCACGACCTATTTTGCACCTCCAGGGTTTATTTCACGTCTAGATACGCAGGTTAGGGTGGAAGGTAGGCAGGGGTATAGCTACGTAGGGGCAGTACATACATATACATCCTCTATATGTATACAGAAGCATAGATGCTGTTGCTTGTATATAATCATGTGTTTGATAAGACTCACAAACAATATATGAAATATTATCGGTCCTAGCAAATATTAATTGCATGCACTCGGAACAATATAATAATGATAGTGGCGGTGCGGTATAAAAATACCGCTCAATAAATGAGCGACCCATCCCAACCTAATGGATTCCACCGATCGAACAGACACTGCTGGACTGACGAGGTCAGCAGCTGAGGTTGGCGGCGAACGTTCCGGTGTCGGGGCGTCGACGAGCAGCTGCTGCAGCGTCACCGGCGCCGCCGGCTCAAGCATCGGTGCTACCACCAGCGACGCCGGAAGCGCCACCGCAATGAGCAGTACTGCAGGCCCCGCACTCTCGCCTGCCACCAGCAACGCACCGCCCCTGGTGGAGCTGCTTCCGGAGACGCTGGGCAAGGGCTCGTTTGGCCGCGTGGTGGTGGGCATGATGAACGGGCAGCGTGTGGCGGTGAAGCTCGTGGCGTCCGGGCTGCCCACTGGGGACTACAACCCAGATGGCTTGAGGCCCTATAACGCCTTCGTGCAGAGCTTTGTGCAGGAGGTCCAGGTGGGTCGCTCGGTGCTACATGCATGCGTGTGTCCAGCGCCATGTATGCTCGTGTATCTACTAGATTAACTAGATACGCGCACATGCATGCATGGCGCTGGACACACGCAGATAGATCATCAGCTACTAGCTGATCGATCTATCTGGCTAATCTAGCACGCTGCTGCGGTCTAGCTTATTAATCCCGCCGCTGTCAATGCCATCCATAATATAATTGTGTATATGTATGTACATTTATTATGTGCATAACTGCAGCCGCGCGCAACATGCATACAAACACCGACCTATATGAAATAAATATGCGCACGTTGCTTGCTCGCTCGCATAGCTCACATATATAACACCTCTCGATTATTGTACGTACGTACCCTTCTGGTGTTGCTGTTGGATTGCAATGCAAGGGATCACTACTGCATATATGTTTACGTACGTACGTACACGTCTGGATGCATGTGTCTCTGCGTGCATACGTGATTCATTATTGGACCTCATGAGCTGTATGTTGACGTCCCATCTGTCCGTCCGTCCGTCCGTCCGTCCGGTGCGAGCAAGGATCGATAGCAAGGAACGAATAGAAGGTATAATACGCCAACACGTACACATACACGCAGTACACCGACTATACCGTACACCAACTATACCGTAGGACTATACGTACATCTACGTACGCACATACATGTAATAATACTTGACATATATCAAATGTATGGATACATGCGATTAATGCGATGCGCGCACTACGTAACGTACGTACGTACATGCAGGTTCTGAGCCGCGTGCAGCACCCCAACATCGTGCGGCTGCTGGCGGCATGCGTGACGCCTCCCAAGCTGTGCCTGGTGATGGAGCTGATGGAGATGTCGCTCGACCGGCTGATGTACAAGAACCCGTCGGAGCCGCGCCTGCCGCTGGTGAAGGTAGGTGCGACCCAACCCGCCGACATCGATGCGTGCGTGCGTGCCTAGCTAGCCAGCTGCCTACCCTGGGACGACCTGGGAAAATTATGTACGTACGTATGTACGTGGATAGATAAATAGCTCATAGATAAATAGATAGAGCGAGGTAGCTAGGTCCGCCGCCGGCATCGACATACGCACGCACGTACGCACTCACCTACATGCATACATACACCTACATAAGTACGCACATACACACGACACGCAATCAAGAAATCCGCACACATGCACGCAGTAGTACTAGCAGTACATTTATACACACAGCTAGCAGCAGCGAAACTGCATGCATCGTTTGTATGCACATATATACAACACGATTTGTACGAATACATTATTTGTACCGTCGCTTGACGCTAATAATTCGTTATTGTTGGTACATATATACGTGCATACTACTTCGGTACCATTCGCACCACCCGCGCGCCTGCCCCCTGCCGCCGCCGTTCCTTGCCGAATCGATCTAATAATGGCCGTACACAATCCTAACATCACCACCACCAGGTCCTACAGATCGGGATCGACATCGCGGATGCCCTGGCCTATCTCCACCCAACCATTGTGCATCGGGACCTCAAGGCAAGCAATAACGGATTTTTTTATCTCACACTTGTACATATATATATATATATAGATAAATAGCTACCTAGATAGCCATCTAGGTACGTATGCCTGCAACGTAAGCAGTACTATGTATAAGTCGCAGTTCCACCATCCAGCTAATCCAGGTACCTTGTAGGAGCTTTACGTATAGCTGGCTAACTAGCTAGCTAGCGAGGCAGCAGGAGCTAGCTATTGGAATGCTTGATCGATCGATCCGTTCTTTGGTAGAACACTAATCAACGTTACCATATGTGTATGCATGGCACGCACTGCAGTCATGGCTAATTCAATTGAAGGCAACTGCAGGGCACGCACTAGCTACTTGTATGTATGTACGTACGTATGAACGAACTAGATAGACGCACTACTGTTTGTTACGTTAGTTACCGGTCGCATGGGTGCGTGCACTCGCTCGCTCATCGGCGGCGGGCGGCAGGTGCGGACCACAATCAAGCGCCACGCATTACCACCCCCTATGCACTCCGCCGCCGGGCTGCTGGCCATTAATTTGATGTATTTGTTAATCGCGCATCTAATTAATGTTCTGAAGTATTCGTTCTGCTTCTAGCACGCACTCATGCACCTCTTGTTCTATCTCCTCTGAGGTTCCACATGTACGCAATACTTTCGTGCACGCAGCCCGCCAATGTGCTTGTCAACAAGGGTACGAACGACAGGCTGGCCGTCAAGCTGACGGTGCGTGCATGTCATCAGCGAGTGTACGTTAGAAGCTGGGGCCCGCCGTCAGTGGAATAATCTTTATTATATTTTTATCATTGTTATAATATATTATTGTTATATTTTTTATTTCTTAGTGTTTTTGTGTTCTTGTTGTTACTGTTATTGTGATTGTTTCAACCGTTGCAACTACCCGGCGGCCGCCCATTTATCATCGACTCATGCGCCTTGCTTATTATTACCTTGGATATGTGTGCACACACGTGCAGGATTTTGGGTTGTCTCGACTCAGGGTCACAGAGGCCGCGACCAAGAGGCCAGATGCAGGAACGGTGAGTGATGTACGTAGATATATAGCAAGGAATAATAAGCAATAATGACGTGCGTGTGTCCAACCAACGTACGTGTTTAGAAATGCAACCCGCATGTGCACGTGCCTGTGCGTGTACGTGTTTAATTTACGTACATACACCGCACATACATGCACGTGCAGGCGGGGGTAATAATGTCACACATACACGCACGCAGCTCGATAACTATGTGCATTTTTAAGCCACTAATAATATACGAATATGCTCGATCGCCTATCTATCTACCCGTTTGCCCACCGCCGTCGCACACATTAACCCGCTTCCTTGTTTACCTCGTTCGCTCGATCGCCTGCGTCATCATCTGCTGCGTCATGCATCGCGCGGCGGCGTATCTGCTCTGGTTCGTTTATGCATCCGTCCGCCGACAACGAACGCCAACGTCTGCTCTGTCTTGTAGCCCCCGTATATGGCTCCGGTGAGTTGCTGTAATTTTAACAATCTTGTATGTACGTATGTATGTAGCGATATCGATATAGGTTAGATCGTCGTATGTACCTTGCATTATTTGTGGGCCCTTACTTGCGCTTTAATAAACCATTTGCTGACGACAGTCTACGCGGATAGATTGAGGTTAGTCAGATAGCTAGAGAAGTGCCATCCATTTCTCGTGCGTGCGCGACCTACATGTTTATTACATGCGTGGATGGATCTTCTTGCTTGGATTACTTGGGTGAGACGCAATAAAATCGATGTGTATGGAATCTCTAAGGATTTATAAAACCTCTTGGGGTCTAATGGAATCAGTCGGATCTAGCTGGCTAGAGTAGCTAGAGCATCTCTATCTTAGAATCGATCTGTACCTACCGTACCTATAAGATCCCTTAATAGCATTTTACTAATATGAAGTTTATTTAACAACGTCATTCGCTATTATTTGGACCTTCCAACTGGTTGCATGCATGCATGGTACGCAGGAATGCTTTGACATCAACAACACAGTGATCCCCCATCAAGCGGTAGGTAGTAGGCACCATCCGATCCATGCACATCGATGCATCAATTATTGTCATCCGTCGCAGTAAGCGATCCTTCAAGCAATAGAACGAATGTACGGACATGAAATTATAATTCAGGATTGTGTGTATGGACGCCATATGCGTGGCCAGTTACGTTGGTCGGATATATAGATCCAGTATTACGATACTGCATGCGGCAGACGGACTGGTGATATCGATCGCCCGTCGAGATCGATGCTCGCTGCTGGATGGAACGAGCGAACGACCGAACATCTACATATCGATCTGTATGTATATCGTACGTCGTCGTCCTGCTCATAGTCAGATAGTCTATCTATCTACCACGCACCGTGCATGTATGGATTTCGCTCTGTACGCTCTGCGCGTGCACGGCATTTATGTGGCTTACTTGTTAGCTTTATTTGAGGACAGAGCCCGAGTAGCTCGAGGACGACGGACGGAGCACATCGATCTAGCTGCATGCTGTCACGCGTGGGTGAGGGACGTACGTCCTCCATCCTCCCTGCCTCGGGCGTCCGCGCGACCGACCGATTCATGAAGCTAGATAGGGCCCGTTACGTTGATGTGCGTGCGCGCCTGTAACAACTAATAAGCACCGTTCGTTCGTTCGTTGCTTTCAACGTACGCACGGCGGACCGCTGCCGCCATCATGCATCAGTATGTCGCGCGGTCCCGCTGCTGCGTGCCTCGCATTCGACTGGCTGGGCTTGTCTTGAGACGTTAGTAGTGTAATTGGTGTAATTTTAGTGTAGTTAGTGTAAATAGTGCACGCACACCTACGTACCTAGATCGATGGCTGTATACATTTGCCCATCTATCTACGTAGCGATATATCTAGTTAGCTTGATTGCCTACCTGTCGACCCGCGTAGCGTACGTGCTGCTGTGCGCACGCAGGACGTGTACTCCCTGGGCGTCATTCTGTGGGAGATGATGGCCGGCACTCCGCCCTGGCAAGGCGTTGACGCTGTGGGCATCGCCGTAGCTGTAAGTACATATATATACTAGCTAGTACGAGTACGGCTGCCGGCGGCTGCTTGCGTGGTGCGTGCGTGGTCCATGACCGATAGATAATGCATTCGTTTTGTTTGCGGCGGCGGGTGCATGCTGCGTGGGTTTATTTTCAGCAACCTGTTTGAATTGTTTATTACGTTGTTGGTTGCTTGTACGTACTTATATATCCCAGCCAGCCAGCAGTACGTACTGATGTACTGTACACGCACCCAGCCCGCCGAACAACGAAGCAAGGGGTAGGTAGGAGTGGTGAGGGGGTTCGCTCGACAGCCAAGTAAGGGGTGCACGTACGGGTGTATCGATGTCGGTGTAGCTAGCTAGCTTTAGCTGGTATGCATACATGTGGCGGCGGCGGCGTAGGTAGCGTGTATAGGGCGGCATTAAGATATACAGGCGGGGCTCGTATATATATATATATATATATATATATATATATATATATATATATATATATATATATATATATATATATATATATATATATATATATATATATATATAACCATACATATGTACGTACATCATCATCATCGTCATCGTCATCGCCGATCGAGTAATTGAGTCCTATGTACTTGTATACATACGCATTCGCAGGTCACCTACATGCGTCAGCGGCTGCCGTTTGAAAACATTCCCCCGGAGCGCTGCCCGGCCAGGCTGGTCAAGTTGATCCAGTCTTGCTGGGAGCATGCGCCCAAGCGGCGGCCCGCTGCGGCGGAGGTTGTCAAGACGCTTGCGCTCATTTTGCAGGTGAGCGGCCGGTGGGCTGGCTGGCTGGCTGGCTGGCTGGTTGGGTTAGTTCACCGCGCGGCGCGCGCGTGTGGGCCGGCGGGTGGGCGGATTTCACATACCGACATACATACGTGGGTCTGCTGGGCCTTGTTCCAAATGAATAATCGTACATACGGAGCGGACGTTTCATTATTGCCCGCAGCAGCGCCAGCTACATTATGGCATATATCGGTAATGTTATAATCGATTAAATCGATGGAATGATGAATGGAATAATGGCGAGATGTGATCTACATACCCTGCTGCTTAGTACTACTTTGTTCTCTTCCATGCATGCATGCATACATGCACGTTATGAACGTGCGCTGCTACGTACATACGCTCCCACGCACGTACGCTGCTGGCGACTCCAAGCATGTAAGCGCGTGCCGCCGCCGGCAACCTACGTAGCGCGCGCTCCTTCATCCGTCGTCACTCGCTTCAGCAGATTTAAATACATCCATTCATCACGATGGCTTCCTTCCCCGCCTTGCAATTGCCGGCATTCGTTCCCCTACGTACCTACCTGCCTGCCTCGCTCCGTCCATCGGGACGCGCGCGCGTACGTCCGCCCGCCGTGGGTCGGAAGGCTACGTACGATACGTAAAATGGGTGACGTCGGTCGGTGGGCTGTCACCGATGACCCGCGCGCGGGGTCCGCTGTAACATCCATAATAATAAGTAAAATAACAACTAATGCATGTGTGTATGCACGCATGTGTGTGTGTATATGTCTTAATATATGTTGCTTGGCGCGCAGGAGGCGCTGCAGCAGCAGACGTGATATGATGATGCGTGGGTGACGATCGACTTTCTTGCGAAGTGTTGCCACCGTACGTATCTACCTATCTATGAGCAACGAAACGAAGCAAGGGCGTGCATACGGAGTATGTAAGTACGCATGTCGGTGCGTGCGTGCGTGCGTGTCGCTCGCGGCGCTGCATGCATATATAGTTATTGCTCGCTGGAGGTCCTTCCTGGACGGATGGAGGCGGCGGGGTGGATAGAGGGACGATCGAGCGACGCACGCATGCAAGAAGTAAAGGTAGATTCGCGCGCGCGAGCAGGTCGGCTCCCGCAGAAGCAAGACAGACCGCCATCTATCTATCCATCTATCTATCCATCAATCTATCTATCTATCTATCTGAGTATCTTCCGTACGTCCGCAAGACTTAAACCAAGCAAGACGTGGTACATGCATGGGACCTATCGTGCGCGTGCGTAATAATAATAATAGGTCGGGCGGCGGGCAGCTCGCGCGGGGCACGCATGCAGCTGTCTATCTATCTGCTGCTGTATGTAGTGCGTACCACGCACGCACGCACGCACGAACACCCTACCAACTCATAGGGGGTCTGACAAGGTCTAACTTACTAGGCGAGGTTGTCAGGAATGGTCTTTTGCAGCTCCGGACGCAAATTGCCAAACAGGTTGTCAGAGGAGTCTTCAGACCCTGTTTGAGGCTTTCTGAGGTTGTGACAGAAGTCCGTTGGCGGGCAGTATTGTCAACTTGTGTTACATGTTAGTGGTTGTCTGCAGTGATCACAACCTGTTACTTGCTGTCAAAATTGCAAGATTTTATTAACTTTATTTCAGCGCTTGTTGAAAACAGACGATGTTATGGAACGAACGTTGTTAAAGATGTCAAAGGATAGATACTGGTTTACGAAAAGAAATGTTACCGGTTGTAACAGTGAGCCAGAGGCCTAGGACTTCTTTCAATGCTGGCGCAGAAGGGGCTGCCGTATTGGACCAATAAATGCGTATCCAACAGTTACTAGTAACCTCTAGAGTTACTAGGAGCCCTGAAACCCCGGCGCCCCCGCTCCAGACTCACCGCACTCCACTCCACTCCGCTCCGCGCGGCGCTAAACAAACCTGTGCGGCTTCTCCGCTCACCACCTCCAGCGCCCCACATACCGGCAGCAGCCCGGTCTGCGGGGCCCGAACGCCAATCCCACATCCGGGGTGCATCGTGCATGTCTCAGCGACAAGGGCAGGATAGGCAGGAGGATGCGGCCTGGATTCAGAGGCGCTGGATGCTCGGGCAGGGCGTGTCGCAGTTATTAGCTCGAGCAGCTAGCGGCGGCAGGACGTGCACAGTCACCCGGCCGCCCATGCGCTTGACCGTGCACACGCAGTTGGACGACACCAGCTGGGCCTTGCGGCCTCCGTCGCGAAGCTCCAGAACCACATTCACGTTAGGTCCCGTCACTAGCACCTCCGTTGGCCCTTCGCCGTCCTCAACTCGGCAACCCAGCGGGATGGTGAAGTGCACTCCGCGGTAGCACTCCGTAGCGGAGGTGGGCACTGGAGCTGGATGCAGCTGGAGGTACGGCTGCTGTGGGGGTGCTGCCAGGAGTTGGGGACACGGCATCAGAGTGTGTTTTGGCGGCGGTAGACAGGTATACGTAAATACTCTTTTCATTTAAGATAGCAACACTGGGTGTAGCGCAATTCTATCGGAGGCAAAATCCCATCTATCCTTTCTTCTGATCCTACCTTGTGATGATGGCCAGCTGCTGCTGTCATATCCTACATTCACCGTTACAGTGTTGCTTACAAGATTCGACATTCTAAACAATCGTCAACCAGTCTTCACTACCTGCAAGTTACTCGTCAACAACTATCAGTATCGTAAAACAAATATGAACACTAATATCTCTTGTTGGAATTTGTCAACATTGTTGTTACTGGTTGTCAACAACAAGACATCAGCAATATCTCATCAGACAGTCCGGAACAATTCCCGCCATACCAGCTCTCCTTGTTAGCCTGACAGGCTCTGACAGGCAGGCCTGTCAGAGCTTGTCTCGCCCCCTATGAGTTGGTAGGGAACAGCAGCAGCAGCAGCAGCCCACGCATGACATCACGAGTCGTTAGTTCCGGGACGGACGTACGCCAGATATGTATGTATGCAGGGATGGCCTCTGATACCTGCGTGCACCGGATAACCTACCTGGAAACCGCACTATAACATTATTGTTCCCGCTCGCGCGCGCGGACGTCCTGCGGCAGCACGCACGTATATATGTAACAGCAGCTAGCGAGCTAGCTAGCGAGCTAGCTAGCGAGCTAGCGAGCGAGCTAGCTAGCGAGCTAGCTAGCGAGCGAGCTAGCGAGCTAGCTAGATCGCGCGACAGCAGGCGACCGGACCCACAGTCCAGATGCGTGCGTGCGCATATATCGATCGATCGATCTTCGTTGTTTTTTGGGCGGGCGGGCGGGCGGGGGAGATAGAACGAAGTGAAACGAATGATCAGCAGCAGCACCACGCTGCATGTACGTAAATAAGCTACGTACCGTACGCAGCGCGGACGTACAGTAGTACGGAACAGACAGCAGATGGATGCAAGCAACGTGAGTCTCCATCCGGCGGCGACGGACGGACGGATGGGCAACATGCATGCAGCAGGCGTGCGTGCGTGTGTGCGTTACTTACGTTTGCGTGGCGGACGTCGGTGGATGGCGTGAAGGGTCGGTCAGTGAGCTACGTATTTGGTTGGCAGTTGTTAGTTGTAGCTGGTGCACGTGATGCGCGCTACATACGGTGGATACGGTGGATGGGGCTGGGGTGGCTGCTGGGGACCTATCTAGCTAGTATTATTATGTATCTTGGTTATTGATCGGTAGTACCTACCGTTCGTTACAGTGTGGGTAGGCCCTGCTGTTTAAGGGTTATGTTGCGGTTTTTTATTATTATGGACACGTTATTCCATCGTCGCACCGAACCTATGCCATACGAGCCGCCGAGGGTCCAAGGCGGTTGATCCGGCCAACTTCGTTAGGACCCTACCAACCTCATCCATTCACCCGCACCCGCACCCGTAGAGACAGAGGGTCCAATCGCCACCAATCTGGCGTGCGAATCTCAATCCATCCATCTCAACTACACATCTCGGCAGCTGGCCATGCATAATGTTGATGGTCATGACCAAATAGGACTCGAACCCAGGGCCTTAAACCGCTTAACAGCAGTAGCTAGTGTCACCTGCTGACAAGCGAATGACCGGCGGCGGCGGCTAAGGAGTGACCGAGCGAGCGTCGTCGTCGTGCGTAGTCGTCGCAGCGTTATCACGTGCGTGCCTACGCGTACATCATCATGTATGTACCACAAGCCTGATCGGCGTATACATGCACCTCGTACGTTTGTTGCGCGCGCACGCACACCGCACGCACGCACGTATGTAAGTCGGTACAGATAGTAGTACGTACCGTACATCACCTACCATGCATCAACGGGTCGCTCGTGGGCGATGTGAGCAGCGGCAGCAGCAGCAGCAGCGGCAGCAGCAGCGGCAGCAGCAGCGGCAGCAGCAGCGGCAGCAGCAGCAGCGGCAGCAGCAGCGGCAGCAGCAGCGGCAGCAGCAGCGGCAGCAGCAGCGGCAGCAGCAGCGGCAGCAGCAGCGGCAGCAGCGGCAGCAGCAGCGGCAGCAGCAGCGGCAGCAGCAGCGGCAGCAGCAGCGGCAGCAGCAGCGGCAGCAGCAGCGGCAGCAGCAGCGGCAGCAGCAGCGGCAGCAGCAGCGGCAGCAGCAGCGGCAGCAGCAGCGGCAGCAGCAGCGGCAGCAGCAGCGGCAGCAGCAGCGGCAGCAGCAGCGGCAGCAGCAGCGGCAGCAGCAGCGGCAGCAGCAGCGCAGCAGCAGCGGCAGCAGCAGCGGCAGCAGCAGCGGCAGCAGCAGCGGCAGCAGCAGCGGCAGCAGCAGCGGCAGCAGCAGCGGCAGCAGCAGCGGCAGCAGCAGCGGCAGCAGCAGCGGCAGCAGCAGCGGCAGCAGCAGCGGCAGCAGCAGCGGCAGCAGCAGCGGCAGCAGCAGCGGCAGCAGCAGCGGCAGCAGCAGCGGCAGCAGCAGCGGCAGCAGCAGCGGCAGCAGCAGCGGCAGCAGCAGCGGCAGCAGCAGCGGCAGCAGCAGCGGCAGCAGCAGCGGCAGCAGCAGCGGCAGCAGCAGCGGCAGCAGCAGCGGCAGCAGCAGCGGCAGCAGCAGCGGCAGCAGCAGCGGCAGCAGCAGCGGCAGCAGCAGCGGCAGCAGCAGCGGCAGCAGCAGCGGCAGCAGCAGCGGCAGCAGCAGCGGCAGCAGCAGCGGCAGGCGTGCATCGATGCATGACGGCTGCTGCCGTGCGTGCGGTGGTTATTGCAGGCTGCATGCGGGACGGCGGCGACGGAGTAGTGACGTGCGTAACGCTCTTCATGGTCACGGTTTTTTTGTTTTTTTGCTGATGGGAGTAGTAGTAGGAAAGTCGAACATACACATGCTTGCTTGCTTGCGTGGGCTCGTGGGACTCCGAATGGTCGTTGTATGTGCGTGTGGGCGGGCGGGGGTCACTAGAGCCACACGTACGTGTACGCACGCCGTACATACGTATGTACGTACACGTCTTGGCCGCGTACGTCATGTATGCACGCGTTTGTTCGTGTGGGGGGGGAGAGTAGCAAGGGGGGGATGCGGATCGCTGTTATTTTGCACAACAAAGCCACTTGAGCTGAGCTGAATATATGGTGAAATGATCAATCACATTGGTCATGCAGTTGATTGCCGACACGAATCCACCCCTCCCTGTGGAAAAAGGGAATGTTGGAGCTCACCCCATGCGGCACCCACAACACGCATGCCCGTTGCATTGGTACCTGTCGGATACTTGGGCTGATCTGTGCGCAGGGTTGTCCCAGCGTTGTCTCTGCTGGTTGTTGAAGAGTTGCCCTTACTCCGACCACTATTGTCACGCCGGGTTACTGGCTAGCTTGCTTCGCCGTACAGCCGTATGTATCGCCGTATCCTTGGCAACTGGGCAGAGTGGATGAACAGAATGCAGCTGTGACAGATAGAGCTGCGGTCGAGTAAGAATTTGTGTAACGCGTGCTGACTCCGCTATTGTTGCTCTGGAACACTATCTCACTAATGGCTCCGCCGGGTACCGATCTCACACTCTTAGACTCGATTTAGGTATATTATATATATATATATATATATATGTATGATATATAACTGGCAGCCCCGCTCCAGCAGCCACTTCACCAGCTCCAAACTGCCCGACCGAGCCGCGCCCTGGAGTACGACACCGTTGAGCACCGTCTCCGGCCCCAGCACTGCCAGCAGCCGCTCCAGGGGCTCCACCTCACCCAGCGCTGCCGCGATGTCCGAGACCATGTACTCTGTAATCCTGACGCCGCGCGTTTCCACCAGCTGCAGCAGCACCTCCCAGCGCCCGCCCTGCGATGCCAACCCTGCGACTGTACTACCGTCCAGGAAGCCGGCCTGGACAAGGCCGTCCATGCCCTCCCAATCGATATTTGCAGCGGCCAAGTATCCTTCACCGTACCAACGTGGAATCTGCTCGGCTTTGCTCCGCAGCCATTCGGTTGCAAGGCCCCGCTCCTCCAGCCACAGCAGGCGCGTCAGCGTCTCGCTGAGACGCTCGTCCGGGCGGTGCCGTACATGGATGAGGCGGTAGCTGTCCTCCTCCAGTACGAACCCCCGCGGCTCCGCCATGAGCCACTCGGCCTTCTCCCGCCAGTCGTCCGTGGGGCTGTTCAGCGCCCTCAACAGGGTGAAGCTGCGGGTGAAAGCAGACAGTCTCAGGCCTCCGCCCGGGTTGCAGCTCTCAGCCCGTCGGAACAGGGCCTGCAGCGTAGCCAGGTCGCAGCCCTCCGCCGCGCTGGGCAGGATCCACTGCCACCACTGGCGCTGCGGCGCCTGATTAGGCCAAGCTCGGTCGTAGCAACCCAGGTCGCCCAGCAGCTGCAGCACCAGCCAGCCCCGCCCGGCCCTGGCGGCCATCTGCAGCGCACGGCGGTACTTGAGGCCGCCCTCCCAGACCCAGCGCCTGAAGACGCCGTCCAGCTCACCACCGGCCTTCAAGGCGGCCGTCCAGTCCAGCTTGTGGGTGGAAGGCAGAAGCCGCTGGAACTGCGCGACGTAGCCGCCCGCCGCCAGCGCAGTCATCACAGCGGCATGAAGTAGTAGCGCTCATTCAAAAACCCACATGTCCCCAGGTGCCCAGCTCGCGCCGCCGCGTCCATGACACGCGCACCAAAGTCGCGATCCAAGCCGATGAAGGCCCACTTTTCGTGGAGGAGCCAGTCGCAGATGTGCGTCTTGCCAGCTGCAGCGGCATCCAGCAACATCGCCCTGGCGCGTTCGCGCTTGCTGACACTGCACTCCAGCGAACACAGCAGCTGGTATGTCTCCAGGCAGCCAGCCCGCGCGGCGGCCTTGAAGACCTCTGGGCCGCGCGGGGAGATTCGCGCCGCCCCCAGGGCCACCACCACGTTGGCGGGGCTGGCACCGCTGCCCGCAGTCAGCAGCACCAGCTGCTTGCGCTGCTTGAATGAAAGCCGATGCACGGCGTCGGGTCGGCTCCAGTGCACCAAAAAGGTCTCCGGCGGCACGGGCTGCGATAGGTTTACGGTCGGGTGCTGCGGAGTACTGAAGAAGGCCGCGGCGGCCTTGCACAGCGGCCGGATGTTGCATGCGATCTCGTTTGGCGCCATTAAGACGAAAACTCGTAAGAGCAGATGCAGTGGAAGGTCGGCCCATAGTCCTTCAAAACCAGCAGCTGAGGTAAGCTGAAGGCGGGGCAAGGGTCGGAACTTAGGGTTGGCGTTCATCTGTGATATTGCTTCGCGGCAACACTGCAGCAAACTAAAAAGAAAATGAAATGGCGGCTACAAAATGACCTGATGAATGATGTCTTTTGATATGAGTCATCAGTGGCAAGAATAACAAGTTCGCTTCAGCCAAACTTGTATGAAAAGCTTGACAGGCTGCCGTTACATACCGCTGTGTACGGCAGCCGGTTTGATGTTGCAGTCAAAAAACTCAGAGTCGCTTTGATGATGACAGGGAAAATGGAATTGGCCTACGCGGTAGGTGGCATAACCGCCTCCGTAGGCGCCCGTAGGACTCCATAGGATTGGTTTCGGGCCGTCCTAAGCCCATAGGAACGGGCCTATTGGCAGAAACTAACCAGGAACCATTTCCTGCACGAGACAATGTCAGGAGACAAACATTGTCGTTGGGAAGGCTCGGCCTCGGAATACAACGCTGTACGGAGCACGCAGCAACTAACACCGAACAAGGGGCAGCCACACTCCGCTTTACCAGGAACGCCGTATGGGATACAAGTTGTCGCCATCAGGGTGACGTGCGTGCGTGCGCGAAGAACGAGGCTGCACCATAGTTTTGCAGCATGCAAAGGCTGCCTGCAAAGTAAAAGATAGAGCGTTGTTCCGTCCCGTTGCGCCGAGGTAGACATCGTGCGCATGAACGCATAACGACGCGGACAGACGGACGATGCTGTTCAGACCAGTGGCTGTGGACAATGGCCATCTGGACACTGGAACAGCGGACTGGAGAGGGACGAGCGGGATGGAGCTCCGGGCACCAAGGTTGCCGCAGCTCGGAGTGCCCGTGCTGCCGGAGCGCGGGTTGCATGTGCACCATAATTGGGGCGCCGTCTGCTGCCGTGCACCGCTTTGCCGCCGGACTCCCCCGCAGGTTCCCGCAGGCCTCCGCACGGGCCACGTGCACCCTCGTGGGCCATGTGCCCCGCCAGCCGCACCGGCTCGGTGCCGCATCGGCTGTCACCGTCCTGCAGCGCGGTCCACGGCAACACCCAGCCGTCCTTGCGCAGGTCCTCAGGCTTGAATAATTAAATGGCCTTTTTGAAGGGTTGCAGGTTTCGGTTGTGTACGATGCAACGGTCGCCGGTCAGAGCTGACAGCTGAGTCATCGGCTGTCGGTTTCTAAGTTGAGCAATCGCATTCATTTTAACGGGGTATGTCCGCATCTTATGGACGAAATGATCCTAAGAGCTCCGACCCATACTTGAATTGTATCATAGTGACTCAAAACGTTCGCCGTAATACGACAAAAAACACGCATCGCACGTACAGACAACGTTGTATTGATTTGGAAGATTATCTTGTTCTCAAGCGGCTAATTAAAACCGTGCGACGGACTTTGCTGTATTGATCCTTGCAAATATGCGATGATCAAAGAGAAAGGCTTAATACTGCAATTGAATTGCTGTTGACCAGCTTATCATCGGTCGGATCTTGTAGTGCGGTTGGCGGCTGCTCAATGATTCGCTGAAGGGGGCTTGCAGCCATATGACAGCACGGTGCCGAGTGAGCAGCACATTAAACCTCCGCTGTGTCTAAGACATCTTGTATCTGGATCGTCTGTCGTCTCAGCTTGGGGACAGTATGAGCGCCGTCGGCGGTGCAGCAACCACATCGGCGCCTAAGTCGCCTGCGGCGACGACACAAGCTTCCGCCGCAGAAAAGAAAAAAGCGCCGACGGGCGGCGTCAAGACGACAAGTCCGCCTGCAGCTGCAGCATCAGCATCAGCATCTTCGCCCGTGCTCACCGGCAGCAGCAGCAGCAACGGCGGCCTGCCGTTGGCGCTGCTCCTCGGCGGTGCGGGTGGCTGCGCCGCCCTCGCGCTCGGCTTGGGGGCGTTCCTGTTGCGGCGACCCCGGCGGGGAGGCAACCGCGGCGGCAAGGGCGGCTCCGGGTCAGCGCAAGCAGGTGCGAGGCCCCCACACGCGGCCCTAACACGGCCCTAACACGGCCCTCACACGGCCCCGCGGGCAAGGGCGCCGACGCCACCACACGGGCCGCCACCTCCCCGTCCGCACCGCACCGCACGCTGCGTACCCCCAGCAACGCCTGGCTCTGCGCCATCATCCGGCGCATCCAATCCATCAGTGGGACTTTCAACTTGAGTGGGGAGTTTTAATTTAGCTGTCTGAGGTCATGGCCAAGTGAGGGGGGGACGGACCGCCCGCCTTCGGGAATAGTGGAACCTGCCGGAAGCTGCCGACCTTCGGAGCCGCGCCGTTTCCGGACGCCGAATCCCTGGTTGACAGGATTCGCAGATTTGATTTTCAGGGTCAAACCCGTTTACAGGTTAACCTGCCGCAGAAGAACAAGGGCAGAGCGAAGTCAATTCATACCCAATCCGACACAGCTTGGAATCCTTCCGCTGTCTGTTGCGCATTTCCGCGCACTTACTTCGGCGCGCAACCCCCGCGCCCCCCATCATCAGTTCACCCCCTGTCGCGCTGTATGTCGTACATGTTGTACATCCTGAACCCGGTGAGCGCTGCTTCTCCTCCTCTCGTTCCCTCCGCTCAGGTCCCTGCGCCAAGCTCAAGCCCACCTCCCGCTGCGTGGCCCTGGCGGATGGCAGCGCGTGCGTCATCCGGCGGGAGATTGCGGCGGACAACTCATGTCTCTTCAACAGCGTGGGTGGGTGCGTGTGTGCGTGGGTGGGTGGGCGCGTGTGTGATATCAAGGAGAAAAGCTGAGCCGCGAATAAGCAGACCCGTGTCCAGCAATGCAACCGACGACTGAGACCGAGACCAGAGTTACCAATATGCCAGGGCGAAATATGTCGTCCATAAGGAGTCCCAAGGTGGTGAAGGCCGTGATGCTGCAGCGCCCCGTATCGTTGTCGAGCGCCGGTGGGCGCCGGGACGCCAGCAGAAGCAGCGGCTATGACGTCGTAGGCTAATGCAGACGAAAACTCTACTAAGCTACCTACTGATCCTAAGGTGCAGCAAAAGCAAGGGCGTATGCGTCAACAGCGCGTGCAATGCCGACAGCAAGCAAGTGCCCGGCACAACCGTCCCAGCCCGTGCAGAAGGAAAAGATACTGACCTGAATGCAGAAACGGGAGCACCAAGCGAAGCAGCACCGTCAGTGGTTAGCGAAGCGAAGTCGGAGGACATGCAAGGCGGATGGCAAGACAGGGACACACGTGAGCGCGACGGTCCTAAAAGTTGTTAGTAAGAAGGAAAAAACGAGCAAAGCAAATGGAATGCAAAGATGCGGGTGCCGAATTTGCAGTGATGTGCCGGGTACGAACGCGGTCAACGGCCGTCACAGCGCAGGGGCAAAGAACTAATAGCAGATGCTGCGGACTGCCGGACGCCGGGCGCGTGTGTGAGTGCGTGGGTGGTGTTAGGGACGGGGTGCAGAGGTGGGCGGGACGGTCGCCGACAGGTTGTCGTCGTCGCTGCTTTTGGTGGTCATCGGGATCTAGATATGAAGTCCTCGGATATAAAGTCCTCGCACCGGGAGGGCCCTGACCGCGCGTGTGTCTCCGTGGGAAAGGGGACCATCGTATGCGGGAGGTGAGGAGGGCCCCGAGACGTTGTAGTGCCCATCCCTCTTCCTGGCCGTCGGGTTCACCCCGCGGAGTCCAAGGGGGCGAAATGAGGGCGAGGACCGCGGTGGCCGCATGGATCCCAGGGGCGGTCTGTGGGTCTCTAGGGTTTTTTTCTCGTTGGCAGCCCCGAAACCAAACCCGAACCACCCCGGGGTCCTCGCCCCTCGGGCCGCACTGCCGCTGCACCGACCGTCGGCACCTCACGCGTCGAACCTCACGCAGGGTACGCGATGCACAAGTCCCGTACGAGAGCGCCGCATCTACGGACGGTACGGCATTGCCGCAGGGCCTCTCCCGATTCTGTTCATTTCTGTTGCTGACTTGCCGTAGTGTACTGCTTCGGCACGTCATCGATGAGTACGGCCGTCTGGGTTGCTCCCCGGCGGGCCGGCTGCATGCACGGGGCATGGTCAGCGACCGGTTATGCATGTACGACCGACCCGCAGTCCGTACAACGATGCCCGATCGCCGCCATTCGTGTCTCGATTCTAGTATGCAAACGATGCCGTAGCTCACACCGGCAACGCCCGCCGGCAGTGCGCGTCGTTGCGGCATCATGACCCGCGGGTCGGCGAATGCGCGTCGTTGCGGCAACATCGCGTCGTAGCGCCATCATGACCCGCGGGTCGGTCATTTCACTGTCTCGGTTCCTTTCCACGTCCCGCGGGTCCTCACCCTCAGGTGGTCGCACAGCAAGTGGCTAGCGACAGGACGACCTACTCGGATGCCTTCCTGGGCATGACTAATGAGGCGTACTGCAACTGGATCCGGCAGCCGTTCAATTGGGGCGGCGGGATCGAGCTGTCCATCCTGGCGCAGGCACGCGAGGCTGACGGGCGTGAGGGCTTGAGGGCGAGGGAGGGAGGGAGGCTGTGGGGTTGAGGGAGGGAGGCTGTGAGGTTGAGGGAGGGAGGCTGTGAGGTTGAGGGAGGGAGGCTGTGAGGTTGAGGGAGGGATGCTGTGAGGTTGAGGGAGGGAGGCGGTGGGGTTGAGGGAGGGAGGCGGTGGGGTTGAGGGAGGGAGGCTGTGAGGTTGAGGGAGGGAGGCGGTGGGGTTGAGGGAGGGAGGCGGTGGGGTTGAGGGAGGGTGGAGACGCCGTTTAGTTTGACGGACGGCGTCGGGGGGACCCCTCGAATGTCGAGTGTCGAATGTCGAATGTCCTCGGGATGGCCCGCGTACGACACCACATGGTACCCGCCCATCATTTTCTTCCGAGGGGTTGTACTGCAGCAGCCGGCAGCCGGGGTAACCAGCCCGTTTCAGGACCTGCCCCCGGCGCGCCGCTGAAGCCATCCAGCCGCTGAAGCCATCTGGGTCCTGCGGGTATCAGGTAGTCGACCTGTGCTGTGTGCTTTGCTCGCGCGCGCGCGACCGCGCGCTGCTGCCCACCAGCCATGTCGCGTCGCTCATCTTGCCTGTGCCTGTGCCCGTGTCGTGGTTAAAACCCTAGGCCCTCCCTCGCCCGTGTCGCGCGTCCTCCCTCGCGCACTGGGTCGCCCCCGTCCCCTGCCTGCCGCGCAGGCGTACGGCATGGAGATCGCGGCCTGGAACATTGAGTCGTGCAAAAACCACGTGTTTGGGGAGGAGTCGGGTGAGGTCACCGGGGAGACGCCGCCGGGTGGGGGAGTTAAATTGAGAAAAGAAATAAACCCGAAGAACGAACCCGGGCACAGGCACGGGCAACCCGGGTGGGGGGGCGTACGGCAGAACGGCTGCCGCGGACCCATGGGTCGGGCCGGGCAGGGCCGGGTCAGGTCGGGTCAGGTTGGGTTGGGGGCTTGGGACGGGGCCTGGACTCATGTCTGTAGGCGTGACAGTGTTTCAGTGCGTCGGCGCTGCTGAAGGACGTCCCCCTCTTGAAGGACGTCCCCCTCTTGAAGGACGTCCATGCGCGCAGTGAGCGCCGGGGCACCCTAAACCCTAACGTTCTCGTAATGATGCGGTTCCCCTCACCTTACCAGATCCACCACATGCCTCACCATGCCCCATCCTCCCCTGCCCCGTGCGCCTGCGGCTGCCGTGCCCTCTGCCCTTGTCGGTTGCCAGGCTACAAGCGGCAGGTGATGGTGATCTACAACGGCGTCCACTACGACGCGTTGGCAGGTGCGGCAGGGAGGGAGCGGCAGCGAAGGGATGGGCGGAGGGATGCGGGTGGGCGGCTGGGCCGGTGGGTCACAGGACTGACCCGCGGGACGCAGATGTACGGAAGGCGGGAGGCGGGCACCACCGCCCCACGCATCGGAGGCAGCTTCATGCGCGGTCGGGGCGGGGCGGGGGGGGGCGGGTTCGCGTCGTGTCTTGTCGCGACAGGTGTGGTGAACTCCTGCCACTCAGTCGCGTCTGCCACCTCAATAGGTGGCCGTCGGCGACTTCGTCGTACCTGCCGCTCGACACCATACCTAGCGTCGAGTCATCCTTGAACCTCTGTCGTGTAGAGGGCGGGCCGCCGCGAAAGGCGCGGCCGTGCGCCTTCCGCACCTGCTGTCACGCTCGTCTTGCCGCCACGCCGGCGATGTGTCCTTGCGGTGCCTCGGACCCGCAGTCTGCGCCGGCCCCCGCGCCAACCCGGAAGACGACGAGACGTCGTACAACCCAAGGACCAAGCGCGGCAAGATGATTGTCGCGGCCGCGCGCAAGCTGGTGCGTGGCTGGGTGCTGGCCTCTTCCATACATGCCCGTTCGGGTTAGGGATGGGCATGCGGACATGCCTCCTGGGCGTGGAACCCTCCGTGTCGTGTCGTCGTGCCGTGGCACACAAATGGCCACCGACCATTGCCCGCGATGCCGCCCGGTCCGATCCGCAGGTGGAATTGGCGCACAAGGAGAGCCAGTTCCACGGCGCAGCCAAGAAGCAAGCGGCCGCCGCCACCGCCAGTGCGGGTTCAGCACCGGCCAAGGCGAACACGGCGGCGCCGCCCGCGGCCGCTCCCACCGCCAACGGGCCCACGACTTCATCCGCCGCGGCGGACGATCAAGCGGCGCAGGGGCCGCGCAAGGCAGGCGCCACTGCCGTACAGTCCACGCGGCGGGTGACCCGTGGGACGGCCGCCGCCGCTACAGCTGCGGGCGCCAGCGCCGCCAGCACCGGCACCAGCACCAGTGCTGCGCGCTCTGCCGCGGGGGAAACCACGACAGGCGCAAACGGGGATCCAGCCCCTGCCGACAGCGTCGCCGCGACGAGCGCTGCCGGAGGCGGGGCGCTGCCGTACGCAGCGCGTAGCGCAGCCGGAGCGACTGGTGGCAACGGGGCGTTGGTACCTGTGGTGGGGGAGGCGGAGGCGCCGTCGCCAGCCGCCGCCGTCGGCACCGCCACCGCTACCTCCACTGCCACCGGCAGCAGCAGCGCGGCCAAAGTCGACCCTGGTACGACTGCGGCTGCTGCAGCTGATGCTGCAGCTGATGCTACCCCGGCCTCCAACGGTGACGGCTGTACGGCGGGCGCAAAGTTGGTTTGTCAGACGTGTACGGAGGTATGTGATGGGGCGGAGGGAGCGACGAAGCACGCTCTGGCGACTGGCCACGACAGCTTCTCGGAGTCCTCCAGCTCATGATTGCGCGCAACATCAGGTTCTCGGAGCCCCCCAGCCGCTGTTTTTTTTCAACCCCCAGCCGCTGCTGATCTGGCAGCGCTGCTGCTGAGGGAGGAACCGGACCTACGTCCGGATCCTCCCTGGCGCCGGCGCGGCACGGTGACTTGACTTGTCGTGCAGCGGTTTGCGCCGACGGGTTCATAAGGCGTTCAGGACGTCAGGAGGCGAATGACTCTCGGACCCGAAGCCGAACATGTGGAACGCACCGGTGAGGTGCGGCGTGGGAAGCCCCGCAGGTTCTCTCCTGTCTCGGAGCGGACGGGTACTCTAGGGTAGCCGCGGTCGGGGTGATGATCTGAAGGTGTCGTGGTCCTCAGGCGTACTGACGGTGCCGTGGTCGGTAGCCATCAGCTTGCAATGCGCTATTCATCACGACAGGCAGGCGGGCAGGAAGGCGGGCGGGCGGCGGGCGGATCACGACAGGCAGGCGGGCAGGAAGGCGGGCGGACGGGCGGGCGGATCACGACAGTCAGGCGGGCAGGAAGTTTTGGGGCTGCTGGGGAAGGGCGGGGAGGGGGAGGGGCGAGTGAGGGAGCTTCTCGGTTAGCATGAGGGTGAGGAGGGTGAGCGCGCGGTGCAGCCCCTGGCTACCGAGGTTAGAACGCGCAGGCAGTTTGGGGCCAGGCCAGTTGTAGCGTTGGCGACCAGACAGGAGCAGGTGTGAGGAGGGGGAGTGAGCGAGTGAGAGAGTGCACAGCGTGCGCGCGCGCGGGTTCCCAGTCCTCACTCTGTACGGTGTTGTACACTGTACGGTGGTGAGGAGACGGAGGACTGGGGAGGCTTCGGGCTGTCGGCGATGAATGCCCCGATGACCAATGATGGAGGTCCCGCCGTTACCCGAGGTCCCATGAAATGCCCTCTGGTTTCACGCAGTTCGCGGGGTTAAGGGGGGTTATGGGGCGCGTCTGCGCGGGCAGGCACGGCAGGCGTGGTGGTAATCTTTCCTTGTGCGGCCCACCCAAGGTTCGCCAACTCGAGCTGCCGGGACGCGATTGTACGGCCGGTGAGATGAGGCGTGCGCGGTGCCGTGAGACGAGGTGCGGTGAGGTCCGGCGAGGAGCCTGACGAGATCTAACGTACCTGGGCCGGTCCTGGGGTCGAATCCCGTGAAGCCCCGTGTGATGCTGTTGACCTGGGGAGATACCTTGGATCCAGCCTGATCCAGGATCAAGTGCCCCGCCGGATGGGGGGACCTCTGGGGCGCTCGAGAGGCCCCCCTCCCCCTCCATCGGCAGCTGCTGCCCTCGCACCCGCGCTGCGCATTCCGTCATTGCAATCGGTCGAGGTTTGGACGCCTGTGCAGGTGTGTGGGGGAGGTAGGTCTCGCCACGCTTACAAAGGTGTCGTAGGTATATGGCCCCTGCATGTATGGGATCCCGTGCTCCAGGGGGCACCATGGGCTGATAAGGCATGGGCTGATGCCCTGCATGGAGAGAAGTGGGCAACAGCTGGGAGTGCAGCACGGCTTGTCTGATAATAATTATCAGAGTCTCTGATTGTATATATTCAGCTGAACGTTAGGCCAGCGGGGTACTCATCCACCTCTGGAGGAGGCTCCACCACTACCAAGAAGAGGCAACGAGGAGGGCAAGCGGGCCACATACCGTCAGCGACAACACCGGACCTTCCTTCCGCGGCTCACACGACCAACCCCGCCGCTCGCTCGCGTTAACCCAATCAATGCGCCTGTTCGGACTGCCCTCCCTGCCGTCGCCCACTACTGCCCTCCCTGCCGTCGCCCACACCATGGACGCACTCGCCAAGCTCTCGTTCAGGATCCCTGCTCATACGGCTCCTCAAGTCCTGAACTGGAGCGCCCCGCCGTGTCGGAGGCCTGCCCCGACGCACGCCCCATCCGCGCCCCGCTACTTTCTGTACGCCTGTCGAAGTGATTCGTGTATCCGTCTTCCGTATCTGTTACCTGTTTTGTGTTCCCAGCCACTGTTCAGCACAACGCGGCCCAGAAACAGAGTCTGCTGACGCTACATATCCCGCCGCTAACTGTACTACCTCCGCGCTCCGCGCTCTCCCTTGGATCGGGCAACCCGCAACCCACGAAATGCATTCGTCACATCACACACACAAAGACCGTGGGCACTACTCTGCCCCTTGCATGTCACGCACACCAGGTCTGCCTGCCTGCCTGCGAACTCACCGTCCACAGCAGGTTCCGCATGCCTGTCTGCGAAACCACCGTAATCGAAGTATATGGCGCAGCAGCCAGGCGCCCGATACTGACGCGCCCGCATTGCGCGCTCCCTGGCGCCGCGTCGGATCAGATCATCGCCGCGCAGCGGGCTGGAGCCCCCTCGCGTGGGAGCCTGGCTCCAGCCTCAGGCGGCTTCTCAGACACATGGCTTCTGGCCTGCAAAACCCCCAAAAGAAGCAAAATATGGAGCACCGAGCGAACATCTCCAGACGGTGCCGCAAGCTGCAGGTCCCGCAGCCCACCGCTTAAGCTGCCAAAGCCTCGTTTGGCGGGCAGTCAGCAAGTGGGCATCCGCAGTGGGCATCCAGCAGGTACTGGGCACTCCACAAAAAACAAAACGCTGCGCCGCGTCGCCGGACAGCAAGCAGGGCGCAGCACTACAGCTGGCCGCCGTGCTGGGACCCTCTCATCAGTGCAATGCGGGGACGCTCTCAAGAAGCTTTGCGGGGAGAGGTCCCCTGCCCCTCCCACCAGCTACCACACCGGCTCCCAGGGCTGTAGGTCGGTACCGTTGGTACGGTTTGTGACAAAACTCAAGCGCCGCGCGCCAACCTGCCATCGCAGTCCTTCACAGCTGTCTAATAGGCATCTGTGCCTTATTTGCGGTGCGCGTGGTTTGGCGAGAAACCCCCGCCCTCCCTGCTCCACGAAAGCCGTTCTGGTAGCACCCCAAGGATGTGGACCCACCGTATCTGTCGCACGAACCGCCCCCGCTCGCTCTCCGCTCCAATCTGCAGCCCTCCAACCTATAACTACCTCCAAAAGACCTTCCCGTCAATCATCAGCACTGTCATCTCAGCAAGCATCCACGCACCCGGGCGTCCACGGCTGCGTCCACAAACACACACCAAATCATCGTTGGCAAGTAGTTGTCGCCGGGCTGGGTGTGTCTGGTCTGTTTCTTTTTAACACACCGAATCCAACGGCGCCCCCACACGCTGTGCCCGCCGCCTCCCACCCGCCCGGGGATTCGTGGCGCCCACATCAAGTCGTACACATGTCGTACACACCACCAGCGCACGCGCATGTGCGGACGCCACACGAGCGCGATGTCGGCTGATGTCGGTCAGGCGCACGCGCACAGGTACACACGCACACGACTCATTCCTCCCTTGAAACACGGACACACACAGAGGGGGTTGCTCCTCTAAACACACACACAGACACACGGGCGGGTTTCTCGCTAAGCACAGACAAACGCACAGACTCGCACACACGCGCGCGCGCACACTCAGGTAGGCATGGCTGGCCCATCCAACAGCTGTTGCCGACTGTGGGTCGAGCTGCGCGCGCCGAGCAAACAGACAGACAGACAGAGACAGACAGAGAGACAGGTGGTGTCGCCCGCAATCACGCAATCCCCGCCCGCGCCAGCGCCTCCGACAGCCCAAAGTCCCCGTCCGCCTCCGCCTCGTCCTCATCTTCCTCCTCCTCCTCGTCCTCCTCCATGTTCTCGTCCAGGGGCCCCAGCGCCGCCGTCCTGCCGGCCGCATCCATGACCATGCGCAACTCGTCCAGGCCTGCGGGGCCGCGCCGGCCAAGAAGGGGCGCACAGGCGCGCGGTACAGGAAAAGTCGATAAGAATCGACATAGAATCGATACAGAATCGATACAGAGTCGATATGCGACGGCCCGTGGTCAGCTGCACATGACCATCGTGATTGGGTGGGCAGGCAAGTAGGAACGTAGGATTGCCCGCACCCTGTTGCATGCAGCCTGCAGCTCCGCGCTGCAGAAAGAGAGAGAGAGAGAGAGAGAGAGAGAGAGAGAGAGAGAGAGAGAGAGAGAGAGAGAGAGAGAGAGAAAGAGAGAGAGAAGCGAGAACCGCGCAGGGCACTCCCTGTCGCGCGCCCAGCGCTTCCCCCCCCCTGGGCCGAGGGAAGCGCGCAGCGGCAGCGGCGGCGGCTGCGGCGCCCACCTTCCTCGCTGATGGTGTTCTCGTCCAGCGCCAACAGCTCCAGGGAGGTCTTGGGCGCCAGGGCCCTGGCCACCGCCACCGCACCGGCGCGGCGGATCTGCACCGTCGAGGGAAGCGGAGGAGCAGGAGGGGTGTAGGAAATTGGTAGACTAAGGAGGAGGAGGAGGAGGAGGGGGGCTGCGCAGCCGTCTGAGCAAGCGATGCTGTGGATCCGCATATTTGGCCGCGGGAGGGCGAACCCGCATGGACAGTGTACTCCGTTGCGGCCCGCCAGGTACTTCCCTTGGTTCGGTTGCCCACATGGTTGCCCGCCCCTCTCCCCCCCTTCCCCGTCCCTCTGGCCCCCCTCCCCGCCCCGTTCCCCCTCCCTCCCGGTGCCCCCCTTACCTGGTTGCCCACCAGGTCCACGGTGCGCGGCTCCCCCAGGGCCGCCAGAGCCCTCGACAGGAAGATAGCCCCGCGGTCGCCCAGCTCGTTCTCACGCAGGTTGAGCACCCGCAGGCTCGAGGCGTGGGCCGCCACCAGCGCCGCGACCGCCTGCAGCCAGCGGGGACAACCCAAATGGTGCCAGAACGCGGCGTGTATTATTATTACGGATGCTACAGGAAAACCATAGTGAGGTCGAACGCGATGTTCATCTTGTTTACTTCAGGTGGCCTTAGCTGCGCAAGTCGATCGAGGCCTAAAAAGGTCGAAAAACCGAAATTGGGCTGGAGCGTGGGATGCACCATATCCCTGTCTATTTTAAGCATGGTGCGCGTCGATATGTTAAAATAAACCGTCGAAAACCGACACAACCGTCGATATGTGTTGTGTTAGGACACCGAATGTTAACCAGTGTGCAAAGAGCGCCTTGTGGGCGGTCTGTCGCCTTCTCCTCTGGCGCTGCTGGCGACAAACAAAACGTCCGCGGTGCAACCAATCCTTTCCGACGCACTCACCCGGGCGGCTGCTGGGTTGACCTCGTTCAGCGCCAGCCCAATCTCCTCGAGCTGCTGCCGCGGCGCGCCGTCCGCGCCGGCGGCGGCGGCGCTGTATGACTGCAGCAGCACGCGGCACACCTCCGTCACGCCGTCGGGGCCGAGGGAGGTGTCGTTGAGGTTGAGGACCTTGAGCGTGGGCTGCGCCGCCAGTGCCTTGGCCAGCTCCGGAACCACCTCCTCGGTCAGCGGGTTATCCGAGAGGTCAAGCTTGACCAGGTGGGCGCCTGGAGGGGGGAGAGTCGTGGAGACCCCCAGCGGGTGGACGGGAGGGAGAGAGGGATTAGGCAGAGAGAGGGATTAGGCAGAACATAAACTAAGCACTACACGAGGGGCACAGAACGCCGATGGGTTGCATGAATCAATGGCCGAATGGGGTGTTTTATTCGCGGATTCCGCCAAGGCGCAGTTGTTGTTGCACATGCGTAGCTTTCGCATCAGGACGGCGCACGGAGCCGTCCCCCGGTGATCCACCACCCCGGTGGCCCACCTGCCGCCAGCGCCTTCGCCAGCGAGATGCCACCCGCTGGCCCCACCCGACTCGACGCGAAGCGCAGGTCCTGAGGCGATCGCCAGCGAGAGCGGGTGCGGGTGAATGGATGTGTCAAGAGGAGCACGGTAAGAGACCCTAGACGAACCCAACACCGACCGATGGAGGGGAAGAAAGAGGGATGAGAAGTCGGCACCGGTGATTTGGGCGGTGGTTACTAGTGGTGGCCGGCGCATTCAACGAACTAATTAGCTGCGTAAGTATTAAAGCCGAACGAAGCAGCGCCACCAGCGGTAACCCCCGTAACCCCTACTGTGTGTGCAGTCCGAAACCGGCTGGGTGCCTGGACGGGCAGCTCAGCCCCTGTCACAGCTCTGTGGCGACGGCCAAGAGCCGCGATGCCTGCGCCGCGCAGCCGGCCGGGTTCGATCGGGCAACCTCTCGGCAGCCGGCCGAACAGAAGCTGCGGCGGCTGGTGCGCTCACTGCCAGCCAGCCAGGCAAGGCCGCGCCGGTCAGGCCAAGGAGAAAGCGACGCCGTACAGGCAAGAGATCTTGTGTGGACAATGCGCGCAGGGCCAGTCCCTGATGGCGGGAAGGGGAGTGTGACACAGCGCCATACCGGCATCCCGACCGGCTGCCCCACCCCACCTGGAGCAGTGGGGCGCGGGAGAGCAGCCCGGCGATGTGCGCCGCACCCTCGTCGCCGCTCATGTTGTTGTAGAGCTGCAGGCGGCGAAGGCGGGAGGGGTCCGCGAGCAGCTCGGCGGTGGCGCGGCAGGCGTGCACTGAGAGGCCCACGTTCTGGAGGGACAAGCTCTCCAGGGGGGCCTGCGGAAGGGGCGGGCGGCGGGCGGCGGCGCCGGAAGAGTGTGGAAGGGCGGCGATGAGGATGAGGACGAGGATATAGCCCAAGGGCAAGTGTACTGCAGGACGGCCAAGGGCAGGGTGCTTACATGGTAAGGTATGATTGCACAAAAGAAAAGCAGTTACCCACACCTCCACGCCCTGCTTGCCGCACCCCCTCACCTCCCTCATCTCTTTCTCATGTCCCCCTCGCTGCTCACCGCGCCGCACCACCACTGCCTCACCCCGCGCCGACCCGCCGCGGCCCGTCAGGTCCAGCTGGCTCGCTCCGCCGCCCACCCGGCCCCTCACCCTCATCCTCACCTTGCCCGCCAGCACCTCCGCGCAGGCCCGCACGCCCTTCTCCCCCAGCGCGTTGTCCGACAGGTTCAGCGCCTTGAGCCCCGGGGCGGCGGACAGCGCCGAGGACAGCACGCGCAGCACATCCAGCGCCTCGTCCTCCTGCAGTCGAGAGGCAACGCAGAATCGGAGAAGCCGATTCGGAGTAGCGCAACACAGAAGGATTTAGGCTGCAGGCTGCGCGCGGCACGTAACAGACAAGCAAGACCGACCCCAGAGCCCTAGGCGGACCGCGCCACCGGCCACAGACCCACGCTCGACCGTAAATACAAAGTGGAAGTTCTGTTGATGTGGCATGCATGCTTTCGGTCGCCCCTCCGTCCCCTGTCCGGTGGCTGGACGGCTCGGTTGCCGCGCACTTCCCTGCCCGCGAAGATCGGGTTCCGTCCAAGGGGAGGGCACCCACCGGCCTGCCCGCAATGACGTCCGAGATGTCCGCGTCCTCGAGCAGATGGGACAGACCGCCGATGGCCTTGGCCGCCACCGCGGCGGCGTCTCGGCCGAAGCTCTTCGTGCTGAAGCGGATCTGGGGGGACAGGGAAGGGCGGGGGTGGGTGGGTGGGGCGCTGCGTGGGTTTCGAATGGGTTGCGGCAGCGGCAGCCCATGCAAGTTTGCCAGCACAGAGGAGTAACGGAACCTCTGTGCTTGTGCACGTGTGTACAGCGGGAAAACCAGCCGCACCCGCCCGTGTGCATGTGTGTGCTTCCGTAGGTGTTTGTTTCCGTGAGTGAGGGTTCCCGAATGGAGGGGCCAACACATAGGTGAGGGGTCATTAATAAGGCATTTGCAGACCGCAACGGCAACGGACCGCTGACTGACCATCCAACCGATGCTCCATCAGCCCAACTGCATATGCGAACCTTCCTCTATACCCTCTCCCACGGGCTGGGTGTGTCTGGGCAGTTTCTTCTTAACCCTCTCCCACGGGCTGGGTGTGTCTGGGCAGTTTCTTCTTAACCCTCTCCCACGTCCGCTTGGTGCGCACATTACCAGACCGCCCAGACCGCGCCCTCGCGGACGCCTGCACCTCCCAGAAGCTCCCAGAAGCTCCCAGAAGCTCCCAGAAGCTCCCAGAAGCTCCCAGAAGCTCCCAGAAGCTCCCAGAAGCTCCCAGAAGCTGCCGCATGCGGGTACGTCCCATGCACAGATTCAACCCCCCCTCCAACCTCCCCTTCAATTTCCAATACCCCCCTCCAACCCAGCAACCAGCAGCGCAGTATAAACATGTCCACCAATGTCGTATAACCCCCGTCCAACCCACCCACCCTCTTGACCGCGCTGCCCGGCGCCAGCATCGCCGCGAGCGCCGCCTCCGCCGCCTCCGCGGTCAGGAAGTCACGAGAGCCCACCAGGTCCACAAGCTGCGAGGGCGGGACACATCGGCCACAGGGCCATATCCACGTTGAGGGGCCGCCAGAATGAGTGTATGCATATGCATCGCGTTCAGAAGACGTGAATTGGATACTTGGTGAAGGGGCAGGGGACTGATGGAAATACCCAAGCCCTCAGAGAGGCCGGTGCGGTGTTCTTCGGGTTTGTAGGTGGGTGGTGGTGGGGGTTTCGGGTTTGTAGGTGGGTGGTGGGGGGGTTTTGGGTTTGTAGGTGGGTGGTGGGGGGGTTTCGGCTTTGTAGTTGGGTGGCTGGGGGCCCCCGCGGTGGTGCGGGCCGGACCGCTGCATGCCAGTCCCGCGCCTCCCGCCCCTACCACATTCGCCACCCGGGCGGGCGGGCGGTTGCGCAGGCGGCGCAGGCGGTTGTGATGGTATGGGTCGCCCGCACGTGAAGCTGTCTGGTCTGGGCACGTTGGCAGGTTGGACCTCCGCGGCTGGCTGAGGGCCCGAGGTGCCCCACATGTGGCTGGAGACCAGGGCAGGTTCAACACTTGCTACGCTGATGGTAGCAGGGGGGAGGGGTATAGGGAATTGGTAGACATTTTGAAACTGCGCTGCTGCCAGAGCGAAGGGGGGGGGGCATCCCCGATCTGGGTTCCTCAAGAACTTGTGGGTGCATGGCGTGGGAGATGGAGGCAAGGTTTGCGGGACTGATCTGGGTTCGGCAAGGGTCGACTGACCTCGACTTGTCCCGTCGCTGCTGCAGCGGCGGCGCCCGCGCCCTCCACCTTGCCCCCGTTCTTCACGACCTCGATTGCCAACTCGCCCAGCTTCCTGCAGGTCCCGGCGCGCAGGATGGGGCTCTTATGATACAGCCCCTAGAGATCGGGCCCCTTCAGAAACGGTCCCTTACGATATGGCATGCAGACCTGTCCAGCCGCATAGGGTATGCTGCAGCATGGTTGCGCAATGTGGATAGGAGCCAATTCCGCTCTCCGTGGCCTGCGGACGACGCCGGGCTGTAATGCGGGCAGGCTCATACCTTGCCAAGTCCGTGCTCCGCCACCGCACAACCGTGAGCGGCCGTCGGAAAGCCGGCCCTACCCAAGTTCCAGTCAGAATTTTGGGGCAGACAGGGCGGCGGTCTCCACCGGCCCCTGGGGGACTTCTAACACACCTGGCATACGCAGAGGTCGTCTCGGCCTCCGGCCGCGCCCCAGTCGTTGTCCGAGCCGCAACCTCCGCAGCTGTGTAGGCTTTCTTTTCAATCGCCGCCGCTGCCAACCCCGCGACCTGCCGAATCGGGACGGCGGTGACCCTTACAAGACAACCAATTTAAAAATACCCATGATCAGTGTTATGCACCTATCTGCATTTTATCGTGCTTTGATTTCATACAGAGCGAAACGACTTCCAGTTCGATCTACCGAGTTGAAATTGTATTGCGCGGGAACGAACGCAACGCACTTCTGCGCTTAGCTCCAAACCCTGCGCATGTGCCAGCGCACATATATTTGCGATGAGTCGCTGCACGACGTCATCCCTCTGGGCGGCTGTAAGTGACCACATCGTAAGCAGAGGGTCAGAACTGTCACAGGGAGACTTGATACACTTGATAAAGAAACATAAATTGATCGCCGTAACGAATTTGGGCGCGCGCACCGACTGCGCGACAACAACGTACGGACGTAACGCGTCGTACAAGTATACAACTGGTGCCGTGTTTGGACCAACACGATCACATGCCTTGGCATTAGGCCATTCCGTTCTTTCCGCTCGGACGAGGGACCATTCCCGGTAATAAAGGAATGTGCCATGCGTGTGACAGTGCGTTGGATTTTTTACTGGTGGTAAAGCAAGGTGGCCGGCGGGGCCTGCCCTGGCCAATGGCAGGGATGGGGTCGACATTTGTAGAGGTGGTATGCGGATTTACTGCTTTTGACGGTGTTCGTCAATGCTGTTACCCCTGGCTTACCCCCCTTACCTACGATTATGCCCCTGGGTGTTTGGGCGCCCATCCAACTGTCCCCGGTGGCCTGACAGCTTCTCCTCGTTTCCTCACTGGACACAAGCCGTCTGTTGCGAGGGCCAGCGAAGGCTGGCCTTCTCACTTCCACCCCCGTCGTGTTGTGGCGAGTGCACCATTTATTATGGACCATAAATCGATCCATTGTTTAATCGGCTGCTTGCTACAAGCTAACGGACACCCAGTTACCAATCAACGCCTTGCGCGTTACCTCACAACCCATCAAGCGTGCATTTCACAACCGTATCGACCTGGACCCCAAAACCCCCCTCCCCCCCACCAAACACACACAGTTCCCCTAGAGCAAAGACAGTGTGCTAAAACACACACATAAACACACACGCCAGCATGTGTGCATGCAACGATGCAAGTGTCAGGAAGATGTCAGTGCGGCGGTGGCCCGCCTGCCGTACAACCTCCCCACTTCCACCCCACACCCACCGACCCAGGAAGCTGTCACCCACCCACCCACCATCCAAGCCGCCACCCACCACACGAGCCCCCCATTCATCCTCCACTGGCGACGCGATGGCCCTGCAAGGTACACCCACAGCCTGAAACCACGTGGGTCCACATGTACGGAATGCCGTACTACGGACGGACCAGGTCGCGCCGTTATTAGTAATGCCGCCCGCTTATGAATTTGGGTAGGTTACGATGCACTCACGTGTGATGAAAGAAAGGTGCACCGGCGGTGCTGACGGCCGTCCAGTCAAGAAGTGCGAAGGCCTCCGGCCATCGACTCCGCAGCAGCAAACCCACACAATCGAGAGTATGAGTCCCAACCGCCCCACCAAGCTCGTTGGAGCTCGGCGCTTCCACTCACACACACGCCAGACGAGCCTACATATTACTGCACACCACACACCGGGACCTGGGGGCTCGGCGGGTCGGGCGGGGCTTCTCACTACGCACGGCCCCACACCGGCGGGTCGGTTTTCTCATCATCACGGGCGGCTCAGTTTTCTTTCATGGTACACAAGAGAAAGAGGACAGGGACGGGGCTGCCCGCAACCCCAGAGAGCTCCGAAGGAGACCTGACGACGGTCGTACTCATTGTTTTTTTTAGCCGCCGTACAGCCAGCCGTACACGAACAACACCGCCATCAGATCGATCATCTGAATCACACACCACCACCATCACCGGGCACCTAGAAGACGACTTGGACGACAATGACACACCGCTGCGCTGGCAGCGCCCTCCCTCGCCTTCCGGCGGCGGACTCCGCCTTCCGGCGGCGCATTGTGTACCAAAACCCTAGGCCCAACCCAGGCCGCAATGGGGGGACCCACCCACCCACCCACCCACCCACCCACCCACCCACCCACCCACCCACCCACCCACCCACCCACCCACCCACCCACCCACCCACCCACCCACCCACCCACCCACCCACCCAACGCCGACGAGACACGTTCACGCCGGCACCTCCGGACGATCCCCCGCGGTGCGGCACCGCCCCGCCCGGTGGCCCTCCCTCCCTCCGCCATCCTCCGTTCGCTCCGTTCTCCCGCCCTCCCGGCACCTCCTCAAACCGCGCTCGTTCCTCCCCAACCGCTCCAACCGCTCCAACTGCTCCCGTCCAAACCTCGCGGTGTCCGACCGGCACCTACCCGACTACAGTCTTCGTGTACACAAGCAGGGCGGCGATGCGCCACCCCATGGTCCCACGGCGGTAACCCCCGAATGGCGCTCCGGAACCAGTTTTCCATGCGGCTGGGTCAGCAGCCGGCGGGGGCGCGCCGTCCCGCTCCGGATGCGGAGTACAGAGACGGCGGTGCTGGCGCCCCTGCTGCTGCTGCTGCGGCGGCGGCGACGGCGGCCCCTCTTGCCCTTCCCGCCTGCCCAGTCATTTCGCCGCGCCGCTTGCCCAGCCCAGCCCAGCCCAGACCCGACCCGACCCGACCAGGACCCCCCGCCGCGACTTGGCCTGGTCTGGTCAACCACGGAGCCCCCTGCCCCTGGAGCTGATCCCGTCACTTGCCCCCGTCCCGATACGAGTCCATGGGTATCATCTCTGTTCTTGGCCTGCTCTGGCAGCTTGCCCTGGGCTCTGGCCACGGGCTTTGCTTGGGACAAGGAGGAGGGGGAGGAAGAGGAGGAGGAGGAGGGGGAGGAGGCAGATGAATCGGCACGACATAATCAGGAGGACGCCAGGGGCGGCGGCTCCGCCGGCCGGGATGCCACGGCGGCGGCACCGCCGCCGCCGCCCCCGACCCCCAGGCCCCTTCCGCCCCCGCCGGCACCCGCACCGCCGGCGGTAGCCCCGCCGCCGCTGTGGGGGCCCTGTTGCAGGTACGCGAGGAAGGATCCGCCGCACTGCGCCCGCTTCAGACCGCCGTCCAGCGGCCGAAGGGACTCCAGCCGGCTGCCGCCGCCGGCGGCGCCGCCGCCGCTGCTGCCGCTGCCGCCGGCACCGCCGCCGTTGATGACCGACTGCTGCTGCAGGAGGGCCTGCGCCATGCTGATGACCTGCGGGGAGGGAGGGTTACGGTATCGTGTGTTGCCGTACCGTTAAGAGAGGGTTTGTGTGCACAGGCAATGGAGAACTGAACCGCGGGTAGGCGAGTGCTGGGTTCGTCGGTTGTGGGGCCGCTGTGGGGGTGCGCGCGCGGGGTGAACGGGACTCCGTACTGCCTACATCTCGTACTGCCTACATCTCGTACTGCCTACATCTCGTACTGCCTACATCTCGTACTGCCTACATCTGAACTTGAAAGATAGTCAGCCAGCGACGTCTTTGCCTTCGTGCGGTCACTCTTCCGTGCGGTTGGGGAAATGAGGCAAGGCCGCTGGACCGCAAGGACGCGACAGTGGACAGCCCGACAGGCCAACGGCCCGAGATGCCGTACCTAATCGCCCGCTGCCGTACCTGCTGGCGAGAGGCCTGAATGAGATCCCGCCGGTTCTGCGGCGGAGCCGGCGGCGGCGGCGGCATCTCGAAGCCGCGGCCGCCGCCGCCGCCGCCGCCGCCGCTCCGCCCGGCGGCGCCGGCGTACCCGCCGGCGCCGCCCCCGCCGCCGCCGCTGCTGGCCCCGAGCCGTGAGTCCAGGGAGAGGTGCGGCAGTAGCACGTTCCCGCCGCTGCTGCTGGTGCTACTGCCGCCGCCGCCGCCGCCGCCGCCGCCTCCGTATCCGCCACTGCCGTTGCTCCCGCCGCTGCCCGGCGCGGAGCTGCTCGCCCCCCAGGAGATCCGACTCGGCTGCGGCACACTCGCGTTCCCTCGGAGCCCGCTACTGCCGCTACTGCCGCCGCCGCCGCCGCCGCCGCCGGCGGCGGCGGCGGCGTAGGATCCATTGGTTTGTAGCATCTGCTGTGGATGCGGATGCTGGTGCGCATGTTGGTGCTGGCTGTGAAAGCGGCTGGGCGAGCCGCCGCCGCCGCCACCGCCGCCGCCGCCGCCACTGAAGTTGTCGTGCATCGGCAGCGACGAGTGGCTGTTGATGGTGGGCAGGTGTGCCGCGGCGGCGGCGGCCAGCGCTATCAATGACTGGGGTCGGTCGGCGGCGCCGACGCCGCCGATGCCGCCGCCGACGGCGTGGGTACCGGCGGCGCCGGGACTGCGGCTGCCGCCGACGCCGACGCCGACGCCGACGCCGCCACTCGGAGCCAGACCTGCATTGCCGGCACCACCGCTGCCGCTTATGCCATGCGACGGAAGGCTCGGGCTGCTGCTAACGCTGATGAGCAACGGCGGCGGCGCCAGACCGCGGCCGAGCCGCAGCGGTGACGCCGCCGGAGGCGGAGGCGGCGGCGGCGGCGGCACCGCCGCCGCCGCACCGGCGTCGGCCGTCGGAACGAGGCAGATGCCGGCTGACGGCGTCATGCGCATCGGCGGCGGCACGTGCACGCCGCCGCCGCCGTTGTTGTTGGGCGTCGACGGCGCCGTCGCGGCCAGGAAGGCGTGACGTAGGTTCCGGGCCGGCGAGGGCATCGGCGGCGGCGAGGAAGTCCAGGGCGACGACGGAGCGGCGGATGGAGAGGCGCCGGGGCTCGCCCGCCGCCCGCCGGTGCGGTCTGTACGGCAGGAGGTACGGCAGGTGGCACGGCGGGTTGGGTGGGGTTGACGGGGTGGGGTCAAAGAGCGGCAGAAGCTCGCTCGAACGGTGGGGGGGGGGGTTGAGCATGTAGTGCTGTGCGCTTACATGTGCTGTTGTCAAGTTGGTCGCGTAGGTGGGCGGGCCGCCGCCGCCCGGGGACAGGGGACCCCACGCGGCACGCGGCCGTACACGAGGGACGAGACAGAGAGCTGCTCCCGTCATCAAGCACAGCACAGCACAGCACACCCAGCACAGCACAGCGCGTGTGTGGACAACCGGTGCTCGGGCGCGGCCTCAAGAAGGTGCTGCCAAGACGCTGTGGAGGCATCTTCGAGGGGATGCCGTACCTGCCGGGAATGCCGTACCTGCCGGGGGAGCAGAGATGGACGGCAGCACGTCCCGTTCCGAATCCGAGCCCGCCCGCTCCCTCGCTGGGTCGCCCTCCGACTCCAGGGAAGACCGCCGCCGCTGCGCCGCCTGCGGCTGTGACTGCGGCTGCGACTGCGAAGTCTGCGAGTTCGACGAGTTTTGCGACTGCTGGGAGTGCAACGGCGGCTGCTGCTGCGCCGCCTGCGGCGTCGCCGGCGGCAGCTGCAGCGGCGGCTGCGACGGCTCGTTCGACGAATCCACGACGACGACGGAGGGCTGCGCCGACGGCGGCTCCAACGGGGGTTCCGGAGCGACGCTGAGCGGCGCGGGACGAGACCCGCGCCGGATCGGCGTCGGGGAGGGGACCGCGGCGCCGCCGGCACTGACCCATGGGTCACCGGAAAACGATCTCTCCGGGCTGTGGCAGATGGCAGATACCGGCCGCGGCCCGCCCACACGGCAGACACGGGGGACACAGCGGGACGTGAGGAGGGCAAGGAGGTGAAGGCAGGGGCAAGGGAAAGGTAGACGGCGGTCGTGAAGGGGCCTTGCCTCTGGAACGAACCCCTGCCGCCGATGAACGGGCCCCCCCACACACAAGACCAGGGTCACAACTAGCGTCCCTGACCCCCCCCAAGCACAACCTTGCCACAGCGGAACCGCAGGACACGTCACCACCCCGGACGTCGCCGCGTCCCCTCCGCTGCCGCTCCCGCTCCAGTTCTGGGTTCGTTGTTTTCAATCTATCCCCCTCCGACCCCCTCCGCCCGTTCTGGGTCGGGTTTTTCTTTAGGAAAAAACCCTTCCGTCCCCTCACTCACGCACCTGAGATCCCCCCGCTGCTGCTGCTGGTGACCGACCCGTGGGCCCACCGGCGGCGCCGCGCCCAGTACGGCAAGCCCGGGCGACCCAGGCAGCGGCTGGGGCACCGAGATACCGCCGCCGCCGCCGCCGCCACCACCACCTCCGCCGCCGCCACCGAGACCACGACCGCCGCCGCCGCCGCCACCTTGCTGCCGCTGCGCTCGGCGGCTCATCTGCAAGCGCGCGTGTGTGTGGGGGGGGGGGGGGGAGAGAGGGAGAGGGAGAGGGAGAGGCAGGGGGCAGGGCGTTGTCAAGGGGGTGTCACAGGGCCCCGGGTGGCTGCATGCCTCGATCCGGCTGTCGATAGAGCATCCGCTTGTCCCCTCAAGGTTTCGGGGCTGCTCCGAAACCCCGGAGACCTCCGAAACCACTCCAGCTGCCAGGACCAACCGGCGCGATGACCCCCACCTCGCACCGGTGCCTCGTGTCGTACCCCAGCGCAGCGCCCTTCACCCCACCGACCTAGGCTCCGTCCCTGCCTGCCCGTCATCAAACGTACCGTCCCGCTCCTCGACCCCGCTCCTCGACCCCGCTCCTCGACCCCGCTCCTCCACCCCGCTTCTCCACCCCGCTCCTCCACCCCGCCCACCCGGCCCGCCTCCCCCCTGGAGCGGCCCCCCTCACCACCGCGTCCATGTACTCGGCGTACAGGCTGCCCGGCAACCCCAGCTGGCCGTACGGCATGTCCAACGTCTCCAGGGAGACCGCACTGCGCAGCCCGGAGCCGACGCTCTGGCCGCGTCGCAGGCCGCCGCCGCCGCTGCCGTACGGTCCACCCACGGTGAGGCTGGCGGCGCCGCTGATGTTGAGGGCGAGGACCTGTCGGCACGAATGAGGGGGCGGGGGTCGTATGTGGCGAATGCGGGGCCGGGCGTCGTATGTGGCGAATGAGGGGGCGGGGGTCGTATGTGGCGAATGAGGGGGCGGGCGTCGTATGTGGCGAATGAGGGGGCGGGGTCGTATGTGGCGAATGAGGGGGCGGGGGTCGTATGTGGCGAATGAGGGGGCGGGGGTCGTATGTGGCGAATGAGGGGGCGGGGGTCGTATGTGGCGAATGAGGGGGCGGGGGTCGTATGTGGCGAATGAGGGGGCGGGGGTCGTATGTGGCGAATGAGGGGGCGGGGGTCGTATGTGGCGAATGAGGGGGCGGGGGTCGTACGTGGCGAATGAGGGGGCGGGGGTCGTATGTGGCGAATGAGGGGGCGGGGCGCGTATGTGACGAATGAGGGGGCGGGGGGTTAGGGCAGGGAACGCAACCGGGTTTCGGAGGTGGACGCATGCCCGAAGCCAACCCGGGACAGCTAGTGGCCCGTTCCGGGTTTTACTTAATAGGTGTGGTCATGTGCCCGTACTGCCGTACATGTACGACCACGGGATGGCGGACGGCTTGAGGGTCCGACCCGGTGGTTTTAAAAGTTGCCAGACGGGTCGCTGCTGGTAGGACGAGGTGTCGTACCGCTGAGTGAAGGAGGCCCGCCTTTCCTAGGTGCCGTACCTGGGTGCCGTACGTGAAGGAGCCGCCCCCGGCGGCGCCGCCGCCGGGCAGGTTGGTGCCGCCGGCAGGGCCACCGGGGAGGGCGCCGCTGCCGACCTGCAACAGCAAACCGTCACCCAGCTGCCAATTGCCGCCGACGACAGGCGGGTGCGACGCGTGCTGTACGGCATTGCCGCCAGGGGTCGTCCACAACGGCGTCTGCGGGTGCCAACCATTGCCGCCCACCGCGCCGCCGCCGCCGCCGCCGCTTCCGCCGCCGGCCGCGTCGCCGCTGCCGCTGCCCCGTATGAACAGCTGTCGGCCCGGCGAACCGACGCCTCCCCCCGGCGAGTCCGAGCCCGTCGGTCCCTCGTTCGACGCTCGACGGCCGTCCGATAATCGACGCCCGCCTCGCTCCCCAGCGCCGCCTCCCCCGCCGCCGCCGCCGCCGCCATTCCCCGCGGCGCGCGGCGGCGGCTTCGGCAATGGCTGTCGTAGGTACGACGCCAGAGTGGATTGCACCCCCGAGTAGTCCGCGTGCTCGTACTCCGGCAGCTGTACGGGAGACCTGTTGGCCCGCGGCGCCACCGGCACCGTCTTGGGCGTGTCCGCGCCGCCGCCGTCGCCGCCACCGCCGCCGTCTGCGCCGCCGCCGGCGGCGGCGCCCATTGGCGGGAGCCGACGGTGAGAATGCGACTGCCAGGCCGACAGAGCGTGCTCGTCTCCGCTGCTGTGACCCGAGGAGATCTTTGATTGGAGGTTCGGCGGTTGCTGATGTTGGGGGCGGGGCGTTTGGGGAGAGGGCCCCGTCTGCGGCGGCGGCGGCGTGGCACTGACCCGTGGGTCAGTTTTGACCCGCGACGCGTCCGACGTCCGGCCGGCCCGGCTCCCCGGCGTGCCCGCCGCACGCGGCGGCGACGCCGGCGGTGACGTCGGCACGTCCGTACGATCCGACCGCCGGCGCCCGCCGTTGCTGCCGCCGGCGGCGGCGGCGGCGGCGGCGGCGGCAACGACTCCGCTGCCGTCGTCGGTGCTGACCTGGCTGTTGCTGGTGCCCCGGGGACCGTGTGCCCCGGGCTTGGTCTTGGGTTTCGACGGCGGTTTCGGAGCTCCGGCATGGCCCCCAGCGCCCCCCGAGGGATGGGGTTGTGCGTCCGGCGCGGGTTTGTGGCCGAACCGCTTCAGCAGGCGGCCGAACGCCCCCCGCCGCCGCTCCATGTCCTGCACTCCCTTCAGCAGGAACTGCGGGGCGGCGCAAGCAGCAGCCCACCCCCGGGGCCGGGTCCGGGGCCGTTTTCGTTTTACAACCGAGTCTCCTGCGCCCCTTGCGCGTTGCAGGCAGTAACACGGTCTCACCACCGACCATAAACACACTCTCACACACACGGCTCGCGGCGCAGTTCTCTTTTACACACACACACACACACACACACACACACACATGTGCCTCCGTATTTAGTATTTGCGGTATGATTTGCCTTGCGGTGGTGGCGCGGCTGCCTTGTCCGCGCGCCTGCATATGGTAAGTTTTTTCTCGCAGGTTCTATGGTAAGTATATTGCCACCTGGGATCGGGCGGGCGGGCGGGTTGCAATTCTAAACACACACATGTGCCTGGCGGGAACCCCCATGAGGGGACACCCCAGGTGCTGCAAGGAAATGAGGGAGGGCGGCAATCCCAGGCCCACGAGGCACTGGCGCTGCACGGGGCCCAGCCGGAGACGAGACGGCATGGCTGAGGCCTTTGTTTTCGTGGAGATACCGCGGTGCTTTCCGGGCCGCGCGAGTGCTCTAGGTCGAGCAAAGGGGGATGCGGCCCGTCACGCCCCTCTCCCTCCCCCGCAAAGGGAGGAGAGTGCTTCGGCGGTCTCCCGTATGGGGCGGGTTAGCCCCCCCGGCCAGCGTAGGCCCGGCAGATATGTAACGATACACACACACACCGTTCTGGACACCGTTCTGCTTATTCGCGGCTCAGCTTTTCTCCTTGATAACACACACACTCTCACACACAGTTCTCTTTTGCACACACACACACTCACACACACACAGGTCTGGCTCAGTTCTCTTTAACACACTGGTCTGGGTCGGGCGGGTGCCTCGTACGGTGTGCGGTGACCACACACGCACACACCACGCTCCCTCCCTTCCCCCCTCCCCTCCCTCCCCTCCCTCCCCTCCCTCCCCTCCCTCCCCTCCGCCCCCCATCCCCCCCGCCCCATCCCCCCCCCACCCCGTCACTCACCCTCAGCAGCTCGGCGTACTTGGGGCCGTCCACCCCCTCCGACCACATGTCCGCCAGCTGTCTCGAGGGGGGTTTGGGGGGGGAAGGGAGGGAGGGAGGCGCGGGGGTGTTCCGTACTCGTGTGTAAGAGAATACAGAGCCGCGAGAAGCGAAGTCCAGCGGAGTACGTGTGTGTGGGTATGTGTGTGCGTGCGTGCGTGCGTGTTTGCGTGCGTGTTGACGTCGGATGAGCCGCGGGACACGTCGTGTGTGTTCGCAGACAAGCAGAGTCGAGGAGCACACATGGGCGCATGGGGGCACAGCTCAGACCGGAAACGCCAGTTCGCCCCAGCCTGCCCCCAGCCTGCCCCCGCCCCAGCAAATAAAACAGTTGGCGAGGCAAGCGGGACGAGTCCTGTGTGTGTATGGTACACGCCCCCGCACCCACCCACACCCCGCACCACCACCACCACCCCGCACCCCCCACCCCGCCCCGCCCCGGCCCCCCACCTCGAACAACGCGTCGTAAAAATTGGGGAAGTCCATGTACGGCAGCCCCTTGTTGTCGTCCAGCCAGTCCTCCCCGGGGTCGTAGTGCGGGTCGGCCGGCAGCCCGAACCGCGGCAGCAGCACCTGGGGTGGTTTTTTGGGGGGTGTTGCGGGGCGGGGGCAAGGGGAGGGTATAGGAAATTGGTAGACATGTTTAAAACTGCGCTGCTGCCAGAGGGGTGTTGGGGGGGCCGGGGGCCCGGGAGGGGGGGCGTGTATATGTTTGTGGGTTGTCCCAGGAGAACCGAACCGCGGCAGCAGCACCTGGGGGGGGCTGCGTGTGTGTGTGTGTGTATGTGTGTGTGTGTGTGTGTGTGTGTGTTCTGGGAAGGGGGGAAGGGGGAGTAAAGCGCTGGTCACGGAGGGGGCGAGGGGCAACGCGACCCTGATCCGGCGGGGTACCGCCCATCAGATCTCCCACCTCACCCCGAGGAGCTGCAAATGGCGAGAGGAGTCCGCTGCGGAGAGCAGAGCAGTGACGGGCTGGCCAGGCTGACTAAACTAGCTGGCTGGCTGGCTGGCTGGCTGGCTGGCTGGCTGGCTGGCTGGCCGGCTGAAACATCAACAGGCCAGCCCGAAAGACCCACCATCGTGACCGCCACCAAAGCCCCAATAGACCCACCATCGTGACCGCCACCAAAGCCCCAATAGACCCACCATCGTGACCGCCACCACCATGGCGCTGTAGATGGGCTCGTCCAGGGTGGCCGCGAACACCTCGTCCTCCTCGCCGCCCCCCTCGCCCACCACCACCACCACCCGCGTGGCGGACTTGGGCAGCCAGCGCCACCAAGCCCTGATGGCCTCCATCACCTGTGGGGTGCAGCTCAACCAGGCAACCGGAAAGGGGCCGGGGGCGCAGCTCAACGAGGCAACCGGAAAGGGGGCCAGGGGCGGGGTATAGGAAAATGTGAAGCTGCGCTGCGGGGGCGGGGACGGGGGCGGGTGCCGCGGGGGAGCAGGTTGGAATCAAGGAGAGAGGGCGGGGCGAGGGCTCGTCCACGTGGCTTTGGGAGGCTCGCGCCGTCACCTGCGCCGCGCAGCGGGGCCCCGCGGGGGGCGGGGATCAAGCGGGGGTATGGCCCGGGGAGGAGCGGGTTGAGAACCAAGGAGGCGGGAGGAGCGATGGATGAATGTCAAGGAGGGGGTTCCCGGGGCATTGGCAGACACCCTGTCAACCGCCCCGCCACGTACACACAGCCCCTCAAGCCCGCCCCCCCCTCAACCACCCCCCACCCCCCCCCTCAACCACCCCCATCCCTCACCCCCCCCCATCCCTCAACCACCCCCACCCCTCAACCAACCCCACCCCTCCACCCCCAACCCCCCACCTGCGGGTGCGTCCGGAGCGCCCTCCTCCGGCTCAGCATGTCGGTGCTGTACATGTCCTTGTTGCCCTGGTGCGCGTAGTTGATCTTCTCCAGGTCGCGCTGGTCGTGCACCTCAAGCGCCACGTCCAGCTCACCCGCCTGGGCCTGGGGGCGGAGGGGGGACGGACGGGAGGGGGAACAGGACATTGGCAGGCACAGTTATACTGCGCTGCTGCAAGAACAAAACTCCGATAAAGGCTCGACTGGGGACGGGGGAAGGCGAGGCGGGAACCAGGGCGGCGCGGGGCGGGAATGGGGTGGCGCGGGGCGGGGCCGCGGGGCCGACCGGGGGGGCTTGAAGTAAACGCACACCTGCTGCAGCGCGCTGTGGTTGTCGTGCTCGAACTCGGACTTGTCCGCAGCCACCAGCTTGTGAGCCCTGAGGGAGGGAGGAGGTTTGGGGAGGGGGGTTTGGGGAGGGTATAGGAAATTGAGGTTTGGGGGGTGGGTGGGAGGGGGTTTGGGGAGGGGGGTTGGGTGCGGCTGCGGATGTGGTTGGGGGTGTCCAGGGCCCGCAACACCGGGCGACAAACCCCTCCCCGCGGCACCGAGCGACAAACCCCTCCCCACGGCACCGGGCGACACACCCCTCCCCGCGGCAGCACCGCGCTGCCCCATCCACACCCGGCCCCGTCGCTGTCTCCCCCTCTCGAAAACTCTGCTGCACCCCTCCGCCCCGAGATCCCTGGGGGAGCATATCATTGCTCGTCCACGAGCACGTGCGGCCAGCCGCCCCTCCGCCCCCGGCACCTCCGTACCCCCCGCACGTCCCTGACGGTCTGGGTGGTTTCGTCGCGGTTTGCCCCTCTGCAAAGGCTCCCTGCCTCCTATACGAGTACTGCAACCCCCCCCCCCCCCGGGTCCCTGCGCCACCCACTCCCTTACCGCAATCCCTGCCGCCCGAGATAGGGTGTTTTCTTCTACGCCACCCTCCCACAACCGACCCACCGGCCCACCGGCCCACCGCCCCACCTGACGATACCCGCCACCACATTGGACACCCGCCGCCAGCGGTACTGGATGCTCTTCAGCCCCGCCATCGCCAGCCCCCTCCTCTCCGGGGCCTTGAGGGACCTGACCTTCCGCAACAACTCATTTCGACCCACGCCGCCGCGGCGGGGCCCGTCGGCGCCGTCGCCGTCGCCGCCGTCGCCAGGCGCTGCCGCGTCGGCGGCTGCCGCCGCCGCCGCCGCCGCGGCCTCTGCGGCGGCGGCCTCCGCCGCCTCGACTTCCGCGCGGCGCTGCCACAGCAGCATCATTCTCTCGGCGGCCGTGACCTGCGACGGCGCCGCCGCCGCCGCCGCGGCTGCCGTACTAGCGGGGCTCTCCCCCGTCACGCTGGGGCTGAGCACCGGGGACTGGTACGCTGACGGCGGCTCCGAATCCAGATCCCCGTCCGTCTCGCCGCCATGGCGGGGCGAGTGCTGTATCCCCCGGATCCCCCCTTCCACCAAGGGGTGCTGGTGAAGGTGGTGGAGGTGGTGATGGTACTGCGGCGGCGGCGATTCGGTGTTGGGCGCCTGCAGTAAGAAGTCGGAGGTCTTCTCCGCCCGCAGGGTCTGCTCCTCGTCATCGCCCTCGGCCGGGACGGCCCCAGCCCCGGCGGCCTCCTCGTCCGCGTCCTCGTCATCATCAATGGTAGTTGGCCCCAACGGAAACGGGCCCGGCCCGTTCAGCCGCGGCAGCGCACCGACACCGGCCTCCGCCTCGGCTTCCGCGCCCCCGGCGACGCCCGCGGCGGCGGCGCCGCCGCTGCCGCCGTCCACGACGCCCATGGCCGCGGCGGGCGGCATCTCGCCCGCCGCCTCACCGTCCCCTGGAGCTTCGTCCCTGCTCATTGTGTCTTGTCACGCGGACGATATTATCCTAGACTTCGTGGCTGTGGACGCCCCGGCGCAGCAAGACGCCCCCTCCAGCGGCCCCCCAGGCACCCGGATGCGGATCCGGATCCGGATCCAGATGCGGCACGCACCCGGAGAAAACGGCCGGCCGCAGCTCAGGCCCCGAGGCTCGACCGCGGGTGGTGACCCAGATCGCTGAGCAGCAGCCTTTCACGGGGCTTGGCGCTACAGCCGAAGGGGAGGAAGCCCGGGCGAGCTAGAGGGCTAAGGGAGGAGACGGATGGCCCGGCGGGGTCTGAGAGGCTTGTCGGGCTGGTCGCCATGCGTCTGTGTATGTGTGTGCGACTGCGACTGCGACTGTGTCTGTGCGCCGCCGCTGCTGCGGCAGCGGAGGCGGCATGCGGGGGCGCTGGGAAGGCTGCTCCGCAGGGCAGGGCGGGGCGTACGGGGTGGAGGGGGAGTGGATGGGCGCTAGGTAACTGCTCGCCCCGCCGCTGGGAGGCTTGTTGGCGCGTTGAGGAGCGTTGGCTGGGCTTCGCTTCGCTGCGCAGCGGTAACCTGCTGGGCTGCAGGCGGGGTACTCGGTGCTTTGGCGCAGGAGAGAGCGGCTCTGGAGCGGTCCTGGACAGCGAAGGAAGTACAGGGGAGGCAGTCAGTGGTTGGTCGCCAAAGACGACCACAAGCGCCGGCGCGTTCTCCGCGGGACGCGAGGTTGCATGAACGGCGCTCCGCAAGTGGGCTTTCACACTTGTGACACGAAAGCACAAGGGCCGATCCTTATTTCAGCGGTGTCACATGAATACCGGAAGGACGGTTCAGCTGCGAAGAAACGCTGCGTGCGGGGTCTGCTTCCATGGACATGGCCATCCTTGACCCCGTCATCTACCGGGTGCTGTCGTCCTTGAGTGCAGCATAGTAGAACGTCAACAGTTTATAAGTGCATGTCAGAAGAGCCCGCCCGCCTAGATAGGTAACGCGCCAGGGCGCAGTGACACGACGCCAACTCACAAAAGCAAAAGCTCTCGGTCAGGTGAATCACAATCGACGCAATTGCACGTAACCCAGCAGCAGTTTACTATCCGGATAGGACTGTCCTCGAAGAAAGGTTGTGACAAAGAGAGGTCCAAGACGTCAAAGTGCAGGTTAAGGAGATTTTCCTACGATTCATGAGTTATAATATTTAAGGCGGATGTAAAAAATTGTGTGGGCGACTGAATCGTCGCGTTCGGGTGACGAGCAACCTGGTGACCCCGAAACCATTTGCACCGTATTTTGTGGGATCGGTCGTGGCTTTTGTTTGCAACGAGCATTCTTCCTTTTGCACCCACGTTTGCCGTTCGCACGAAGAATGCAGACCATGCGCCTTCAAGCCTTTAAGCCGGCCACGGTTGGCCGTCAGCCACGGCTTGTGGTGGCCAACTCGGCGGTCGCTCAGCCTGTGACCCTCCCCTACAAGGCCGCCGATGGTAGCGATAAGGGCAGCCAGCAGCTGGCGCTGAAGGTGGCAGAGGAGTCTGCGAAGGGCCTCGTCCACCGCTACTTGGTCCTGGTCCAGCAGAACGCTCGCCAGGTGTGCATGATGGCCGTAATTAATTGGCTCGATGGATTTTCAGCAAGGGAGCGGACGTTTGTATGGAGCAAGGCAGCTTTAAGGGGGACCACCCCTTGTATGGCCGCCGCTACAAAGCAGTCTCCTTGTGGTTCGCGTTGGACTCTCCGCGTAGTACTTGGTTGCTGCTATCCAAATGTTTTTGTTTTTAAACGCAATTGTTGCGGACCTTAGAATTGAGCTGCGCTATTGTTTGTGGTGCCACAATTCAAGGCAGCAGCGGGGCCATCGCCATCGCACGATCGGCACGACATTCACTGGTTTATTCTTGCAGTCCCAAATACGCTATGAAATGAAAGCTTTCATCGTCGTTGCTCGCAGGGCACTGCCAGCACCCTCACGCGGTCAGAGGTGCGCGGTGGTGGCAAGAAGCCTTACGCGCAGAAGGGCACTGGTAATGCTCGTCGTGGTAGCAGCGTCTCGCCGCTCTTCCCTGGCGGTGGTGTCACCTTCGGCCCCAAGGTGAGTCCTTCGTTCGCCCATCCTCCCATCCTTCGTTCACCCACCCGTTCCGCGAAACTGGAGCCTGAACATCCCACCCCGTGAATGTCACCCCACAGCCCAAGGACTGGACCATCAGCATGAACAAGAAGGAGAAGCGCCTTGCGCTGGCGACCGCCATTCAAAGCGCCGCCCAGGATATGATTGTTGTTGAGAACCTGGAGGGCAAGCTGCCGGAGACGAAGACCCGGGAGGTGGTTGCTCTCATGGAGAAGGTAAGAGCCACGGCATATGTTGCTTCTATGACACGGTTCGACGACCTGGCGTTGGCGAGCGGCGGTGGTACAAATTCGTGTACGGCGCGGGTGGGCGGGGAACGGGCCGCGGGGGGCAATCAACCCGTTGTCGGGATTATTGCGGTTCGTGACGTATCGGCCTGCTCTTCTCTCATTACAAGTATAAGATAGATATTGAACTGGATCCCGTTCTCGCCCCGTCAAAGTTGGCTTCCTTTAACCTACCATACATTGTCCCTGTCGAGTCACGCTCATTGCGTGTGTCCTTACCTCTCACACCGACAACACCCCGTACCTGCCAAACGCCGACCCACCCAATAACCCTACCCGCCAAAACCCCGACCTCAAACGACCCCTTACCCCGCCCTTCCCCGACCCAGCTCGGCGTTGACGTGATGGCCCGCAAGGTGCTCGTGATCACCCGCGAGGAGCGCCCGGCCCTCAAGCTGGCCGGCCGCAACATCGCCAAGCTGAGCTTCAACACCGCCAGCGCCCTCAGCGTGGTCGACATCCTGAACGCCGACCACATCATCATCGAGGACGAGGCGCTCGCGCACGTGCAGGCGACGCTGGGCGGCGCCAAGGCGGACGAGTAAGGGCCCCACCCTCTCGGAAGGCGCCCTCGCCTCCTGGGTCCCTGAACTGGGTCCCGCTGGCTGGCTGGGGTCGGTGCTGCTGGGCGGCGGAGCATGTGGGTCGGCCGGGGAGCACCGTCCTAAGGAGCTTGAGAGCAAGCGCTGTGTTGGAAGTGCGGAGCGGCGGACTGGTTGGGCCTCGCCGGCGCAGCGGCAGCGCAGCAGTAGCTGCTATGTCGGCAAGATGAGGAGCCTGCTGTGTGCAGCGCACCTTCTGCATTCTTCGTCCCGTTTGAATCTCGCTGGCGCTGGCGCAGCGCCGAAGGATGATGAACGAGCCAAGCCCTTGCAGCCCGTCGCTCGCGCATCTTCTTTGGTCGAACAGCGGGACAGTGCGCAGCAGCGCCCGCAATCGGCGTTCAACAACTACAGCAGTGCGGCGCAGGCGGCGGATGACACTCTGGCGGCCTTGCTGCCGTGATTTCGGCTGCCCGAATGAGGATTTCTGCCAAGCTCAGGGCGCAGGAGGGGCCCGTCCAGCCAGATCACAGGGAAGAGGGGGCGGCGGCATGTGGACATGCTCCCTTGCTCCATCTAGCCATCGGCTTTTCCATGATTGCGAGGTGCAAGCCGAATAGAGGAGGACACAGCGGTAGCGGTCGTTAAACATGGCGCCGGGCCATGAGGGAGGATCTGAACAGCCCACACCATCTTTGGAGGGGAGCCAGTTTTTGCAGTGCGTGTTGGCTCTCGTTGGCTCTCTGCCACCGTCGTATGGGTCAGCCGTTCAGCTCCACGTCCACAGCAGGGGGTGCCCGGCGGCTCTCCTGCCATCAGGGCGGCGATTTTGGCTCTTCAGCCGCCCTGGGCAAGGCGGCGCTGACCGCTCTGGCACACGACCTGCCGGCGTGTCGGTGGGACCCGCCCGGCGCGTGGAGGGATCACCCCGGATGGTAACGGTGGGTGCTTGGAGGCGACGTGTTGTCCTGGTTCCTGTCAGTCAACGATCGTGTCCCAAACGCCCAACGCCCAGCAGTTTCAGTGTACAGGGCAGTGGGAGGGCGCGTAGGCTGACGATATGAGATGTGACTGGAAGTGTCTTGTAGTCCCCAACTCCAGTCAGAATGGGGACCTGTTCCAAGACCTGTGGGTTGTATCCTTACTAATCGAGCGCGAGGGGGGTCAGCCGGGCGGTGTTCTTCCGGCGCCTCGAAGGCCTCCGCTGTGGGACGGAGGCGGAGGTGAGGCTCCAGCTCGGATGGGGAGTCTGGATAGCAGACGAGGACGGCATTTCACGGCCAGTGTCCAGGGCGTGAGCGCTCGTGCGGCAGCAGACGGCTGTCGTAGGTGCCGCATCGGTCCTATGTGGCCCTGTGTGTGCGCAAACGATGTAAGGATGTACGTTTTGTAAGGATGTACGTTTTGTAAGGATACACGGCAACATACGTGTACCTTTATTCTCACGCTGTTCTCATGCCGCAATCATGACGCCACGATCGACCGCGAACCGGCTCACGTTTGGTGGATGGCAGCGTGCCGCCCAGTGCGCAAACGCCGCCCAGTGCGCAAACGAGCCGTCGTCTGTTGCACCGGACGGATGTGGATGAGGCCGACCATGTCACCCATGCTTTCTTACAGAAGGTCCAAGGGCTGGCTGCAGCAGCAGCGCTCCCAGCATGTCAACCTGCAGAGCCAAACCGAGGTATTGGTTTTGCGCAGGGAGTGCTGCACTGATGAATATTACCCGCTCTTCAGGAATGAATTGTTCCCCTTCTCGCTTGACCGCTTCCAAGTGGCCCCCTTCCATTGATGATATGGTGACTGGCGGGGTAACCCCAGACTCAAGCTGCAAGGTCGAACAGGAGACTGCCGAGGAGCCCAAAGGCCCCCCTGCCCCTCAAATGTCGTTGGTCGCCCAGCGGTGCTCCAACCCATGGGTCGCCCAGCGGTGCTCCGACCCATTGGCCTCCTCTCTGCCAGCTCGGACCACCGACTACCTCGAATAAGGCCCATGAGGCCTCTGGCCGCGGGGGTCACGCCCTCCCTCCCATGTCCCATGTCCCGTCTCTCACCCCAGCCCGTACACGACAAACACCACCGCTACCACCACACTTTGTACGGCACCAGCATCATGCGTTTCTCCAAAACCGCCGCATCATCTCCCCCCATCGGCCGCCTAATGAATGAAGAGAACGAAACGTTGGTGCGTGGCCCATGGGTCTTCATGTGCGACCCATCGTTCTTCGTGAGCGACCCATGGGTCTTCATGGGCGACCCATCGGTCCTCAATGGCAACAAACACGTCACCGGCGGTCGCAACCTGGGAAGCGCCACATGATGAGGGGGGCCCCTCCCCCGCTTTCCGCCCCAGCCGTCCGTCCACTGTACGACACATTAGCATGAAATCCTCCAGTTCTGTTGTATATGGGGGAAAGCGCGCGCGGCAACCGTGTGCAGTCGGCTGTGGCACGCACAGGCGGGCCCATTCACGCGGTAGGTACGGCATCACCGGCAGGTGTGTACAGCATGCGCTCAGGATTTCTATATGCCGTACCAGCCCCGGCGAGCTGCGAGGCCGCGGATTGAGGTGCCCGGCCTGCACAGCTTCGAAACCAATATTGTCCCAGCGCGGCCACATCGCACTGCCCAGTCGAGGACTCCAGGTGCGTTCCGCTCTCCGTTTTTCCCTGTTCCTTTCTTCACCCCGTACATCAACCTGTCAACGAAAGCAAGGAAAGATTCCTCCTTCAAGGTGTTCAGGGGTGACGTCTGTTCAGGGCTGACGGCTGACGGCCAACAGGGCCACATACGCGCAGAACCGCTTGCACAGTACGACCTTGTGTACGGCCCGTTGGGACAATGTGTCGTACATAACCCCAGCCGGCCACCCCCTTCTACCCCACCTCAGCGCCTTTGTCCGACCTTCCGCGCTTGCTCCTCGTTTCCGCAGCCACACCCCCAACCTTCGGCATTGGACATCACTACGAGGCAACACAGCAGCAGCGAGGTGCGAGGGCCACGACGCGCGGCCGCCACAGCTGGACACGGATGTGCGCCCTTCCCCTTCCCCGCCTCTCCCCTATGCGACCCATGGAGGGTCTCTATCAGGGGGGCTCAGGGGGCCGAGCGGGCCGAGCGGGGCGAGTGTGGGGCCCACCCCCACCTGATCAGCTTAGATCAACCAGGCATCCATCCATCCATCCATCCATCCATCCATCCATCCATCCATCCATCCATCCATCCATCCATCCATCCATCCATCCATCCATCCATCCATCCATCCATCCATCCATCCATCCATCCATCCATCCATCCATCCATCCATCCATCCATCCATCCATCCATCCATCCATCCGCCCTTCCGTCCATGCCATATAAACCTCCGCCCTATTCCCTCCACACAGCAGTTCAACCTTTCTTTGCAAATTTCTCCGCCAACAGACCGCTTCCTCTGCACACCGCCTCCGCTGCAGTACTATCGTACTACTGCACTACCGTACAGTGCAGTGCAGTGGTTTGGTTTTCCTCGACGTAGCGCCCGACCGACCCTTCAACGGGGAGCCGTCCCCCCCGTCCGGCGGGGAGCCGTCCCCCCTCCCGCTCTCAGGGACTTTCTTCCCTGTCCACCGCCCGGCCCCCAGGTTAGGGGAACGGGGAAAGGGGCCAAAGGGCGCTGCCTGGAGCCGACCGCTGCGTCATCGCGGCCCGACAGCCGGCCGGCCGGGCGTCCGTGTTAAGCGTGTCGGGGTCACTGCCGTGCACTTGGCGAGGAACTCGGTTACGGACCGCCCCCGTTACGGCTTAAGAACACCGCACGTACCCAGCAACCCGACATGACCACGGGAACGGTGTGCCTTTCCGCGGACGTGTCCCAACCCCAGGGCATGAAGGTGCTCTGAGGGCCGGGCGTGTGGGTTTGGGTGTGGGTGTGGGAGCCGCATATCATCATACGGGAGTCCACCTGCCCCGCACTCCTCCACTTCTCCGAAACCTCCCCCTCTTCCGAAACTTCCCCTCTCCCGACAACCACCATGCCCCAGCCATGACTATAGACGGCGGAAGCCTGTGCGGCAACCGCAACCCCGTCAGCTAACAGCTGCGACAGCCCGCTCGGCCACTCCCCCCCGCGCTGCCATCGTTTGGGAACAGAAGGCGGCAACCAGTAATCCCACGAGTGTAGGGGTAAGGCGGGCGAGTGGACGATGCGGGAGGTGGTGGGGGATGTGGCGGGTTTGATACCCCGATGTCCACCCGCAGATTGATACTCCGACGGAACCGTTCCTGCTGCCGCGCTTCGGGCCCGCCTCCCTTCCGCCTCGCCGACTTCCCAATCCCTCATCTTCCAGCCCCCGGCAAGGCTGCGCGCGCCGACCCGACCCGACCTCCCCCCCAGCCCCCAATCAAGCCTGCCCAACGCGGCCGGTCCCTCCGCACCGCTCCTCCCAGCGTTACGTTCCACGCCTCGTCCACTGCCCCTCGCATTACTTCTTCATTTCTTTCTTCTTGTGCCGCTCCGCAACAAAGGCGCATCCCAGACAGCTGCTCAACCGGCTGTGCCATCGGCACCCCTTCCACATGACCTCTTCCCCCCCTCCCAAGCCCGGGCAGCGCAGTTTGAATAGAGGTCTATTCAAACAATTTCCCATACCCGCACCACTGTCACTTGACCTCCCCCCAGGCCCAGGGGTGTTCCTCCAGGTACACCTCGATGGCGGCCCTGAGAGACACGTTCGGCACCAACAGCTCCTCCGACAGCTGCTGGCGGGTGATGGGGTCGAAGCGGCCCACCTGTCGAGGATGGAGGGTGGCCCAAGGGGGAGAGGGAAGGGGGGAGGGGGGGAAGAAGGTTCGGATGCACCGTGTGTGTTTAGCGAACCCGCCCGCTCGTGCGGGGTTTGGGTGAGTGGGTGGGTGGGTAGCATATACACGCGTTCCTTCGCCTCTCCCTTCCCCTCCACGCCCTCAACCTACCACTCACACCCACCCCGCCCCACCTCGCCCCACACCCGTCCCCCCTCCCTCCCTCCCTCCCTCCCTCCCTCCCTCCCTCCCTCCCGAGCCCCGCCCTCCTCTCAGCTCTCACCTTTTTCAGGTGCTCCAGCAGCGCACTGCGTTCGTACGACCTGCCCGAGGGCACCACCACCGGGTCACGGAAGATCTCCATGGTCAGGGGACTGCTCGTCCACCCGGTCCGGACAGGAGGAGGAGGAGGTCCAGGCATGTAGAGGAGGTCCAGGCAAGTAGAGGAGGTCCAGGGAAGTAGAGGAGGTCCAGGGGAGGAGGTCCAAAGGGGGGGAGTGCGGAGCCCACCGGCACCAGGGCCGCGAGGGGGCGCGTGTAGGGGCACGTCCAGGGAGGAGGTCGGAGGGGGAGGGGGCCGGGACGGAGAAATTCAAGAACCAGACACGAGCCCGGCGGAGCGTGCACACCCAGACTCACCCCTCACCCCCACACCGGTGAACTGAGCCACAGGCGGATCCCCCCACACCCTGCCCGCCTCTCTCTCTTCAATCCCCCACCCGGGCCCCCCGCCCCCGGGGCCCCATACGGACACGGGGGGTGTCCGGCCGCCTATCCCCCCCACCCCACCCCAGTTGATATTGTCTACCAATTTCCTATACCCCACCCCACCCCGACCCACACAGGCTCGTGGGGTGTCTCCCCCCACCCGGGAACCCCCCCCACCCGGCCCCCCCCACCCGGGCCCCCCACCCCCCCCCCCCCGGCCCCCCCCCCCCCACCAGGTGAACTGCGAGGGCGCCTCCGCGGCGGTGTCCTCTCGGGCCGCGGCGCTGAAGAGGGCGGCCCACTCGGAGGGCAGTGGGGCCTCCTCGCCACCGCTGTGGACCGGGAGCCCCTTTTTGTGGTGTGGCGGTGTGTGTGTATGTGTGTGTGTGGGGGGGGGGAGAAAGACGGGGAGACGGGGAGGAGGAAAAGGCGAGGAGGAGATGGCAAGGAGGAGTGGAGGGTGATGTAGGAAATTGGTAGACATTTTCAAACTGCGCTGAGTGGAGGGGGAGGGTGCGCCTAGGTAGGTCGGGCGTGGCCAGGCCGTTGTTGCCCATACTTGGCAGTTGAAAGTGGGGACTGGTAATTGGCATTAAACGAGGGGCAGCACAGGGGGAGGGCTTGGGAGGGAGCGGGGTGTAGGAAACTGGTAGACGCATCAAACTGCCCTCGAGGGGGAGGAGGGAGGAGGGAGGAGGGAGGAGGTACGTAGACCTTCCACCGCCGCCCCTCAACCCCCGTAAGCTGTGTTCCTACAGATGTCCTGTACCCTCAACCCCCTCTTCCTCCCTCTCTCTCTCTCTCTCTCTCACACACACACACACACACACACACACACACACACACACACACACACACACACACACACGCCGCTACTTCTGCTGGCGTAACGGCGCCCACCGGCGCTCGACAACGATACGGGGCGCTACAGCATCACGGACTACACCACCTTGGGACTCCTTATGGTCGACATACTTCGCCCTGGCATATTGGTAACTCTGGTCTCGGTCTCAGTCGTCGGTTGCATTGCTGGACACGGGTCTGCTTTTTCGCGGCTCAGCTTTTCTCCTTGATAACACACACACGCGCGCGCGCGGGGGCGGGCGGGTTACATTTCTAAACACACACGCGCGCGCGCGCACCAAGAGTTCCGCCAACCGTCGCCGCAGCTGCTTGTGCTGCGCCCGCCGCGCCGTACTGCGCGCCAACCACTGTTGATAGTTGGCGGTTGCCAGTTCGCGCCAGATCTCGTCCTTGATCGAGTCGTTCGCCTCCCGGGCCGCGTCCAGCGCCTATTGGAGGAGGTGCGACCCGTGGGTCATCCGACGGCGAGGGAGGTGCGACCCGTGGGTCATCCGACGGCGAAGGAGGTGCGACCCCTGGGTCATCTAACGGCGGCGGAGGTAGGACGTTGTGGGGTGCAGCGATGCAAGCGACGCGTCGCCAGGTCAGCCCCTCCCCCTAGGCGCCCGTCCTCTCCAGGTCGGCCGGGGCCGGCCGTACAGCACAACAACACTCCGGTCTGGTCCATCGTGTAACAACCTCTCCCCCCCCCCCACACACACAAGCACAGCCGCCGCTAGCACCCCACGGGGTGCCATCATTGCAACTGCCCGCCCCACCGCCACCACCACCAGCCCACCGTGGTCACCAACATACACGCCCATGCCGCCGCCACGCCACGCCGCGCCACACCACCCGCCACGCCACACCACGCCATCTCTGCCACGCCATCCCGCGGCCGCCGTACCTTCCGCAGGTGCTGCGTCGACCCGTCGTGCTGTCCCCGCGCCCCCATCGCCAGCCCCAGTAGGTAGTGCCCCTTCATGGCGTCCCTCGCCGCCGGGCTCAGCTGCAGCGCCGCCCCCGCGTCCGACTCGACGCGCTCCCACTCGCCGCGCTTGCGAGCCGCCATGCCGCGGTTGACGTACAGTACGGCCCAATCAGGACATAACGTGATGGCTTCGGTGTACTTCTGTCGGACGACCGGACCAGACGCGGTTGGGGTGGGGGAGGGGTCGTGGGGGGGCGGAATGGTTGGGGCGAGAGAAATCGGTAGAGGTCGGGGGGAGGGGAGGGAGAGAGGAGGGGTCGGGTACGGACGGGTTTTGCGTGCCGGCGCGGGGCAGACCAAGCTCGTCCAGCGGGGATTGGTGGGCACTGGGCAGGGGGCTGCGGCAAGGGGGGCGGGGGTGGGGAACGGTGTGGGAAGTTGGGAGAACGGTGCGGGAGGGGCTGCGGGCCAAGTGTACGGCAGCGCCTCGCTGACACACGCGCGCGCGTAGACGACACCGGACATTCGATGCGGGGTGAAAAGGATGATAGAGGCGGAAGGTGCGTCCGTGGGCCCTACGTGTACGGACCCGCGTCGGACGGGCCGCTTCCGCTTCCGAGCTCCTAGAGGCTGCGAGAGAGCGAAAAGGGCGATGAAAATGGAGCAGCCGCTCGAAACCACGACCCGGCCAAGCGGACGACGCGCTGTCCTCTCCTCAACGACGACGACGACGATGATGACGAGGCGCTCTCCTCAACGATACCGATACTCCGGCCTAGGAGCAAGGTGCTGGGCTGGGCGCCGCTACCCGCCACCGAGCCCCTCCATTCCCCCCTATCAATCAGCGTCGGTGCCCGCGCGTCGTCGTCGCGTCTCGGGACGGCGGCGTTCCGCGCACCTCGATCGCCGCCGCGAACTTTCCCTTTGTGAACAGCGCATTGCCCTCCGTCTTCAGATCCTCAGCCGCCTTGCGGTTGGCGGGCGTTGAGGCCATGAGGGGCACTCGCGGGGACACGGGCGCAGGGGATGGTGCAGATGGCTGCTGGCGGGCCGCGGTCGCCGGGGAGGGCCTCGCCGAGGCGTCCGCGGTTATGTCCACCGGGGGCGCTGGAGTCACCTCCAGCTGCTCAGGGACGCTCCGAGCGCGCGGTGGTTCGGCGGGGACGCTGCTACGATGCGGATGGCGCTCGTCAGGGCCTGGGCCGCGCGCCGCAGGCGAGGTTGGCGTGCTGTCTCCAAACAGGCCGTGGCTGCCGCAAAGACCGTTGCCCATTCGCCGGCTGGGCGATTCGAGGGAGCCTAGCGTTTAGGGCTCCAGCGGGCACAGACGTACCTCAACTATATAAGTATTGAGTCAAATAGATGAAATTTATGTATGTCAATGGAAATCACAATCCGCAGCAACATTGTCAGACCATACCGTTTTTGGTCTGTGCCGTACGCATACGCGTACACTCAACCAAAACCTGATTGATTCATGCATGGCCTGACTGGCGGGAAGAGCTTTCGCGTCATACCAACTCCGAAACAACGTGGTCAGGTTGTCTGCAAGCGCTCAGCCCTGCAAGCATATGTTGAAAATTTACCAGTAACTGTCACCAGGAACTTGACTGGCAAGGCCGCGCGCACATTGTAGCGCCGTGCAAGTAGGAAAGGTAATTTTCTTGACCTAGTCTCTGGTGGCGCGGTGTGGTTTTAAGGAGGAAGTCCCCCGTAACGCCGTAAGGTCCTTTCTCCCTGCAACCCTTGCGAGCGATGCAGGCCACGTTAGACGCGGCACCGCAACAAATATGAGCAAGACAAGCAAGGTTGGCGAAGCCCTTGAAGCTTTGGGGGCTGACCCGACGGCCTTTGAAACGGCCGATTTGGTCCGCCTGTGGCAGAAAGGCTATCGCAACGTCCGCGTTCTGCAGTCCGCGAAATGGGAGGACCTCACGGCCATTGGGCTGCCGTCTGGCCTCGTCAGCCATATTGTACAAGTGAACGGTGCGCAGGGTTCTCTCTTGGGTTTCTCTGGCATCCCACGGTGGGTGAGTGCGTACGCGGGTGGGCGACCGTGAAGAGCGCGGCATAGCTGGCAACTGCGGGCGCTTACCTCATAACGCACTGAGCACAGCTGCACGTGTAGCTTAAGGGCACATGCACTTCGGATTTGGAAGATATACCCTGTACCCACCCTTCCAACTTGTGCCCAGATGAAGGTAGAGTTGGGGCCGGACGCCGAGTTGAGGCGACAACGGGTAGGTGTCATCAGCTGCCGTTTGGTTTTGATGGTATGTGAGAGGCGAGAAGGGCCGGCTGGCGGGTCCACTGGCCCCATACCGGTCTGGTGTGCACACATTCGTCTGATAGCTACATACAGCGCTCGGCGTTTCCATTCTTTTGTGGCGTTTTGCTGAAGGCCATGCGCGGATAGGTGGAGGTGCATTCCTGACAGATCCCCGTGTGGTCCTAAGCGTGACTGCCCCCAAACACCCTGCGGAATGATCAGGCTCGGATACGGTAATCTCCGTCCTGAAGAAGATTGAGCAGGACCAGGTGGCCATGGCGAAGAAGATGGAGGAGATGGAGAAGGCTTTCCAGGAGGCCCTGAAGGAGATTAAGGTCAGGGCGGGCCTTTGGGACGACAACCACGTGCGGTAGCACCTGTTAAGCTAGATTAAACAGGATCCATGGCGGCACAGCCACATAGGTCCTTGCTGAATTTGTTGCATGCTGTAGTTACTTGACCAGCCCTTCTTGTTGGCTGCGCCAGTAGGACCTCATCATGGGATCAGGTCGTGTAATCAGCAGCAGTGGAGACGAGGGGGCCAACGGCGGCATCAAGGACGGAGCTGTTGGGCTCGGTGTTGGTGGGGCCGGGCCCTCTGGGCTGAAGAGGCGGAGGGCGGGAGGGTCACGGCAGCGGCCGTTGCTGGACGAAGAGCTGCGGAGGGCCAATGCAGCGGCCGTGGCTGCCGAGGACGAGTGCTGAGTTGCTGCTTGTTGGTGGCGGCCGGGCGCATGGGGGCGGGGGCTGCTTGAAGCCGAGGTAGCCTTCAAACGCCTCCAAGCGGCCCGTGCCTCCTGGCAGAGGTGGTGATAACCTTATCACCACCGCCACGAGGCAGGGGCCGCTTGGAGGGGTTGGAAACTTCTGTTCACGGTTTTACGCTTTACGGTGACCGCAAGATACGGTGAGCCCCCCAAACGACCGTTATTTTTTGTTCGGTGTAAGTTACGGTGTAACATGAGGTACGGTGCCCTCGCATCCGCGCGCCTTCTTTTTTCAGTGTTCGACATATCGCCATGGTGAGAAAGCTTCGGCTGTCGCCGATGGCGGTCACCGATGACCCGCGGGGTCTGCTGTAACATCCTTACTAATAATGTCGCCGCGGGCTTTGCACACCGCCTGGTTTGGGGGGAGAAACCATGGAAAGCCGCTCGGGACCCTCGCTCTAGCAGCTATCGAAGTCGAAGGGAGAAAATGCGATGTCTGGACACTTGGTGCCGCCCCTGTTAGGACAGGGAGGTACTTGACCCGGTGGGGCCGTCCGGACAGGCTCCTGATGGTGGCTCACAAGCCCCCGTCGCCTTCCAAGACTACGGCCACCGCCGGAGGGTCTGGCCTGTGGTGGTGGTTCCACTAATAGGGGCGGCCCGGTGGCTAACTCCCCCTGAGCGGGCTTGATCCTTGGCCAAGTGGAGTGGGTGCGGGGTGTGTTTCGGTGCACTTGTGGAGCCTGTTCGGTGCGCCACGGTGGCGCGGTCTTGCCAGGAGTTGCCGACGTCTGGACCTGACGGTATACCGGTAAGTTGTCAGTTACAAAGAAGTTAAGCAGGCGGTCGAGCTCTGCACTGCTTGTCGCAACAGGCTGGTCGTGATACCTGTGTTTGGCTTGCCGATGCCGAGATACATCGCAGTTTGGCAACGCGGGGAATGTCACACGCCAAACACCAGTTGTTGTAAAGGGATGCCAAATCACCTTTTTAAAGCTGCAATTTAAGGCGTGAATAGCGTGCATGTTTCTCTGCGGAGTGTGGAGCTGCGAACTCAAAGCATCTAAGGGTCCGGCAGTCGTTGCACGGTTAGGTTCGTTACCTGCCAACTGCAACTATCGAGTCATTACAGAATGTGTGGCTTTCGTCCTGTTGTAGTTCGTAGGCTGGATCTTGTGGGCACAGTCCATGCTGGAAGTGCCGAGAACTGCGTTGCCGGAAGCACCAACCGTTACGTTTCATGCACCAGCATTAGGAAAACAGCCTAAATGTTATGATTTTTAGTAAAATATATTCGTATCACATTGCTTACGAGTAACTATGGCGGAGCTTATCAACCCCAACCCTGTTATCCACGAGCGTAAATTCACTGTTAGGTCCAAAGTAAGAATGCAACTGAGTATTCGTTGTTCGTTGTGAGGCTGATCTCAATCACATACGCGCCGTTTCGCTTAGATCTCGTTGGGACCATCGAAGCATGCCGTCTCTATGCCTGCAGGCGGGTCAGCGCTCGGAGGTCTTGGATTCGAACGACCGTGAACCAATTGATGCGCTTGAAATTTTCGACCACATACGGGATATCAACGACCCGGAGCATCCGTACACGCTTGAGCAGCTGAACGTGGTGTCAGAGGAGCAGATTGACGTCGATGACGCTCGTGGGCGTGTGAGGTGCGTTCCCTTGTTTGGAGCAGGGTCCGTGTAGGGCCCGCTGCTGCGCGCGCCGCGAGGCGGACGGTGGTTGGGCGTCACTACCTTCCCTGGCTTGCCACAAGCGGCGTTTTGCACGCCAAACGCAGCTAATGTGGACTTTGCCCTTGTCCGGCAACTCGACACGTTTGCCTCCTCCCGTCCGGACTTGGCCGCGGGGACGGCTTCTCAGACCCCCAACTCCCCGCGGACCGCTTGCCGATCGCAACCAAGGCGCCCTCACGCCCCATGCCACTGTGCTCCAGCCCCCCACTCGCACGCAGCACTCACCCGCGCCCGCCCTCGCCCTCATGCCGCTCAACGACTGACGCAATTCATGTCTGGTCTGGTCGTCTGCGGCTGGGATGCTCGCAGCGTCCAGTTCACGCCCACGGTGGCGCACTGCTCCATGGCCACCCTCATCGGCTTGTGCCTCCGCGTCAAGTTGCTGCGCAGCCTGCCGCCCCGCTTCAAAGTGGACATCCAGGTGAGCTGCCGCATTCACCTGCTGCTTCTGCGGCGGCACCGGCACCTCCGCGCCGCATTGAGCGCCCTGCATGCAAAGACGGCCCAAGACAGCAGGGGCGGCTACGAACAAGGGGCGCCGGCCTTGAGACGGCAATCTATGGTTTGGCCGATCACGCTCGTTAATACATACGGTTCCTTACAGGGATCCAACCTAACGGGGAACGAGGCGCAGCCGGCTGGAGCCGCCTCCAGAGATGATCCGCTACAAGACGGCTCTAGTCCAAGAGCCCATGCCCCGGCTGTTCCCCCATGCCCCGGCTGTTCCCCGGTCGCTGCCCGTGCCCCGGCTGTTCCCCGGTCGCTCCCCATGCCCCGGCTGTTCCCCGGTCGCCGGGATGCCTCACCCGATGATCTTCCCGGCGCAGTCCCCTGCCCCCAAGGAAACCGAAACCTGCCACGCTCAGCCGCGTACCAAGTCGTGGCGATTCGCCTTCTCCGCGAAGTCCAATTTTCGCTGCGCCCGCTCCCATGTCTCCGCGCCCCTCGCCTCCCCTCCCCAGCTCGCCCCGGGCAGCCACTCCAGCGAGGCGGCCGTCAACAAGCAGCTGTCGGACAAGGAGCGCGTGGCGGCGGCGCTGGAGAACCCGAACCTGCTGGCCATGGTCAACCGCTGCCTGTCGCCGCCGGCAGGGGAGGCGGCCACGGCGTCCTGAAAGGCAGCTGTGTCGTGGCCTTTGAGTCGCTTCTGCCATTTCCCTTCCCTGAACTTTCTTTGAATGATTTCGTGTTGTTTCCGCCGCCTTCTCTGCCGGCCGTGGCGACTGTGGTGGACTGTCCGCGGAGCTTTTGCAGCGGCGCGGGCGGCGCCGCACCGGCAAGCAAGCAGCCCCGCGTTAGCCGGTGCGTCTGCCGCGCGGGGTACAGCGGCGGCGGCCGAGTGGTGCAGCGCAGCAGGAGTGCGCATCACCTGGCAGCGAGCGAGCTACGAGCTAACGAGCTAACACGTACATCAAATCGCTGCGGCGACCCATGCCGGCGCCTTCGGCCATCGGCCTCTCAGACGGCGGAGGGGCGCTCGCTCCCGCAACCGCCAACGTCACCGCCATCATTAGCCTTGCCTGTCCCACCCCTCCCCTCCCCTTCGGGTCGTCTGCCGGGGGGCGGCAGTCGGGTCGCGGACGGTCTTCGACGGGGTCTCGAACACGAACGCAGACCTTGAGGAGCATGTGCCCGGTCTCGTACACGGACCTACGCCCAATTCTGATGCCACAGGGCGCATACGGCAGAACTCAACCGCCATCAACGATCAACCCGTGGGGTAGAAACCGTGGGGGGCATGCTCGGTCTCGAACGTGGACCCTGGGGAGCCCTGGAATGGATTGGTCTAGGAGCCGGCTGGCGGACCTCCGAACCTGAACCCGAAGGAAACGTATGGATGCGAAGGAATCTCAATGGAACGCGACCGCGCTCCCAAAGGCATGGTAATCCTGTGGGTTGTCCTGTGGGTCCTGTGGCTGCTGCCAGGTGGCAGTGCGGTGCATGCGTGCATCCCCCGACCGGGTGCAATGCGGTGGTGTGTGTACGGCGGGAGGCGAGTTGGGTTTTGGGTTTCCGGCATCGCGTCGGCTCGCAATGACAGCGGCGAAAGGGACGTGCTGTGCCGGCCCCGTGGGGAGCTCTCAGAGGCGTGGGCCGCATGGACCTTCGCATGATGCGTCGGCACGGAGCCTCTGCGGGGCGGTGCGGGATGGCGGTCCTGGAGTCATGGCCGGTGCTCCTGGCTGATGCCGTGTGCGTGTGGATTTGCGTTGTGACGCCTTGTGGGGCGCGCACTCCCATCCCCCGCTGGCGGGAATCGACGCGACAGTCGAAGTGCGTGGAGATGAATCGTGCTGTCTGCACGGATGACTCGACACCAGCACTTTGGTGCTGGGTACGTTACTGTGCTTGACATAGCGAAATTGGTCCGCAAATCAACGAGTATTGTTGCCGATATGCCGCGCCGATTTTTGTTTGGGGTTGTCTTGCGCGCATGGCACATCGCACTCGTCATTGCATTCGTCATGAACGAATTTTCTTGCATCGGTCCATGACATGCGTCATGAACAAACCAAGCGTATGCGCCCACAGAACAGGGGACCCCCCGCCGATTGCCCACTGCCTCCCTCGCCACCAGCCCTCACGACGGGGAAAATGAGTCTGAGGGCCTCGACCCCAACCAAAACTCAACCCCATGGGACCCCGGTGGGGAGCACCGGTGTCCGCTTCGTCGCGCCGGGCACCCGGACGCACATCACACACGGTCGCAACGGGGCCGCAGGGCGCTCCGCACAGCGGTCCGCGGCCAGCGGCACAATGCAGCGCGGGGTCTGGAGGCCACTGTAACTCAGACTGAGGACGCCACACGTCTGCGAGCCAGCTCATTCCACACCGTTGTCGTCGTTGCCGTCGTCTCGTCGCCGTCGTGTTTTTCGCCTGCTCCAATAACCGACATGGTGTCCGCATCCGCTGGTACGGTCCAGCCTCCTGCCCGTCCCTCCCGAGCTCCCCGCCCATCATTATATGTGGGCGAGCCGCCACGACTGCCACGACCTGGACTGACTGGCGCGACACTTGCAAGCGACCGAACACGACCCACCTCCCGCCTCCGCCCCCTTAATTGACATCCGCACGCCAGTACTCATGCTGCTGCTGAAACCCATGAACCCGTCATCATATGATGATACAACTTTGAATCATGCACCTGCCTGCTTCAGTGCATCGACCTGGACTTGGACAGGCCCCAGCGACCGCGTTCTGCGCGCCGCCGGCTACGACGCACGACGCCGTACACACACCCCAAACGCCCCAAAGCGGGCTGGGTGTGTCTGGGCTGTTTCTTTTTAAGCCCAAATGCCCCAAAGCGTCCGTTGTGCACCACCACACCCCTTACAAACTCCCGAAACCTAGGCGACCTCATGCACCTGGCGACCTCGCCTGTCACAATGAACATACACATGGTCATCACGTCAAGACACACCCAACGGACCAACCGCCGCCCGACCGCCCAAGCGACAAAGGACAGACAGTCGCTTGTAAGGGCGCGTCGCCGCTGCGTTACGTCCCGCCGGACACCCATTGCCTGTATGCATCTGCACGTTGCCGTATCGAGTTCACAACCTCCGCAGCTGCCCGGCACCGGCAACTCTACCTGCAATAGTCAAGCTGTGGTGGCGGGATCGACCAACCGACGGACCAACCGTCGCGCCATCTCTCCAAGGATACCCCCCGGATGAATTCTCGCGCGGCGGGTCGGCGAGATGGCTGTGGTGCAAATACGGCATGCCGTGGGCTGCGCGCATCGCATCGCATCGCCTGTCCGCATCTCCAGAAAGCCCCGCGGCGGGATGCGGATGTTGGAGCTCAGTGCCTGACCTCGCACGCGGAACCAGCAAGCCGACAGTGTTACAAGGGCGCCGAATGTCGCACGCCTTGCCTTCACGTCGTCCATTCGGCCCGTAAACCCTCGGAACAGGAAGACAACATCAAGGACCCCCCCCTGCCTCACGGCCCCAAGGAACCCCCCCTGCCTCACGGCCCCCGTCGGTGGCGGCCCTCGCCGGTTGGCCGCCTTCACGATCCTGACCATCCACCGGGATCGACCCGGTGGCATGGCGGGGCATGACGGGTTGGCGGCGGCGGCGGCGGCGGCACGGTGCGCCAGGACGGCACGGCCTGCATCCGGCCGGGCCGCCATGACCCAGCCCGCCGGGCAGCGGCATCGGATTTTACGCAACCTCCGCGCTTGCTTTTCGTGCACGGAATCGACCAGGGTATAGCCTAGTGTCCGTGCCCGTGATCTGGTGACACGCACGCCGACGCGGCATACCGCACGCAACTTGCGCGCGCGCGCGTGTGGAGGGTCGCGGGCGGCTACATAGAACCAATGAATCGCAATTTTGGATATCCTCCCGGACCCCCCCCCCGGTTCCCAATCAGTACAGATTACGAAGCTACGAGGGACGGCCGCGCCGGCGGCGCCTGGCGATGAGATGATCCGTCTGGCCTGTCACCACTTGTTGCCAAGGAGGATAACTAACCATGTGCCCTGCGTGAAGACGCTGGACGCGTCTGCCGCTGCCGCCCTCGCAGCTCGCAGCGGCGGCGGCGGCGGCGGCGCTGCGGCCGTCGTCGCAGCTAAGCGCCGCGAGCTGCGAGGTGACGGCGGCGACGGCGGGCGGCAGCGCTGTCATCGTCAGGTCGGGAAACAACTACCGGCGGCGGCCCGCGTCCCTATGCGTTCGTGATGCCTGTACCGCCGCCGCCGCCGCCTCCGTGTCGATGCGCTGCGGAGCCCGCCGTACGCTCCGGAACCAGCATCTGCACTGAAATCCCGCTCCCGGGCCCGTCCGCGCCGTCCCCGGCGCCGCCGCTGCCGCCTGCTAACAACGGCGACCCCTCCGTCGCGTCCTCGTCCCGCTTGCCGGCGGCCACGGCCGCCGCGCCCGCGCCGCTGCCCGCGCCGGCGGCACCGGCGGAGCTGCTCGAGTGCTTGATGGGCAGCGAGTTGAAGTACCCGTAGGCCACCATGCCCACCACGGCAGTGACCATTCCGAGTAGCTTCCGGGTGCTGATGGTCTCCCCCAGGAACAGCCAGCCGCTGATGAGCACCAGCACCGTCTTGGTGTGGCCCGTGACCTGCCGCCGTGCGGAGATGGGCGGAGATGAGAGGGACAGGGCACGCAGGCGGCGGGGGCCATGTGAGAGGGTTTGGATTTAGACTGGTAAGAACGCCAGGGGTGACGTCAGGGGGTGACGTCAGGGAGTGACGTCAGGGGGTGACGTCAGGGGGTGACATCAGGGAGTGACGTCAGGGGGTGATGGTCAGGGGGATGCATGAAAGAAGATGCGATCCCGAAACGCGGCCAGCAGATTTGGGTTGTTGCAGGTCGTGTGCCTGGCCGGTTGCGCCAGTCTCGCGGCCATTGGGACGAGCACCAAGGGTGCTGGAGCAACTCTCAGCCAACGGAGAGATCGCGACCCACATGGCCGGCTCCGCTAGCATCGCCAGATGTGCGAGCCTGTGGGCCGACCCTGGCCGACCCTGGGTCTTCGCGAACCAGGCGAGCATCGCCACTTCGCCAGGTGTACGACCCAGGCGATCTGGGTCACGTGTGCTCTCTGAGTCCCATCCTCCCGTCCTCTGAGTCCCATCCTCCCATCCTCCCGTCCTCCCATCCTCCCGTCCTCCCACGGGACCCGGACCCTAAATCAAACCAACCTTGCGAGCCACCTGCCCCCACGCCGCACCTGGAACGTGATGGCGCTGAAGCGACCCAGGCACATGAACTGCGAGATGTTGACCAGGACCGCGACGGCGCACGACCAGAACAGGCAGGTGAGCGCGGGCACCGAGACGTCAAAGTCCTGGATCCAGCGGCTGGTGACCGCCTTGTCCACGAAGGGACCCACCACCAGCAGCATGAAGCCCTGAGGGGGCCGGGGGGCACGGCAGGGGAAGGGGCAGGTGAAGGGGATACCCCGACGAGGGGAAGGGGAAGAGCCGCGGGGGAGGGAGAAGGACCGCGGGGGGGGGGTCACCGACGGGTGCAGTGTAATTCAGTGCACTTCGGAGCGAGCCGCAGCAGCTGCGACGGGGAGCTTTTGGGGGGGGGCGGAGGACCAGGCGGGCGGGCGATACCATGCAAGGGCTCTGGATGCATGTGCGCACCGCCGTCGTGTCTTCGTGTCGCGCGTGTCTCGCTCTTGCACACACACACACACACACACACACACACACACACACACACACACACGCAGGTCTGGGGCGCACAGCATTTAGAGCAATCACGACCCTTTCCACGGCAGCCCAAGGGGGCTGCCGCCCGCCAGACCGCAGAACCACCCAGCCCCCTTGCCGCACGCCCGCCAGTCCGTCAGGGTCCCTCCGGGCATCTCCGCAGCGCTGTCTGCAGCGCTGTCTGCAGCGGCAACCTCAGGAGTCGTTCCCTGGAGCCGGTGAGCCCGTACCTGCACCGGCGCGGTGTTGGAGAGCAGCTGGTTGGAGGTCAGGCCCAGCTTGCGCTGAATGGCTCCACACATGAGCTGCTGCATCCCGCTGGTCACGACGCTGATCGCCGCAATGATCAGCCCGAGCAGGCTTGTGGAAACATCATTCACGGTGCTGCGAGGGGGGACATGAGGGCGCGTTCAGCGGGCGTTTAGCCCGCGTTGCGCGAGCCAGGCTTGAGATTGGCACGGAGATGGACAGGAGGGGGAGTGGACAGGAGGGGGAGTGCCTCCCGAGGGGAAGAAGTGTGGTGTAGCCGACATACCCAGCTGCTGTAACAGGTGGGGTGTGTGTTTCCTTAGCAGACAGCAGGAGTGCGTGACAGACAGGGTGTGAGTGCGCAACCTGCCTCCCCTGTGCTGCACTGCAGCACCCGCAACCCCCATTCTCCCGGTGGGCCCCCCGTCCGAAACGACCATGACGCGCCCGCCCCACGGACTCACACAATCGCAACGCCCGTCACGACGACCAAGATAGCCATAAGCGTCGGAGGAGTGAATCTCCGCTTGTAAAAAATGTACTCGATGAGACCCACGAAGGGGGTGATGAGGAGTTTCGATATCTGCGAGTCCAGTTCAGCCAAAATAAGCATTGAAGTTTGCATGCACTTTATTCACAGTAGACATTCTTACCTGGTAGAACCCAACGCTATTTACAAGCAGCGAAAGGTTTAAGCTGGCGATCGACACGCTTGCGACGATAGCGAAAATGACGCAGTCTGCAATATAATTTGGCAGAACGTTTATTGCCACCCAAAGAGAAGATACAAGCAACACAATACGGTCGTCCACCTTACCATACATCGGCATTGTGGCGCGTTTGCCGAATCCAAACAGCTCCATGAGTCGCACGGCACCCCCACACGATAAGAAATGAAATGCACATAACGTAGTCGCTGCGAGTAACAGGATGACGACCGTCAGCTGTAACGGGGCACTCGCCGTTGCGGCTACTTTTTACAGCCAAGCGCGAAGTGACTTACCATAAACAAAATGATAACCCATCTTTGGATCCATGAGGACCTTGTTGACGAAAACAATGAGTACACTCGTCGATACATTGAGGAACCAGGCGAACACGTCCATCGCCAACTTCTCCTCCTTAGGGTCCGTTATAGCAGCCATATTGAGGTCCTCTTGTGTCCAATTGCAATTTATGTGTCGACGAGCTTACAGGCCATCGGTCGGCAAGATACGCTGCCTAGGTATACGTAGTCACAAGGAGCAATAGCTTCTTCATGTGGTAGCAGCTTTGTTATAACACAGTTACAGTGTAGATGTGGGCAAGATACACAGCCTGGCAGTAGCGTACTAGCGTTGCAAAGACGATGCCGTGCAGGGCAGACCGAACGAAACCGTCAGCTAAAGAACACAATTATAGGAATGCAGGACCAGGTGTTTCAAATTCCAAATGCTTGGAAGCGAACAGATTACTGTTGCCGCGTTCGCGGCAGTTATCTGCCTGGAAGCGAACCGCGGCCAGCGAGTCCGCGTGCTAGGATGTGGCCTGGTGGAACTTCATCCCTGCTCCCTGTTAAGTATCACTATGCTTCCTTCTTTCCCATGACGCCATGAGGACACTGCGCCAACGAACCTCAACGAACGACGAGTTGTTACCGTTAGCATGACCGTACAGGAAAGCATGCGCAGTTGCGCACCTCTCAAGCCATGCGCAGAAGGAACTCTCGGGCCGTGATCAACTGCCTCTTGCAGTTTTGTGAGGATAGAATCATTTGTTGAGGCGTGACATGTGCAGCTATGCCCGCTTTTACCACGGTACACGAATCCAAGTCTCGGGCTGTCAATGGCATCACAAGGTGGCGCGAGGCAAACAACACAATCACTGCAAACAGACAGAGCTATAACTGATAGATCATGTGCAAGTCGTACGGCGGCGCGAACTGTCCCGGGACGCTTGGCCCCTCCCTCCAGAGCGAGGCCTCCCGTGGCTGCGTGTAGGCCCGTGCCCACCCTTCGGGCGCACGGACCTCGGAGACGGATGCGCCATGCCCCATGCAGTCGACAGCGTCGGACACTCGGACTGCAACACTCGGACTGCAACCGCATATGCCTTCGACATGGTTTTTGCTGTTAGGTACATACCGGATCTCGAGTGCACTATTTGAACTACGACGACCAGGAGGCAAAAATCATATGGGCGACCATAACTCATCAACGTGGCCATACTTATGCCGTACAGGCATAGTGATGCTGTACAGGCATTCCGCATAAACAGACCGATACCTGGTGGGTGTGCGGGCTGCGCGATGCACTCTATCTCGCGTGCACATACAGCAGCGGAGCGCGGCAAGCGGGGCGCCCCACGCAGACAGGTAGCGGCTGGTGGGGACGTGCAATGCAGATCCCTTTACGTGTGGGGTCTATTTGCTGCAGCGGCGGGGCATCTCGTCACATGCGCATGTCATACCGGTAATTTTAATATTTGATGATATCGATGTGCGACGCCATGCATTATGTGTGATGATGGGGCTTTGCAGTTTGCACGCGGCGGTCAATCAAGTTGGCACGACACAGCAGTCCTGAGCGAGGGTGGAAGAGTCAGAGCGGGGTATCCGGGTTCCGCAGGCCTCCGTCGTCCTCTCCGTTCGTATGATCGTATCGTCCCGTGCGTGGCCTGGAAGCCTGCTGCAGCCGTCCGCAACGAGCTGCGAGCGGAAGCACATGCTGGCTGATGAGGGTTGCGCAAAGTCAGCGAAAGAAGGGGCTTCCGGCTGGCCGGCCCGCTCGCTCGGTCTACCTGGACTGCTGGAGGGGTGCGTTGAGTGCCTGCCTGCCAGGGCCTGCCTGAAAGGGCATGTATGTATGACGCGGACACGCAGCTCGCCCACACGCGGCGTGCATGCCGTCGATGGACGGCCGCGCGCCCGTCATGGTCTTACTTGTCCGCAGCGGCACGGACGGCGCAGGACGGAATGAATGGCCGGACTGCTGGTGCGTGCGCTCGCCTGGGCGGCTGGCTCAGAACGCAAAGAAGAAGAAGAAGAGCCAGGAATCTCAGCCGAGCTCGAACCCGACAGCAGGTTTGCTGCGTTTGGCCCTCGCGCCGCCGGCAAGCAGGCAGGCAGGCAGGCAGGCAGGCAGCGGGTGGGTGCCTTCGGGTTCCGCAGGTCGGCTGCTCAGGGACGCGGACCGCCTCAACCGCCGCGACCCGCCTTGGGTCTTCGCTCAGTGGCTGACGCCCACGTGGGTTCCATCCGCTCCACCCAGCGTATGTAACAACCGCCACTTGACGTACGAAAAGAGACGATTTTCAATGTGTCCCGAACGCTGCGCGGTCCAGCGTACGCCTCGCAAGTTTTGGGGTCGACATCCGGTGCGGATACGGATGGTTTATAGTTTATTTTAATATATGACTTTATAAATTACAAAGTTATCAATCAGATGTTTCAAGCAAGGCCTTTGACTGCTGGCTCTGGCTGACGTTTTGCCCGCTTTTTGTCCTGGCTGATCGATAAGCGAACCCGGCCAAATCCCAACCAGTCCATATCACACGAGGAAAAATAATTGCAGAACAAGAAATCCCGAACTGGGGACGAGGCAGGAGACCGACCCAACAAGGAGATGTGAAAACCGGAAACCCTGAAACTCGGGATCTCATCGTACTGCGCGACCCACCCCTGTCCAAAACCACTGCCGATCAATACAACTTGGCCAAATTTTCTTCGCAGGAGTATCGCCGGACATACCTTTGAGCACCAACCAAGCTGACAAGCCATACACCTACAGCTGTGCTCGACCGCGTACTGACTTCGAGCATCCCAGTTTCCAGAACTTCGAGAGCCTATTATTTATCACCCACCCTAGCCCTTCCCGTCCCCTTCCGTCTGCCAGCGCTTCGCGGCTCCTCGCGCCTCAAACTCAGCATTCAAATTCTTCGTCCTCCGTTCGTTCTCCGTCGCCCGTACGTCGCCTTATTAAGTTATCATCAATGATGTCACAGCGGACCCCGCGGATCGTCCCCTTACCTCGGCCAACCTGCTTACGCATATTATAGCCTCAACCGATCAACGTATTAGCCCGCGCAACGTGCAAGGATTCCGATTGGCACGGCCTGGCGCCCGACTCCCCACAGACGACCAGCAGCAGCAGTAGCAACAGCAGCGACAGCATCAGCAGCAGCAGCAGCAGCAGCAACAGCAGTAGCAACCGTCCTGTCCATCCATTGAGGAAAGAACGTAGACGTGGCGAGGGACTTGAGGAGCACTGGGCCGCCAGCTAGCTTGGGATCTACCGTATCTGGGCTTATCCCACCGTATCGCACCAGCGGCCCCGCCCTCGCTGGCCCGCACCTCGTCATACACCGTATCATGTCTGGACCCACCATCGCCCACGTCATCGGGGAGGTCCCCACCGTCCATGCAAGCAGCCCTGCGGCGTCATCCTCGGGGCGGAGGAGGACCTGGGTGCAGTTCCTCCGAACCTCCCTGACGGACCGCGGCGACCGACCGGCAGCCGCTGCCGCCGCCGCCGCTGGGGTCCCACCCTCTGGGGTTGCGGCAGCTGCAGACCCGCTGCATGGGGGAAGCGGGGCTGCGCCGCCGTCCGCGCGCGCCAGGGGACCCCCCCCTGGAGTCCCATCCGCAGGAGGTGCGACGGCGCTGGGACAGGTACACAACGACGGTGGCGGCAGGCCTACGATCCGCCGGAGCTACTCAGATGATGATGCGCGGAGCGCACCGTCGGTCTTGCATATCAAGCGGATCGTGGAGCACATCGCGGACTTCGTGCCGCCAAATGACGTCGCCTGCAACCTGCGCCTCGTGGACAAGGTCACGGCCGCGCTGCTCCGAAACCCCAACAAAAACCACGCCACGGTACGGCTCTGGCAGCCGGTGCCGCGTCACGCGTTCGCGCGGCACTGGTCTGACCCGCGGGTCGTTGCGGACCTGCGCTGGTGGCAGCGGCGCCGGCTGCTGCAGCTGACGGTCCGCAGCGGCGACCTCGCGAACACAGACGTCCTGCTGGCGCACAGCGCGCTCTTCCACCCGTCAGCGGAGCTTCTCGTCCTGGCCGCCGCCGCGGGCCGCCTGGCCCTGTGCCAGGCCCTGCACAGGCGGGGCTGCCCTGTCACCGAGCCGGCGCTGCGCGCCGCTGCGGACAGCGGTCACCTGGCGGTGTGCGAGTGGCTGCTGGAGGAGGGCTGCGGCGGCGGCCCAGAGGTGCTGCTGGCGGCTGTGAAGGGCGGTCATCGGGGCGTGTGCGAGGTGCTGCTGGCCAGGGGCTGCGCCTGGAATGACAAGGCGCCAGCCGCCGCGGCGGCCCGAGGCGACGTTGGGCTGATGGACTGGCTCCTGGCCGCAGCGGCGACGCTGCCCCTGCCGCCACCGCTGCAGCAGCAGCAGCAACAACAACGGTCGCAACCACTGTACGGCGGCAGCGGCAGCGGCGGCGGCGCTGTCCCGGTGGACGTCCCGGCTCTGCTGGCTGGTGCCGCGCGGGGCTGCGACCTGCCCACACTGCAACGCCTGTACGACACCTGGCCTGCCGCTGTCGGTCTCATGGACGTGCAGTTACGACAGGCGGTTATACGGCAGGCGGCCCTGAGCTCCATGGCCGACAGTCAGGCCAAACTGGACTGGCTGAAGGGCGCCGCGGGCTTTGGTGGCCCGGATGCCGATTGCTCTCTAGCGGAGGTGGCGTATGTGCACGGATGAGAGTTTTTATTATTAAGGATGTTACAGCGGACCCCGCGGGTTTGCTGTGACAATGATTTATTCAGTCGCGGGCGTCGAGTGTGGGAGGGGCTTGCTTCAGGCGCCGCGTCGTCCGATTCTGAGGTGGCTGTCACGGCGGGCTCCGCGATTGCGCGCTTCCTGCGTGCGGGTGCGGGGCAGCAAGTGGTTCTGCCGACTGACGGTGTGCTGTTGCGGTGGTTGGTGCGTGTCTCCCGGGGTTTCTCGGCGGGCCAGACTGGGTTTCCAAGATGAACAGCCAGCGGGCGGGTGTTTGCGTGCGCCGTGCGGTGCTTGCTGCTGCTGGATGGTGAATCACCATTGGTATGCGGCGCGGCGCGGCGGCGGAAGGGCGGATAGACGGGCAGACTTTCGAAGCGACGCCCGCGCCTCTGCGCTATGGTTCGCGGCCAGGCGCGGCGCCGCGCCGAACTCAATCGTACGACATGGATGAATGCTTGCATGTTACAGTGGAGCCAACGAGAGCATCGTCGGTGGCTTCCAGAGATTCCAGATACCGTATTCCAGATACCGTATTCCAGATTCCAGATATTCCAGAGATTCCAGATATTCCAGAGATTCCGGGGATACCGTAACCCGCAGCGGCGCTCCGCCGGCAGAGCAGCGACTAGCTGCCCCGCACCACAAGTTCACGCCACAAACATGCCGTAGAACGCCGCGGGAAATAAACGAAGACGATGATGGACCAGAACCGCAAGCATCAAAACAAACATAGAAGGCTGCGGGAAATATGCCAACGAGGAAGGAGTACTGATGGTGGTAATGTCGTACTGCACCGCAGCCCCAGCTTTTCGGTCGCCCGCCCGCCCGGGGCTCCACCGCTGCGGGAAAGACGGAGATGGACCGGGATTGATAGCCAGCACCACACCATCCACAAACCAGTGCACCACCGCACCCACCAATCCCAGCGGGAGGCACCCCGCAGGGGCGCCACTGAGAGCGGGCAGGGCTACCCCCCACGAACCGACGAACCAGGAACGGCAGGAATCGCCAGCATAGGGCCCATGGGGGGCCTATGCCGCAGGCACCTACCGCAACCCGGAATCACCCCCCTGTCGCTGCCGAGCTGCAGTGCACGCACAAGATGCGCACGGCGAATCGCGCACACTCCATTTATTACGCCAGCCAACACTCATCCATCCGTCCACTCGCCCATCCATCCACTCATCCATCCGTCGACTCATCCATCCGTCGAACACCCATCCAACACCATCCGTACCTAATACCCTGATGGGTCCACTTTCTGAACATGTATCATGCCCTAGACGGGAGCATAAAAAACAATAAATGCAGCTCGCCCACAATCAGCCACCTCGCTAGCTAAACGGCTGCGGCACGGTTGAGAGGTCACCTGCTGCAACGGAGAGACGACAATGACGGCGATCCAGGGGGACCTAGGGTGGTCCACCCCTGTCCGAGTGCGTGTAAGCAAGACTCTTGCTCCCAGTGGGTGTCGTACCAACAGTCCGTCACAGTGCCGTGCCGTACCGTCACACAGCCGTGCCCCGGTTGGGCCGCTGGCCCGCCAGAACCTGGCCAAAAGTCGTACGTTGCCGCACCTTCTTACCCCACACCGTTGGAGCCCACACCTGCGACACCCCCGATCCGCCGAGGCAGGTTTTTTTACTTAAATCATTATGACAAACCCACCACGCTCCCAAGCAAACCCTCCAACGCTGCAGGATCCGCTGCCAACTTATAAGCATCCCGTTCATACGGTACACGATCATCACATGTATCGACACAGGCAATGTAATCATCATATCATCATGTTGTCGTTTCACGCAAAGCTGCCTCCTTCATGCAGGTGAACGAACGAACAAGCAGCCGTCGTCCAAGTCCACAAAGACGCACACCCACGAGACGACTCGAGTGATCCGTGTACGCTCTTCCAGCAATCAGTTCTCGGAATCGCACCATCAGGTTTTGGTTCTGGAGCAGCTTTCGCAGACTCACGCCAGTAGCAGTACTGCAATCCGTAATAATGACGCATCGGTCGTACACCAAGGTCGTACCCAGCGTCGTACGCGCCCATCCGCAGGCACACTCATCGCGGCGCATCGTGGCGACGCGATTTGGATCACCGCGTTTTGCAACCCTTACGTGTAGTAGGTGTCGTACAATGGTCGGCCCTACACCTTAAATTTGAGCAACGTCGCTCACCGCGTTTTGGAACCCTCACGCCACACGCTCAACAGAAATGACTCCAAAACACGTCCGCCAATCGCAAAAGGCATCAACAGACACCTCCCCCACAAGTGCGAACCCTAACGCGTTTGACTCTTAACCCAACCGGATCTGATGGGGCCTGCAGTAACCAAGGCAAGGCCAGAGACCCCTCCCCAACTAACACACCCGAGCGCGCAAGCTCCGGGGGGGTCACCACCGGCATGCACGGCAGCCGCGCAACGTGAAGCCGGGGCACGTTGGCCTCCCCAGGAAGCAAACATCACGTGTTCCCGTCTTACGAGGCCACGAAACAATCATACGATGTCGCAGGATTATCAGGGAAGAGAATTACCAAGGAAGACCAAAGCCAACAACAGGGAAACCCACCGACGACAATACAACAGCGGAAACGACCGTCCAATGCCTGCGGGCCGTTGCCTAGCCGCGCAAGAAGCCAAGCGTACAGAGTACTGCGCTTGGCCGCGGAAGCTAGGGGCCGCCAGACCGCCAGACCGCCGGACGGGGCCACCGAGTGGGCTACGGTGAACAATAGCATGCCCAGGCCGGGCGGGTGGACGATCGATCTCATGGCGGCTGAAGCATACGTGCACCCTAGCAAGCCCAGCGCCTCGCGCCTAGCGCAATTCATTTCAGGGGTTCGCGTTCCGACTTTGGGGGTACGCCAGTGGGAATGAGCTCTCGCGCACTCTCGACAAACAAACAAACAAACAAATCTCTAGGGCCGACAATTGGACTCCTCCCATCCTCCCACCAGAAACGGGGCTGTTTCTTTTCAATCCCCATCGGAAACCCCCGTAACCGCACTTCATTGTCCAGCTTTACGCCGGCTGCTGCTTACCTCCGGTGCTATGGGGCCCTAACAATTGAGCAGCTTTCAAATGCCGGGAACGGCGCGATCCCGCACGTGCCATCACCCCACAAATACATATTCACCATTGACCCGCGGGGTCCGCTGTAAAATCCTTAATAATAATATTCACTGGTAGAACCCATCATTTTTACCACCCACAGTCCCACACGGGTGGGGGTTACCTTACTTCTAAACGCGCACCGGCCGCCACACACACGCAGCTGCTGTCCGACTGACTTGGCGCCCTCCGCTGCCAACCCCGCCGACAGCTTCACTCCAACACTCCGCAAACGGCGTTGTCGCGCGACCTCATGTTATTCGCTCCGCCACTCTCCACGGAACCAGCTCCTGACGTATCAATCACTCGGCCATGCCCCCGCCACTTGAGAAGTCCCTCTTCACTTATCAATACCGCGCTGTTACTGCTACTGCTACGGCTACTGCTGCTGTCGCCGCTGCTGTTGCTGTTACCGCTGCTGCTGTGATCTGTTCGTTACATGCATCCATTCATCTGGACGCTGCCATCCGACATCCGACATCCGCCCCCTTCCAGGCTGCGCGGACTCTAGGGGGGAATGATACCGGGGTCCGCTGGCTGCAGTGATTCCGCACCTTAGAGAAGACGCCGCAACCTCGGAGAGAGGAGAAGACGACGTTACCTTAGAGAAGACGCCGCAACCTCGGAGAGAGGAGAAGACGACGTTGGCAGCGCGCCCCTCTGCTGCCCTATAAGAATCCGTCCCGTAGCCTCCGCGGGGACCCCGTGGCGCACAACTGCTCGTGTCGACTGCCGTGTAGTGCAGAGAGAGCCCGCCACCTTCCGCCGCCGGGTCACCGTCCAGTGGCGGATGACCTGGGAGGGGAGGAGGACAGCGGGTCAGCAGGGGGGATGCCATTCAGAGGGGGATCAGCAGGCCCTGAGGGGGAGGGACCGCGCAACGTGAGACGCAATGAGGAAACGCGCACACGCAAACACACACACACACACACAGATGTGTGCGGCTCAGTTTTCTTTAACACACACACACACACACACACAGCTCTCTTGCTGGACACGGTTCTGCTTATTCGCGGCTCAGCTTTTCTCCTTGCTAACACACAGCTCTCTGCGGTGCGCGACGACACCCCAGCGGTACGGCAACCGAATGCACCCAAACACCGCCCACGCAACGCACGCGGAGGACAGCGTAGCGCCACGCCACACACACCCCTGCTGTGATCCAATCGACTATGATCCAACCGAATACACATGCACAGAGCGACAGAGCTAGAAGAAGACCTCCTAACCAACCAACCTAACCAACCAAACCAACCAACCGAATACAGCCCAAAACCTCCGACCCCGCACCCACCCCGAGGACCGAGTCGAGGACCGTTCGCTGGACTCGCGCGTGCCGCTGAGCCGCCTGAACGCGGACCCCAGGTTGGTCAGGAAGCTCAGGTTCAGGCTGCTGCGCGTCGCGCCGGTGCTGCGGCTGTTGATGCTGACGCGGTTGTTCCCCAGCCAGCTCTCCACGCCCGCGGCCTCCCACATGGCGACGTCCACGGCCGCGGCCCCGGCGCCGCCGCCGCAGGTGGCGTCCCTGAGCCACTGCAGCGCGGCGCGCGGGATCGCGGTGAAGTTGTACCGGGCGAGGAACTCGGCGTCGAGGCCCTTCCCGCGGAGGCGGGCGTGCAGCCACCGCAGCGCGACAAGGTCGCCGTTGCGCGCGGCGATGTAGTACAGAGTGCGGGCGTCCTGTCGCGCACCACCGGCACAGAATGTGGGTCAGGGGTGGGTTCGGGCACAGCGGGCGTACCACAACCGGTACGGGATGTGGGTCAAGGCGGGTGTGTGTGTGGGGGGGGGGGTCGGGCACAGGAGGACGACGTGGGGGTGCGGGGTGCCTGTCGCTGCTACTCGGGTAAAAAGAGTGAGTTGTGCGAGCGGCAGTCAGGCAGGCAGTCAGGCAGGCGGTCCCGACCTGTACAACGGCCGGAGGCGGGACCACGTTCACGACCTGCGGCCCTGCGGTGAGGTGGACTGCGGGTGCACCTGCCGGTGCTTCTTGCACTGTCGGGGTGCCGTCCGTCCCCATACCGGCACTGGAAGGGTCCCCTGGGGATCACCCAAAGCCCGCCTAGACGGCGTCGGTGCGCGTGTGCGTCGACCATCGCGTAAACACACAAATACATACACAAGCACAGGGCCGCGCGGGTTTTCCCGCTGAACACACAAACACACACCTTGCATGCCACGCACTCCTGCCCTGCCTGCCCACGAGCACACACCTCGAGATGTCACGCACTTCTGCCCCATGACCACCCTGGCCGGCACCCCGCACCCTCGCCCTGGTGTCTCAATCAAGACCCGCGCACCCCGACCCACCTCGGCATTCATCCGGCTGGAGGCCAAGTTCTCACACCAGGTCAGCGCCTCCTCGCAGCCGCCCAGGATGGCGGCCTCCAAGCCGCGTGCCTGCGGCTCCAGCTTCACAACCTTGCCGCGCACCCAGGACAGCAGCCGCACGTTCCCGGACTCCCAGACCGCGTCCCCCAGCGCCGGGTCCTCGCCCAGCTGCAGGCTCCGAAACCAGCTCTCCAGCCAGAGCACCACGTGCTGATGCCCCCCGCGGGCCGCGTGCAGCACCACGCTCCGGGCCAGGTCCTCGCCCAGGCTCGCGGGCCTGCTGCCGACCAGCGCCCGGAGGAACTCCAGGTGGCCCGCCGCCGCTGCGGCCTCGGCCGCGACCCGGATGAGCTCCGAAGCCGAGGGGTGGCCGGAGATGGCGCACAGGACGTCCGAGACGCGCGGGGGATCGCCCCGGGCGCCCGCGCTGCGGCAGAAATCCTCCAGGAAGGTCGCCGTCCTCGGCGCGGTGTGGGTGCCGTGCAGGCTGTAGCCCTGGGCCCCCATCCAGACCACGCGCTCCCAGGCGTCGCGGCGCTTGACGGCCTCGGCCGTGGGCCCGGCCCATTGGGTGCAGCCCTGCGCCTTGAGCCAGGCCACCTTGGCCTGCCAGTCGCGCGCGTGGCTGAAGGCGGCCGCCGAGACGGCCTCCGCCGCCTGGTCCTCGGTGAGGCGCGAGGACGCCCTGCCGGGCCGCAGCCGCTCGCGCCAGCTGCCGCGCTCGAGCCACTTGCCGAAGAGCTGTTGCAAGGTCCCCAGTTCGAACCCCGCTGCGGCCGCGATGATGAGGTCGGGGACGCGCACATCGTTGCGCTGGCCGATGAGGTTGCCGTGCTGCTCCAGCCGGGCCATGAGCTCCACGTGGCCGCCCCGTGCGGCGGCGTACACGGCCTTGGGGCTCCAGGGACAGTCGTTGGCGAGCATCCATTCAGCAAGGGCGGTGTGGCCGCCGCCTGCGGCGTGCGACAGCGAGTCGCCCCAGGGGCAGTCGTGCTGCCTCAGCCACTCGCACGCGGGCAGCTGACCCGCCGCTGCTGGCAGCTCCATCATCTGCTCGACGACCGCGCATCCCGCAGCTAAGAAGGCCACCTTCAGGTTCTCCATGACCCCGCTGGCGGCGGTCAAGGCGATGAGCTGACGCCGCTGTTTGAGGTTAAGGGACCTGGTCGCGCCGGGGACCCCCCACCGACGTCGGAAGGTTTCGAGCGGACAAGGCCGCGAGAGGTGGATCCTGCTGTCCCAGAAAGCTGCCGCTGCGGCTTTGTTGACCCGCCGAAGATAGCACGCACAGTCGTGGTCTGTCAAACAGCGCCCAACGCTGGTCCAGAACCATTCCTGATCCCATAACGGCGACCTTACTGCTTCTGGAATGATGGCAACAGACTCTCCAGGCTCTATCTCATTCTGCATGCTTCTAACTGTGGCGGGCAATAGCGCACAGCGATCACCGTCCACATTAACTACACAGCAACGTCCATATCTTTCAAGGAAATTGTGATGAATCAATCACTTTTGACACAAATTTACCCTCGACTATTAATTAACCCGTGTGGCAACAAAGAAGAGTGACTCTGCGTCACAAGTTTTACACATAATAGCAGAAATGTTTTCGGTCTGATGTCACTAATATCTGCAACTTGGAAAGAATTATACCAATGGACGCCTGCTGCAACTAATGGTGAGGTCCAAGCGTACGGCAGTAGAGCTGGTGTGCAGCCTGCATAACAAAAGCGCATTCCAGCAACATGAGGAAAAAATACCGGAATGTCAAATGACATTCTGCCCATTCGAGTGTCGTTTTTGACGTTTTGTGTTACAAGCTTCTAGCTTGTACGGTCCAGACGAGCCAAGCGGCTCATGGGTCGAGTGTCTTGGTTCTCCTAGGGACCGCGCCGCAACCAACCATCCGTGCTAACTACCATAGTGCTGTGACGTCCGCAATACCCACTCCCTCCGATTAGCGTTAAACAGAACGTCGACCCTGCGCGCACACTAAACGCACTCTGGCCCAACCCCTCCATCACCCCCAGGTATGCCTAGGTACACCGCGGCCTGGGGGACCGAAGCAACAATCCCCGATCCAAACCAGCAGCCCCAACTATCCCTGTCTCTGACAACACGCGAGCCACCTCGCCGGCTGTACCATCTTCCGGTTAGAGTAAAGATGGGGCACCGCGGGAGGCGATGCAGCAATACGTCCTCGAAGGCGGTCCTCTGCCTAGTTACGATACCTCGAGGTCGCGTCGCGCAGACGCGCACTAGCACGCCCACTCACCGGCGTGACTACTGCTTCGGCGCCATAAGCGCGCCATCGGCTGCTGCACCGGGTGCATCGGCTGATGCAGCTGCTGATGCCGCTGCTGCTGCTGCTGCTGCTGCTGCTGCTGCTGCTGCTGCTGCTGCTGCTGCTGCTGCTGCTGCTGCTGCTGCTGCTGCTGCTACTACTACTGCTGCTGCTACTGCTGTGATTGCTGCGATGGCAGCGACGGCGGCTTCGGCGGACGCCGGTTCCCGGCAATCAACAGCTGCTCGCTAACAGGCGTGTCAGGACGGCAAGCCCTCCTTCCGCTGACACCCGACCAGTGCACTCTCCTTAATCAGCAGTGCAGCTCCCGCGGGGGAGAGGCCACCTGCTAAAAAGGCGCCAGCAGGTGCTGCGTTTCTTCCGAGGACCAAAGCGGCACCGCCCCCAGGGGCCCTCTGCGAAGGTCTGAGGGCGGGGCCCGGGGCGCTGCACGTGCTTCCGGCGGTCTGTAGGTGCTCCCGCCATCTGTCGTACCGCCTTCCGAGTCGCGCAAACCAGACAAGCCTTCGGGCTTCGGCCTTTGATTACGGAATCAGACTGCAGCAATGACTGCTGCCGTGGAATGAATCATGAGGTACATTTCGACCCGCGATACGCCTGCTGTCGCTGCTGCCGCCGCAGCTGCGACGCGCAGTTTTGGAGCACAGCGGTTCGTTCTCGCGGCCTGCCTCCTTAGGCTGTGTTGAAGCGAGGACGTCTGTCAAGTATATGCAACCTACCTCGTTGTGGGCAGCTGGGCCTTCTTGCAGGATGAAGTGCCGGATGCTCCATTCATGAAAACATGTTATATAAATGATATCATCACTCTTGACATTACACTCGCACTCAGCAAAGGTTAGTAGGAGTAGGTCCTAGCTTGATGGTGAGATGTACTAGCGCCGAATGCACGCAGCGATCACGTTGATATCCGCTTACGTGACAGGACAAGACTTTATAAAACGCATCAACGTTTTCAGTTGCTTGAGCAAAGATAATCCTGCTTTCCACTGATCGGGCCCCGCAGTCGGACAGGGTCGGACCTGGTCGGACGAAAGTGTCGTGACCGTTCGTGACGCGCCCGCCGGTGTCTCAGGTTCAATAAACAAGTCTTCTTACGCTCGCGCACCTTAGTCGATAAGAGTTATTATATCTTTTACACATACTGATCTTGCGGAGGTCTTACCTTAGCCAAGAAATTCGTCCTGCCATATGTATGCCACGGCGGCCAAGGCATGCGGATGACTTGTGGAATGCCGATTATGTATGGCTGTTATGTCATGACTCTGTTATAAAAAAGTTTAAAGGAAATCGTAAATGTATGCAAGCATGTGATCTCGTGTCTGCGCTGACTGTCGGGCCCAAACCGTCTTTGAAGGCTTTGCATCCCAGAGTGCTACGGTTCACGTGACATGCTTCAAACCAAAATTATATGATAATGTAGTCTTCTATTGTTCGTCGCTTGTACGCTTGGCCAGGGGCGTACAAGCTTGTTGATTGCGTCGGTTTTCCAGGGTGCTTGGAAACCACGCCCACGTCCCACGCACAGTTTGTTTGTGGGCGGCAAGCAAGGCAGGAGTGTGTGCCATGAAATGGATAAAATGCGCGCGGAATTTTACCCTACGCCAAAGAACTGCCCCAGCCCACCTCGTTCATTCATTACCAGCGGCAGATAGAGCATTAGAGCTGCGTCGGATGGCGCTTTCCGGCAGGCTCTTGCCTGGCCGATGTCGTCGCGTTTGCCGGCCGCTGCGGGTCCTGCGGGCTCAGGCTACTCAGACACGGGCCCCAGTGATGGGAGCTTGTGCGATGAGGTGCTATTGGATGCACCTCATCGCACGCGCTACGGATACGGATCAGACTCGCCTGGACCATCAACCATCAGCGTTGCCGCCGGGAACCAAACACGGCATCGAACATGATAGTGCATGCCAGCGATCATGCCATTACACCTGCCAGACAAAAACACGCTGAGGTGGCCACGCGCGTAATGTCTGGTGCCTTGTTTCTTCACCCTGCTTCTCGCACCGGCTGCTCCCCCTGGCTGCCAGTGAAGATGCGGGGTACGACACTGAACTTCGACGGTATGTTTTATTTTGGCGCCCACAGGCGTTACCCAGCAGCATCTGTCTGCCTGACGGCCACTGGACAGCCGGACGGTGTGTGTGCACCACCTGTGTTATGGCGGGTTTGATGAGTTTGGGAGGGGTGAGACCATAAGGTTCTGCTGCACGATTCTGACAGATGCCCACTTCCCAGTTTCCACGGCCAAGCTCGCGAGATTTTACCCTGAGCAGGGTCGGATCTAGAGGTTGAGGATGACAGCGCCTGCGAAGATGAACCCTTTGGTTTGAAGATAAACCCTAAACCCTAACCCTCCACCTGACCATTGTGCTTGGTGAGGGTTGGTTCACCCTGTTGAAGCCACCCTGATGGGCTTCCCGTCTGAACGGTACAAACCGTTGGTGCGCAACGCGCTCAGCTTCGAGTTCAACAAAGTTACAAAATAATTGCAAGTAGTGATACCGCGATTCAAACGCCAAGCACTTGTCACGGCGCCGTACACAACACGACAGTGGATAAGCAACTAGCAACAGACGGTGTCAGGCGCACCCAGCCGCACCAAGGACAACTGGATAAAGCGCACATACACACACGCACATGTGTCTCCTTACGCCACACCATTCGCCAGGTTTTGCTACGTCAAAAAATAATATATAGGCGGCGGGGGTGCGGGGAATTGCAACCCCAGACTCCCACTGGGGCGTCATCCTTACCCTAGAGCAACTCAATTCGGGAAAAGCAAGCCTGGCCCCCAACGCCTCCAAATGTAATCCACAGGGGGGAACCACAATCAGAGAGATCGTGGATCGCGGATGGCCGGCTCAGGTGGAGAGCATCGGCGGACTCTCCGGACCTCGCACCCCGGGACTCGCAGCAAGCAAGCGGGGGAGGCTCAATATGTGCGCAGAATAAAACCCCTTAGCAGCGTTTGACAGCTCTTCACGGCGCCCGTATGCGCGCGTGCATGCCGCCATGCAACCCCGCGACGACGCACAGCGATGCATGTCCAATGGTTCTTCGACCGAGCGCGTCCCCCAGCGCAGCCAGAAAGGAGCACCCGGCGCAGCCAAGCAGATCGACCTGACCTCCTTCCTGGTTCCCCTGGTTCCGGAGCCTGCACCGCTGGTTCTCACGGCGGGGCCGCACAGCGCTCCAGAAGCGGCCCACGGCCCGGCGCCCCTCTCCCCAGCGGCCCACCCATCGCAAATGGGCACCATCCTGGTCTCGCGCTGAGCCCGACTGCAAAGCCCCTCCCTCAGAAGCCCCCAGGACACACCCACAGGCGCCTAGGAACCCCCGGGACCACCCGGGACCACCTTCCGGCGCTGCAGCGCCCGCGGTGTCGGCGTCGTGAAGGACCCACCGCCACCGATCCAGCCGAGGTCCGCACCGCAATCACGGCGCACTCCGCTCCGCCGCGCCACTGCTAGCGATGGCAATCGCAATCAAATCCGCGAAATCGTCTATCGCAAAAACGCCCACAGGACAGGGTGTCCGTCCCACGGGTCACATCCAGCATTCCGACCTGATCAGGATCCGCGCAAGCTCATCTTCATGGATCTCAAACCCCCATGAACGAGCAGCCAGTCCTACGCAACCTGGATTTCAAATCCAAAACAGCCCGACCTTATCAGAACCCGCGCCAGCTCCTCTTCTTCACCATGTAGATCCCAAAATCCACAAGCGAGGGGGCAGTCCCACGCAACCTGGATCTCGAATCCGAGACAGCCGCGCCAACGATTCTCCCGGCTTGGCGGCCATCATCATCACCGCACGCGTCGAGGTACGATTCGCATCTTTGTATCCATCTTTGTATCCTCCGAAACCGGCAGTACGGTACACACGAGCACGCACCCAACGGCAGGAAGAGTTGATGTGTGGTGCCCTGCGTACAGGCAAGCGCAAACAGGTTGGTTGTGCCGTGGGTGTCCTCCAGGACCCACAACCAACGACCTAAACACGCAAACGCGCCCCTCCCCCAGCGCGATGGCCACACCCGGCCAAAATCGGCTCGTCGTCCCCTCGCAAATAGATTCCGGAAACCTGTACAACGAATTACGGCGGCACACACACACACACTCGCAAAATGGCCCGACCGCCAAACTCCGACGCCGCGCCCTGCGGCGGTCACCCACTTCACCGCCGCAGCGATTAGATGAGGGAAGATGGGGGGCGCGCGCCACTCCAGGGGCCGGCTCCAAGCGCTTCTTCTTCATCTCAAACCTCAACATCGACCAACGTGCACGAAACTCACCTTGGCCCCATGTGCTAAATACAACAGAAGATTTGCTCAGCCTGGACGAGGCCCTATGTCACCCTACAAAACTCCCGCGCAGGTGGCGACTTAGCAACGCGCGCGACACGCGCGGCTCGCCCGCTCTGCAGATGTGCCCGACGGCGCCCGACAGCGCAGCGCACCGCACCACACACACGTAAGACTGTCGTGCGGTCCCCAGGGTCGGGCACACCAGGATTGTGTCTCAAGGACCGTCGCTTTGTCCGTGCACCCGTACTTTTGTCATAGACCCATGCGTACGCCCCACAACTCGGCAACCCCACCTCCGTTAAGACTTTCGGAGGAAAAACCACCAGGCCGCGGCCAGCACCCTGGGAAAACCACCGCGGCCACAACGCGCCCAAAACTGAAATATCAACTCGAGGCAAGAAAGGATCGATCGATGGATAGATAGAAAGCTAGGTAGGCGGACTCCTCCTCCTCAAACCGACGCGCACACAGCATGCCGCCGGCAAGAAAGACCTTGCATGCGCATCCCATCCCATCCCATTCCCGAACATGTCCGAACACGGGCAGCCCGGTGGCGATTCGAGAATGGTGCGGTCCTTCCCCTACCCCGTGTTACCCGCTGACGTGCAACGACCTCCACACGTGTGATGGATCCATCCCCTAGGACCGAGGCCGGGCGCATGTATCGCACAGAAGCCCCCGGGTAAGCTTTTGGCACGGCGCCACGATTTGGAGGGAAGCTAGGGGAGCATCCCGGTGGGAGGAAGAAGGGTGTGTGAGGGCGAGTCCGGGACGGCGTGTGTGTGTATATAAGGCCTCATCGGCGAATCCCGCCGCAGCGCCCAGCCGTCCCGGACCGCCCGCTTCCTCCCACGCGCGATCCCCGTGTGTATGAAGACTGTTCCCCCCAAATCGTGTCTTACTCCTCCCGGGTAGGCGGGGTGTCATCATCTGGGGGAAGACCGGGGGCTTTATGGCCATACGTGCAGTCCGGACCCCCGAGGGCTTTATGGCCATACGTGTGCCCAAGGTAAAAAAACACAATCAGTCACAAGCAGTAGCATTCCAATAACCGTCAGTTCCCCATGATGGTCACCCTCCCTTTTCCAACCCGTCAGCCATGGGCCCATGTGGAACGATATGGGCCCGAGCAATAAGACACCCCAGAGGGACATGCATGCTCACAACCCAAAGAGAACATCCGCCCCGCGCTGCGCCATGGCGCCGCAGCCCGCCATGTACGTGCTCGGGCGCGCGCGATGTCCTCCGCCCCGCCTCCGCACAAGCTGCATGTTTTTTTCTCTCCCAAACAAACACAAAAAGAGGACCACTTGGCTCTGCTTGCATTCTTCGCGCTCTCGCCTTCTCTTTTTCTCGCTCTCTCTCTCTGTCGACCTGTGTTAGAGCGCCGCGATCGCGGGCGACATCCCGTCGCCGTCCATGGATGCCCGCGCCCAACCCTCTAGGGGTGGCGGACGGGCGGGGTCCCTGGCAGACACCCCGCCTGTAGCGGTGGGCAGCCTCAGACGTCCAATCGGCATGGGGAGGGCGCGCGATCGGCCCCAGGGCGGCACTCTAGGCCAGCAGCCTGCGCCCAGCCTCCTTCGCGCACCGCACCGGAAGAAACGGCGCTCACAGGTTGTACTTGAAGGTGAGGTCCGAGGCCGCCTGACGGAAATCCACAGGCCGGCAGCCGATGATCTGAGGGAGGAGGGGGGAAGGGGGAGGAGCAGGGAGCCGACAGGGTAGGTAGACCAGGGTGCCCGGGAAAGGGGGTGTCGTAAGACACCGGGAATGGCATGGGGGATGGCATGGGGGCAGTGGTCGCAAGTCCGGCCGGGGTCACCGTCGCAGTGCGCATCGACAGGGGATCCGCGGGCGATCAACGACACGCAGCCGGCTTCCTGCTCCGGCTCCTGAGGGACCGAGTTGGGCTAACTTGCCCGGATAGCCGAGCGCCGCGGCAGGCTGTGCCGCGGCCTCGAGTGAGCTTTCCAGAGGGGTGCTACGGTGCTTGCGGTCACATTCGGGGCCTCTTTCCTTACAAGGCGGCAGGCTACGGCCCGCCGCGCGCCGGCACTATTTGGGAGCATCCACGATAGGGGGTGCGGTGCCCCGTAACTAGGCGCAGCCTAGCGGCCCTCGCCGCTGCCGCCCACCCACCTCGTCGATGCAGGCGTTGTTGTAGTACATCCTCATGGTGGGGGTCTTGTGGATGCGGTGCAGCTGCGTCAGGTCGCAGCGCTGCCACAGCCGGAAGCCGGGGCTAGGAGGCGCCCCCAGCGGCTGCCCGGGCCTGACGCCCTGCGTGATGGAGCAGTCGACGCGCGCGAAGACGACGCGGCGGCCCGTGAAGAGGTGCGACAGGCGCTGCAGCTCGGACTCCATTCGCTGGCTGGCGCTGCACCACGGCGCGTGGAAGAGCACGATGGCGAGGTAGCCGGCGCGGTTCGACGCGATGACGAAGGCGTCGAACTGGTCCGGGGTGCGCAGGATGGGCAGCGTGGAGATGGACAGGGTGTCGATGGAGGTCGTCGAGCTGGCGGAAGCTGCGGTGCCCGGCAGCGCGTCCGAGTCGGAGGATCCCGGCTTGGCGGCTGGCGATGCGCCGGGCAGGAAGGCGGAGCCGGCGATGCCGGCTGCGGGCGAGGAGAGCAGCGCGTAAATGGTGCTGAGGGCAAGCGTTGCGCCGACGAGGGCGCGCGCGAAAGCGGTGGGGAGCGAGGCTTCGGTAGCCGCGGCAGCTGCCGATGTTGTCGAGCTGAGAACCAAAGCGGTCCGCGCGCCGGAGCTGCCATGCGTGACTTGTTGGCGTTCCGTGCTTCCGACTGATCGTGTTGGGAATGGCAATCGCTGCTCCGCAGGCAATTGCTGCGCGTTCACATGCGGGAGCTGCTGTCCCATTGCGGACACGATATGGAAGCGCCTGACGACAGCAGAAGGGCGCAGCGCCTGCTGATCCATAGAGCGCAGAACCACGGACGATGACATGGCCATCTGGGTTGCGCAGGACCTTGACGTCGTCGAATGCGCTGCTGCAAACAGGGTCCCCAAGAGGTGTCTACAAGTACTTTTGACAGAACTGGGAATGCCAAGTACTTGAGATGGAACGTCCTGTGTTTAAAGACTGTCTGTGAAGGAGGTTGATTATGTTCGGCGACAGCGTGAGTCCGCGTCAGCGCACTGTACAACCCACCGGCAATACGGTTTAATTGCGTAAAAAGGAAATTGGATGATGCTCAACGTCTCAGACACTCGACAATATCTTTGCAGAAAGCATTTTCTTGCCGAAGGGCTTGCAGTTGAACCGGTCGTAGATGCCGGCGAAGTGGTAGGTTGTAGCCCTTGGCAGAAAGTACCTACTATCCGCACGACCGGACCTTTTTGACGTCTTTATTTCTAAGTTGTTTAAATTTAAATTTCAAGAAACATCTTGGGTTCATTTTGTAGGGATAAGAGCATGTAACGACCGGCTTGGGGCCGTGGTGCATAAATGCATTGACTGATTCCAATTTCATCCGGAGCAAGCGTTCATGATGCCATCCGGAATCAAATGAATCGCATTGAAGTCTTCCTACCAGTGGGTTAGTTTCGGCAACTCTGTCAGCTGCATTGAGCACTTGTTTCAAATCTACCTCCGGGATGTGCTGGTCCTTGCCTATAAATTTGTGTGAATGTGTGACGCTCACACCCCTACGCGCGTCGCGTTCTCATAGCTCTAGGTATCGTCACGGGGAACATGACTTAACTGGGCTTCATAACTGATACCATGATAAACTGCATTGCTATCCTGCCATAAAGAAAAGGTTACGGTTCAATGCTTGTAAGCAGCATAGCACTGTTTACCTTTGGTGCCAAGGTTTAGTGCTGGTCATTAGGTCAAACGCCAGCGATCTAAAGAATGACCCGGCATTGCATCTCATTCGGCACTACAGAGATGTCAAGAACACTGTTCATTCTGTTAAAATGATGGAAAGAAATTATCGTACACAATGGACGAGAAATATATTGGTGCTTGCAGCCTGCTATCAGGGGCGTTTAAGTGTCAATTCCAAGACATGTTTGAATTCATCTTGCTGTGAAGTACTCAGTCTCGCTTGTCTCTTTCTTTATTTTCATTACTCCGACTGAATTTTAGCTCTGCGCGGATCACCATTGCTCAGTCATTGATAGAAACAGCATTATAAGAAGAGGATCCTGTCGGATCTAGTCGCCCTGCAATGGCCACGCACACCGTCCATGGCCGGCAAGCCTCGCTTGCGGGCAGCAGCAGACTGACAGGCCCCGTGATGGCGGCTCACTTGCGCGGCGCCTTCGCGCCCTTCAGCTCGTGGCGCACCGCCAAGGTATGCGAGCTCGCACACGCCGATTCACTGCCATCACCCGGAGAGCAAACGACGGAAGCAAATCAAAGCCAGTGCTGGCTAATCACAATCAGGGGACGGTAAAAGGGGCCCACCCGCGTGGGAGGGGCGGAGTGCCCTTGGGGACTCCCTGCCCCAGCCATCGGGGGCTAACAGTAAGGCCGGGTCGGGGGTTAAGAAAAAGGGGGGAAGGAAGGAACGCCTGCGCGCCCTTGTCCCCGTGCCCGCCTGCAGCCCCACCCCGCCCCACCCCGCCCAGCTCTCCCTGGACCCGCCTCGGATCCCGCTCGTCCCTCAACCGGACACGGCACCCTAGCGCACCCGCCCGCTCACCGGCTTGTTCGCGCTATCTTGTTCGCGTATGCTTGGCTCTTTTCGCTGCGGCCGCTGCTGCTGCGGCCGCCGCCGCCGCCGCTGCTGCTGCTGCTGCTGCAGCACTCGCGCCCATCCCACTCTGTCGCCGCCGCGCGTGCCCCTCCCCGTCCTTCGCCGCTGATGGGCCGATGGGGCGATGGGCTTGCGCCCCCGCGCCGGGCGAACCCCCCTGCAGTCTGGGCAGTTGCTTTTTAACCCCTGCAACCCTCCCTGCGACCCCCTCCTGCGCCCCCGTGCCGCGGGCCCTCACGAACGCCCCACGAACCCGCGGCCCGTCCGTCACAGGCCCCCGCCTCCTCATCCACCGCCGCCGCCGCCCCCCTCCGCGGCTCCTCCTCGTTGCGGGGGGCTGTGGCGGGGTCGCCCCTGTCGGCGCTCCGCCGCGCCGGGCGGGGCCGGGCCGGCACCTGTGTCGTACGCGCCGCCATGTTTGATAACCTGAGCCGATCCATCGAGAAGGCGCAGCGTCTCATTGGTGGGCCAGGGGAGGCCTGGGCATCGGGGGGTTGGGGGCGTCGGGGGGTTGGGTCGGGGGGGTTGGGCCAGGGGGTATAGTACGTCAGGGGGGTGGATCGGGGAGGTGGCATGAGGGGCGGTGTTGTCAGGGGTGGGCTCCTGGGTTGTAGTGGGTGAGTCGGTCAGCCGGGGTGGGCGCCCTTGAGCGGACGAGTGGCGGCGTATGGGACAAGTGTGTGACCCGCTTCTCTGTTCCCCTGCCCGCCCCCTCTCTCCCCCCCCCCGGCAGCAGCGCAATTTGAATATGTCTACCAATTTCCTATACCCCTCTCTCCCCCCCCACACACAAATTTCCTATACCACCCCGCCCCACCCCGCCCCCCGCCCCGCTGCAGGCAAGACCGGAACCCTGACGGCGGAGAACATGAAGGAGCCGCTCAAGGAGGTGGGGGGGCACCCGCGGGGGGAGAGCTGGGGGGGGGGAGGGAGGGAGGGAGGGAGGGAGGGAGGGAGGGAGGGAGGGAGGGGGCCTGTGCGGAATGGAATGGAGATCATCCAGCCAGGGGAACAACCAGCCAGGCGGAGGGGGGAGGACGGGGCGGGGGAAGGAGGCGGGGGAGAAACCGGGGGGAGGCTGGGGCGGGGAGAGGAGGCGACGCCCCGGGTGTGGGTGTGGGTGGTGCGCTGGGGGTCGGTCGGAGCCGCGGGCGGGGGCGGGGGGCGGGGGTTCGGTCGGAGCCTGGGGCGGGCCCCGGTGACACCCGCGGGTCGCAGCCGCCAAGGTGTCCACCTTCTGCCCCCTTGGTGCCTCCCCCAATGATCTGCCCCACGTCGCGGCCATGCTGGTTCTGGTTGGGTCGCCGCGTCGCCCGCTCCGCCGCCCGAACCCGTCTACGAACGACCTTTACCCCCCCCCCCCTGACCCTCCCCTGACCCTCCCCCTGACCCTCCCCCTGACCCTCCCCCTGACCCTCCCCCTGACCCTCCCTGGCCAGCCTGGCCAGCAGCGCGCTCGCAGCAGTGCAGTATAAATATGTCTACCAATTTCCTGTGTCCCCTGACCCGGCCCCTCCCTCACTTGGGTTGCCTGATTAGGTCCGCCGCGCGCTGCTGGAGGCAGATGTGTCGCTGCCCGTGGTGCGGCGGTTCATCAAGAAGGTCGAGGAGCGGGCGCTGGGGACAAAGGTGGGGGCCGGCGGGCTGGGAGGGAGGGGGAGAGTGGAGGGAGGGAGGAACAGGAAGGAGGGAGGGAGGGAAGGCAGCGGAGGGGAAGGCAGAGGAAGAAGGGAGCTAGAAGGGAGAGGAGGGGGAGGGAGGCAGAGGACGGGGAGAAGGAGGCAGAGGAGGGGAAGGAGCGAGGGAGCGAGGGAGGGAGCGAGGGGATCGGCGTCATTCTGAGTGACGGCGTCATTCTGAGTGACGGCGAGGAGAAACACCCCCGTCCCTTCCGTACCTCCCGTCCACGCATTTTCATCGCATGTTTCAGCGCCCCTGTCGCCTCCCTCACCGCGACACCTCCTCCCCTTCCTTCTCCGGGCCCCCCCTCCCGTTTCTCCCATCATGTCAACCAGTGTCCTGTACCCCCTTCCTCCCAACTCCCTCCCCCTCCTGTTGCCAACACGCCGCCAGCGGCCACTCAACCCTTTCAATTTAGCTTTCTCCACATTCTGCATTACAAAACCTATATGTCTCCGATTCGTCTTGCTTCGCGTCGACACACCCGACGCCTGACCCGTCGTCGTCGCTGGCGATCTAGGGCCGTCGCTCCGGCAGCAGCGGCGCAGTTTGAAATGTCTACCAATTTCCTACACCCTCCCCCGTCCCCCTCCCCCTCCCCTCCCCTTCCCCCCTCCCCCCTCCCCCCTGTCAGGTTCTGGAGGGTGTCACCCCCGACGTGCAGTTCATCAAGACGGTCTCGAACGAGCTGATCGAGCTCATGGGCGGCGGGGTGGGCGCCAAGGACCTGGAGCCGGGCTTCCCGCAGATCATCCTCATGGCGGGGCTGCAGGTGGGGACCAGGGGAGGGGCTGACTGAGCAGCAGGAGGGGTCGGGAGGGGCTGGCCAGTCCGGGCAGTGAGGAGGGGTCGGGAGGGGCTGGCCAGTCCGGGCAGTGAGGAGGGGTCGGGAGGGGCTGGCCAGTCCGGGCGGTGAGGAGGGGTCGGGAGGGGCTGGCCAGTCCGGGCAGTGAGGAGGGGTCAGGAGGGGCTGGCCAGTCCGGGCAGTGAGGAGGGGTCGGGAGGGGCTGGCCAGTCAGGGGTCAGGAAGGAGGAAGCACGTTGAAGGGGGGGCCGGTAGGGGACGTGGTGGCAGGTGGGGAGTGAGGCCATCGGGGGGCTGCAACGCGGAGGCGCGGGAAGGCAGGGGGAGGGCTGAGGACGGAGCGGAGGCTCTCGGCTCGTTGACCCCCGGGGGGGACCTCCCTTGGCCTTACTGCCCGTCGGATTCCAACCAGTCTCCGGGCGCCCCTGGCGCGCACCGTCCCCTCCCGTCTTCGCCAGTCCACCCAGCTGCTGTTGGTTCCAACCACCCGGCCGCCAAATAAAAACCATCCAATCGCACCCAATCGCCCCGCCCCGCCCCGCCGGTGTGCCATGGCTCCTTTCTCGGTTTGTTTCTCTTTTCTTCTTCTTCTTAATCCCTACCCGACCCGACCCGACCCGACCCGACCCGACCCGACCCGCGCCTTGGGGTCCGCCGGAGTCCTCCCCCGCCCCTATGGTACTGTACCGATTCCTTCGGTCAAACCGTCGCTCTGGCAGCAGCGCAGTTTGAAAATGTCTACCAAATTCCTATATCCCCCGCCCCCGCCCCTGCCCTCGCCCCGCGCCGTGCCGACCGCAGGGTGTGGGCAAGACCACCGCCGCCGGCAAGCTGGCGCTGTACCTCAAGAAGGCCAAGAAGAGCTGCCTGCTGGTGGCCACCGACGTGTACCGCCCGGCGGCCATCGACCAGCTGGTCAAGCTGGGGGCGGCCATCGAGGTGCCGGTCTTCGAGCTGGGGACGCAGGTGGGGGGTGCTGTGTTGTGGGTACAGCTGGCCGGGGGGTTAGGGGGTTGGGGTCCCCACTTCCGCCCTCCCTTTCCGCCCTCCCTTGCCGCCCTCCCTTTCGGCCCTCCCTTTCCTTTATGTGATATTTGCTCTGGCAGCAGCAGCGCAGCATAAATATGTCTACCAATTTCCTATGCCCTCCCTTTCCGCCCTCCCTTTCCCTCTCCCTCCCTCTCTCCCCCCCCCGCCCCCCTGGTCAGGTGGACCCGGTGGAGATCGCCAGGCGGGGTGTGGAGGAGGCCAGGCGGCTGGGGGTGGATGCCGTGATCGTGGACACGGCGGGTCGCCTGCAGGTGGGTGGGTGGGTGGGTGGGTGGGTAGGAGGGGAAGGAGGGGAAGCCGGTGGAGCGGTGGTGCAGGGTCAGGGTCAGGGTCAGGGACGGGCGTCGTCTCTTTGCCCTTCGGCCCTCCCTACCCATACGGCCCCACAGCCCCCACATACACCCCACCGCTGAACCGCTCCCCTCTACCCCTCTCTATCCCCTGGCCCTACGACCCCCGGCCCCCCTCCTCCCCTGTCTGAATCTATCACCCAATTTCCCCTACCCCGCTTCCCCTTTCCCCGGCCCCGGCCCCTGCGGCCCGCCCCCCTTTTCCCCTCCCCTCCCAGCAGCAGCGCAGTTTGAATACATCTACCAGTTTCCTATACCGTATACCCTCCCCTCCTCCTCCCCTCCCCTCCTCCCCTCCTCCTCCTCCCCTCCCCTCCTCCTCCCCCTCCGCCCTCCTCCGCCCCGCAGGTGGATGAGGACATGATGGGCGAGCTTCGCGCCATAAAGTCCGCGGTGCGCCCCTCCGACACGCTGCTGGTGGTGGACGCCATGACGGGGCAGGAGGCGGCCAACCTGGTGCGGGCCTTCAACGACGCGGTGGACATCTCGGGTGGGGCGGGGAGGGAGGGAGGGGGACAGGAGGGGGGGGAGGGAGGGAGGAAGAGGAGGGGGGGGGTGAGAGGGGGTTTGAGGGGAGGTGGGAGGGGAGGTGGGAGGGGAAGGTGGAGAGGGTAAGATGATGAGGTAGGGCAGGGGGTTTGAGATGGGGGATAAAAATAAACAGCCCAGAGGGACGGAGGGGGGGGTGGAGGGAGAGAGGGCTTGCAGGACGGGTCTAAGTGAAGGAACGCCGGACACACACAGGGGGTGGTGGAGCGGGTGGAGGAAGCGGGATGGGCGGAGGGAGGGGGTTAGCAGGAGGGGGCCGTGGGGGGCCTCAGATGGAGATGAGGGAGGGGGGTGGGAGGCCTTGGGGTATTAGGTGGTTGCGGTCCATTGGGGGTTGGAGGGGGCGATTGGGGGAGGCGGTAGGATCGACAGGGGGAGTCATTCCGCTGCCATTCACGTCGGTTCGCCTCCCGCTCTTTGCTTACTGTCGTACCACCACGACTGCCGTACCACTGTGACTGCCGTACCACCCTGACCGACGCTTGCGCTGGTCCCCCTCTCCCCTTTCTCCCATCCCCCCGGGGTCCCGCAGGCGCCATCCTGACCAAGATGGACGGAGACAGCCGCGGCGGCGCTGCGCTGAGTGTGCGGGAGGTAGGTGCGCTGAGTGTGCGGGAGGCAGGGCGACTTGGGGCAGGTCGGGTTCCCACAGGGGGATGGGGGCTCCCCCTTCTCCATCCTCATCCTCATCCCCTAAACCCCATCCCCCATCCCCACCCCATCCCCAATGCCGCAGGTGAGCGGCAAGCCCATCAAGTTCGTGGGTGTGGGTGAGAAGATGGAGGCGCTGGAGCCCTTCTACCCGGAGCGCATGGCCTCGCGCATCCTGGGCATGGGCGACGTGCTCACGCTGTACGAGAAGGCGGAGGCGGCCATCAAGGTACGGACTGTACGGCAGTACTACGGCAGCAGTACGGAATGAAACTTGGGTGTTGTTCACGGGCGCTGGTAGTCGTAGCATGACTGCTCCTCAACACATGTGGGGCAGTGATCGGGCTGTGTCTTAGCGGACACGTTTGTCGTCTCCACACGCACCAAATTCCTAACTGCCAACCGCCAACTGCCAACTGCCAGGAGGAGGACGCCAAGGCGGTTGTGGACCGCTTGATGGAGGAGAAGTACGACTTCAACGACTTCCTGAAACAGGTGGGGTGAGGCGGCGGGCGTGGAGGAAGGGCGCACTTGGGAGTTTTAGGTGGTGGCGTGGGTTTAAAGAATAGGAACACGCAGCCGTGAGAAGCGAGGTCCAGCTTGGTGATTAGAGGTGTGGTGTGGTCGTGGAATGTAAGAACGAGCGGCGGGGTCGTGTTGGCGATGGGTGTGTGAGTGTGTGGGTGCGGGTTTGAGGGGAGGAGAGCGGTTTCGGGGGCGCGACCTACATCTCAACAACCAACACACCAACCAACACACCAACCGACCAACCAACCGTCGTGTACCACATCGTACCGGACTGCCAGCATCTCTCCCCCCACTGCCGCTCGCGCAGCCCCCCTTGCTGCGCAAGGGGCCACATCGCCCCCCGACCTACCTGCCCTGCCTGCCCGACCTACCTGCCCTGCCTGCCTCTAAAACCCCGTCATGTCAATAAAGACGGCGAAGCCACCGAATGGGTACGGCAGTAGTTCTCCGGTTGATCGACGTCGCCGTTGAAGTGTGTCGTAGTGAACATACTCAGCAACGGACAGCTGGTGGGCTTCTCATTAAATACCACAGCAACGAGGCATCGAACACCCCCTCCTCCCCTCGCCCTCGCCCTCGCCCTCGCCCCTCCCCGCCCCGCTGCCCCCTCGCCCCGCAGTGGAAGTCCATGAACAACATGGGGGGAATGCAGATCCTCAAGATGATGCCCGGATTCAACAAGGTGGGCCCAGGAGGCCAGGGAGGGAGGGGTCCGGGGTCCAGGGTGGGGAGGGTTCAGGGGTCCAGGGTGGGGAAAGAAGGGGCCTTATTTGCCGCCAGGGGGAAGGGGGAAGGGCGTTGATGTCCCCTTGATTGACACCAGGGGGAGGGAGGGGGCTCGTAAATAACGCAGACCTTGCCCCTCGGCCCCGCATCTGTGGGAGGTGGTACGGGGCATATGGCTGAAAGGAACACAGACCTTGCCCCAGCATCTTTCTCCACGGAGGAGGACAGGCGCTGGGAGGTGTGCGGAAGGTATGGCAGCATACCCGCTGGAATCGCAGCAAATGTAAGGTCGTCATCCCTTTACGGTATTACATTTTCGTCAAACACGTTCTATTAAATTTTTTGTCGGACTCGGGATGTATCCCTTCCTCCTCGGCAGGTCTCCGAGAAGCAGCTGTACGAGATGGAGAAGACGATGGAGTCGTACGAGGCCATCATCAACGCCATGGATGAGGAGGTACGGCAATGGTGGTTGGTGGGCAGAACTGTTGGCGGTTGATCAACCGCCTTTCCGCCCCTACGGGCGAGCCCTGAACCGACCCACTCACCCTAGCCCTCATCGCCCACCGCCGGCGCCCCTGCCCCACTACTTTCGCAATCACAAGAAAGAAGAAAAGAAAGGAAGAAAGGTCGAAAAACAAACCGGACCATCTCTGAATGGCTGATCCGCACTTGAGGCACGTTGTCGACTGTTGAACCCGACGTGGCCCTAAGGCTGCCGTACGTCCCCGTACTATGCCGTACTGCAGGAGCGCACCAACCCCGACGTGCTCATCAAGAGCATGGCCCGGCGGCGGCGAGTGGCGCAGGACTCCGGACGGCCCGAGGCGGAGGTTAACAAGCTCATGGCGGCGTACACCGCGGTGGGGGTGGGGGGTTTGGAATGGCGCGGGTTTGGGTGGGGTGCGGCTGAAAGGGGCTTAGGGGGACAGGCGGGGCCGGGGTGGGGCTGAGGGGACGAGCGGAGAGGCGCTTAAGAAACGGGACACCCTCCCTGGCTCGGATCTCTGGGACTCTTTTCTACCCTTCCTTACCTGCCCCCTGCCCCCTGCCCCCTGCCCCCTGCCCCCTGCCCCCTGCCCCCTGCCCCCTGGCCCCTGCCCCTGCCCCCTGCCCACTACCCCTGCACCGCCCTGCACCTCCCGGCCCCCCGGGCTCCCTCAGACCAAGTCCCAAGTGAGCGGCATGAGTAAGCTCCTGAAGCTGCAAAAGGCGGGGGCGGACCCGGCGCAGGCCAACAAGCTGCTGCAGGTGTGTGTGGGGGTAGGAGGGCGGGCTGGGCGAGGGGGGCCGGGTGAGTGGGGAAGGGCGAGGGGGGCAGTGGACCAACATCTCCTGGCAGCAGTTCGGCTTCTGCTGCATTACCCCCCATCACCAGTTGTTAGGTCCGAGTCGTCTTGCATATTCCCCGATGCGTCCTTGCCCCTGTCCCCGACCCCTGCCCCTGGACACCGCGGCCCCCCTCCCCCTCCCCCTCCCACTCCCAGGAGCTGGTCGCGAGCGCGGGCAAGAAGGTGGCCCCCGAGAAGGTGGGTGGGTGTCGAAACACATCCCGCCGTTCCCCGTCTGGGTTAACGTTTATTTTCATATTTTTTATATTTGTTTATTTTTTCCGTTCCCCGTCTGCGCCGTCCGTCATACCCGTCTCTCTTTGTGCCCTCCCGTGGCCACGACCCCGCCAGCTCCAGCCCACGTCCCGTCCGAGCGCCATCCCAAGCGCCATCCCCACCCGCATATCCACTCGGCCCCGGCCCCCGCCCTGGGGCCCGCCCCCGGCCCCGCCCCCTCGCGCACCCTCCGTACTTCCACCGCCCATCCGCTGTGTTCAACATGTTGAGAGCGGTTGCATTGCTGTTATACGTATACGGTATATGCTGATGGGCTCACGCTCCCGCCCGCCCCCGCGGCTGGGTGTGTCTGGGCTGTTTGCTTTTGAACTCACGCTCCCGACCCCGCCCCCCCTGCCCTCGCCCCCGCCCCGGTCCCCTTGCCTCGCCCTCGCGCCCGCCCTGCCCCCGGTGCTGCCGCAGGTCCGCCGGCGGAAGGACAAGGGGCCCCTGAACAAGGGCCGCGGCTTCGGTGGACCGTCCAAGTAGCTGGCCATCCGAGGAGCGTTGATGTCGGCGAGTGATGCGGCCCGCAGTCTCCCTTATGTGAATGCCAATGACGGTGGGTGCAAATAGCTTGCCGTCAGTGTCGTGGAGGGTCAGAAGCTGAGGCCGCCGTACAAGTCCGGCGCCTGTATGTGTCGGTCGCACTCCCGAGGGGTTGCGGCTGCTGATGCGGCGGAGTCGGCGGGTGGCGGAGTTGGCGGGGGTGGCGGAGGCGGCGGGGGTGGCGGAGGCGGCAGGTGGCGGAGGTTCAGGACGGCGATGATCAGCGAGGTGGCGGCGCTTGGGCAGTCCCTCAGCGCGTTGTTGGGGACTTGAGGTTCATCGAACGCATCCCCTTGTTCAGCAGACGGCGTTCGTTTGTCGCTCCTCCATCCAGCGCCCACGGGGCCGCGCCCCGCCGTTGGGCTGCCACATGCCGCACATGCACCGCAACTTGTACCGGACTGATTCCGTACGGGACCGATGATTCATCATTCGAGGGCACGGCAGCAGCAGCGAGCGCGCGTGATGAGGGCGGGAGGGATGCCGTACGTACGGTACGCGGCATGGGACTACGAACGTTGGTCCGGAGCAGGCCAATGACGACGGTGGTGTGCGTGTGTGTGAGGACGTGTGTGGACGTGACGTTGATGACGTTGACGCGCGCGCGCGCACGCAGCAAAGTACATACGGATGTACTGCAGCTGCAGAGGGCACACTCGTCTGGCACGTGGCTTGCTTGCGGGTTAGTAAGCGGGCGAGCGGGCGGGCGGCCGACAAACCGACTGCTGCTTTGTGGGATGTGGATGGGAATGGGGATTTGGATGGGGATTCATCCTCCGCGGTGCTCCCACCCGACCGACAGTAAGGTCGATCCCTTTGAGGTACCTCAGCTGTAACGTTCGAATTCATTCAGAGAGGTAGACAGTTGGTAGCCCCCATCGACCGCCACGCTTGAGGCGCCGCTTTCGTTCCCGGCTTGCTCATTTCGTTCCCGACTTGCTCATTTCGTTGCCGACTTGCTCATCCGGGCAATCCATGCAACCGTTCGTTACAGCAATGTGAGCCCTGATGAGTCGTCCCAGCAGGTAGGGTGCACGTCCCACCAGGGCCTCGCCCGCCCGCCCGCACGGCGGCTGCGGATGCGTGGCCGTACGTACTGCTGCTGGCTCGAGCTCCCGCAATCTCGCCTCCCCGCACGTCCACATCCCCCCTTAGACAGGGCCCGGAAGCCTATCCACACTGAAACGGCACTACTACTACATGTACACATGTGCACACACCACCACCACCACCATACACCACCATGTACCCCCCCCATGTTCCCTTTCGGACACACCGCCGGCGACGAGCATACGAATGTACCTGGTTATCTTCGGATGTACGAATTTTCTTCGACCGCGCACCAGCCGTACTACGGTGCTTAGAAGGGTGCGCGCGTGCTCGATCGATGCGATCAATCGCAGGGGCCTGTGCGGCACACGTACACCATAACACACATGGATGCACATAATTACTATTAATATTGGTATTTTTATGAATCATCGCTACGAGGTGGACCCGAGCCCCGACTGGGTGCTCGTGCTGGGCCCAGATAACTTCTGTAGGCGCCTCATCTTCAACCCCTAGGACCCCTAGGACTGCGCACCCCTGCTCCGTCACCCGCGTGGGGGGCGGAGGGAGGGGCGGTCATGCAGCCATACCGGCCAACACACCAGGTTGCTAAGTGCGCCAGGATTGATTGCCTCTCCTGGAAACCGCGCCAGACACGCCGAATGACATGGCGGGGTGGGAGCCGGGATAAACGGGATGCACAACACATTCATGCACATGCAGCCATGCTTGCCCCTCCGACACACACATCACATGCACCCTGAATGACATAACTCCTCGGCAGGCCTCGACAGGCCTGGCTGGACCACCATCAGCCAGCACGCAATCGTGCGTATGGCCCGACCCGCTGTCGGCCCGATCGCCCCCCTTCATCACAGTCACCCGCACCCACGTCTCGGGCTATCCAGCCAACTGTCCCGCCCTTTCTTCAACCGCGGCACAAGCAGGTACGGCAGGCTAGCTACATTACATACACCGGGGACGAAGCCGGGACGAAGCCGGGCGGCGAGGTGAACTCAGTACGTGCAGACGGCGGACTACGGAGCTGGACGGAAGGGCCGGGCCGTCCACGCGCGCGCGCGCGGGACCCCAGCCAGCCCGCGCGCTCAGCCCGCCCGCCCGCCATCGATTCCTCATCCCTTTGCGCCCGCGCCACCCTCGCCGAACAATTGAACCTCGATGCCGTAGCACATGCACATAATGGCTTGCGTGGATCCGTCGATGGGATAACTACAGCGCGTGCGTCGGTTGTGGCGGTGCCCGAGATGGGCCGCGTCGGTAGGTGCCAATCGACGCACACGCAGGGTCGTCGTCCGCCGCCGGCCAGCACCCGTCCGTGGATAAGATTCTCCGTTGCCTTAGACGTTTATTCCGTTGGCACATCGGTGCGTGGGTGGTAGGTTGCTGTGATCGTAAGGCCGCCGAGCGATGTACGGCAAAGCAAGCAACTGCTGGCGGCAAGTACGGCCAGAACGTAATTTGCTGCCGTACGTCCGTCTTTATTTGATGGATGTACGACGTACGGCGGTTGCGTGTCTACGGCGTCGGTGATAGATCCGACGCCGGCTTGACATGCTGTTGCCCGTAACGCATGCATCACGCACCATGCATACCTACTGCGTGGCTTTACTGCTACGTATGACGTAACGAGCTGCATACAAGCGAGCTTATACATACACTATATCTCACGCACGCACACACCCGCCGTGCATACGCACACCCAGCAGCAGCGGCTCGCAAGCACGCAAACAAACAAACACACGCACATTTATAATACGGTTTTCCATCCGTCACTCCCTACAGCGCGCATCGCAAACTAAATAACAGCGGGCATGTCGTTGCTGTGGTGTATGTCGAGGGTCAGGTCGGGGATGAAAAGCATGTCTTGCTAGACTGCCCTGCGCAAGACTTTATCCGCGCGTGCGTTGATCGTAAGCGGTTGCTTATTGCGGCGCGCGCCTGCTGGCTATTGCGTCACCAGAAGCAGGCGCTTGGCGACTTCCGCTGCTGCGGGCCGCCTGGCGGGGTCCGCCTCCCAACAGCTCCCAATGAGGGAGCGCAGCTTGGGCGGGCATCGCTCGAGGGTGAGGCCGTCCAGCGGCAGGCGCTTTGAGGATATCGCGACGAGGGAAGCGATCTGCGCAGCAGAGCAGAGCAGATAGAGCGCAGAGCAGGCCATTAGCGCAGACAACCAGGCAACCAGAGCAGGCCAGCCATCAGAGCAGGCAATCAGGGCTTGTAAGTTGTAAAGGGCTCGACGCGCGCGGATTCGTCCGTTCTGACACCTGCTGCTGACCGCCGGCCCAGCGAGCGAGTGCGCGCGCTAGTTTGGATAGTAAAAGAATTAAGATAAATTCAAAAGTTAAAAAATAAAAAATAAAATAAAATCAAAAATTTAGTTACAATGGGCAACCGAACGAATCTATATATAGCTACTCGCGCTACCTCGCTCCATCCCATCGAATAGAAACAACGCCCGCGTGCCCACCTGTATCATGCTCAGCCCAACCCATGGCCGTTCCCCAGAGAGCATTTCCCACAAAATGACGCCGAGGGAGTAAATGTCCTGCACAAAGGGAGGACCCGTAGCGCAGCCGCAGAAGCATGCAGGCATGGATGATGGCATAGCATAGCACGAAAACAAATAAATTACATTACAAATTACAAACTACAATAACACTTTCAACAAGTGATAAAATACAATAAATTAAATTTATACGATAATGTGATGTAGCGCAGCGTGGATCGATGCTGGCTGTTGGGTTGCCCTATGGCATTCATACCCAGGGTAAACGGGGGGTAACCCCCGGGTACCTCCCTACGGGGCTGGGTGGGTAAACGTATCCCAGGGTAACCCCCCGGTAATTCCTCACATGTAAAATCTGTTCATTTATGTGCGTGAAGCCCATGGTCGCCTAGTCCTTCATCTGTTGGGTTGACGTGCTTCAATACCGAACCCGCTGCTTGTTCCAGCAACGTGCACCTTACCGGTATTGTATTGTTTCATTAAAATACATGGATGTTCCGCACAAGTGAGCGAGCGAGCCCAGCCACCTCTCCTCTCTACCTCCAGCGCAACCTACCTGCTGCGTGGTGCGCATGCGTGCAATTGCCGTCGTCTATCTCTGGATTTTAAATAAACTACATAGATGCAGTGCGTAGTAGATAGCTACCTTGACGCACACGCACGCACGCACCGAGCGGTCTGTGATTGTTCCACAAACGACGTCGAACGTCTCTGGGGCCATGTACGGCACCTGCACAAAAACCGGGCGTTGTATCCCGTGCGTTGGAAGTGGTTGGTATGTGATTATTTGGTCAGGCCTGGTTGTGTACGTACGCAGGTAATAACACACGCATTTATTTATTGCACAGTCATCTCACAAACATCTCACGCATACGAAGCGATAACGACACAGACAGACACAAAAGACATACCGACGACACACACACACACACACACACACACACACACACGCACACACTCCTGCGTGCAGCCTGCAGCCTTACTACTTAGTATCTCGTACTAAGTATCTCGTACTAAGTATCTCGTACTAAGTATCCGGCGGATCGATTGTTTTACGGGCTGGGGCAGGCGGCATACATACCGCGGGCATCTCCGGGCTTAGCTACCTATGCCCCTTGCTTGCTTGCCCTGGATGTCACGCACCCCTGCGTCCTGCCCTGGCTGCCTATCTAGCAACGAACACACTCATGCACGTGGACAGATAGATAGATTTCCTTATTCGCGTCGTCTCACTCACGCACCGTCCCGACTGCCGGGTTCCTTGTGACAAGCACGGTGCTGAGGAGGCGGGCCAGTCCGAAGTCCTGTACGTACGACAGCAGAATCCAAGATTGTACGGCATGCAGTAAGCCTGTAACTAACGTCATGCATTTCGACACGCACCATTCGTCGTAGTGGATAGCCGTTACTCCCTTCATAATACATAATATGTATATATAGACATATGTAAATGGAATATTTTATTACATGTGTAACCTTATATGATGCGGTGCAGACCGTAGCTAGGGTATGGCGGGCAGTCGTACGTCGGCTCCGCTCCGCCGCTACGGGTAAGTACGGTGCGGTGGGTGCCTGGCAGCTAGATGAATGGATGGATGGATGGATGCGCCTTTTGTGATGTAACAATAAGAAATAAGCAAGGGACATCAGTAATCAACATCATCAGTAAGTAACCAAGCAAGCGGGTGCGTGCATGACTCACCGCGAGCTTAGCAATCGGCTGGCTGCCGTCATCTGGGTGTGAGATCAGCACGTTGGCGGGCTTGAGGTCTGCAGCAGCAGGCGGGCGGGCGGGAAAGCAAGGGGGCGCGGGATGGCAGGAGAGGCGGGGATAGGTATCGTTGTGGGGCTACGTAGCTGGGAAACCAGCAGCGCCTCGATTGGCGGGCTGGAGGTCTGGATGGGAACGAAAGCAAACCGAAATCGACAAGTGACATGTGGCCAGGCGTGGTCATGCATGAGGACGGACGCACCCATGCCATCCATACAGCTCTATTCATTCGTACATACCTCGGTGCAGTACAGTTGGGTGCATGTACGACAGTGCCCTGGCGATTTGGACCCCGATGCTGAGCACCTGCGTGTGACCATCCGCCGTACGTACGATAACGGGCACGTGTCAGGCGTGTGTGTGTGTTTGTGTGTGTTATCAAGGAGAAAAGCTGAGCCGCGAAAAAACAGACCCGTGTCCAGCAATGCAACCGACGACTGAGACCGAGACCAGAGTTACCAATATGCCAGGGCGAAGTATGTCGACCATAAGTAGGTGGTGTAGTCCGTGATGCTGTAGCGCCCCGTATCGTTGTCGAGCGCCGGTGGGCGCCGTTACGCCAGCAGAAGTAGCGGCTATGACGCCGTAGGCTAATGCAGACGAAACTCGACTAAAGTACCTACTGATCCTAAGGTGCAGCAAAAGCAAGGGCGTATGCGTCAACAGCGCGTGCGATGCCGACAGCAAGCAAGTGCCCGGCACAACCGTCCCAGCCCGTGCAGAAGGAAAAAGATACTGACCTGAATGCAGGAACGGGAGCACCAAGCGAAGCAGCACCGTCAGTGGTTATCGAAGCGAAGTCGGAGGACATGCAAGGCGCATGGCAAGACAGGGACACACGTGAGCGCGACGGTCCTAAAAGTTGTTAGTAAGAAGGATAAGAAGAGCAAAGGAAATGGAATGCAAAGATGCGGGTGCCGAATATGCAGTGATGTGCCGGGTACGAACGCGGTCAACTGCCGTCACAGCGCAGGGGCAAAGAACTAATCGCAGATGCGGCGGTCTGTGTTTGTGTGTGTGCACGTGTGTACGTATTGTATACAGATGCGTGCGTGCGTATTATCACGTAGTTACAATTATTAATAATGGTATTACAGTGGACGCCGCGGGTCATCGGTGGCAGCCGCAGCATCCTCACCACACACTGCAGAAACGAAACCGCGCCACCGTGGCGCAAATATGTTCGTTGCAGGTATGTACCATACATGCATGCTTGAGCAAATCGAAACAAGCGCGACAGCCAACTCCGTTATCTAGGGCGTCCAGCAGCTGACCGGTACGTACGGAGGCCGCGCCGACCGGCATACGTACGTACGGCGAATCGTACATTGTGCGGTTGTATATGTACATTCGCTTGCGCCCGCTCGCGGAGTGAAAGCTGTCTGTCCAAATCACCCAGCCAGCAGCCAGCCAACTATCTATAATATCCATATTATGTATCTATATGTCGTCCCACATGCTTCCCGAATCTAACTGCCCTAGACCTTCCGTTCGCCCACCGTCTATCCAGTGGTAGGTGGATGATGAATAATGGAGCGAGCCGCCGGCTGTCACACAGCTCCGCCGCCCTGCCTGATGACCTACGCCATCGATTTATGTGCAGGTTTGCTGCTGCTGCTGCTGTGCCCATGCACGCATCTGCCCCACCAACCGAAGCCTGCCCGCCCGCCCGCCCGATTCGCACCGACCTACCGTGGGCAGCGCAGCAGCGGAGCTTGATGGCGCCCGTGCATGACCTTCTCCAGGGAGGTATCCATCAGCTCCATCACCAAGCACATCTGGGGGGGCCTGTACGTGTATATGTACGTTAGTAGTTTCATCATTCGCGCGGCGCGTTGGCAGATTGCAATGCATGGGAAGTTGATCCATTCATTGGGCGCGTTGGCAGAATGCAATGCAACGCAGTGCAAGAATGGGAACGGACGACACACACACGTCGGCTTGGGGTGGGCGTAAGCAGCAGGGAGTGAGGCGGCGGCTGCATCGATTGCACACCCGCTGCTTTGAGGATTGGGTCGGTCGCTGCGTGGGGACGGTTGACTGCGAGGTCCACGCGCGCGCGGCCGGGTCGCTGCAACTAACACGCACGTACGAAGCGACACGACACGACGATGAGAATCAGTGGTGATGAGGAGTGAGACTCCTGCGTGGAGTCTGCGAGTAAGCGAGTGCTGTGTGCGCGTTGTGTGATGTCTATGACAGGCAAACAAGACGACCGCGCCGTGCTGTGAGTGTGCTTACTCGAGACAGGCCGCCAGCAGCCTCACAATGTTGGGATGCTGGCAGCGCGCCAGGACCTCCACCTCCTGCGCGAGGGCCCGGCCTGCAGGCCCGAGAGAGAGATCCCCCGCTGTCGAACTGTCGCCGCCGCCGCTTGAGCCGAGGGCTACTGCGGCGGGCTGCTGCTGCGGCTGCTGCTGGCTGGCTTTGCCATCCCCCAGATCCACCAATTCCTGCGTCGGCAGCTTCCTATTATTGGCCGCCGCCGCCAGACCGGTGTTGAGCAGCTTGACCGCCACGCGCTGTCCATGGTACAGCCCAACCAGTACCTTGCCGTACGTGCCAGCGCCGAGGATTTCTTCGTAGAGTAGCTGCACCGTGTTGTCATGAGCATCGCCGCCAGGCAATAAACCCTCGTTGGCGGTGGTTGCGCCATCCACCGTGCCGCCGCCAGCATTCGCCGCCGCCGCACTGCCGCGACGGCGGCGGCTGCGTTGTCGGTGCTGGCGTGGTGGAAATGCCGGCGCTGGCAGAGGCGGAGGAATTACTGTCGGGGCTGCTGCCAACAGCGGCAGAGGTCCTTTTCTGGGCTTGTTCGCCGGCGCCGCCGCCGCCGTCTACGCCGTCGTTGTCGTGCAGTCTCACGTGGAGATTGACGACCGGCAGCATGGGCGTCATTCGGGTGATGGAGCCAGCAGCGTTTCGTCATCCCCTGCGTGTGTGTGTGTGTGTGTGTGTGTGTGTGTGTGTGTGTGTGTGTGTGTGTATGGGGGTTAGGGTTTTGTAGCATGTCATCATGTCATCATGTATCGCTTATCGCCGGTATCGTTAGGATGCATGGAAGTGTGCCGCCGCACGCACCGCAGTGATGATCAGAAAGTAAAGCATGTGAGCAATGCGCGAGCGAACAGTTGCAAGGTACGACGGATGCATAGTGGTCGTACATATATACAGGTACACAGATACTACTCCCCGCCGCCCGCCGCCCGGAAACCAAAGGTATGCGTCGTCCCCCGGCGCCGCTAGCCGCCGCCTGGTCTGTTGGCGGGGTGCGCTAGATGAAACCCCGCGCTAGCCGGCACTACTCCGCCGTTTCCACCCGTGCCAACAAGTTGCACTGCAGGAAACTTAATGATTCACAAGCTATTTTGTTTTATTGTCCTAGACATAATATGTTTGGTAATAAGCGTCGCCGGGCGTCACGCACGCTTACTGACTTTCATGGACGTCATGTGCGCTTCTCTTCACGTCTCCCCCATCAGCATCCGCCGCCAACGAGTGCGGCACCAATGTCCATCGCATCTACCTTGGCAGCTCCACTGTTGCTGCCAAAAATCCGTTGAGGGCTCCATAGCTTTACCCACCATACCAGCAGCAGCAGCAGCAGCAGAAAACATGCCACGGCCAGAGCTGCGTGCCGCGGACGAGCCATGCATCGGAAGGTTTCGAATAGTTGTATATATATGAATATGAATAAATATGATTACATCATATCGATATGTATGATTGTCGGCATCCAGGCAGCTCCGGCAAGCAACGGACAATTGAGGGCGGGCGCGACTGCTGCGGCGCAACGCCCGCCCGTTCGTTTTTCAGCAGGTAGGGTAGGTCGACACATTCCTACATTTTGCTTGCAATCCGGACGAACAAACAGCTCCAATCAATCATCTGTTGCGCTTTTATTAGCGTTACGTATGAGTCAATTTAAAAAGTTAATGAATGCCCGCCTGCCGCTCGACCGGGTTGCATTATTTCGGAGTTTAATTCTTACATATAAGAATTAAATGGAACCAAAGAGACACACACATATAACCCTTTATGTATATAGAGGAGTAATAAAACATAAACCCTGTATGTATTTAATATCGAAAAGCCACCTCTTATCTCGATCGCGTACCTGCACCTGCTGCGGCGGCGGCTCGGCGACCTCGCCCATATCACGGCCGCGGCCATAGCAGCCGCTAGAACACAGCC